>JACTVC010000025.1:0-600000 GCA_018417955.1 Laccaria trichodermophora | reverse complement strand
GGTTTATACATACTATGCTTGTTTACCATGTCAAGCATGTGCTTGCTAAGATGACATCTATGGAAGATGATGAATCAGCAGATGAAGAAAGCAGTGATGAAGAAAGTAGTCATGAGGAAAGCAATCAGAAGGAAAAAATGGATTCAAAAAGTGAAAGTGGTTCAGGTTCACACAATGATGATGATAAGGAAAGTAGTTCTACAAATAGTACTGATTATGATATGCATCTTTCAGATTGAGTATCTCCTCAGTAGGAGTAGTTTGTGATAAATCATTGTAAATGTATTTAGAAATGCTAGCAAAATAGCATATAGTTTGGTGGAGTCCAGCAGTACTTTGTCATGCCCCACTGATTCCTGCAGGAATGAAGGCATTCCACTGGAATCTGCAGGAATGGCACAGGAATCTGCAGGAATGGCACAGGAATCTGCAGGAATGGCACAGGAATCTGCAGGAATAGACAGGAATGGCACAGGAATAGACAGGAATGAATATTTTGGAGCCAAGGGCTTAATAAAGACTTCATTCCAGTGGAATGGACACACAATAAGCATCATATTGTACATTTACGCAACTATATACACTTCTCTCTTCTTTCCTTGCTATTTTTTACAGAACTATATACACTTCTCTTGTCTTTCCTTGCTATTTTTACATTTATTTAGGTCAGTTTCTCAAGCCAGTCATTGTTTACTCATCAACTTCATCCTCTTCTACAATTTCCTCATCCAATCCCAAGCCTTCCTCTTCTTCAGCATCCTCTTCCTGCTGTCTCTTCAGTTCCTCTGCATCTTCTTCTCTCTTTTTCTTCACCAGCTGTTTTCGGAGAACATATTTGGTATGATAAAATAACATAGAGTGCAAAAACCAGTTAAAGTTGCCTAGGGTCATGCATTTGAGAATTGATTGATATCCACCAAGCCATGCATTGAGCTGTTCACAAACCTTAAATATTGATCTTAGTGACTGGAAAATCAGTATAGAATTGAATGATAGATACCTGTGTATTGAATGCCAATTTTACATATGGATTCCCTTTTTTGTCAAAGGCCATAACTACCAGATTTGGAGCAGATCCATCTCCTGGTGATGGATTACAGTATTTTTGGCAGAGATAATCTGTCACTCAGTGATTGATGTAATGATAAGAATCAACAATAAATCTGGTGGTTTTTTTCCAGATCTCCCAGCTTCCATTAACCACTGCAGTTTGAAGAACTTGGCAGGCTTTGTCAATGCAGATATAGGCAGGCCATGACTCTTCAGTTGGATATACTGATCCCAAGAAGTTTAGTATATTTGTTGGTGATTCTGACTTGTCAAATTTAGTCCAGGCAATAACCACCCCACAAGGAGCACAAATAGTTTCAACACAATAAAACCGATCTGGACTAAAGTAGTTTTTTGAGGGAGGTGGATCAGCATTTGGATCATCATGTCATTGTGGATTTGCCCCTCTACAGTTAGGTTGCCAAGGATGATTCTCTGCAGGCCTTTGTAACATTCTATGAACTCCAGATTGATTTTGGCAGTTGCTGTTTTTAGAATGTTTCTTCCATTGTGGTTGATGTTCCTGACAGGCAAGTGTACCTCGAACTCTCTGATTGTGACAATCCTGAACTAAGCATTGTGAAGCAAGCATATTGTGATGTATATCACATAAAGATCCACCTTGAGAATGAGAGAGATCATTTGAACAGTCATTATAAGCACAACACTGCCAAACAATTATGATTAATAGAGTTTCCAGAATATCATCAATTCATTTACCTGAGGGCCCATTACAACACCATCAAGAGTAACCAAATTGGTATCATGAATATTATCAATATCCATCTCATCACCTTGATGTAGATCAACTTCTGGTTCCTCATAAGCTGTGACCAATGCAGGTATATCATCATCTGTTGCATCAACACCAACAACTGCTGCTGGATCATCGAAAACTACATCAACAACATCACTAGTCTTTCTGTGTTTCTGAGTACACTCATTACATGCATGGTTGTCTGCAGCACGGATGATTCCATTTTCACCTAACAGTGAAAAGGCTGCAGTTGTAACTTCTTTGATATTCAGGGCATCATCAAACTCAACATCAATCTTGGATTCCTCAGCTATTGGGCAAACAGATTGTTGAACAAAAGCTTGCCAAATCTGAGCATGTGTCACTGAGGTTGAATCTGTTCCAAAGGTATTATTCCAGTACTCTGCATATGCATATGCTGAAGCATGGAAGTTATACATTGCATTTATTGTTGATGTTGAAAATAACTGATCAACCCATAGTCTCTTGCCAACCTTAATATATTTTGCTGAGTTAAGATAAACACGTTTTAATTTGCTTTGAGCAGTTGATGTATCTTCAAATCGTTCATGATCAGCTGGTTGTGCAATATCATTGGAAATTTCATTAGCTACTTGGGCAATATCATTGCACTTCTCATAAATTATCTGGCCAGTATCATTGGAAATTTCATTAGCCGGTTGTGCAATTTCATTAGCCACCCAGGCAACATCATTGCTATTTTCATTAGCTACTTGGGCAATATCATTGGCAATATCATTAGCAATATCATTAGCAATATCATTAGCAATTTCATTAGCTACTTGGGTGACATCATTGCGATTTTCATTAGCTACTTGGGCAATATTATTGGGAATTTCATTAGCTCCTTTGGCAATATCATTGGAAATTATTGGCAATTTTTAGTAACCAGGAGGGTGGTCACATGACCAAACTCCAAAAGGGGTCAAAAAACCAAAGTTGTAGCCCTGCACTGTAGCTTCCCAAATCTCTTTGAATTATGTTCTGAAGTGCTCCCATTTTGGAGATATGAGGTAAAGGAATTTCAAAAGTGTTGTGTTTTTTTTTTTTTTTTGTGTTTTTCTCCATGAAAACAAAACCAAATAACATGATTTCAGTATATTTAGAAAGCTAAAAGAAAGGGCTACAATTAATGTATCATGGGAAAAATGACCAAAAAAGGAAGGTGCATGCCCTACTATAAGAGTCAGATATAGATTTACTGATAGACTACAAAAAAGTCAGACTTAGATGCATGATGGCCAAAGTAATGCTGCAGCACTGGTATATGATGGCAGTCCTTCAACCTCATCCCCATAACACAGATAGAGACACCATAAACTACATGTCAACTACAAACTTTTTTAAGTGAAAAAGTTAGTGTTTGGAAGTCCAGTCTCGTGACTGGAAAAAGACCGTAACCAGACCGGACCAAGACCGCAAAAGACCGGACCTGCGGTTATGGTCTTTTATTTTTGAAATGTAAAGACCGCAAAAAAACCGGTTAACGTGAACCGGTTTTGACCGGTCTTTTGTAGCCCCTTAAATACCCTTTAAAACGCACCCAAGAATGTACGATTTGGTAAAAAAACGAGAGAGATATGAATTAACATGTAAATTACTTTGGGGAATAATAGATGTACCAGACTTATTTTATAGAAGCACCAATTCCTATCGGAATTTAACGTTCTTGGGCTCGTTTTGAAGCTATTAAAAATGTTAATAAATTTACCGATTAATAATTTTAAAATATTGGCCTAAAGACCGGTCATAAACCAGTTAAAACCGATGCAGACCGAAACCAGTCTATAGACCGCAAAAAACTGCGGTCTGCGGTCTTTTTGCGGTCCGGTCTGGTCTTTTGACTTCTGGGGAAAATGCAGACCGGTTACGGTTACGGTTAACGCCCCTGGGCATCAAAAAACCGGACCGAACCGGACTTTCAAACACTAGAAAAAGTAGACACTACAGACTCTTCCAATTAAAAGGCACACACTACAAGATTTTGTATTCTCAAAAAGCAGACACTACCAACTTTTCTAATGAAAAAGCAGACACTACAAACCTTTCTAATGACAAAAAAAGCGGACACTACAAACTTTTTTAATGAAAAAGCGGACACTACAAACTTTTTTAATGAAAAAGCGCACTCTACAAACTTTTGTAGTCTCAAAAATCAGTCACTACAAACTTTTCTATTGAAAAAGCACACACTACAAACTTTTGTAGTCTCAAAAAGCAGTCACTATAAACTTTCTAATGAAAAAGCGCACACTACAAACTTTTCTAATGAAAAAGCGCACACTACAAACTTTTGTAGTCTCAAAAAGCAGTCACTACAAACTTTTCTAATGAAAAAGCGGACACTACACAACTTTTCTAATGACAAAAAGTGGACACTACAAACTCTGCAGTCAAGATAACCTTTTGACCTTAACTCTAGCTTTGTAGTCTAAGTCCAAGCTTTTGTAGTCTAAGTCTGACTTTTTTGTAGTCTATCAGTCAATTTGGTAGTCTTTTGTAGTGTATTAGTAAACTTTGTAGTCTAAGTTCAACTTTTGTAGTCTTTTGTAGTCTATCAGCAAACTTTCTAGTCTAAGTCTGACTTTTGTAATCTTTTATAGGGTATCAGTAAACTGTGTGGTCTAAGTCTGACTTTTTTGTAGTCTATCAGTAAATCTATATCTGACTCTTATAGTAGGGCATGCACCTTCCTTTTTTGGTCATTTTTCCCATGATACATTAATTGTAGCCCTTTCTTTTAGCTTTCTAGATATACTGAAATCATGTTATTTGGTTTTGTTTTCATGGAGAAAAACACAAAAAAAAAAAAAAAGAAACACAACACTTTTGAAATTCCTTTACCTCATATCTCCAAAATGGGAGCACTTCAGAACATAATTCAAAGAGATTTGGGAAGCTACAGTGCAGGGCTACAACTTTGGTTTTTTGACCCCTTTTGGAGTTTGGTCATGTGACCACCCTCCTGATTACTAAAAATTGCCAATAATTTCCAATGATATTGCCAAAGGAGCTAATGAAATTCCCAATAATATTGCCCAAGTAGCTAATGAAAATCGCAATGATGTCACCCAAGTAGCTAATGAAATTGCTAATGATATTGCCAATGATATTGCCCAAGTAGCTAATGAAAATAGCAATGATGTTGCCTGGGTGGCTAATGAAATTGCACAACCGGCTAATGAAATTTCCAATGATACTGGCCAGATAATTTATGAAAAGCACAATGATATTGCTCAAGTAGCTAATGAAATTGCCAATGATATTGCACAACCAGCTAATGAAATTTCCAATGATACTGGCAAGATAATTTATGAAAATTGCAATGATATTGCCCAAGTAGCTTATGAAATTTCCAATGATATTGCCAAAGTAACCATTGAAAATCGCAAAATGATATCACTCATATACCTAATGAAATATCCAATGATACTGGCTAGATAACTAATGAAAATCGCAATGATATGGCTTTGGAAAGATATGACATTGCTAATGATAACCACAGGCTGTCTTATGAGGGAGGCCCAAAACCCTGCCTACACTTAATGAAAAAGTGCAGCCTTTATGATAATGAAAAAACATGGTAACACTAATGATTCCCTATCATAAAGAGTGTGGATGGATACACAGGGACCTAAGGGCAGTTACCTGTTTTATATGATAACTAGTGGTAGCCACTAGTGTGCATCCATAACTCATCCAGTTCTCCAGAAATTCATTCTGCAAAATAAGTCATTAGTTGGTTAGCAAGTGCAGCAAGCACATCCATCCACACTTCTTCCTTGCTCTTCATCTGTCTGCAAAACATTTTTTTTCAGCTTCAAGGCAATTACTACTACCAATAACTGCAGTATTGGAGCTCTTACCTTGGATGACCAACTGCTCTTGCATTGAGTCTTCAAATCAACTGGTCTTTGGACAAAAATATTTTGGAGGAAAAACTGCCAGCTGTGTCAACACGGATGATGAGATGAATCATGCCTCAGCCTGCATCTCCTGCGTACCTTCAATAACACACAAAAGGGATTCAGCTTTTCATATGGGCATTTTCAGACAATTCACCCCCACAATTTATCCTGGGACCACATTTAGTGAGTATGCAGACTCAAATTTCAGTTCTAGCTTTGCTGAGGTACCTTTGGGTGGACAAGATGGTGGACGGGTGTTTCATGCATTTTGGTGAGTTTGATTTGAAATCTTTTTTTTGTTCTTTCATTTGAGATGTTTCTCTGCAGCATTGTTATATTCAAGGCCCTTGGCAGTGCCCATAACTCTCTCTGCTGGGGTTTAGAAGGTTACTTTGTTATCATAATCTGAGTGTTTGGTGCATCAAACACTGTACATTTTACTCTCTCTTGCCATTTCTTGTCTCACTGACTCTTTCTCCTCTCGCTTTTTACAGATGCCATCCAAGCCTTGGAATGTGGTGGCTCATGGTTCCCCTTGATTCTGGAGGTATCAACAGGCCACTTTTTCACCCCTCAACATGTCAGAATGCTTACATGCTTTGCCACACTTACAACCTGCCATTGGCACCCTCTGTTACTCACAGTGAATGAGATGCATTCCATCACTCAGAATAATTCATTAGTTAATGTAGCCTCTAGGGCATGTGATTTTATTTTGACAGTTCCTTGCAATTCATGTTCTTTTTGGATGTGAACTCCAGTCTTCACAATTAATTAGCCTAAGTAATGTTAAACATTTCCACAGGCTGATCTTGCAAAGAAAGAGAGATGGCACCAGTGAGGTAAAATACCAATAATGTTGTTAATAGCTCAAGGAAAAGCCCAACACCTCTACATACTAGATGCCATGGTGTGATTACATTTTTCTTGGTGGATCATGGCACAAGATGTAAAATGCAGCATGGAGCATGACTGAACACTCTGAGATGCTGGGGGACTTCCACATCAGGAAGTTCCTGGATTCATGGGGCTGGAACAAGTTTGCATGTACATGTGCATGGTCAATGAAAAAGAACATGGTGTCTATCGTGTGTGGATGAGCCATCTAGCTCCCAGTGAAAATGAAGGAAAACCAAACCAAACCACACTGAGCTAATTATAAGCAACACAACATCATCGATCCAAATCGAGCTGGACCCTTCTTGTGCTTGTCATGATTGAAGAAAATTCATCCCCACTACAGTTGCAGACAAGCAAAGCCATCTAATTTGGTAACATGGGAACAACTCGATAAAATGCCACCAAACTTCAGGATCATGGCCAGCTTGTTGAAATACGTCAAAAAACACACCTCTGAAGTTTTTCCCACAAGAAATTGGGTCCGCCGAATTTTTGCCTCAATTCAGGGTCCTGGATGACCAAAACTACTCAAATCTTGTCAGTTGTGGGGTGAAATTCTTGGCAGTGATAGGTACCATCTAACAAAAAGTCACAGAAATTCTAACAAGAAGACTGACCACAGAACAGGGACTCTGGATGGGTCTGAGCGAAGACTGAATATGATTGATCACTAATAAATTACCATTTTTGGCAACTATTAATGAATTGATTTACCTGAAATGGATTGATAAAAGTTGCTAATTTCTATGGGATCATACTATTAGTGACCAGGAGTTTGATATGCTTCAGGAGTTGTGTGAAATCCCCAATTTCCCCTCTTAATTTTGACACAGGCTTTCTGGTATTTTTTTCTGGACTAATTATGACTCTTACAAATATGAATATCATCCTTTTTTGTGCAACAACCAAGTCTGACGAGCTCAGGATTTTAAAAGGTGGTTTTCAGTGCATCAAAACCATGATGTATGTAAATTATTTTCAAGATCTAATCTGATCCTTTGCATTAGGCTATCTAAAAATTTACAAGCATATACTAGTAAACTATGTGACTTCAAATACAAAAAATCGAGCAGAAATGTGAAGAACTACGCTTATAATCCAATGAATTTCAATTCTTGGTCTGCTGAGTGTGACAGACGTGATTCTGGGCTGCGTGGTTTTGAACCCTGACAGTTGGATGTGACTTTGACGTGACAGCCATTTCAATCTCTCAAAACAACCGACCTCGACGGCTGGTAAGCCTCCGTCAGCTTCCACCACTGTTCAATAAAAAAACTAAAAATATATTCATGTTCATGAGATACACACTCACCACCACACAAAATTTGGAGGCCTGGAGTGTAGCGGTTGTGGCATAATTCAGCCAAAGGTCAAATCGTTTCAAACTCCTGGTCACTGATAGTAACCCTTTCATCAAAAGGAGTCGATTGCGCTATTTTTCATAATTTTTGGATGAAATTTAGGGTCCGCCAATATTTTTAGGCAGAAAAACCATACTTTGGTGATTTCTGAGGGATTGGCTCGATAGAATTTGATGAAAGTGGTATGGCTGGAAAGCTCTTGTGAATCTGCATCGATTCCTAGACTCGCGACCAGTCCTTAGGTGGTGATTGTTTGTGATTTGTTGTGGTGTTGTTGTTGTGGCAAACATATGGCGGAGTGTGAAAAGGAGGATCACCACCTAAGGACTGGGAGTAACGGATGCATTTTTAGAGGAACCCCCCTAGCGTGACGCTGACTTAGTGAAATTTCATGTTTTGACTCAACGACTTGGTCGCAACATACAATTCCTTTCTACAAATTCCTTTTTTCAACATAGCTTGATTGTACTTTTTGTTACATTTAGAACCAATTGAAATGTGTTTACAGAATACAAAAATTTGACTAGAAATTGACCTTTTACAGTGGAAGTGAGAAATTGTAGTCTTCAAGTGCTGGCAGTCACACATTCGGGTTCTGGGGGCCAATATTTGACAAAGGCTGGGGGTTAGGTGCTGGAACTTGCCTTGGAGTCTGATAATACCCATAGAAAGATGGTGGGTACATAGCATACAGATGTGTCAACGAAGAGTAGGGGTTATAACTTTGTTGTTGGGGGGTTGCATAGCGGTATGGCGTTGCGTAAAGCTGGGGAGTGAAGGTGGGAGCTGGTGGGGGCGCTCTTGGCGGTGCTGGTGCTGTAATGTGTGATGGCAGCATGGGGTTGACAGCTGTGGGAGTCGGGTTTTGGGTGGGCGTCGCCGCATGGTGCTTCTGCACTCTTTTCTTCTTCGATGCAGGTTGGGTTTGCTCGTCTTCCACTTCGCAGACCGTTCGCTTTTCCACCCTTTTCTGCTGTTGCTTGGGTTGCATAGGAGGTATGTCCAGTTTTTGAAGTTCTTCAAGTAAATTGTCCCCATATTGACCAAACCACAGCCAGTCCATTCCCACCACTCGTTCCTATTCGTTCAGCCTGCCAATGGGTCCAACAGATGACAGATTTTCGATGCGTTCATCACTCAAGATGGCCGACGGTGCGAATAGTGCATCTTCGAAATCGTGTTGCCAAATTCGCGAGCGCCATCACTGAAGTGCTGATTTCACAGTTTCGTTCACGATCCCGGTCTTTAGTGCCGTGGCCTTGGGTTGATTGATTTTGGGAGCAGGGCAGGTGCGGTCAAGCAGTGTTGGATCACATAGATCGCAACAAGGAACAGTTGGATCTGCAAGAAATGTAAGTAATCACACAAAATAGGTGTTGTTATCTTGACTGACATGGCGTATCATTTCCGTAGATAGCTGTCAACACTCCTCGTCGACACATGCCGCTCTGCGCAAGGCTATAAAGGCCCTCATCCAACGATTTTGTATCAGGTGGTACACCCATCTTCAAGAGATTTTCATCGCAGAAGCCGTCAAACGATCCTCGCTGAACGCCATGCCAAACTGCGTAGCCCTTTGGTGCTTTCGGGTATGTTGATGACTGGCAAACACTTTTTTTTTTGTTTCCTGATGAAGCTTCGTCCAGCCGTGTAAGATCAGCTTCATACACAGACTTCTCAACAAGAAGCACAGCAAGACCGGTCCGTTTTGGATCACGACCAGCCCTTCCTGCTTGCTGAACAAACGTTGAGACAGACGCTGGGAGTTTCCATTGGACAACAACGTCAACGTCTGGTATGTTACATCCCTGGCGTTCTTTCAATACAAAGCATTGAAGGTCTGGAATTAGGGCACCCACCATTCCAGCAGCATCAGTACAAATCAAAACTCGTACGACACTGGCTTTGAACAGGCTGAGTAACTCTTGTCGGTGTTCGGGGCTAAATGCAGCACTGAATGGACGAATAGCGCCAATTCCACGAAGCCCAGGTGGTAACCGTTCCATGAGTTGTGTTTCCAATCCAATTTCGGCACTAATCTGATCAGCGTAGATGAATGTCTTGGGATGTCGTTTGTGGTCTTTATGCCGTCTGGGATGACAAAGTCGAGATTGCTGTAGGTGTTCATCAGGTTCTGGATTGCACGAATGACGATTGATACATTCGGTCTGTCATTCCCAATATTTATGTTTACATAGTTCTTCTCATCGAACTGCAGCTTCTTCAAGATATCGCATCGTACGCGAGGGGCCAAGGTTGCTGACATTGCAACAAATGGAGTGCCTTTCAGAAGGATTGCACGCAGGATTCCAAGTTCTGCATATTGCTTTCAGAAGCCGGCACCCCAGTGGGAAACAACATGTGCTTCGTCTACGACGATAGAGAGGATTCTAGAGGCCATAGCTGGGTTGCACAAGACTTCTTTGATGAACGGTTTGGAAAGAATGATCTCTGGGGAGATTAGAACGATCTGCCATTCTCCTTTACAGATATTCTGCTTCTCAGTAGTAAGCTTTTGTTTCACTGCAATCCGTAAATACTTACGGTCATTATTTCTGATGTACAGCCCCCATGCATGCTATTCACCACCGTCGCCGTCAATCCAAATTCATTTCAAAAAGTCAAGACCTGTCCACAATGTCAGTCCACCAGTTTTAATCCAAGATATTGACTGACCTGTTCCTCTTGAAGTGCGAGAAGAGGTGAAACCATGAAAGTAACCATCCCTTTCGACTTATCAACCAGAGCATGAGGTCCTGCCGCAATGGTAGTCTTTCCTGAACCCGTTCCTGCATGAACGAGGACATCTTTTCAGAGGAGTTGAGCTTTGATAGCATCTAGTTGGAATTCCTGAGGCGAGTGCGTCCATTTAAATTTTTCACGGATCTTCTCATTGAGTCCTTCCAGATCCTTTGGCCTCAATCGGGCCCATGCTTTGCCTGTCGTTGGCCTTGGACAAGTCTTTTTCTTCTTCTGGTTCTTGGACTGGGAGTGACGAGGAAGATCGGGCATAACTCGTGGTGGTTGGGTAGAGTGATGACTCCGATCACGATCAGTTGTGGCACAAGCTGCTTTTTCTTTTAGATAGTCAATTGTATTCACATATCCGAGTCATGCGACGTCGTTTCAATTCCCCAGAACTGTCGACCAGTGATGTGGAAGAACCTCTCATTGGATCCACCCAACCATTACCAAGCCTCAGCACCTCTCTTACCACCTATTTTGAAAGTCTCAGCCATGCTCGATCACGACCACAGCCAATTGCACCAGAAATTGAAGACACCAATTATTCCTCTGATTCCGAGGACGCTTTACCACCTCTGGATACTGATGGACCTGCCTGGAGTACACCCGTTACAGGCACTAAGGAGGAGAAGCAAATGATATGTCACAACAAAGCCATTAAAAAGCAAAAGAGTACCATTGCTTGGCAGCAGGAGGAAGCACACGAGTTGGCTGCCAGGAAACTTGCAGAGGACGTAGAGGAGGTGTTAGGCCTTCTCAACAAGAAAGGCTTGCGCTTAGGACAATTTCTCAAATATATTTTCGATCCAGAAAATCCACAGGGAAATATACGATGGCACCAGTTCTTTGTGTACAGCGGCGAGGCAACAGAAATCTTGAATTGGTGGATATCCTCAAAAAACAGCGAGACGGTGAGGAACGAGGTCAAAGATTGGGCTGTGAAATATGTTGGGCGCTTGGTCAGAGACGAAGCGAAGGCTGTTACAAAGTCGAAGATCTTGCAGACAAGGGATAAGGTCATTAATCAAGAATTCATTCAAGCCTTCAGCTTCTCGACTTTGAACAAGAAATTGAAGGAGTCAGCACCTGTGGGAATGCATATTCTCAAGAGGCTTGCGACGTCCCATTGTGCTGAAGCAAAACACATGGAGAGGCGCAGAGAAAGGACAAAGATGGTAAGCACCACAGTTTAACACTTAATGATCTCTATTAACTTGAAATCATTTACAATGGGTTAGGTTATTACCTCGGCGGCCCTCACCTGCCATGGAGAATATAGCCACTCGAATAATGTGTCTAAAAAGATGCTAGGACTGTATCTATATGCGTCAGGTGCTCAATGACAGACAATAATGGTCCTCTCAACACTAGGGATCATGGAGAGCTACACAAACATTGTCACAAAAAAAAAGCGCCGTCCGCGCAAGAAGAAAACTTCTGCTAAACCTCAAGACGTGTCAACTCCCAGGCCCGCTAGCATTGATAATACAACTCCACCTGCAATAACATCAACATCCAAAATGGAATCCACTCCATTGACCTATTCAGGGACTTTGCATCAGTTGTCTGACTCAATGCGTATTCGAGCATGGCAGATAGCAGCGACGGGACTGTATTCCACTGTTTATGACAATATCAATATGATGTTCCGGAATCCAGAGCAGATAATTGGATGACACAGTACATCTTCAACTCTTCGAAGTTCCTGCAGCCTGAAGTAAACTTATATGAGTATGGAACAGATACACAAGAAAATGGCACTTGTGCAACATTAATTCCACTTTTCAAAGCTTGGATTGAAGACCTCAAAACTTTCGATTATCAAGCTCGATTTCTCACCGCCCCAAGTCTCAAACTGACAGACATTCTTCATACACCACAAGAGCGAAAGGATTTTAAGAAACACCTCATTTTCACAATTCTTCGTATCATCATAAAAAATGGCGGTGATGGATTTCAGAAGTTCGAAGGAAAACTCAAGGACCAACAACCAGCAACCAACGAGAAGATAGAATTGCACAAGTCAGACCTCCACCCTTTACCGACCTGGAAGATTGACGAGTCATCCATTGTTGGAAACGCTGATGTCGATCAGGCAATTAGAAGTGAGCTTGAACTCAACAAGACACCCAACTCCTCAGAGCGTTTACGGTTTAATGGTGGAGATCAGCTTTCCCTGGCACGCTTTCGTACACTTGAGAACCTTCGTGCAGGTCAAGAAACTGGGTTTAACACGTTCTTTGGCTCAACATGGCTTGTTGGGCTCTTTCACAGGAAGGTTGCAGATATTCATGGCAACCTTTTCACACACTGGGGAAAACCTGTCGAGAATCTCCAAGAAAAGCGCCAAGCACAGGAGGTAGCTGGAGATAAAATCACTGAGGGTGATATGGTGTTCGAAAATGCGGTGCTCTTCATGCGGGATGCACTCATATCTTGTGAAATGACAGATGCGATTAAGGCAGGGGATTCAGGACGAGTTATCCTCATTCTGAAGGCCTGGGCACTTAGCTTTCGAGGAAATGGTAGAACTAAATATGCGCATGAGATGCTCCATTTAATTCACAATCTAACAAGTGTTTGGAGCCCGGAAATTCGGTAGGCTTCTGATTTACTACAGAAATATTTACTAACAGTAATTTCCAAATTTACCAGAAGCATTGTACTGAACAATTGGCTCGTTAACCCGACAGGAAACCCAAATAGTTGGGTGGAGATTGGTCTTATGCAAGAGCATCTGAATTATTGGATAAAGGTGTTTCAAAAAATTTGGCTCACAATATCAGATATTAACGGAATGAAAATACAAGGTATTCTATAAAGCTCATGGTTCCAACGCTTCATGGGAATGGCTCGAGCATATTGCACCCTGTGTTGACGTTCTCCGACAGCTTGCCGGAAGCTTCAATGATATTCTTGGTGCAGATCAAGGGACACGCCATGCACCACCTGATATTTCAGATGACATACAGACCCTGATGGACAGTCTCAACGAACACAGTGTGTATCAGGTTCAACCAGGTCGTGTCCTGAATGAAGGTGATGGAGAGCCTTGCAAAGATACCATTACTGTCGGTATGCAGAGTCTCACGGCTGGCACCAAGAATCCACTGTCCGAATATAACGAGGCCTTTCGTCTACTCCAACGAAGAAGGAAAATCATACCTGTCTCTGCACAAGCAAAAATTACTCCATCTCATGGGCCCAATGACACAACCAACACAGTCCAAGTTGAAACACAAATGGATACAAGCATGAATATACCGTCTCATGGACAACAAGAACCCCAGGGCAGAGATAATCCTTTTATTGATTCAACTCAAGATGATGACAATATTCAAGAAGAGGAGGTGATCACCGAAGTGGCGAGGATCATCGAGGATCTTGAAAATGGTATTGTTGACGCAACCTTGGCCAGATTATGTGCAGAAGACGTTGCTTTGGATATGGATGATACATTTGTATACGGGGATGACAATTGGTCAGATAGCTCAAGTGAAGGAAGTGTGGATGGGGTAGACGAAGAGGAATGAGCTACATACGTCGTAGGATTGTATGAATTTTCACTAAGTCCCGCGTGACAAAGCGTGACCTTACTAAAAGTGAACCGTTGCTCCCAGCCGTTACCTGTAGATGATCAGCGGAGTTCAAAGGTAACGGCTGGTCACGAGCCTAGTCGATTCCGACTATTTTCGGGGCTTTTAAAAATAAACACGTAGCGCGGCAAGCCGCATGGCCCGCTACGGCTACTTGAATGTACTAAGAATTCTTCTGCCCTTATTGACTTTATAATGTTATATCATTTGTTTTTTACTCAGTGTTGGCCAGGTTTTGTTTTATCTTAACTTTCGTAGTAATGTTAAATACAATGTACATACATTGAATTACCATACGCTACAGCTGCTCATCGCTCGGCCTTTGGCCAGCTCCTCGCAGCCAGTTGGCATAGAGTGCCAGGAGTATTCAAACAGGCTGCTTTCTTAGCAGCGTCCTCCTGAACCTCACGCGTGTAAACATCAATCCCGTTCGCCGCTCCGGCAGCAACAGTACCGTTCTTCTCGAAAACACGTTTCGCGCCCTTAGTATAACGAGCTTGTGCTTCTTCTTGCCGTCTACTGAGGTTGAGTTGGCGTTTTTGTTCTGGGATCCGGCAGCGACAGCAGAAGCGGTGGCGTTCTTCCCCTTATGCATATGGTGCTTGTGTTTCTTTTTCTTGCCGTCTGCTGAGGTTCAGTTGGCGCTTTTGTTCAGGTCGATGACGTGGGATGGGGAGTCATCGTTGGCCACAAGAGTGGCGATACTAACAGAGGAAAAAACCGTAAATTCCTTTGTATGTCGTGGGTAAGAAAACAAGCACTTACGGAACGGGCACCGTCACGTCGGCAGCTGTTGGGGTTGTTGAATTGGCGACGGAAGGTGACTTGTCACTGGGGGTATCGTACGATCCTGCCTGACACGCCTCAAGGGGAACTGATAATGCAAAATAAGTTCATCAGTAAGGCACGAAGAAAGACGAGAAAAGAGCATACCGGCGTTAACGGGGTAGGCAGTGGCGGTCATGAGGAAAGCTACAAGGAGTAACGATAGTGGGGCCATGTTGTTCTTCTTGAGTTTGATAGAAAGTGAGGAGAGCAAGGGAAGGCGCAGGTAAAGTCTAGGTTTAGATGAACAAAAGTGAGGTCGACTCAGAACGTAGACGCCAGGTCAAGAAAAGACGGAATGACGCCAGCAACGAGAAGAGAGAGAGACAGGGAGAAGAAAGAGAGGTGAGGGTAAGGATGCAC
Source organism: Laccaria trichodermophora (assembly GCA_018417955.1). NCBI lineage: Eukaryota > Fungi > Basidiomycota > Agaricomycetes > Agaricales > Hydnangiaceae > Laccaria > Laccaria trichodermophora. The sequence goes on along the minus strand of JACTVC010000025.1, from coordinate 584,474 downwards.
AGTTCGCGATCCTCTTATACAAGGGAAACAATGAAAGAAGAAGCGATCATGGATGAAAGGATGTATTTTGGGCCTTCGCGATTGTTTGAACTAAAAAAAGTAAGCCTCAAATAGATACATGGATTAGTCCAAAGACGCAAATTCTACCAGGTGTGCATCGGAAACTTTCGAACGTGAAATTTTGTCAACAGCTCTCGTAGGCTCTCGTGGTAGCTTGTCTCTCGTGGATCGATGACGTTCTAACTTCTCCTGGTAGGCGGCGGTCCGCTATTGCTCCTTGAACGCGACCGAGGTGGTGGTCCTCCATAGATAATCTGGTGAGATGATGTCGAGCCCTCAAAGCTATAATTGCTAGAAGGATCTCTATATGGATCGGCGTAATGTGGCTACGTAGGACAATCAGAGAATGGAATAAAAAGGAGTGGAGATCACATGACTGTCCACGTGAGCAAAGTTTTTTTTCGAGGTCGACCCACAAGACCCACTACTAACGTAGCGAGAATAGTTAATATTTTTAGATGACTTTGCTTGTCCGCAACAGTACTCGTCAAATTCCTCTGCACGTCAAATTCCTCTGCAACAGTCTGAAACCCGATGAGTTCTGCTGCGTCAACGCACTCCTGAGAAAATTTCCCGGCGAAGGTGCTCCATTGCGCAAACCGACTCCCCAACCCCCCCTCTCGCTCCCGCAGCCTCTCCGTCGCCCTCCTCTTCCCCACCACATTACAGATGGAAGCTGATGAAGATCGGATGTGAGATCGCAGCTTGACTTGGCTTGGTTGTTGCTTCAATTATGGTCTGGTGTCGGATTGAGGCTAACATTGACTTTTTTAGAACGTGATAGCATGTCAAGGAAGGCGACCAAGGGAGACGCGCAAATCGGCAAAGTGGATGTATTTATAGGGAACTCATTCAATGACTGCTTAAAGTTGTTCATGCAGGCTTGTTCAGATTCTATTTTACCTTGTTGTGCTCTTGGTTGATACTGGGGACCAGTATTGCTTTATTCTTACTCGACGAGGTCAATACAACGTCGCAGATGAAATCCTTCGACATATCATGGTCTCAAACGCATATCAAGCTCGTGAGCGACAGGACTATTCGACTAGCAATCATCAGTGAGCATCCCTCCCTTTGGCTCTTTGTACTGAGCTCATACGTTTCTGCTTGTAGCTTGTGGTCTGGCCGTGGGCCAACACTTCGCTGTCGTTGAACAAGCACGCAAACTCATCATCGTACAATAATTCAACAACGAGCCACTCCGAATCCTCACAGCTTGCCTATCAAGTGGCCTCCGCCCCACAGATTCTTTCATCACTTCCACACTTCAAAAGCATCTGTTTAGAGAAATGAAGTTGGCGGATACGGCTGTAAAGAGCTCAGAAGTGCTCAAGTGGAATCCATTGAACAAGCGGTATATACCCACTGCACAGAGCGGGAAAGCGGAGGACGGGGCTGAGACGGAGTGCCGGAGTGCCGGACGAGGGTGGTGATCAGGAGAGTGGGGCGACAGCTACAGCAGGGAGCCACAATGTCCCTGAGATTCCGACGAAGCATAACCCGGTTCTTGTGGCTATCTATGGCCAGAATTGTATTGCTGCGAAGAGCTATCAGAGTGCTATTTGTGAGTTCCCCCTTTCGTGTGCGTATATGCTGCTTCGTGCTGACGTTGTGGATAGTCTATTTGTTGCATGCATATGATTATTGCCCTGATGATTCGATGATATGCTTGTCCTTGGTCATAGCTTCCATTGGTAGGGTGATGCAACGTCAGTCAGATAACCGACATCACCTTGTTACACAGGTAGTTCTGTCCGCTCTGAGCAGGATTATGGGACTGATGATCTGTTTCTTTATAGGCGATGGCGTTCCTAACGCAGTATCGCAGTCTCCGAGGAAGTAGCATGCAGAGTGTAGGGGAAGTGGAATACAACTTTGCCAGGACTTTCCATCAGCTTGGTCCGTCTCATCCTCCTGTCGTTGTGCGCCTTCCTTGCTAATTCTATTCAGGACTCTACTCCTATGCGGTCAAGCATTACGAAAATGTTCTTGAACTTGCGGAGAAGAACCATGTACGCCTCTGTTACCCTCCCCTACCTCTCTTTAATGACTGTATCGTAACAGGACACCCTCTTCGCCAAAGAGGCCGCATACAACCTATCCCTGATCTTTGTCTTCACTGGCGCCACTCACCTGGCGAATGCTTTGTATCGTCGATGGCTCAATATGATCGATCAGAAGCAGGAGAACTGAATGAAAAGTAAAGTATCAGCTCTAGGTAACTGAATAGTTGTAGTTTATCGTGTATAGTCTGTTTATGCTTGCTGCATTCCGTCGACTCACGTTAACTGAGCGTTTCCCCGAACCAGAGAAAGTATCACGCCCCTGCTCAATCCTTCCTCGCTGCAATCGACGACATAACCCAAATACAAGACCCGCGACGGCTCAACCTCCTGGAATTCAACTTCAACCCACTCACTCCCGCCCTTCCTGGTCCATCCTCTGCTGCGTCCGTGACCTCCCTCTCCACACAAACCCCAAAACCGTGTTTACCATCCAACACTGGCTCAACGCGCACAGATTCAACACGATCATCTCCACCCGTCGGTCTTTCAGTCCTTCGAGCGTTCAACATGTCCTTTGCGAGAGAGTTTTTGAGGTGGACCTCCAATCTGGGGATAAATGTCGACTCTCCAGATTCAGCACGCCTTCGCCATCATATGCGGTGAGGGGGGACGGGGACAACGGATAAGTGTGCCGAACACATTTGAACTGCGTACCGTGGTGTCAGGAGCCTGATGACGAGTATGGTGGCGATATACAACGTGAGCTTGCGCCGTTGTGGGGTTGATTTGAGGGGGAAAAGTGGGCTGGGGTGGGACCGCAGTTTTGCTAGACGACTCATGAATCCTTAGCTTGGATTCGGTCGGTGTGGCTTCTGTTCAGAAATGTACCTGATTAGAACAAGAGGAGGTCAGAGCTACAACAAAAAGGAGTGACTGAAACGATGCTTAAATGTTACCCGGCTTCAAATCGAGATTCGTTTGTCTGATAAAGGTAACCTCAAAGTATTTCTTCGGAGTTGTGGTGGGACTACATAGAACAAATACAACGATTTATGGCTGGATGTGGCGTGAAGGAGGACTGAGGGTATCGCAGTGCGTACCCAGTGGTCTATGTGGTTGGGCGGCATTGGCTTTGAGTAGTGGATGAGGATTCGCAGTCCGTCTTTACCTGCTTTTGACGGGGATGATACCTGAATGTTCTGGAGGACACGAAACATCAGGGGATCACTGCAACGACATCAACATGTAGTATTTCACGATAGAAGTAAATGTCATACTCATATCTCGCCCGATGTTCATCAAGCTACCGTAATACGCCACCACGAGCAGGGATATAGGGCTAAAAACACGACGTTTGTGCAGTTCTTGTGTGCCGTAAGCCATACAGGGTAGTTTGGAGATGCGACGTCGTTGTGGGCTTAACACGAGGCAAGTCATGAAATCGGCTGAGGAGTGTGTGCAGATTCTCCTTGACGTGATCGAAGTACTGCGGAAGAATATTCAACAAGAACTTGTGCTTTGAGTATCAGATTGTCTTGATGATGAAGCGGTAGTCACGAGAAAAGTAGAAGAAGGAGCCTGATTTTTCCGGAGAGCGAAGTTCAGAGAGGATGTATTTGGCTGTGAGGGAAAGGAGGTAGTTTGCGAGGTCGAGATGAAAGATGTCCTCCCAGAGGGTGCGGAAAACCCAGGGCACGTAATCCTTGAACTTGAAATCGTACTTGGCGGATGCCAGTGCAGTCAGCTTGTTTTCAACAATATCGAACGAGAACTTGTGATGGGCAGTAAGTCTTCCGTTAGTGGTCATTTTATTTTAGCTTGACATCGAGAAACCTGAGCGGGTTCAGCATGTATTGATAAGAAATGAAACAAAGAAGCTCACTCCAATAACAATGCCCGTCAACTTGTTGTACATCAGGACATAGTTCACATGGTCCTCCCCGATGAGGTTGCCCACGAGCGGCATATCCTGCTCCGACTTGAGTCGCGTTTCAAATCGCGTAAGAGCCGCCTCTACCTCTTGCTGCTGCTTTGCCCTTTTCTGGATTTTCTCCCTTCGAATCTGCTCCGCAGCAATTTCAATGTCCGATGCCAGCTCTATCCCAGCCTCACTACGCATGTGTCTGGCCACGCTTGAAACTGGTAGCAATGGAACCTGAACCTGTCGTATTCCCTCTCGTTGGGCGGAGGGGCATGGTGACAGCGACGGGAGGCTGAAGATACGGATCTGCAGAGGCATATGCTGACTTTGAAGATTCGGTGGTAGGCAGAGAGACGTAACGAAGGGTTGGAAGAAACCTTTGGTGTCGAATGAGGACCGCTTGAGGGTGTCGAAGGTGGAAGATCTGGACGTGAGTCGAGAAGATGTTAATGATTCTTGACGTTCTCTGGTGGTGGAGGACTCGCGAATGATCATGACGGAATGTAAATGCGACGCTTCTACTGGACGATTGGGGGGCTCTAGTTCATGTTTAAACGCTGGCAGGAGGAGAGGGTGGGGGTGGACCGAAGTGAACTTCCTCACTGGGTTGCACCGTTTCTGTTGTCACCGACTTGGTCACCGTCGTTCTGGTAAAGTGGCTCTCTTGACCAGCAATTGACTAAGTTACGAGATTTTATCTGCATTAATCCATCGATGGTTTCCGGCTTGTCCCAAGCGAAGGAAAGGGCTACCAATAGTTCGAATCCGAGATCAATGATTGAGATAAGTATAGCGAACAGGGGCAGAGGAAGCGGGACGACAACATCTGTCCTGTATATATGTGAATATTGGCGAGTAGAGCAAAGGCTATCCATCTACAAAGCAGCTGAGGAATCACTTCAGGTGTGCATACTGTGGGAAATCGTGTTTCTAACTTCATTGAGGGTAAATAATCGGACTAGCAGCAGTTCGATTGTAAGCACGCACTGGATCAATCGTTCCAGTTGACAAAGATCTGGCGACCTTCAGCAACACCCTCTGTGTCAAAGCGAGTCGCATGGTCATGAACCTAAGAGAAAATCAGCTGCGCACTGACAGGACGCAAAGTTATCATCTATAAAAATAAAGCATTACTAGACATGCTTTGAACGTGTCCAGCGAATGGGCACACCTAGAAGGATCCTGGATCATATTTGCGGCTTCCTTCGATACATCTGAACCAGAGATATTCATAGCAATACCCAGATTAGCCTTCTTCGACGACTGAGAGGCATTAACACCATCGCCTGTTTTATGTCAAGTCAGGATCATGATTGGAGTGCAAAGTAGACCGAAGCTTACACGCCAACGATATGGCCGAAAGCTTGGGCTCACTTGACTAACGTCTAGGTGTTATGATTAGTAAAAATCCAAAATTGTTCTTATATATATAGGACTACCCACCAATCTCAAGTGTATGCTTTGGCGACCTCCTGGCCCCATGAGACGACGTATTGTCGTCCGCTAATGGGTCATACGCCACCCTCCAACTTCCAGAACCTTTCCACCTCGCCGTGGGTCTCCAAGGCTTCGAGACGAATCGCCGTCCGCCAAACACCCTCTCTACATGCTGGCAAGTTTTTCCACCATGCCCTGCACCCCTTCTGGCCCCAAGACGACGTTTCGCCTTCCGCAAATCGGGCAAACGTCACCCTCGCCGGGCTTCCAGAACCCTTCCGTCTCGCCATGGCTTCGAGACGACATATCGATGTCCACTAAACGCCCTCTCTACGCATAGGTCGCGTACAAATGTCGGATGGCATCGTCGTCCTCGAGAACCTTGAAAAGATAAGGAAATAAAAAGGTTTGTTGAGTGGTTTAAGACCCTAGGCACGAAGAAGTGCTTACCCGGTTCTTTTAGAGTCATCCCCGCCCCGCCTGGCCTCGAACTCGCATCGCCACGTCACCTTCTCGGACGTCGTTGATGTTCAGCAAACCGGCCGCGCTTGGAATTGAGTAAGTTCTACGTTGCTTTGAATTCTGAGGCGGTTACTTACTTCTTTGAGAGTCGTTTACGTGCATTTCCAGCTTCCGCAGGTTCTCTGGCCTTTGCGACGTCACTAACTGCACCCTAGCTGCCTTCAAGACGAGTCCGTCGACGGCCATCAAGGTATGACGGGTCTGGACTCTGCTGTCGATTTTCAAAGTAAGTCGTAAGTTTTTGTTGTTAGGCGAGTATTCATGGACTTACCTTTAAAACTTAGCCGTCATCGCCTCCAATCGACCTTTCCAGGTTCAACAGGACTTATCGACGCCCGCCAAACGTGCTGGGGGCATAGTTGATCTTCTGCAAATCGGCGACGCGTTGTAGCTTTCAAATATACGTGAGTTTTACGTTGATTTGAGAGCCGAGTGATCACTCACATCTTTCGAAGTGGTTAACACACGTTATCACCTTGTGAAAGCCTGCCTTAAGTCTCACGTCACCAACTACGCCCTGACGGCCTTCAACGCTAGTTTGTCGTCGAGTTATGATGCGTATGTTGTTGATCTTCAAACTAAACATTAGTTTTGCGTTATGTGAGTCTTCACGGACTTACCTCGACTTGTACTTGCAGAACTGCGTGCATTTTCAAACTGGCTGGTAAGTTATCAGCCCTTAGAAGGTTCTGATACGTACCTTTGTGATCTGGCCGAGGAGAGCAAGTTGTCTGGCTTTGTTACATTTTGTAGATACTACTTGATTGAAGCGGGTGAGTGTGCACTTGCCTCTCCACCAATAGCTTGCCAATCTCCACCAATACACCTCGCTCCACCCACAAGCGTCGTCCTATACCCCGCCCCCTCTCTCCCCCCAGGAGCCTCAGCGTCATCCACGCCTCGAATGTTTCCATTCTCACCAATCAGCCATCTGTTTAGCATGCGAGCAAACCAGGAGGGTCATGAAAGGGTGAGAGGAGAGAATGCTTTCTGAGGGAAAATTTGCGGAACGACGACTCAGGAAGTTGGCCACGCAAAAGACCAGCACAACGGACGACGATGAGGGTTCAAGCCAGGTTTTTGCGAGCGATTAAGGAGTTCTCTGACTCAGCATCCTTCCCTTTCAATAGGAGTCGACCACATGCCGCTATGGAAGAACCGCCCAAACTTTGAAACCACCACCTATGCACCCCCTTTTACAAAAAAAAACGGACATCTGCGTTCTGCATGCGAGAAGATATGGTGGCTCGTCCGCGCAGACCTTGTCAGTGGACGTCACGAGCGAGGGGGAGGGAAATGGACCTGCGAGGAGGATTGCGAGAGGGGGAGGTGAGAGTGCGCTTCCGGGGGAAGGATGTGTAGGGGGAGACGAGGCCAAGGAGCTGGGAGGATGGGTATGGAATGATGGAACGGGGAGGATGGCCGTGCAGGAGACCAGCGTGATGGACGACAACTATAGGACCAGGCCGGGTTTGTTGCGAACGGTTACGCAGTCCTCTGTCGCGCCCATCCTTCCCTTGGAACGGGAGTCGATCTGATGCCGTCTGTGCTAGCCTTTCAAACGTCTTGAGCACGTCGTGAAAGAGAACCCTGCAAAGACGCCACTCCCTCTTTCCCGCTCGCAACCCCAACTGTGTCATTCTCCCTCTCTCCTTACCCTCCTAAGTCCTCACATGCCAAATTCTCAGAACCCTTCACATGTTTCCACGTCGTCATGAAATCGCTGAGCTGGATGATCATCAGAGTGGCATTGTCGTGTACATATCCCCTTCTTCAACTCTTCCTCGCTGGTCAACTGCCCGCACGCTCAATCGAGGCGACCTATCGTGCGTTCTTCATCCCACGCCTCACCGCGCTGCCTTTCGTCATTGACCATATGCGCATTGAGAGGTGCTGGGGGGGCGTAGACGTTGAAGTTTGAGATGCGCAAAAGGTGGCGTTGATGTTGAAGTTGGAAGGTGCTTTTGCGCATCTCGACTTTGACTGCTTTAACTCTTCCGTCCTCAATGGCAATAGGTTCGCTACTGCGTGGGGTGTGCGCCTGCCCCCTTTCCCGCATAGACTGTGATGGCCTCGATCTGCCTTCTCTTCCTCGCATCTTACCTGCGCCGGCAACACCGTCCTCCGCGACGGGTTTATACGCCTTCAACGCAGTGGATTTCCTTTCCTTCTTCTGGAGAAAATATTTGTTCACTTGATTTTGGGTGTTTGTGGTGTTTTTTTGCCGATATCTAAGCTGAGGTTTATCCTACTTGAGTATTTTGGTCTCTTCTCCTTCAGGCTTCTTTTGCTTGAACACTTGTTATCCACCCCAATGAACTACAAACTACGTAATCAAAAGTATTCTTATTAAGGCAGACATACTACTCCTCCCCAATCCACCATTTGGGACCACGCTTATTTTTCTGCAGGTCCCACTCGTAGAGTGTTCCGCGAGATTTAGCGTACAGAGTTCCCCCATTTGGATCGAAGAAAAGTGCACCCACTATGTCTACTGCACGCAATCCTGCTAAGTTTAAGTGAAGAATTTCTTCTGTCTCAAACGACATCGCGTCAATTACGTGAATTAAACCATACTAAGAATTTAGAGCACCTATTTGAGAGGTAGTAATATCACAATGTGAACATCAGACACACCTCTACAAATACCAGAACTTCTTTTCCTAATTTGCCACTGCTGAATTGAAGAAATCTTGGAATCAACGGACTGTCGGACTCGTGGACTGTCTTTATAGGAACTTTGCTTCGGCTATCCCAAACAGACACTCTCCCGAGACCATCAGCCACAGCAAACTTGGACCCATCGGCAGAAAATGCAAGTTCTGGTCCTGCCAATTGGCGTTGTGAAATTTCTGGGAACCTGGGAATGGGAATAGAGATGCGGGTAACGAAGGAAAATTTCATGTTGTTTGTGCCACCAGAATCCAAATAGTGGATGTCAATCGTTTCATTGCGTCTTCCACCCTCCGAATCCACATCTACGAGAATGCGCCTGTCATGGGATATGAAAACTTGAGAAAACATCAGGGCAGGTTCAACATGACTGGATGAAAATTTTGTACAAACCACGACTAGTCTTGTTGCAGAACCGCTCTGGCAGCTCAGGCTTTTGATCAAAATCCATTGTCCCAGACTCAATTAGAGGAAGTTTATCTGAGGCATCAGTGTCGGTCGTAGAGAGGTTGAACAGCTTCGAATGCTGGTCAGACCGCGCCCAAAAAGTGATTCCCAATGCATTTTCAGTAGAGTTTGTCAGCCAAGAATCAAAAATATTGAAGTGGCCATCAGCGCTACCGTTGAAAGACCACAGCGCAGGACCAACACGCTTATCGGAGCAGATTTTGTGGATTGATAGGTGTAGGTGTTTCTCGAACGAGAAAGTTTTGGGGCGTTCAAAGTACATTGCGTATAGTAGGATCCGATTGCCTTTGATGGGAACGAATTTGATGTTAATTAAATTTCGCAATGGATGTTTCGGGACAATGATTCGTGGCTCGAAGGCATAGTGAGTTGTGTACGAATTTCTCAATGAGCAGGATGTGAATCAACCTCATGTTTTCCAGAGGAACAGATGTTGCGCTCGAATATCGCACCGTCCTGGCGATAATAAATGATTCCCTTTCGAAGAGGACAATGAACGTCGCTAATTTGAACTTCCCAGTCATCTGTGAATCTGCAAGGTGGACAATGGCGTTCAAACATCGGTACAGATATAGACAAAAGATTCTCACAAGTTGTAGTCAACGAGGTTGGTCTTCCTGGGAATTCTTGACTTTACCAATGGTGAATCCGTTGGTGAAGGTGGTTTGTCCATTGGTGAAGGCGGCTCATCCATTGGTGACTAGTGACTGGTGAGAATGCGGCAAGAATGGTGACCACGGTTCATCCACACGGGCCAGGGTTTAGGGTGCATTGATTGGAATCGTTGTGCTACTTGCCACCTCGTGACAACCAAAAATTTCCCAAAAGGGCAAAGAGAGACCTGATATCTGGACTTTCAAAAGTTCTCGCCTATGGTTGGCGACCAGGAGCAGGTCTGTATTTTTAGTTTAGAAGCATGATGGGAGGGGTGTTGGGTGGTTTTGGCACTGCTTCGCTAATGCGTGACAACTGCTTGACAACTGCCTGCAATATATTTCCTGTGTACCATCTACCGTGACATAGCCCTTCAAGTTCAGTATCTACAACATATGTACATCTTTATGTTTTCTCCGTATGTTTTCTCACTTTATGCCCGCTACGTAGTTAGCGGGTCTTATCCTAGGCTATCGTGCCATGTCTGGAACCAAATTTAAAAAGAATCAAAAATTCAAAAATTCAATGCATGTGAGACCACTACTCTCAGTTCTATACAGTTATCCTTATTTACATTTTGTTGAATGATGAGATACCTGCTCAAGCACAATCAGCCACTTTTCTTTCATGTATGTGTTGACATTCAACATCCTCCTCAACTGCATAAATTGATTGTTAATTTTCCTTTTATGTGCAAGAGTGTCTGGTGCATTTAGGGTACATTTTATTTGAAACTTTCATACCTGCTTTTGCATGTGGTAAAATAAATTCCATGCAACTACCCAGATACAAGATTTTAGCCCATATTATGTAGCCATAGATATATTAGATATTGAAGGATGGACATCTAATTGCAGCTGCAGATGTTGCTTTACTATTTGTTTTTCTGCTCTTTTAATGCTAATTCTGCATCTTGTCATTGCAGAAATGCAGCAATGACTCAAGGGCTTCTACAACTTGTATACATCGCCAGTCTTTTGTTTCTTACAATTATGCCCATTTTTGTAGAATAAATTTCAGACTGCTCATGGCTGCTATAGAAGTTGTTTATTATAATATTTCGAAGCTCAGAGAAGGAATCATCTTTGAATTAGTTGATTTTTGATTTTTTTTGGCAACCAGGTGGCATTACAGATTTCAGAAGTGTGGCTGATATCATTTTCTCAATTTGAGCACCTTTTGATGGCAGTTTATTTCTTTATTATGACTGTCATTGTAATGTACTATTTTTTGGTTCAGTTATTCACTCTAGTGAGGATATGTGGATGTGGCAATGGGAGATTGAATTTTTGACTACAGATCTGTGTGAACAATTAGCCAAATATAGCCGGATTTGTACTAAATTCTAAAGTGGAAGGGGGCTGTGTGAACAAATTACTGCTTTCAGAATTAGTAGCCCAAATTGGGCTATTGGAGTTTCCAGACACCACACAATAGCCTTATCCTACAAGCCACCAAAACTCTTGCATGGGTAAGTTTAGCCATGTTTGGTGCCTCTTTGGATAGGGCTGCTCACTGTGTCCGTCTTAGACAGATAGACAGGTCCCTCACACAGGCACTGTCACCATACTGTTTGAGCTTGTTGCAAGTCTCCTGACATACAGTAGACATGCAGTGAGAGGCCGTCTGTTTCCGTCAAGTGATGGGCATAAACAGGGTTGACAGGCATCATTGCAGTATCTGCAGAGTTTGAATTGAAAGTTGCATCAAGGCCACTATTGCCTTTTAATCCCCATGTACTCTGCAAATTCTTCTTCTGAAACAGGCAATCTGTCTCTTTAATATGGCTTCATTAGTGCAGCCTTTGTCAGATTTTCTTCAATTCTCTGACATCTTGATTTTTTTTTGTATCTTATTCAAATGGCTTCCACTCACCAAATGCTTCATGAGTTTCCATTTTCTGCCTCCTATATCTAATTCAACAATTTTGCTACAGGACAAGCTCTGGATTACCACGATGCAATCGACTCATTCATCTCAAGAAAGACAGACCTATGTGACTTTGAGCTTAGCTGGCAGAATGAAACTCAATCAAACTAGTCACATCCTGGCTCAAATCATTCTGTTCTGTGACAACCGAGATGTCAACAATGAAGGTCCCAATGCTTTCCACAGTTCATGCAGTTTTTCAGGGCCTTCAAGATGATCTAAAGGATATTCTTCACAATCTCTTAAACTTGGTTTCTCCCAATGCCAAGTGTGGCCTTACTGATGCACATCAAAAACTCAGTGGCTATTATTACAAGTACAATGAATCCCCATTTTACACATGGGCTGCATGTGTGTGATGCCATTTGCATGAGCTAAACATTTTATGATGTTTTTTTTCTACAGTGCTTGATCCACAAATCTCATATGAGGGGATGAAGGCAGACTATTCTGATGATCCAGTCCTTCACAATTACCTTGAAGAATCTAAAACAAATCTCATTGCCTATTACAAAGAAAATTATGCCACTGAAGAAGCTTCTTCCTCTCAGACCCAAAAATGTTTCACCTCTTGCTACCATAATAAAGTAAGGCATCTATTAATGAATTAGAAGAGTATTGGAAGCTTCCCATTGAAAACTTCAAAACTTGTGACCCCATACAATGCTGGATGAGTCGCTGGGCACAGTTTCCTAAACTGTTTGAGCTTGCATGCAACATTTTGTCCATCCCAGGTGTGTACTCTGACTCTTGCTACTCTTGAATATGTTAATACATTGGTTAGGATCTGCAGTGGCTGTAGAGAGGGTCTTTTCTGGTGGAAGGGACACAATTTCTTTATGTCATGCCAGTCTACATCCTGATACAATCCAGATCTTAGTGCTTGTCAAGAAAAGACTCCACCTTGCATGTGCACAGACAAATGCAGCCCTATGCTCCTAGTCTCTAGATAGCCATGATTTTTCTAAATACATTTTCACTACCTTTATATTCTACCTTAGTACATATCATGAAAATTTGTTGAGGTCAAATCCAGTTGATGTCTGTCTATATCCATTGACAGCCATTTCATAGGAGCCTGTCTCCATTTGATTCTGTTTGGGTGACCCAAACAGATGGTTGCCAGTTGAACCACCCCTGTCGACACCTGTCGGTTAGATGGCTGTGTCTGTCAGACAGATGGTGCACAGCTCTAACTTTGGGTTTGACCCTTGTGTTCCCATGTCCTTTTCTTTCCAGGTCAATGGCTCTCCCATTTCTGCTGAGCTGTTGTCTGGTTGTGAAACCGAGCGTTTGGGGACTTCTTCTCGATGTGCTCGTGGTCGAGAGATGGCGGCAATAAAGAGGCGAGGTATGTGGTGCAGTGTTGACGGCGCCTTCGAGCTGTGCAGGACGGCGCCTAAGTTATCCCGTGACCCCGGAATGGGGACGCTGTCACCCGGCGTAGGGCTCTTATCTCCCGGAGGGGTGGCGAACGATGCCAGACCGTATATCGAGGTTGTGACCCAGTCCACATGTATTGTATGTAGTGGCGAAAAGGTAAAGGTATTTACAGAGGGGTCTCAACACTATGTAAACAAGGAACAAACAATGTACAACTACTATGATCCAATGTCATGCAAGAGATATATCGGCCGCCATTACAAAGCCCCCCCATGAGATTGGAGCATCGATTTACCATGATGTCGGAATTGCTTCAGCGCCGACGTTGCTTACGGCGTTCCTTGCGTTCCGCGTCCCGTCGTCGGTATCCCTGGATTCTGTTCCCTGACCGTCATCCACACTTGGTCTTCTTGTACCCGAGTTCCGCAGGCTGATCGTCATCACTCTCCTCGTGATCGCTTTGTGATGGTTGCGGGTAGTCGTACTGCACTGGATCCAGCACTAAGGGCCCTGCATTGGCCATCCGTTCACTAATTGCTGCGAGGTCGGGGTTATCTGCCAGTAAATGATGTGGTGGCAAGGAACTTGGTGACGCTGTCCCCATATGCTGTTCCAACCTGTCCACCAGTGGCACGTGATAAGAGTCGGATAGTCTGGACGACAAGGGTTCTGTGCGAATGGGATCCATCAACCTAGTGGCGAGGTCGGTAGTTATATGGGACATAAGAGTAGGCTGCAGGTTGGCCGGAGCAGGGGGGTCAGGAAGCGGGTCAGCTCTGGTTGTGATACGAGAAGCCAGGTTGGAAACGCCCTCCCTGTTCGCTGCTGGAAGCACGCCTATCATCTGCGTTGCTGGAGAGGGGCTGACTGAGGTTAAGCCAGGCAGAGTCGCAGCAATTGGCCAAGGCAGCAAGGCGCTAGGAGTTGGGGCTGAAGGCGGGGTAGGATAGGGTATAACCGTCGTATTCCCTTGCAATATAACGGGCATCAGAGTATTACCCGATGGAGACCACATGAAGGCCAAATTCGCGCCAAAGGGCAGCGGGGCATTGGGAGGCAGGTTCATGATTGCAGGAGCGCCAGGGACCAGCGGAAGGGAAGATATACCCCTGTCTCCAGCGGAGGACACAGAGGTACTGGTCAAGTTCATCCTTGGCGGGGACTTGGGTCGTATGCGAGGCAGAGGACGGGGAGAATGGTGAGCTCATACTGGGGGCGGAGGTCATCGTCTACGAGGAGAACGATTACGGTAGTAAGGTGACGGGGACCTATAGCGACGACGAGGGTAGACAGGCCACATGGGAGAACGGTGCCGATTTCTGGACCTAGAACGTCTATCTGGGAGACGACGTCTAGGCGATTCAGAGGTTTGTTGCGACCTGCGAGCGGTTTCACGTTCCTGACTCCTTGTCCTAGGGGCAGAAGGACCGGCAGCAGTCGACGGGGCCGTTGGCTGGCTTGGACGATGACTGGCAACGGGGTCTGAGGCCACAGCCCACATGTGGGTGCGTAGAGTCAATGCCTTGATGTAGTTTTCGTAATTAGCATAAGAAACCAGCAATTCTATCCCGTTTTCATGTCGATGGTGCAAGTAATTCCGAAGTTGACGAGCTTGCTCTACCGATCCAGTGTCTATGACTGGTGGCTACCACTTTTATCATATAACCCAGGCTTAAGCCTAGAGACCCAAATCTATAACACTGAGATTTTTATGAAAGGCATTTCAATACATGAGCCTAAGCCTTTCAATCATTAAATTGCCTGGGATTTCTCATGGAATATGAGAAATTCTCTATGGGCATTTCATAAGTCTGTCAAGCCATCTCAATGGCGGTTTTTCAATAGATACCTTGTACCTTTCATTGGAATTTTTCAAATGTATTCCTGGGCATTTCAGTACGATTTTTCAAATGTATCCCTTGATATTTCATTGCGATTTTTCAAATGTATCCCTGGATATTTCACTGCTATTTTTCAAATGTATTCCTGGGCATTTCATTGCTATTTTTCAAATGTATCCCTAGGCATTTCATTGCTATTTTTCAAATCTACCCTTGGGCATTTCATTGTGGTTTTTTAAATGTATCCCTTGATATTTCATTGCTATTTTTCAAATGTATCCCTGGGCATTTCATTGCTTTTTTTCAAATCTATCCTTGGGCATTTCATTGTGATTTTTCAAATGTAACCCCAGATATTTCATTGTGATTTTTCAAATCTATCCTTGGATATTTTATTGCGATTTTTCAAATATAACCCTGGATATTTCATTGTGATTTTTCAAATGTAGCTCTGGGTATTTCACTGTTCTAAAAATAGCCAGGAAATGAGAGCTAAAAATAGGAATGGTGTATTGGATGTCAGGTACTGCTTTCAGGGTCTACAGTATATATATAAAAGAGGAAATATGATTGGATATGACCAAAAAGTGGAGAAATCAAGATAAGAATGACAATACAACTAGGGGTCCATGCAATGGGTTTTTGGTGGAGTGGTCACATGACCAATTTCCTAAAATGGTCAAAATCCAAAGTTGTAGCCCTGCTTTGTAGCTTCCAGAATCTGTTTGAATTATGTTCTAAAGTTTACCTGTTGTGGAGATATGAGGTAAAAGATTTTTCTCACCACCGTGTTTTTTTTTGTTTTTTGCATTTTTCTCCATGAAAACATCACCAAACAACATGATTTCAACACATTTAGAAAACTAATAGATGGGGCTACAATAGTTGTATTGTGGGAAAATTGACCCCAAAAGGAAGGTATATAACCTAAATGGGAAATTAACTCTGACTGACTACAAAATGTACTAATGGACTAGAAAACATAACAAAAGACTACAAAAGTCAGACATAGACTACAAAATTTACTGATGTCTGCCTTTTTCACTACAAAAGTTTGTAATGTCCACTTTTTGAGACTACAAAAGTTTGTAGTGTCTGCTTTTTGAGACTACAAAAGTGTGTAGTGTCTGCTTTTTTCACTACAAAAGTTTGTAATGTCTGCTTTTTGAGACTACAAAAGTGTGTACATGCAACAATGGCAAACAGTCAACTGAACTCAGTCCTTCAACCATGTGCCCATGGTCCTTTACATAGTCAAGAACACTTCAAACAAACTCAATGTCAGAAAAGCAGACTACAAACTTTTGTAGTCTCAATGGACAGTACAAACTTTTGTAGTGAAAAAAGCGGACACTACACACTTTTGTAGTCTCAAAAAGCAGACATTACAAACTTTTGTAGTGAAAAAAGCAGACACTACACACTTTTGTAGTCTCAAAAAGCAGACACTACAAACTTTTGTAGTCTCAAAAAGTGGACATTACAAACTTTTGTAGTGAAAAAGGCAGACATCAGTAAATTTTGTAGTCTATGTCTGACTTTTGTAGTCTTTTGTTATGTTTTCTAGTCCATTAGTACATTTTGTAGTCAGTCAGAGTTAATTTCCCATTTAGGTTATATACCTTCCTTTTGGGGTCAATTTTCCCACAATACAACTATTGTAGCCCCATCTATTAGTTTTCTAAATGTGTTGAAATCATGTTGTTTGGTGATGTTTTCATGGAGAAAAATGCAAAAAACAAAAAAAAACACGGTGGTGAGAAAAATCTTTTACCTCATATCTCCACAACAGGTAAACTTTAGAACATAATTCAAACAGATTCTGGAAGCTACAAAGCAGGGCTACAACTTTGGATTTTGACCATTTTAGGAAATTGGTCATGTGACCACTCCACCAAAAACCCATTGCATGGACCCCTAGTTGTATTGTCATTCTTATCTTGATTTCTCCACTTTTTGGTCATATCCAATCATATTTCCTCTTTTATATATATACTGTAGACCCTGAAAGCAGTACCTGACATCCAATACACCATTCCTATTTTTAGCTCTCATTTCCTGGCTATTTTTAGAACAGTGAAATACCCAGAGCTACATTTGAAAAATCACAATGAAATATCCAGGGTTATATTTGAAAAATCGCAATAAAATATCCAAGGATAGATTTGAAAAATCACAATGAAATATCTGGGGTTACATTTGAAAAATCACAATGAAATGCCCAAGGATAGATTTGAAAAAAAGCAATGAAATGCCAAGGGATACATTTAGAAAACTGCAATGAAATGCCCAAGGATATATTTGAAAAATAGCAATGAAATGCTCAGGGATACATTTGAAAAATAGCAATGAAATGTCCAGGAATACATTTGAAAAATCACAATGAAATGCCCAGGGATACATTTGAACGATTGTAATGAAATATCAAGGGATATATTTAAAAAACTGCAATGAAATGCTCAGGGATACATTTGAAAAATAGCAGTGAAATATCCAGGAATACATTTGAAAAATCGCAATGAAATAGCAAGGGATACATTTAGAAAATCGCAATGAAATGCCCAAGGATAGATTTGAAAAATAGCAATGAAATGCCCAGGGATACATATGAAAAATCATAATGAAATGCCCAGGAATACATTTGAAAAATTGCAATGAAATGCCCAGGGATACATATGAAAAATCATAATGAAATGCCCAGGAATACATTTGAAAAATCGCAATGAAATATTCCAAGGTATCAATGAAATTTTCCAATGAAAGATACCAGGTATCTATTGAAAAATCGCAATGAAATATCAATGAAATGATCATTGAGATGGCTGGACAGACTTATGAAATGCCCATAGAGAATTTCTCATATTTTATCAGAAATCCCAGGCAATTTAATGATTGAAAGGCTTAGGCTCATGTATTGAAATGCCTTTCATAAAAATCTCAGTGTTATAGATTTGGGTCTCTAGGCTTAAGCCTGGGTTATATGATAGAAAGTGGTAGCCACTAGTGTGTCTATCCAGAAACTCTGTCCTTGCCTGACTGCAGTTCGGAATACACGGTTTACCGTGACTTGAAGCCTTGTAGCTACATTAGAGATGAGGGTCTGCATGGACGCGAATCCTTCTGTAGTAGGAACTCCGTACAGCATTAAATGGGGTGAGGCGAACTTGAGCAGGTCTTCAGCAGCAATCCCTTCGTTTCTGACCTCAGAGTCTTCCGACAGGGGTGCAGCTGGAATTTGTGGACCCATGGCTTCGTCCACCGAACTTTCTTCTCCCAATGAAACTTCCTCCTCCGACTTCTTTCGTCTCGAGATTACGGGTGTAGATAGCTTTGACAGGTGACTCGGTTCTGCCATAACGACGTCGAGGATAGTTGGTGGAGTGGGCAAGGGATCTGGATCTGCCATAATGATTTCTGGGTTAATGATCGCGCCAGAGGCAGCAGGCAATTCATTCGGAACAAGAGCAGCGGGCACAGTGATCGCGCTCTCATCCCTGGCAACTCGCGGAGCCTCAGGGCTTTTTCTTTTTGCATCCGGTTTTCCGAAATCGAGGTCGGGGTAGTAGTAGTCGTCATCATCGCTATCGTCACTTAGGTCAGGCTTGGGAGGGTCTCGCAGTGAGGGAAGTTCTTCTGGTCATGGGGTAGGAGCTTCCTTCCCTACGTCGGTCGTTTGGGGATCTCTGGAGTTGTAAATCCAGGAAGGCTGACAAAGTCGTAACTTCTGTATATCCTTAAATTTCCCAGCAGGGCATGGTTGTCCAAACACATTTATATCTGAAACACATCCTAGAGGGGCTTTAGGTATACGGAGGAACATGACCTCCCATTGCCTGTCTCAGTCGAACATGGAGTGAACTCGATAATCAGGTGTTTTCCTAGCCCCAATTTCACAGAAGGCTCCCTCTGGCTGGTGCTGTTGGACGAATTTCTGCCATTTCTTTTTCTCCATTGGAGGAGCTCCGGGGCAGGAAGGTCCAGCTTTTTTTACTGCAGGGGGTTTGATCCAAGCGACTGTCTTCAGTGATGACGACGGTCTCAGGCGGAGTCAGCCCATAGTCGATTGGCGCCACAGCAGCCATATCAGAAGAGTTTACTTGAAGGGGTGGACTGCTATTCGGCCAAATCCAGCTGGGGTCGTACATCCTCATAGTATCCAATAGCGATAGATCCCCTCGTCCCATAGCAAGAGCGTCGTAGTCATTCACACTCCAGTGCGTAGCAGAGGCGCTGGACCCCGCGGTGAAGTCTATCAAGGTCTCTAGAGCAGCGAGCTGAGCGCGCTCATGAGACATAACTTCTTGAACCACGTAGCAGGGAATACGTTCCTTCAAATACCATCGTGCTTGTTGCTCTTCCATCCCGTTCAGCCAAACGCCTAGGTAACGGTCATCGGCCGTACCGACCTTGTCATTGGGGTTGGGAACCCAATTCCTTGAATCCTGTAATCTGGACGCATAGTCGATAAAGGGACTGGTAGCTACCACTTACATCATGTACTCCTGAGCTGTACCATAGGGCTTCCTGCTTAGCTGCCGTGAATGAAATGGAATGAATTTTCATTCATTCATGGCACCTGTTTCATTCCAAGTCTCTGCAGATTGTCCTTCATTCCATCCGGCAAATTCTTCATTTTTGTTTCATTTCTGTCACAGGCCACTTCAAATGTCATTTCAATCACCTATGGTAGGTGTTTCATTCAATATTTCATTTTCGTCACTTCATTCCTTCACGGAAACTGCTTCATCCTTGCTAGACATTTGTCTCATTCTCCCCCGGCAGCTGCTTCATGCAATACTTCTCATTCCCCTCATTCCTTCTGGCATTTGTTTCAATCAAATTTTCGTTCCTTTCGGCATTTGTTTCAATCAAATCTTCATTTCTTGCGGCATTTGTTTCAATTGAATTTTCATTCCTTCTGGCATTTGTTTCAATCAAAATTTCATTCCTTCTGGCATTTGTTTCAATCAAATTTTCGTTCCTTCTGGCATTTGTTTCAATCAAATCTTCATTCCTTCTGGCATTTGTTTCAATTGAATTTTCATTCCTTCTGGCATTTGTTTCAATTGAATTTTCATTCCTTCTGGCATTTGTTTCAATTGAATTTTCATTCCTTCCGGCATTTGTTTCAATCAAATCTTCATTTCTTGCGGCATTTGTTTCAATCAAATTTTCATTCCTTCTGGCATTTGTTTCAATCAAATTTTCATCCCTCCCGGCATTCATTTCAATCTGATTTTCATTTCCCCAGGGCAGTTACTTCATCCTCACTTGGTTTTTGTCTCATTCCACTCCGGCAGTTTCTTCATGCAATCTTTCATTCCTCCTGGCTTTTATTTCATTTTGATATTCATTTCTTCACAGCAGTTACTTCATCCTCACATGATTTTGTCTCATTCCGCTCCAAAGTGACTTCTTCATACAATTGTTTATTCGTTCTGGCATTTACTTCAATTGAGTTTTCATTTCTTCTCAGTAGTTACTTCATCTTTCCCTTAACTCCAGATCAGCACAATGCTTGCCCAGGGACTTGTGTCTACAAGTTCTTCATACGAAATTTTTATATTTTGACCCACAGCTAACCACATATATATCTAGATCTAATTTGTCTAACTTTATCAAAGTGCAAAAACCTATCTACAAGGAAGGCAAATGAGGTCATAAAATTAGATGAGTCTATAGGATGACAAAGCTAACAAAACGGAGGAACCAAAGCCCACAAGCTCATAGGAGAATGTAAGGGCAAAGGCGGTGATAGAAACATTATGTAAGCAAACAGACAATCGCGTAACTAAGTCCTGGAATGTCTGAGAAAAACCTTGTTAGCATGAATGAGATGAGAATAAATTGATACATACTTAGACGGAGGGCTCTGATCGTCATTTGAGTTGCTATCTGGTGTATCGGGTGAGGGGTGTTTGATGCTTGTGGAGCCAAAAATAGTTGGAGGGGTTGTTGGGATGACCAAGGATAGGACCCAGGTGATGTCGTCAACAAGAGCCCAAGCCCGCAGAACATCTGAGTCAGCCTTCAAACCAGCAATCCACCACGAAAGGGCCATTACGACAATGTAGAGCCCCGCAGACCCTCCCTTTCTCAACAAAGTCCACATTTCGTTAGCTGGGATGACCTGTGACAATGAGGTGCCAGAACCGATCCTCCACGATGGTTGAATCGCCTTCCACCAGGCTTCGAAACGCCAAGTGTAGTCGTCGCTGACCGAAATGGGCTCGAGCTTTTTCTTGAGGTGGCGCTTGATCCACAACGCCACTTCCGGCAGTCAATTAGCAGTGGACAGTTTCTGGACAAAGTAAAGTTAGTATTAACATATGACGGTAAGCCATAACTCACCCCACAAGGCGGACCTGCTTGCTCAAACCGAAGAAAGGCCGCTACAAGATCCTGCCATTCCCTAGCAGCTGAAACACCACGGAGATGGGCGAGGATAGCTGGAGTCAGATAGGCAGGCGCACTCTCGTCAGACGGCAAAAGGGACGAGGTCACAATTTCTAGGGTAGCTTGAGCAGAAGGATGCCGCGATGGGGATGCCGCCAGTGCAGGAAAGCGGTTAGCAGGCGGAGAGGCACCAAGTGCAGGTGTGTTGTTGGTGATGGATGGGACATCGGCAGCGTAGGTGTCAGCGGCGGGCACGTTCACAGGAGAACCATGAGCAAGAGAAGGGGGAAAGGAGAAAGAGGAATTGACGGTGAGAGAGGGAGGTGATTTCAAAAGACCATCTTGATCTGGCTTTTCCTTATGTCCGCAATGGGTGCTGCCATCATTCATGTCAACGTCGCCTTTTTCCGTGTGACTTGATCTTGCCGAACTTCCTTCATGAGGTATGTCTGATTCCGCTTTGTCAGTCGAACTTTCCCCTGCGGCCTCCTTGTGATTCCCTCCTATGTCCCCAGCGTCTGTACGTCGAAATTGGCCCATGGCGGCATTAGGAGAAAAGTCATTCTAAACTAGGTCAGATGTGCTTATTTTGAGCTGATTGATTAGTAACGTACTTTGTTCTCATCTGAAGTGTCATTAACTGATCGTGATTTCATTTCTCCATTGGTAGCGTCAGTTCTGATAGATTACTATCAGCAAGGACTTATCGTGGGTTGAAAGGAAGAACCACCCACTTTGGGTCTGCAGTGGTGAGACGAGGGGAACGGCGTTCCTCTGGATTTTGGTTCTCGCTCTTACTCTTCTTTTTCGCAGGTGCGGCGCCTTTCCCCAGCTCTCCCATGGCTGCCTGAAACTCTGGATCCTGAATTGTAGCCAACAGGGCTTGGTTTCGTTCTATGTTTCTCTCTCTCTGAAGCTCATACTCGGACTTGCTCGCTCTCGTTGCCTCGCTGTCCACTTTTGAGTCAGATTTCATTTTCGAAGCATTGTCGGATTTCGAGTTCCCCTTCTTACGTTTATTTTTCGTCTCTGTTTGCTCGCGTTTGCTCTTTTCCACGTCATCCCCCTCTTCAATATCATTGATTGCTCGTTGGGCACAATCTTCACTCGCTGTATCAGTTTTGTGAGTAACCGACTTTAATCCCCAATGAGTTTTGAGACTTACAAAAGCATTCATTTAGGAAATCGTCAAACGTGTCCTCTAAGGCTGTCATCTTCTCCTCTCCAACGAAATTTTCAAAGGTTTGACCTTCCTTTGTTTTTCCAGTCAAGTAGCTAATGGCGTGTTTATGATTATTAGCTCAGGACATAATTCAACACGTAAATCTCACGTACATCAGGGTTGAGATCTTTCCCTCGTTACTGGGAAGAGGTCCACCAGCCATGATAATAAGGTTCCAGCCACACTGCTTCACGATATTGTCCATGATCATTGCGAAGGTGAGCGGTAACTTGTTGATCCACCCTTGGCTGTAAGACTTTGCCATGAAAAGTGGATTAATCTACCAGAGCACTTGCCATCTGGACCAGAATAATCCACTGGTCATATGGCATCTTTTTGTGGATTTACCCAGGACACCCAAAGAGGCAGGCATCCCAGGGTACCACAAAATACCTGTATTTGCAGCTATTTATTCCTAAGCCTTCTGCTATATTTCTGTACACCTTTTAGCTGTATTTACATTTGCTTTCTTTCGATGGTACTGCACATATTTGGTCAAAACAATATGGATTCCGCTAGAAATCCTCCTCCTCCTCCAGCATTGCTTCTAGCGCGGGGTCTACCCCTGGTCCAGGGCCCTCACCACTGTCCTCCCGATTCACCAAGGGAGACAGAGTGTCATCCCACAGGCGCGTAAAGTGCTCATAGAGGGCTTTTTCCATCGCGGCCTGTCGTCTCGCGTATGCACGCACTCCCTCTGCTTCTGCCCTATCCAAACCCTCCCAGGGTTCCTCACGTGCTTGCCACCAGGCTGCTCTCTTCTCCAGGGTCTTACGTACCCGTCTCATCTCTTCCTTTAGCAATAGCACCTCCTCCAACCATCGCAGATGGCGCACCCGGCTCTTTGCCCATTCAATCCGCAGGGCTATGAAAAGATGAAAAATCAGCCCTGCACAATTTGAAAAAGAAGGGACGACTTACCATCATTCAAAACATCATCCCCACCATCTCCCATCGCCCCCGCAACCCTCCAGATCCACGATATCTTCCGTTTCCCTTCACCTAGCCCCAGTTGATCGATCTTCTTCTGTTTCTTTGACTTTGCCTTTCCGTCCTGCCCAATATTGTCATTTGGGTCCTCAATGCAGAGCTCCGTGCCATCAGGTGTCGTGAGATCGCCACGGCGCAGCTCACGGAGCTCTGGCTCCCGATCTCCCGGACCCTGCAGCGCCAATAAAGCCGCTCGTGCGGCGTTGTACTTGGCCACAGCTGCCAGGCACTTATCTTCCACGCGTCGGATACTGTCAACGGATCGAGTGTTGGGAGCCTGTCCGCAGATATTTCGATTGCGAAAGCCAATCATGGACAACCGAGCACGTTGCAGAGAACGGACTTTTTCGAGAGTGTCGTTACACTGTGCCCATCGCAGCTTGAGCTCGATTCCTGCCAGTTTGGGGTGACATCCGTGCTCCCGATGGTTTGGAGGAAGGTTCGACGGCAGCCACAGGATCTGACTCTCTACTTCCACCCTTGGGCGTGTCGCTTCAGGAATCTGCCGGCGAGATTCCTCTTCCAATTCAATCATGAGGGCGGCTGAAGGTATGTATGATGACTGGACTTCACGAAAATGTTTCAATTGGCGGTGGAGTAAAAGGCGACGCTTCTGTATCATAGTTTCTTCTTGCGCTGTAAGCGATGGCTTCTGTGCGTCCCAATCAACTCGTCGTCTAAAATTAGACTTAGTAAGATTTGAGACAAGAACTGGTAACTCACTGTGTCTCCTCAATCAATAGTGCCATGGTCATGAAGGCGGTGGGGCCGGTATCGTGAATTTGCGGTACTCCCTTCTTGAGTTCTTCAGCCTCCTCCTCCAATAGCGCATGCTTTACTGCGTCTTCAGAGTCGTCTGAGTCCAAAAGTCAAATTACATCAAAGAGAAAAAAGTGAATGCACGTACGTGTTGTTAATGTTACGTACGGGTTGGGTTTTGACGCGTCCTTCTCCCAGGCAGTTATCATCGTTGTCCATTCCTGTTCAAATTTCGCGTCAGGCAGTGATGCAGTAAACTCCTCGTAAATAACACGCTGCCGTTTTGATTCTGCGGTAGCTAGACGAAGGCGCGAATGAAGAGTATTTCCTATTCAAAGTAAATGTTAGGATACGTGCCAATAGACTGATTTGATAGAGGAAACTTACCTAGCGCCACCTTTTTTCGCCAGTTGTAATGTCCAAAATGGTCGTCCAGGGTATCGTGGCGTGAACCTGGTCCCATTTCCTTGGTGCTGTTGGCAACGCGGTTCATCTCCAACCAGCTTTGCTCGATTCCCTCGCTGTCCATTCGGCCCACCCCTGGTTTCAGGTTCAAGGAATGTGGCGCCTGGCAGGGCAGCTTATGTGCCGGACAGTGACACTTTGGAATCCCCCAGTCCGTGGCCACAGAACTTGACAGCTTGAGTTCCTGAGGCAAGTCCTTCATTCTTTTCTCGAACCCCAGCTTATACTGACATGCTATGTCATAAGATATAAATACGTTCAGAAGGTGGCAAGGTGCCAGCGCCGAGAGCAATATGAAGTCCATATTACAATATCTACGGTGAAAGGGTTAGTCTGTGTTTTCCATAAGAACGGAAAAATGATTTACCTTTCGCCTTTTTGGAGATCACCAACACCGCCGGCTCTAACCATCTCATGACGTGCACATATGCACATCCCCACACCTGTCGATCGCAATCCGGCGGAGAACTTAGAATCCGCATGCGCCATGGTCTTGAATCCACTGCAATGGCTGATCTAAAAAAAGGTGAGTGGTCGAAAAAAACTATGCCATGAAGACTTACGTCCTTCTGGGAAGCGTACTTGAGAATGTGCCGGCGGTAAGGCTCATCAGGCAGGAAGTATGCGAGCCCCATATGGAGTCCAGGGTCCTTAGCGAGTGACGACCTTATAAGATTTTTCAAGCGAAAGTTCGCGTCCATGGCCACGATGAGGGTCACTAAAAATCTAACCAAATGGTTACGCATTGTTCACGGGGTGATGAAACAAGACTTACTTCATTTCCGGTGCCACGTTCTTCCAATCATCAGGCAGGTTGGTTCCGGGGATCGGACAGGCTGGGCATTCGATGCAGAGATCGCCAGCCTTGGTGCTGGTGAGACCTCCGGATATGTTGCCACGGCCTGCTCGCTTCATCATTTTGAGGTGACGGAATTCGCGTACCATGCGCATGAATGATTTGTAGCGAGTCTGTAGTGTCATTCAGCGCGGAAAAACCCTAAAGAAGAGATGACTTACTTTAGGCACATCGAGGTCTGTATTATCAGTTAAGTGTTCCAGCGAGCGATAGAATTCGTGCGCGGACAATTTGCCGGTGAGTGTGACGATATGGAAAAGTTCCAGCAGCCGGAAAGTGGTGCAGGTCTGTGGTGCATGGATTGTAGCTGGGAACCACTGGCTTCGAAGAAGCTGTTGACGATTGGGTATTTGCTTCTCGCAGCCACAGAAATCGATGGCTACGTGGTGAATTCTGTTGGTGTGAAGGACTATGAAGTCCATATGTCCAGGTTGGGGTCGAATGCACTTGCCGCCAAGATGATTGAGGGCCACACAGAGACCCATTGACTTCAGGGAAACCTTCTCGAAGTAGTCGCCTGTCCATTCCTACACAAAAAAAGGGGGGGAAATTAATTGAGGAATAGTTGAGTAAGATCGGAACGACGTACCTCAATTATGTGTAGGGGAAGATGCTCGTGACGAGCGAGACAACACAGTCGGCATTCCAAAATGCCTCCGATACAATCCTTGCATCGAAAAATCCCATCGTCGCCATTACACGACATACAACGCCCTGCCCATTGACGAGCATTGCCTGGTCCCTCCAGCCTCAGCAACTCTGAAAGGTATTCCTGTCGACAGCCGATGCCGTCGCCGTGCTTTCCAGACCATTCTAAAAGGGGTTCATCCTTTGTGGCACTGGTTAGCACAGAGCTTTACAAGATGGGAGGCCGCCTACCGATGTCGGGTACCGTTTGGAAGCAACCTTGCTGATGACATGCGGAATGGACGTCGAGGTCTCATCCGCGAACTCCTCGACATGCACGTATCCATCTTCTTCTGCACGGTCGTAGTCGTTACTGGGATTCCACTCATAATTGGGGGGGCGTTGGGGGGCCGCTGCTTGCTTTCGTGGGGAACAGGGGGTTTCTACCACTCGTCGGCCATCGCGTGAAATGTGGAGAGAACGAGCTTGCGGAACGTGTATGTCTTCGTCGTCTGAATCACGACAGATAACAGTAGTGGACACTTTCTTCCGTTTGACCATGTGGACGGTGACTAACAAGTTTTCTTTCTCACGGTTCTACTTCAGAGCGAAAGAAGTTCAACTGTAAAGGTAGTAGTTTTCTGAATACAATGATACATCTGTACGCAATTATTCAGTTGAGATTGTAGGCTTCTATATCTCCATTCAGATAGGCCAGAAGCCGGTCGTACCCCTCCATCTTGCAAGGCGGCATATCCTTCCTGATCAGCCTTTCAGCCTGGTCCATCAACCTCACCCATGTCAACTTGATCGGTGGCGAACGCCGCTTATTTTGGGGAAAAATGAAAGTGAGCCAGAATATGCGCCGTTTGAGCCACTGTAGGCAAATAATACGTAAGTCGCGGCATTGCAAATGTCGAGGGAGAGCGAACAAACCTCTTTTCTGAGCTTGGAAACAAAGACAAGATAGTCAGGGTCGTCTTCGAAAGGGCAAGTAACGATATCTGCTTCTGGCTCTGGGAAGCGCTCGCACCAAAGGCCGGCCGCTCTGGTAAAAAACTCGTCAACCTGGTTTTCCTTGTATGCTCGGAGGAAGGTGGGCTTCAAGATCTCGATTGTCTTGATTTGTTGAACCTTTAAGGGCACCATCTCCGGCGGCTGAAATGCGATTGATCATGTCAGGGTCTCAACAATGACGACAGCGATCAATCATACCGTTTCGGGTTGTGGGGTATTTCTGTGAGGCAAGGGCGCATCGTCCACTGGTTGGACACAGCCGCGCATGCGAGGTTTGACCATATGAACGTGATGAGAATTTGTGTGTTGAGAAGTGGTGACTGCACGTCAGAACCTTAATTGTGAGGATCAATAACTGTACAGTTTATTACTTGTACCAAAAGTTGTGCATTTTTCTATAGCGTACTGTAAATATCATTTAGCTACAAGCGACTGTGAATTACGACGCTCGATCTCCTCCAAAAAATAAACACCGATCCTGTAATCACGCGCAACCTTATCTGCAGCGCGCCAAAGGTCCCCACCCCCATCTTCTTCAAGGATTATGTCCAAAGCGCAGTGGATGGCGGGTAGAGACTTAATCCACGTTTCCTTGACTTGCGATACCAGGTTCGCCGCGTCGCAATTTGGATTTTCGGCACATTTTGTTGCAAGCGCGTGTTTGAACTCGTGAAGATCCCCCTGCGTGACCTCTTCAAAAGCCTCTCTAGCGCAGAGGACGACAGCATAAGGGTGCGTGCTATACAGACACATGTTAGTTTCATGGTGTCAGAGGCTTAGTACCACACACCTAGTACTGTTGTCCTCCTTCTCCACTTTGAATTCCATCTCGGCCTTTATATTTGCGAGTGAAGTCTTCATTTCTTTGTATGAGCGACGTTTTCGCCGACAGATAGAGTGACGGTTCCTATACACAACTTGTCAGTGTCGAGAGACTATATTTAATAAATACCTACTTCGAATAGTACTTTTCTTTTGAGGCGCGGACGGCGAGCGCTTTTTCTTCTGGACTGTGGTAAAGTCGAGGCCGACCCATGGTTGAGATTGGGTGATGGGAATCTCTCCTGATGCGGTGCCCAAATGAATGTAAACATGACACTTTCTCCGACTTTTATGTGCGCCCGCAATGCCATTGAACGCGGTGTACATGGTTTTAGGATGGTCGTAAAGCTGCAGCATGACCGAGTCGAACCATACAAGTTTCAGGTTTTATTTGTTTTGTAAAGATTCACTAAGCGGCAGTTACTGAGTACTGAATCCTCACAGATGATTGATGTACTGGACTGAACAAACCTCCCTCCTATTCGCATAGACCACGGCCACAAAAATCTGGTTTTGAGATTTTGAGAAGTAAAGTATGCACATAGATTACATTATATTATGTGGAGGGCCTCGAGTACATCAGAATACAAGCTTGTCTGTCGTTGAACCATAGAGGTTTCAGGTTTTATTTGTTTTGTAAAGATTCACTAAGCGGCAGTTACTGAATCCTCACAGATGATTGACGTACTAGACTGAACAAACCTCCCTCCTATTCGCATACTAGACCATGGCCACAAAAAATCTGGTCCTGTTACTGAATCCTCACAGATGATTGACGTACTGGACTGAACAAACCTCAGGCTCCCTCCTACTTATTCGCATAGACCACAGCCACAAAAATCTGGTTTTGAGATTTTGAGAAGTAATATATGCACATAAATTACATTATATCATGTGGAGGGCCTCGAGTATATCAGAATACAATCTAGTCTGTCTTTCTTTACAGAAAAAGCATCACAAATCCGAGCCAGAGTTATTCATTGAAAAAAAATATGGTCCTCGAGTTACTTAGATGATATTGAAAGGGCAAGGGTACTCAGTATATTCACAAGTATATGAGAGCGATACATTGAGACATTTGATCGACAAGAAATTGCGCAAGACATCGGGTTGATAAGTACTCTATCTAACCTCACTTGTGGAGTTGCTCAACAAAGTCCGATGCGATGGCCTGCTGCATCCTAACATGGCCATCGTAAACGCTCGCAACACGCCAAAAAACAGCGTTGGAGACGCCGGTGACGAGTGGGGAGGTATTGCCCCTGGAAAATGGTTAGAATGATTTAATAAAGCGAGTATTTGAAAAAAACCCACCAGCCAGCGAAGATTCCAACTTGCAATCCACGGGTGACGACATAGAAAGGGCCGGCTTCAGTGCTTGCAGGAACGTGGTACGATCCGCCGTTGTCCCCTCCACTTTCACCGCCCGCTTCACCATCGTCGGAATCGAGGGCCGTGGCGGCGACAGCTGCGGTGAGCGCGTCAAGCTCTGTGAGATCGTCCGAGGATGCTGTCATTGCGTTGTTAGTCTAGCAGGCAGCTGCCGTGTTAAGGTACGCACTTTCGGCAACGAGGGTGGTTGTGACTGAGAAGGCAGTGGCCGCGCTCGCATGCGTCAGGCTAGCAACAGAGGCCATGGCCACTGGTGAAGCAGCAGAACCTGGACCAGAACGGGTCCTACCAGTAGAGGCGGATGCTCTGGACACCAACGGAGCAGCCGGAAGGGGGTCAGGTAGAATGAAAGGAGATGGGCGCGAGGTGACCAAAATAACGTCGTCGGGCAGCAAATGGTCATGCCCATCGCTAGCAGCCTCGCTGACTGGAGGCAGTACTTCAAAATCATCAGCAGCGATTCTCGAAGTTGGCTCGCTGACTGCGGCGGGGGGGCTTGAACTGTTGGAGATCCTCAGCAATGCGAGGATTATACCTCGAGCTTGAGCAGGCAAAAGGTGGAGGCCAGCAAAGGCGTCTTCGATGGCTGGAGGGAACGTAAGCGAGTGGCGAGGTTTCCAGTGCTGAACTTACGACTGTTATCTGCCAAAGAGGCGCCCCCCCTGGTGGGCGCATCGTTGTGAGGTAGCTGTGCCATCGAAATGTAAGAGGTGGTTGAAATGATGAGTAAGCGTTGGGAATGAAAGTTGGAAAGTGGGGGGAAAAAAAAGTTGACGTTTTTATCCATGGCGCGACTGGCTTCTGGGCTTCCTTCCCACAGCGGAAAGCGGGTGTTACGTAGTTGAGAGCCACCAAAAGAGCAGCTGGGCGGGAGTACATACCTACTTTTTCCCCCTTTTTCATCCTCCTTCAACGCGAAAGTATGGCAAGCGAGACTGACCACTCTGGCGCATCGTGGTTCGTGATAAACCTGTTTTGTTGTTTTTTGTTTATGTTTTGCCATTTTAGGGATCCCGTGCCTTTACTCCGCACCCTGAAGAAAGGCTGGGCAAAAGGCGCCCGCTTATCATTCCTTGAGGGCCACATCCAGCCCTACAAAGAAGCGGGACTCCATTCCAAAGCTCGTCGCACTGCGTATGTTGACCAGGTTGTTAACGAGTGGTTTGCGCGTTTTCATTGGACCTTACCAATCGACAACGACGACCCTTCTCCCTCGACGCCGTCTTCTACAATTGCTGAAGATCTTTTGCCGGCCGACGCAAAGCTCAAAGGGGAGGTCATAAGTCATGTCGGAAAGGTATGTATCTCGGTTAATACATCCCAATATATTTCTAACCTAGCAGACAGGCAATCTCAAGCTGGTTATACTATCGTACCCAAAAAGCAGAACGTGTATCCAACCTCCAATCATCTAAGAAGGTCCACGATCCCGTCAGTATATTGATCTCAAGGCTATCAGGGACCAACGAGTCGATCCCGAAGCTTAAATCGGGCTGGGAAGCGTGGGGGAAAGCAAATTTCGAATCACTCAAGCGTGCTTTCGACGACCAGTTCAAATCAACCAGTGTCTCTGACAAAAGTCGCGCCGCCGCCATCAACAAGTTCAAGAAGGAAAAATTCCTT
The DNA here is from genome assembly GCA_018417955.1 of Laccaria trichodermophora. NCBI lineage: Eukaryota > Fungi > Basidiomycota > Agaricomycetes > Agaricales > Hydnangiaceae > Laccaria > Laccaria trichodermophora. Next base: position 553,411 of record JACTVC010000025.1, on the reverse strand, counting down.
GAACTCAGTGAGGAGGAGCAGGAGGAGTGGACTCAGAAGGCTATTACTGACCACAAGACCGCGAAGGCAGAATTGAAAGATCGTCAGGGCCTCCCATTGCTCCTATCACCGCAAGATACCCAAACGTACGTTGTTCTTTGATTGAATATTCATTTGCAGTGCTGACCGTCTTCCCTTAGCACTCTCAACCAAATTGGCGTCATCTTAACGCCTTTTGCGCAAGCAATCAGTGCAAGCCTCGGTATGCACTGTTCTATCTTTTTGGGTGGCCCTGAGCCGAAGAGACAGGGACAGCTCAACCTCATCAGGTAAGTTGTTTGAGCCGTCTAAACTTGGATGCTCACTTAAGTATCGATTTCGAAGCATTCACGAAGGCGTCAACAAAGCGCCCGTGCCCAAGGTTTGGGGAGAGGCTGACAAGGAGAAATTCAAAGAGGTTACAAACAATTTCTTAGCATACCTTGCTGGATGCTACAGTGAGTCACGTATAAATTCTACACATTTCCGTTGCTGATGCAGAGCCAGCTCCTGAGGAACAACAGGCTCGCGCCCTGGATCCAAGTGTCGCCAACACCTCTGCATCAGTACCAGTCGACAACCACCCTACCTCCAGTCCACCAGTCCCCTCAAACGATGCCTCGCCAGATTCTGCCATCCCTCCTGCGACGGCCACGACAGCTGCCACGGTCCTTGGAAAAAAACGTAAAAGGAAGAACGGGCATCAAAAATCCAAGAAGCCACGCAAGAAGCAGAGGAAATTCATTGCCTCAGACGATGAGGAGGATAGCGAGGGCTCTTCGACAGACACCGACTCTGCTCACAGCAGCAACGGAGACGAACAACGACAACGAGGTTGAGCCAATCCCTCACAACACGAGGCAGCGCAGCACCAGGGGGTCAATGTCTGTTGCCGCTGTCCCACAAGGCACCACTTCACCTGTCAAAGAAGTTGACAGTATCCAAGATACTATCATCACGTCTCCCGCACGTCTTCCGGCCTCTCGTCCAGACGAGCCCTCGGTCCAACAAGCATCCCCCACTCCTGCTCAGCCTTCCCCCATGGTTACGTCTCCTGTCCGCTCTTGTCAACCGACGCCTCACGTCGCCATCCATCCTGCTATTGGCGTGGATGACTCCTGGCTGGACTGGTTTGTCAAGGCGCACGAACACTTGACAGGCCCAGATTTAGGACCTGTTTTCAACGCCATCATCTCAAAATATGTTGCCTTCAAGAAGCTTGCGGGATTCTCGCCTGAGCGACGCAACGCCAGCTTCGGCAGCAAAAACAGACCTTCTCAGGTGACGTGGTGGGTGGGCTGTGGGCACAAGGCAACCCCGAAAATTACCGATATACCGGCATTTGCGAAGCAATGGTGGTTGTGGTGGAAAGGCTTGCAACCTGCATGGCGCAACATTGCAGCTTTCCAGGGGGGTTTGACTTCGGCGCACAGGGAAGTGGCCAACAGTGACGGTGGGTGGGTGGATATGGAGCGCCGTGGCCAGAACGCGTTCTACACAGTCCTCGCCACTCTACGATGGTGGGGCACTGCTATTGGGGACACATGCACGGAGAACGAGGAATGGCTCTCGGTGGGCACCGATGTCGAGTGGGTCCTCTCAAATCTCCTTGAAATGTAAGTAGGGGACTAAATGCCCTGGCACAACGTATTAACTATTGTTTCATTAAAAAGGTCCACTCCCCCCTCGTCTAAGGCCCCGCCGGAGGATACCCGTCGCAAAACCGCCTCCAAACGGCGTAGATGAGACCATCACGCGTGCTACGTCCGACCTTCGTCTGAATATCTCTAAGGGGTACAATTATATCTTGACCGTCGCTTGCGTTTTTTGACCCGTTTGTGGTCTACCATGACTTTATATTTTGTTCTTCTTGTAGTTTTCTACTATTAGTATAGTAAAAAACTGTTTTCTTGAATGTAGATGGAGTCTAGCCTGGTCAAAACGAGACCGGCAGGATGGGCAGCCAAGTTCAACACGTCACGTGACTCGTTGAATGTGTTGCAACAACGTCGCGTCGACTTTGACACGTCCTTCGCACAGCGCGTATGGGTGGATTCCCATTAAAACAATGTGTATGCACTAAAATGAGAGTAATGTGACATACATTTGGGTGATATGTCTTGAAAAAGTGCAGAAAGTGCATTCTATTGCTATCCCTATGTTTTTATTTTTCGGAGAAAAAGCGCGGAAAAAAACATATATAAAATATAACATACAAGTACGGAAATCATACGAAGGGTAAGGAAATCATATCAGCGGAAAGCAGAAGTTATATCAATTGACAGCGGAAGTCATATCAACTGACAGTGGAAGTGATCAACAAATGATGATGGGAAAAGCCAACACCAAACAACAATTATGATGGGCTATCTCGGAAAACCTATCCTAGGGCTACATTATGACCCCGAAAATGGATTTTTCGCCCCATTTCAAAATTCCAAATACAAATTCTGTGAGGGAATGGTAATGTAGAAAATTTTGGCATGGGAAGAGGTCAGATTATTCCACCATGTATGCCAAGTCCACACCTGTGTGGACCCAGGGAAAAAGGGTCTAAAACTACAGCCTGGGCTGCATTAGTTCCAAATTACGACACTCTACAAAAGGTGTACTCACGGCATTTCAATTGATAATCCACAAAGTCACAACACGATAGAGTTTGGTCAGAGTTCCAGCGAGGCGTGGAAAAGAGGAGGAAGAGCAAAGGAACATTCGAGATGTTTGTCAAAGCTGAAACAGGCCTATGCTGAGGATATGCTGAGCAATAGGTGTACAAGGACCAAGGCACGTTCGGTGAGTCCGCGACGCGCAGAGAGAGAAGGCAAGGTGTTGGAAGAGAGGGTGTGAAGACAGAGGGAGAGGTGATTCTTAAAAGATAGTGTGCGTATTTGAGATATTGAGAGTTCACGTTCGGCAAAGCCGAGACGCGAGACGCAAGATCTAGAGAGGCAGCGTTCTGAGAAGGTCAGAAGGGCAAGTTGTGGTGGAAGGCGAGGAAGCCACTTCGCACGCGTTCGGCAAAGACGAGACGTGCGGAGGCTAGAAGAGGTATTTGTGGGGAGAAAGAATGATTAATGAGGCCTGAGGCCTGCTAGGATGGATAACACGTTCGGCAAAGCCGAGACGTGCAAAGACTAGAGTAGAGACGATTGAGATCTTGTGAGAAAATGTTGAGTTTGCAATTGTTAAGGCACCGAGTGATGGCAACCTTGATTATTTATAAATAGTTACCTCCATTTTCGACCCCTTTCGACGTTGACTGTAGTACTTCAGTAGATCTATCTTGGGCGCCCCTTGGCTTTGCCATGGGTGCCTTCTCCAGTCTTCCTTTCAGTCTTCACATCATCCTCTCCGAATCTGCCTCTAAACCTGGCTCGCAGGTATGCCAGGCCTTTGGCTTGGGCGCCCTTTGGCTTTGCCATGGGTGGCTTCCTCAGTCTTCCTTTCAATCGACCTATACTAGTATGCAACATCTTCTCCGAATCTGCCTCTCCTAGGCCTAGGCCTATGGCTTGCAGGTATGATGCCCTGGCTGTGGTATCTGTCTAGTACCATTCTTCCGTCCATCCTTTGGTTCGTCTGCATGGGCATCTTTCTAGATCCAGAACTGGTTTCAGTGGTGCTGTGGTTGCGTTAACGTTGTGCAATGACTGGGTTTTATCACAGATGCTTTTGTCCTCTTCCGCCAACAACGAGCAGACACCAACGTGACTGACCTTCCTCTCCGGATCCTCACAATTATGATTATTCAGTCCCATGGTCAACTAGTAATGACATAGAATCTGCATGGGATTAAGATGGACTTTCATGATCAGTAAGTATTCCTGGTTTATCACAAATATGGCTCATTGCTCAGACTTCTATTCTCAATATATATATATATATCATGATCATACAAACAAAATATATCTTTTGCAATTGGACTGGGAATGTCCTTTCGTCCAGCGTTAGCGCTAGCTTTGTTTTAATTTGTTTCTTGTTTGTTTCATATATAAGTACTAGTACTACCTATACCTTGAGCCAATTGATCGCAATGGCCATGGTCATGATGTTCTGCCAGTGGTCGTGAGTCGTCGACATCTGCGCACTTTAATAATAAATTAACTTACTCCTTAATACGCTTGTCGGGTACCTTGTTGCATTATTCACTCCGGTCACGATCATCCCCAAATTTTAAACTTGAATGCAGGCCATGGCCATTTGATTATGCTACGTGCACAGGTCTAGGACGGTTGTAAGCACTATATATACACACTCATGATGGCTATAGCTACTAACAACAAATTTTACACACTCATGGCTACTAACAACAAATTTGAAGGTTCCCGATGTACATGTATATATATATCTAGGTGCAACTCGATTCTTTGCAAGGAACTACGTATATCAGAGGTTTGGATTTGTTATGCTTCAAAGTCATCGACTTGTTGTGGGTCCTTGTTGGTCCAAATAATAACTCACAAATAACATCACTTACATATAGTCGGTTTAAAATTAGAACTTCACGTTTGATAAAGCTATCTACTACATAACCTGCATATGTGTGATCAGTGAGCAGTAGTAAATATATATTGGGTAGTGATTCACATTCCGCTACCCATTAAAAGAGGAAATTCATTTGTTTTCGCCAGCCTGACATCATGATGTAAGGCCCCAATTGGGTTCGGCCAAGGAACTTTCCCCTCACTTCGCATGGAGAAAAATGCCTGCAGGCTCCAATTGCAAGGTGGTCATCACTTCATTTGTTTTGGCCAGTCTGGCATCTAGTCGTGACCATGGTCCCAATTGGGTTCGGCCAAGGAATGCTTCCTAACAGGATCGATATCCTTGATCGACTGGAATAATAATAAAAATGCCCCTAGGCTGGCGGTGCAAGGTGGTCGTGAAGTTGCCCATGATCATGAAACCATACTGGTACTAGTGCATCATCAAAACGTGTACCCTCACCAACGCCTGCCTCGGGTTCTATTTCACCAGTCAAACCAGTTTTCTTGCCATTTCAAAACCAAATCGGCTTTTGCTTTGTCCGATCATCTATCAGGGTAAAATGTCAGCACCATGTTTCTACGTCATGCTGCCTTTTTATCTACAGAAGGAGATATAGCGCTAGCGTGAGCTGAAGCTAGTGACATCAAATTCCAAATCAATCGCAAGTGAAACGATCCCCATTAATAACACTTCATTGTAATTAATTGGAAGGATTACTTTTACCAGGTAGCACAGTGGGGGATAGTAGTGCCGCCTATATATACGTCTCAAAAATCACCATAATATTAATACTTCGAATCGCGGCCGTCGGAATGAATTTGGCAAAGAGCAATCACATGAGACATCGAGATTGTTCCAATTCATTCCTTGGCTCTTTGAATTTTTACCAAGTATATCAGAATGTCCAAAACCCCAGGCCCCTGCAGGAGCACTAACTAGTACTGTCACCCCAAAAAAACTTGATGAGATCATGCGAATGACGCTCGTGCGAGAGGAGTTGAACCTCGTTCCTAATCTTAGATGACTGGGGCCGGAAGATCTAGAGCGCCACGCGCTTGCACATCATGTACGTATACCATAGTTGATGTGCAGGTGGTGTAGTAGCCTTGAGCGACATCCATGAATTCATGATCATAATCATGCAATACTTCGGAGCTATCAGGCGCAAGTACTAAGAAAATAAAGGATTCAGATACATGTAGAGCAAGCTTAAGGAGGCCTAGACTACGCCAAAGTACTCAAAGTGGAAAGAGTGCTGTCAATTACAAGTGACCTCAATGCCAACCTCCCTATGCGACTTACTTCCCAGTTCTGGTGGCGATAGTGGGTTGGCATAGTCTAGAGCCTAATTGTCGAGTGCTGTCAATTGGGAGTGAGGGACTTAGCCCTAATCTCCGACGAAGTTCCCGGTGCTGGTGGCCATGGTGGGTTAACGTACATCTCCTGATCCCTGCGCTTGAAGAATTGCTTCTTCGTGAGCCATGCTGGCTCTTCTCTTCTGTTCTTTGTATGTGTGAGAACATGGGTATGTTCCAGTACAGGGTGATAGATTGCTGCATTGTCTTCAAAATAGCTCTTCGTCACGTCAACCCACTCATTTTGTTTGTTTAGGAACCAGACTTTTGTTTTGATGAGGTTTTCGAGGTGTTTGTTGATCCAGAGATCACCTGGTCGGAACGTCCACTTGTCCAAGCATGCCAGAACCAAAGGCACCTTGTCTATGGCATAGAGGGCTGACGTGATGACGATCTGGAAGTTGTGGTCTGGTTGCCTCTGGATGGTCTGGTCCTTGAGAAAAATGTGAATCTTGTTGTTTCTCCGCATAGCCTTGTGTTCTTCAGTTGGAACATATATCAGACGTTTGATCCTATGAGCAAAAGAGTTAGAAAGATGTTCAAAAATTGATAACAGATATCACTTACTTCTCTTTTGGCGCAGCTGGTGGAATACTGGGAGAGTTGGTCAGGCCCGGGAAGGAGATTCAGATTCAATTCTTCACTTATGATGATGACTGGTTTTGCCCAATTGAAGGGCCACTGGGGGATTGTTCTTGCTCAGTTTGTCCGCTAGCATTGCGAGAGTAAACCATTAGATATATAGAAGAATAGATAAACTCAATATTTTACTCACAACGATGTTTGGTTCAGGATGGTCGAGGGGCTGGTAGGCTGTTCTTGGGGAGTTGGACTAAGGCAAATCATTAGATGTTAAAAATATCATCTGAAAGCTCCACTCACAAGAACGCTTGGTTTGACCCAAATGACGGGCTGTTAGATGGATGTCTGTGGTGGGTTGGACTATGGCTCGGGTAAAAGCGTTAGATATACAACAGAGTATACAATCTGCTTTACTCACAGTGGTGCTTGGGTTGGACCAACTGAGGGACCACTATATTGCGGTCCTTGACCACTGAAGCCAGATTATCAGATTAAACAAAAATCACCGATGCTCTGCTCACAAAGCCGAGAAACTATGAGTTGCGCCGTACATTGCATTTGATGGCCCTTGAACGTTGTTGTTGTGTGGATTGAACATCCCAAATTGAGGTCCTTGAGGTTGGAAAGAAAAAGTACCGAAAGGACCAGCCGAGCTAAGATTGATTTTGATTAGATTGAACACTGAGTAAGAAAACTTGTCGCCCACTTGTGGTCAAAATGAGGAGCCGTAGCGCTTGCAGTGCTACGTTAATCCGTCAATTTGTAATTACCTGAGGGCAGCAACGTTGCCTCCATAAATTTTGTTCGCTTACCTGAGATAGCTCGCTTGCGCAAAAGGAGGGCTATTACCATGCTTAAGGATGGAAACGACAGCATCAATTGTAGTATCAACCGAAACATTCAGTTTGATGGGCAACGACCCGAGGGTGGCTTTAATGACGGAGGCATCATTTGGAGAGCTTGATGCCAGAAGTAGAGCCGCGTTGGCTATTTCTTTGTATTGCTTTTCAGAGTTGGATGTTGATACTGTGCATGAAAGAAACTGTGTTAATTTGCTAACGATAGAAGGATCTGGAGCCTCGAAGTTGGGATCGGCTTGGGTTGGGGGGACTAGAGCACCTGCAGGTTTAGAGGCTCTCGGAGTCGGATCTTCCAGAGCTAATTCAAAATCTTCGGTTTTGATTGACTGCGCTGGTTGCTCGACCTTATGGGTGTCCATTGGTAGATCCTCCTTTGTAGGTCCAGACGCACTGATAAGGAAGCAAGATGTAAGATTAGCCGGATCAGATCAAGTACTTGGGTTAGAATCTGTCATTCGCACCGTTGGACTGGGCCATGGCCACTCCCCATTGCATGCAGATTTGAAGCAGGGAAAGCGGCTCTACAACATCTGAGTCTGGTCAGCACTCAGTACATGAACGGAAAGTGATAGCTACCCCATCGCGCTTTCAGAGAAGCCAGCTGGGTCAATGCCCGCGCTTGATCCAATCTTGAGGTGAACAAAGTCCACTTCGAGGAGCTTCATAGATGTCATCATGATAGTCTAGGCAGAGCTTGGAGCGTTCCTACATCTTTGTCCATGTGGGAACCAAAGGGGAAAGGGCTGCAGTTGGGTCTCTCGTATCCTTCTAGTGGTGCTGCAACAGCATTCGGCTGTATGTTTGTATCCATGATCATGATCCTGACAAGGAAGATTGGTATGCGTCCAGAAGTCAGATAAGTCTGGAGTGTTGTATATGCAATGTGTGTGTCAAGGATAAAGATATCACACATCAGGTGATCGGATCTTTAAATAATTAATATGCATTTTGTGATTGGGCATGAACAATCATACATATCATGTAGGTACATTGGTAAATGTACAACAGTCCTAACCACTACCATAGAGAAGGAGATAATTTGGCATTCCAGCGAACTACATCTGCCTCCTGAGTTATGATGTTTCCGACATTTCCGTTGCAATAATGTTGACCTGTGAACTTTGTCTGTGTGGAACGTCTCGTTCAAAGTAGTGCTGTAACAGGCCTTGGGGTAGGCGTCTCGAAAGCGTCCCAAATGCTCTCTTGCGAACTGGTTGCGAAAGGAAGGGAATAAGAGCCAGAATGACCAGAGTAACTGCTAAAACAGAGAAGATGCTTCCCCATGCTGTAGAGGTTTTAGCGACCACCTCTGTATTCTGAGCAACCCCCGTTACCATCACCTGCTCCGTAGTGGTCACAGTGATTGTCATCCCCATGTTTGAGGTCACGGTTTCTGTGATCATACAAGTGATTGTTTGTGTTACTGTGGGGTTCTGGGTCGATGGCCAGGTCTGTGAAGACAAAGTTGTCAAAATGATGGTCAGAAACAACTCCATCCCCTCTGCCGACGGCACTTGTGGTGGTAAGCTTTGAGCAACTTCCTCCAAGCTTCCCATGGGGGATAATGCCACCGTCACTGCCACAGATGACTTTGCAAAGCCCAATGGAGAGACTATCTGATATTGGTAGATAGAAGTAGGGAGTGGAATGTACCAAGCAGCTGTCACCAGAAGTGCTGTGAGAGAACAAGAAAAGAGGAGTTTTCGGTATCGCTGTTGAATTGGTCATCAAATAATCAAGTAATAGAGTCAATTCAATGTACCTGCAGCTTTGACCTCTCATAATTTGTGGACGGCTTTGGTTGATCCTGTGCTTGAGCTTGCACCTGGTTGACAATGGCAGGTGGTGGCTGGTCAACCGTGGTAGATGGTGGCGTTGTAGACGGTGGCTTGTCTTTGGTCGTAGGCAGTGGCTGATTGACGGTCATAGATGGCTGAGCGGCCGTATCAGTAAGTGGCTGACTGACAGCACTAGTGATGGCAGTTGTTGGTGGCTGGTTGATGGCAGTGATGATAGTCGTGGCTGCTGACGGCTGGTAGGTAGTACTGGTGACGGCTGGGACGATGTCAGTGGCAGTGGCTGCTGGTGGCTGGTTAGTACCAGTGACGGCACTCATTGGTGGTTTTCCAACAGTAGCGGTGACTGGGAGCTGGCTGGCGGTACTTGCAATTGGGATGGTTCTGCTAACAGCACTGGTTGGTGGCGGATTGACAGTGCTGGAGACCGCACTCATCAGCACTTCGTTGTCGGTGGTTGTGGTCGAGCTGGTGACGATACTGGTAGGTGGCTGGTCATATATCGCTATTTGTGGCTGATTGCCTTCTTCCAGGCCTGCTGGTTTGGCCATGGGCTCTGCCATCCACTCAACATGAGACTCATCTCGGAGTAGCTCAGGATTGGCTGTATGCTGCTGTCCTTGTTGTAAGATCTCAATGGTTGGTTGATTGTGCTGATCAGAGAGTTAGTTTGTTCATGTAGATAGCTTGAAAATGACTGACAGCGACGTGAGCCGCCATGACAACTTCATTCTCCCGCTCAGCTGTATATGCTGGTAATTTGAAGGTGGCGATCATGATGTCTGTCTGCACCTCCTCGCCATTACCAAATAGAATTGTCGGCCGCTCATCGATGAGCTTGTATGCCTAGGCCAAACAAGTAGTCAAGGAAAGTACAACTAAATGATTCGAGGTGAACTCACCAGTATTTGTGATACTTGAGATGCGTGGTGGATCATTTATGAACGATAAACAGGAGGAAAATGTCACTTACAGCTGAGAGTCCCATCGTTCTTGTGAAGAACATTGATAGAAGGTTTCAAATTAGGGTCCCAGCTTGCAACGACGAGACTTCCTGACACGTGAGCAGCCGCCACGGCCATGTTGTCTAAGAACACGATCTCAGTGTAACGAATGGTTGTGCTGCCCTTTGTGGCATCATATCCTATTGAGTGTGTGTAGCGCTGCTGGGTAATAGAGTAGTAGTCGATACCATCCGTCAAATTTGTAACTGCAAGAGTTAGCTTCGATGGAGAGAGAGCAACACCTCCACTGATGAGAAGTGAGTAAGTGAGCGTGTACCATTGGCCGACAGTGACTGACATCCAGTTTTTTGCTTCAATTTCAAACAGCTTGTTGTAAGGATGGAACCCCCGATATGCACTTTGAGAAGTCAGTGAGTTCAATCAGGATTCGAACAAGCCACTCACAAAAAACCTAAAGTACCGAAATACGCAATGAGAACTGTGCCATTGGAGAGGTAAAATATTCTATGAGGAATGTTCTCAGGGTTGGGTCTCTTCAAGGTCTTGAGCAGTATGAGAGGTTTTTGTATATCTATGATCAACTTTAGCTCCCACTTTGAAAAGATCAGCATAGGTTACCTGAGCAAGGGTCGTCAAGCAAAACAACTGAGACGCAAGTATTATCGCTGTAGCCAATTGCCAACTGATTCCCGTCATCGTTGAGAGCAATGGCGTGTATAAAGCTGGGGACTTCCCGACGAATGACTTTCTCCTGACATTCAGTATCAGTATGGCTCAGTTCGGCGAGGTATTGAGTTTCTTACACCCTCTTCTTCCATTGTTAGGCAATAAAAATTCCCTGACCCACAGCTGATAAGCAAGGTGTCTGACTGGACAGGGTGCCAACATATGTCCCGAATTTTGGACCCGAGCTCATACGTCCTAAGGAGTCCCCACGTAGTCCAAGTGCGTCTAATCTATGAAGGAATACTGGTAAGTTTACCGGAAGGATATGATGGAGATGTAACTTACTATCAAGCGGCCACTAGCGTCACCAATAGCTACAAGCTTGCCATCTGGCGAGAAAGCGATTTTGCCAAATGAAGCACCGCTCCCTTTAACTTGTCCTTCACTTTTCAAAAGAGGGACATCCGTTGTTACAAGCTTGGTACCCAAATGATTCATAGGATAACGCATAGTATGAGAGTCGGATGGTGGAGAGGCAAGAATGGGGATTCAAGAACGAAGTGAATCTCACGTCCAGAGACCCCCAAAAAATTTCGGAATTTGAAACAGTGACAGTTCCCTCTGCGCATGCATCGATCCAGTCAGAATAGAAGACAAGGTAAGGGGCGCTAAACATGTACATAGTCCCTTTTTGTAGCCGAGCCGGCTCAGCGGGCCGGCCGATTGATAAAGCACTGGCCACAAATACTTGAGATCTAGACGTGTAATTATAACAACCAGCAGATATTGCAGCCCAGAGCTCCTTGGTTAGCAAAATTGGGCTGTTCTTTCTCCAGGTTAAGGACACCGAAAAGTATTGCTAGCTTTAGCTTTACTGCCAATTCGAACTCGTACATTCCGCGTCCTAGCTATAGACCTGAGCCTCATGTTGAGATATACTAAAGACGGTTAGAGTGCAGATCATCCAGAAGAGTCGAGATATCGATGCGAATGTGCGCATATGTCAGGTATGCGCGATCATGACCGACTTGGCTGAAAACTAAAAGGCCCTTGAGTGAACGCATGTCCAAGCCGTAGACTAGACAGCTTCCAGGTATATAAATGATTCCCCAAAAGTTGCACATGTCCGCATCCCAGATCCCAAACCCACTTTAAACTCATTGTTTGAACATGGTGTGTACAAGTCTTACGACCTCAACGCTACATCCTATGAACCTCTCAAGCTCTCTCAGGAAACAGCTTCAGCACCTCGTCGTAGCGGATGTCTCTCACACGTCAACCATCTCCCCCATTCTTCAAGGTCCGACTTAGCGGGGGACAATACGCTAGTGGAGATGGATTGCGATGCTGTTCCCGCGACTGATGGGGTTAGTTTTCAATAATACTCCTCTTGAATATGCTAATAGTGTTCAGGAGCACCTCAATGTCGCTGCATACGGATATCTTTACTCCTTGTACAACACGTCTGGCCGCCGCCTTTGCGCATTTCCAATGATGGACGATGCTCCTGACGACAGAAGCCCGAACATCGACCAAATCGATGTCATGGGCCTATTCAAACACAAACCCAACCTCACTCCCAAACTTCATCATGCCCGCGTCGCAGTCAAGGGCGCAAATATTGTCATCATCGGCTATAGTGAGCCAACCATGGCAGTAAACCAAACTCTGCTCAAGGTCAAACCGAGTACACCCTGGTGTGGAGAGCTGGCGGCGTTCCAAATTGGAACCAGGGTTCCGGTTCTTTCTCGTCCCACTGCCAGAAAGAAGACCTTTGAGTTAGCCATTCAACTGTATGCCTATTTTTTTTAAATAAATAATTATCCATCGGAATCAATTCACTTTAAACAGTTACCTATCAAGGGTCACCAAGGCCGTCGACGCCGGATATCCTCCTCCAGAGATGATCCTGGTGGGTGTGTCCATAAGCTACAGGTTCCTTTGCTGATAACAATTTTTAGTCCCCTTTCTTTGCAAATGTTCAAGGTGGTTTTGTTTTTTAGCGAATGTATCAACTCTCCACGATGTAGTTCTTTTCAGCTGTAGTGAAGCTCGTATCTGAATTTAAAGTCTCGAAATATTGTTTTCCTTGCACCTAAAATCGAGGGTTCATTAGAAAGTCATATCTTAAACTTGCAGCCCAAAATTGACCTATTTAATGATAGTGAGAACGTACCTTTGCATTAGAACTGCAATGCAGGCATGCTCATTGGCCGCATCGAAAAGGTATGATTATCGATCGCAAATTCGAACCCCTGGACAAAGCGCACATGATTGCGACATGCAGCATCCAGTACATGTACACGCCGCTACAGATCACGATGACTCGTGACGTCCAGATAATCGATACAGGTTGGCTAAGATCTGTCCAGATTGTCAAGACTTGTGACCAGCCTGTGAAAGTACGTCCACGTTGAAGATATATGAACGTTCACAAGAGCATTGCGAAGTCTGACACTCCGAGTTTCAAACATGGCCTCGTCATACTCCCCCTCAGCCAACTTACATTCCAGAAATTCCCCCACCAGTAGGATGGTTTTCTTTCAATTGAACATGATTTGATTTTGATTCAGGAAGCAGGAGAGCCTCGTCAAGGTGGTTTCAATTCACCCAATACGACGCCACCATCATCCCCACCTAATCATCAGCACTCTTCAGCTCTGTTCCCTGATACATATCCTCCCAATCCATATGTAAGCTCAGTGAACTTGGAAAATCTCTCAATCTCGCACAGCAACGCAGCCAGTCCGGAGATAAGCTCTATGAACCTTTCTCGTGATGAAAATGTCAACGGTGAGCTTTCTGTATGTTCTTGAAGACTATAGGCCAAACCCTGATTTGTACGCGGGCTATGGTCACGACACTCACTCTAACACGCATCAATCTACGTTCAGCAATCCATCATTCCCAGGCCCGGCCTCTCCTCTTGCTCGTTCCCCACCGCTCAGACCATCCCCGCGGTTGAGGACTTCCCCGCAGCTGAGAACGTCCCCACCACTCACAACTCCCGGCCGCAGGACCAGTAACCCTACCAATCCCACTCCCTCTAACATGCATCAATCTACGTTCAGCAATCCACCATTGCCAGTCCCAACCTCTCCTCTTGCTCGGTCCCCACCGCTCAGACCATCCCCACAGTTCAGTACTTTACCATCCCCCACATAATCCACATGGACTCCACTGGATTCCACTGGATTCCACTGGACTTCACTACATACTGGCAATATCCACAAATCTGGACTCCACTGGACTCCCAGCACAAGACTGGACTCCACTGGACTCCACTGGACTGCAAGCACAAAACTGGACTGGACTGGACTCCACTGGACTGCAAGCACAAAACTGGACTGGACTGGACTGGACTGGACTGCAAATCACAAAACTGGACTGGACTGGACTCCACTGGACTCTCCCAACACAAAACTGGACTGGACTGGACTGCCACAGACCTAAGTTAATCCAGAATTCCTAAACTTAGACTTCAAAACAAAAAATAAAATTGAAGTATATTTATTAATTAAATTAATTAAATTTACATAGATTCTATGTTACAGAGGGGGGAGGGAGGGGAAAGGGAAAGGGAGGGGGAAGAGAGGAATGAATAGAGGGGGGAGGGAGCAAGGAAAGGGAGGGGGGGAGAGAGGAGCAAGGAAAGGGGGAGGGGGGAAAGGGGGAGAGGGAGTGAAGGGGGGAGAGAGTGGAGGGGAGTGGGAGTGGTGAAGAGACGAGGTAGTGATAGGGGGAGAGAGTGGAGGGGAAGGGTGGTGCTGCTGGGCTCTCGTCGCCGTTCCACGCTGGCGTCGGCGGTGGTGGGCGCTCGTCGTTTTTCGTGGGTGTGTCGTTTTTCGGGTGTGGTGGGGGTGGGGTTTTCGTGGGCACTTGTTCGTTGTCGCGTGTCGTTGTTGTCGTCGCGTGTCATCGTGTCGTCGTCGTGGTGTGTCGTCGACCCCACGTGTATTCGTCGTCGCGTGTCGTCGTCGTCATGTGTCATCGTCGTCATGTGTCGTCATCGTCGCGTGTCGTCGTCGTTGCGTGTATTCGTCATCGCGTGTCGTCGTCGTCGCGTGTCGTCGTCGTCATGTGTCGTCGTCCCTGCGTGTAGTCGTCGTTGTCGCATGCCGCTGGCGCCTGTCATGGTGAGAATGGGGCATTGAGGTGGTGGGGCATACATACCATTGGCCCATGACGTGGCCACATCATGGGCGCCGTCCCTCGTTCTTGGCCTGTCCTTCCACGTTGGTGTGGGCGCGGGCGTCGTTGGCGTGGGCGGCGTTGGCGTTGGCGTTGGCGTTGGTGGCGTTGGCGTTGGCATGGGCGGCATTGGCGTTGGCAGCGTTGGAGGGGAGTGGTGAAGGGTGGTGGTGGTGGTGGTGGAAGGGAATGGGATGGTCACGGAAGTGTGACCATGCTGCAAATAGAAGACGTGACGATATGGCACGCCCTCAGGTAAGTCACGTGACCTCACCCCACAGACTGAACAAAATACCCGATACGTTAGTAGAGGGTTCTTACACCCTCGGGTTCACTCAAAGAAAATATTTTCAAAGTTGTACTTGTTTGTTGTTCTCGTGACCCATCTCGGCCCTTCCCGTCGTTGTTTGTTATTTTTAGCACTTTTGAGGATCTTTTGCAGTTGTTTGTTCGTCGGCTCTGCCCGATTCCCCCGTTTATTTTTGGCACTTTTAAGGATCTTTTGCAGTTGTTTGTCCGTCGGCTCTGCCCGCCTCTCCTCTTACAGTCTTCTCGTGTTTATTTTTGGCAGCTTTTGAGGATGTTTTGTATCTATTTGTTCTAGTGACTGCTTCTTAAGTACTTATGACTGGGGGAATCTCTTGTTTGAATTTGGTTTAAATACGCTGTTTTTGTAAGTTGTAACCGCGAGTCGACCTGCGAGGAGCGAACCGCAAAGCGGTTCGGCGACGAGCAGGGAGGATAACTAAGTAAAAGAACTGTGTCCAAGACTTGTGAGGAAAGGGGCCCAGTGACTAACGAAAAATGATGTACCACCCAAATATGTAGTTTTCAAGTAGTTTTACGAATGATGTTTGGATGGTTAAGAAAATTGGGTATCGGGTCTTGCGCCTGAAGGCGCGCTATGCAGACTGAACAAAATCATGAATCCTTATTGCAGCTATCACTGACCCACACTATATGTAAATTATAACCCTTCCATTCATTGATCAATAAAAGCTTGTATATTGTATAGTCTATTTTCGCTTTTTTAGTAGTATTCATATATAATAATAATAATATACTGGAATGACTGGAATCCACTGGACTCCACTGGACTCCACTGGACTCTGACTGGACTCATAGTCCACTGGACTGGGACTGGACTCAGGAAAGTGGCTGGCAGTCCAGTGGGAGTCCACTGGACTGGACTGGACTGGGCATTCTGCCAGCCAATCTGGCCTGGTAAGAGGGCCACTGGAATCCACTGGACTCCAGTGGAGTCCAGTGGAGTCCAGTGGAGTCCATATGGATTACGTGGGGGAGGGTAAAGACCTCCCGCAGTTGAGGACTTCTCCGCAGCTGAGAATGTCCCCACCACTTACAACTCCCAGCTGCAGGACCAGTGACCCTACCAATTCCAACAACGCCCCTTCTTCCACATTTTGTCCAGTCCCATTTCAGCCAGGACCTCAGGACAAGGGCAAAGGAAGGGCCGATGAAGGCAGGGGTAAACGAAAGACATACTCTGATCCTGGTGGTCAGTGGTATGCTCATTTGCCTCATCCACCACGTCCAGGGCCGTCACGCCTATCTCCTGTCAACCCTCACATGGATGATCAACCTCTACCAGCCATGTCACCCACTGGACCGCATCCAATGAACGTTGATGACATGGAGCCTTCTGTGTTTCCAGCAGAATACATGCCCGCTACACCGCCCTCCACTAGGCGTCCCGCAAATAGGCGTCCCTCCAATATCTACGACGATTCCGACCCAGACAGATTCCAACCGTCCATATGGCCAACACAACACTTTGATGCCTTTGACAACGGATCATCTTTTGCTCAAAGGGATGATGAGAACGAAGAAAAGGAGGAGGAGGAGGAGGAGGAGGAGGAGGAGGAGGAGAAGGAGGATAATAAGGGGTGGGATGATAATGAGGAGAATTTTGAATATGGAGGCGATGATGAGGACGACGGGGAAGACGAGGCTGAAGACGGAATGGTGCGTATAGATGGGGTCTGCTTGATCTTCGTAACTTAGCAGTAATATTCTTCTAGGCTCAACTATGGAGAAAATTACAAGAAATGGAAGAGCGTCTAAACGCAAACTTAACCAATGGCTTATCAAACTTGGCCTCCTCCTTCACCTCACTCCCGAGCGCAGTACAGCCAAAGCCCCAACGGGGTCCCAAGATGACAACCGGTATCCGAATTCAATCCCCACACTCCATTGCTATAGCGGTGAGAATGTTGTTGGTTCAACAACCATAGTCATAGCTGACATTTTTGAAGAAATCGGTTAGATTACATATCAGCAAGCTCATGAATAACCGGCTTCGAGTCGCCATGGAAAATGAAGTTTCCGCTTTCAATCATCGCTGGCCTCCGAGTCGTGAGGGATGGGAGGCTTGCTGCACTATTTCAAACTTTCAAGTCAACTTGCATGGTCCACCACGTAGTCCCTGGAACTGATCTGCCGCAAGAGTCTTTGTTGTTGACTTTGCAACCTTCCACCGGATGCCACTTACACCAACCGTATTCGACGACGTTGCACGGCGCTTTTTGACAAGAGTGAAAACTTTGAAGGCAAAGTGGGGTAATCACAGCTAGAGCATTGGAAGCCGATTAATCCAAAGTCAGGCTGTCCGACACTGGCAAAGAAAACGTATCGTAAGTTGCAGCTCTCGCTCTTCACGTCCGACTCTGACCCACCCAATCATAGCTATTTCATCGTCGCCTCGATACTGCCAATCAACATCCACATCTACATTGACACATTGCCATGTTACAAAGATTGGGTGTTGAAGGAATGTCCTCAGATGAGTCAGAGTCAGAAGAACTCATGAACCAGAGGCCGCAAACTCGCTGTCGTGCACCCCTTTTCTATGTTCGTCGTCCTGTTTGGAGGAACCCATCAATCTCAGAGTGGCTCCAGATCTTCGACACCCTGCACATTATCATGTGGCATATGCTTTCCCCAAAGTCTAGGGGTGCATACCCACGGAAAAGGATTCATAACCCCAATGGTCCTTTTAGCACTTCAAAACATTTTGTTTCCCAACTTCCAACGAATGCATATAATGAAGCGTGGCTCGCCGACCAGACTCGCCTTGATGGCGCTATCATTGTAAGACCCATGATGCAAAATTATGATTTCAACCATGACACACAAATCTTCCAGTAAGCCATAAAAATACTCTTTGGACATGCGCTGACTTGAATTTATAGATTCATGAACTATATCCAACCCTCCTTCTTCGCTCCCCCCTGAGAATACACTCGATAATCGCATCCAATGTCCGCGACTGAAGGCATAAGACTTCTGGAAGTTTTGTGACTTCGAAACCAGTTCCATATATTACGACTTTGACAACTTACGACTCACAACGAGCAAATTTCTGGAAACTTCAACACTGCTTGATCATGATTGTGATGAAACAATTTGATGACTTCATGACTTCATGAGTACTTTATGAGATGATACTTGATGATTGAACGTACCACAATACAACACTTTACATTTCGCGATGACATCTATGATTTCTTGACTTTATGCTGTGAGTACTTTACAAGGCATGACTTAACGATTTAACGTACCACGATGCCTCAGTACTAGTATATCTGTTTTAACACACTCAAACTTACAACGTAATGAGTCCCAGAGGTAGCTGTATGCCCCTCGGCTCCGTGCTGGCCCTTTGTGTTCATTGTGATGCCACCGGCACCTGCTTGGAGTAGCCGTAAACTCCTCAGTGACCCCAACACCAGCACCAGGCAGTCTGCATGAAATTGAGCCAAAAAGATGATGAATGGTCTTGTGCTTGAAAGAGAGGAAATGCGGCTGTGAAGGGACTAAACGGTCACTGAAATATAACTGAGTGGATAGCGGCGAAAGATTGATGAAACTAGACTTACTGCTAACATTGATCATAACAGAAAGGTCGGTAGAGGTCTTGCCAACCCAAGGGATGTCGAGTTGAAGACGGTCACAACAGCAGCGCTGACGCTGGCGCGATCAACAGGAGAAGGCTGGAAGGTATCTTCCAGCGTCATATCTATGGGCGGTGAGAGCTCCTGACCGGTTGGAGTCAGAGAACTTGAACGGCTTGCTGTCAGGTCCGATAGGAGAGTCAATTAGGTCACATCCAGCAAAGCAAATGGTGGTGAAAATGTCGGGAGAAATGACAAAGGCATGCATGGCAGGGTTGGTGTCATTATTGATAGCAAAAGAAAGTAAAAAAACATGGTCGCGTTGATCTCAAAAGAAGATTCCGTACTGGTGTTACGCTCACCCTTCTCAACGTCCTGCCTGTCCCATTGACGGATGCAATGAACGCGAGAACAAGTCCACCACTGCAGTACTCAGACGAATGGCCATGCATATGGGTGACAGAAGAAATGGGTTTAAGTGCCCAGAAGAACAGGTCATGACATGTGCACAGGTGTGCTAGGAAAGAAATGAATACTGGCGCACTCAGGCTGTGTCATCACTGTGGCTGCAGTGCGTGCTTGCGAGCGTGATAGGTTTTGTCTCGTAGCTCAAGTCCAGGTCTGGTGGTCACGGCTCGTCGAAATATGTAGGCGTCGCCTTTGGTTTGCATTTCTCTTCAGAGAATGTAAATGCGCCTGTCTCCTTGACAAGTTCTGTTGGCGCTGCTGTGCTGTTTGTTGACCAGTAGTTCTGGGAGTGCCAGCTCTCGTCCTTCTGCAGCCTGAGTGTCCGCGCCGGTTCAACTATCGAGTGCAGCCCTTGATGTTGTGCTCAGGGGTTTGGGGTGGTTCCCTGCACTGGCAGCTGGTGTCTTCTCCAGGAAGGAATTGGCGCCAGGTGACTATGAAGTTGATCTGAGCATGGACCCATGGAAAATCCAAAAGGCCATATCAGCAAGGAGGGAAGGTGGGAAGTGAGTACACCTTTGGCAAAGCCAATAGGTGTAAGGAAGAAGGAGGTGAGTAGTGGAGAAACCAGAGGGCGATAAGCGAAGTCAGAAGTCTAGCTGCACAAAATCATTGTTCTTTACGCAATATTTGACTGTGCATCTGATCATGACTTATGTACGTGATCGCGATGGTGTACATTAATCATAAATCTAGAGTTATGATATTAATCATGAATTCATAATAAGGAAACGGTCACTAGTACTGGAGACTCCTAGGCCTACAAAGGCCCAGAAAAAATGTGCGCCCTATTACTGGTTCTGGAAATCGTCGGGGCGTGACGTGACTCAATTCTGCCACATTCTAACCACACTTTGATCAGTGCCTAAGATCCGAATATATTCACCTTACAAGTCGGCGATCAAATGGAAACCCATTGAGACATTTATCTGGATCATATAATGTAAAAATATTCTCTAATATTATCAGCTTTTTTCTCGTGCCTTGCTGCTAGATATATTATTTATATCTTCCCTCTTTCCTTACATGGTTTAAGCAAAACAATTTGTAATTATATTCTGGTAAAAAGTGGACAGTAAATACTAGACAATTTGAAGAATAAATTTTAAGTTCTTTCAAGTTTTCTCCAGCACTTCAAACCAAAACAAGATTTTATTATATACTCGTTTTAATCACAATTTCCCCGCTGCACAAACAAGCCAACTCCCCCAGTGACATACGTACGGCGTACACAAGCAATAAATACAGCATCCCAGGCCTGGCCGCCGTGTACAATTAGTTGGTGAGTGGTATAGATAGATCCAATGTTCCTACCCCCTCTGAATCGTCTTCGCACATCACGACCACAATTGCAACAACACCCCAACAATCCCAACCACCAACCCCACTCCCATCCCCATATCCAACCCACGCGTTCGCTCCGCACCGCTCTTCGATCCCTTCGTGGTAGTAGACGAAGACCCCGTCTGCGTCGCGCGGCCTGTAGCCGTGGCCACAGCTACTCCATTAGACGCCGTTCCGGCGGGTTTGAAGGTACCACTTGGTGCTACTTCTGATATGGCTATAAGGAGGGGTGAGTAAAAGAAGGGGTAAAGGAGGGCAGGAGGGAGTAAAAACCTACCAGGGAAATCAGCCCCCGTCGTGACAGCAGCTACAGCAGACACCAGCTGCGACGCCGCGTCTTGCGGGACAGTTGAAAGGAATCCCATCTTAGGGGGGTCCTTTGACGGGTAAGTGATGTTCCCAAAGTAAAACGCCGCCAATACGCTGTTGAACCACCAAATCATCATCAGTAAACAACATTTCACAAAAAGACAACAAAAGCACCTCTTCAAAAACGGATCCCCAAGACTCCAGCTAAACTGGTATCCACTCAACGAAGGCGGATCCGTGGCAGTAAGCCGCGAAGTACACGTAACCACATTATTCTCAAAGACCTGTTGTATAAAGTCACGCGGGTCAACGGGGAAGAGTTTGCCCCCAATAGAAAAAGCGATGGTATGTGGTTGGGAGCAGGGAAAACGGCCGTTGACACCTAGTTTGGATTGGATGTTGCGTACGACGTCAGCGGGACCACGAAGGATTGAGTTGCCCTGGAGAGAGAGAAGGAGGAAAGGGTGAGTGGGGTGGGAGGAAAGGAAGGGAACAGAAGGGAACTTACGGTATCGACGAGGGCAGAGAGGGAGATGGAGGATGATGAGAGTGTTGAGCGGGGGAGCTTCACGCCGTCCAGGTATACGTCGTCAAGGGCAACTTCCCAAGTCATTGGATATACCTAAATAATCATCATCATTATGGGCACGTCACACATAACCAAAATGGAACACCACACACCTCGTTCGGGGAATCAGGGGGGGCAGGCAACCCGCCCTGCGAATATGAATACGCGCGAATAGGAACCCAGGTCAAGCTATCCTCCGATACCCCACTCGGCATCTCGCCAATACTCAACATCCCCACATTCCCTCCAATCTGTATAGAATCCCTTTGTAGCGTGACGGTGTACATCGGCAAAGTCAGCTGAGAAGCTGTAACAAATCGGGCGAGCAAGGGTCCAAAGACGGACCAAGTGGGGAGGAGGGCCGTCATGGTGGACGAGACATTGCTGGATTGTCGTTTTTGTTCGCTTGGGCTTGGGAAGAAGTCAGAGAGGCTGGGGAATTTGATGCGTCTGAAGTTGAAGGAGGGGAAAATGCGGGTTCCGAATTTGCGGTTGGAGGAAGCGATGGGGGTGTCCTCTGTAACTTCTCTTTTCGTGCTGCCTGATGACTTTAATTGGGTCCATAGTTCGCCCCAGACGACGCTTTATAAAAGTCAGTTATTACTCTTTCTGACTCGTACAATCCTCGAACGTACCTGCCCACGGGAAACCCAAGCCCAAAGATCCCAGACGAGCCAGTCTGTCCCAAAGTAGTGTTGGTTTGGTTTACCGCGACGAAGTATTGGTCCCGTAACGTCAGGCCCGCCAAGCTAACGGTGTCCTTGCCGATCATGCCCAACGCAGCAGTGCCCGACGTTGAGTCTCCATACAAAAGCTCCGCGTCCGCACCAGAATACTGGAATGAAGCCTGTGGGTACGCCGACTGGCTGCTCAAGCAGCCATGTGAACATTTGTCAGAAACGACCCATAGATCTGACGAGCCGGTGTCTACGCCAAGGTCAGATGAGGAGAAGAATCAACAAAAAAAAGGCGAGGTAAGTGCGTACCAAGGACAAGAGGAGTGGTCGTCCCGCCAACAGAGATGAGGACATTATACACACTACCTCAAACTCCATCAGCAAACCTAAAACGTAAAAATGCACGAAGTACCACTCACATATCCGCAAAATCGCCCAACCCAATCGCAGACGTCACCCCGCGTCTCCTCAACTCGCTCGCCTCCGTCACCTGCCTCACAATGGGGAGATGAACACCGCCCGCCGTCCTCCTCGTATAACGCCTTGCAATCTCCTCAAGAGACGGCGTTTCTGTGGTTGGTGCTGGTGAAGCGGCCGCATGGCACGCAGTCAACAACGCCGTCACTCCATACTTCAGCCACCGCATAACACTTTATAATCTATAAAAAAACGATCGTTCTTCGACGACGCTGCGGGCCGTCTTGGGTATGGACTCGGTCGGGGAGAGATGAAGAAAAAAGAGAGTGGAAGAGATGTTGGTAAGTATAAGTAATGTTGCCCCTGGCAGTGCTCAGCCTCATCCCACCGCTGAGGCCTTGCCAAGCTTTGTTCCGTTGTTTTTTTGTTTCTCCGCACATGACTTGCCAAATCTCGCACCCCTAACGCCGTACGACCAAACGCCTTATATGGCTTTACAATCCTTATATGCTCCCAAGTGTCAACTATTTGAGCGTCGACGTCGTTGAAAAGTGGGTCGCTCACGAACAAAATCTAATTCCGCCAAGTCTCGGCTGCGCTTATGCGTGTGGCCGAGATGCGCCCAGGACCGCGACCATCGGATTGCTTGTCTCCAGCCAAGAAGCTAAGCGCTAATCAGTGCTGCGCAATGACGACACCCACAAACATGCATCGTTCCAACATCGTTCTTGAACGTTGAACGTTTAAACCTCTATGTAATGCCTCGAAAGGTGTACAAGTGATCTATGAACCAACTATGAACGCCAACATGCATCCTGGCCTCGAAATGCAAGACTGTCTCCTTGAGCTAACGACATAATTGGCGATCGTCATACCCACAGCATCAAGGCTAAGAATCATGGTGAACGCATGACAACAAATTCAATAACATTAATCACGTCGACCGACAACACCGTTATCGATCAACCAGCCCAAGGACATGAATGCATTGACATATGTACGCGTTGTCAGTAGTAGAGCCGTTCATTAGGGCCCAGTCGGCCCCTTGCCATGGACCATGGAACTTGAATCTTTTCGGTATCGTGTTCTCATTCTAACCTGCAGATCAGTTATTAACATATACATCAGGAATTTGGAGGAGACATACAGTGCAAGACTTAGTAGCACACACATTATCAATATTCATAAGCCCTTGCTAAGGGTGGATGGGAAGGAAAGACTTGTTCCCCCGAACAAGATAAAAAGCCAGCGCGACGAACGTGTCTGGCAGTAGGATATACTGAGGTCAAGCTCACGGAAGGGGTGCTGTACCACCTGCAATGCAGCTAATAGCACTCTCGCGTAGGGTATGATATATGAATGCTTCTCGGAATAGATAATGAAGTGTGCAATAGTATGTCCATAATTTGCAAAACACTGGGCATACCTTGCCATCCCAACGTGTCCAAAAAAAAAAAAATCATCGCCAACTTTTCATATTTGCTGAAATCCGCTGCTACATCAATAGATGCACAGAAGTCTCCCAGCAAATCAAGAGGGCAATGAAAAAAGAGAATCCCCCGACGACGCAAGCCAGTAGTGCAGCAGCAAGGTCATCGCGTCCACAGGGTGCAAGCAGAGCCCATGGAGCTGGGGCGGCAAAAATTAGATAACCAAGAATGGAGGCGGTGCCTCCATAATAGTGGTTAAACTATTAAGAACAGATACTACACTTGATCTAAGCCAAAAGGCCAGAGTGGTAAGGAAAAGAGGAGGGAACAAGGAGGTTTATATAGGGAAAAAGGAGGCGCGCACGGGCCATGGTTTAGGGTGCGTTGATTGGAATACGTGATAGGTCACGGCGGCGAGAGGATCGATCAAGCACAGTCCTTGAACATGCAATGGAGCGCCAACGTTTCATGCATTGTCAGAAAGCCGTCATTGAGGCCTTTTTCGAGTATAGATTTGAATCCGAATACATTATGGGATCATGGAACATTGGAAGGGGTCTCAAAAGCATGCGAAAATCGCCCACGTCCCAAACTTCGTATTCGTTATCGTGTGTGAAAAAAAAAAAAATATGTCGCATTACAGTATGGATGGTAGAGGATCCGATTTGTATCCATGCCTGCAAGGCTATATTTACTGTGAAAAGACAGTGGGAGCTGGAGACTCTCGGAGACCTCCTCAGCCTCACAGTAAGAAACTGAGGGTTGTTTTGCAAATTTACTGAATTAAATAAGTGTCGATCCTGACGTCCTCCCTGAGCACCCGTACCATTTTGTCGATAAGTATAATGGCCCCTGGTTTTTCTCGCTTTTCTTGCAAATATGCTTTAGACGGAAAGAACGGCATTCATAAAAGTACATGGCTGGGCTCTCTTATCACGGACAGTAATAGGCATGAGTCCTTGTCGAAATAAGCGAATAGTATGTCCAACAAGTCCATAAAACACTACACATACGTACGGAGAACGCAAGCAATAAATAGAGCAGATCAGTATACAATTAGCAATGTTCCCCCACCTCTGAATTGTCCCCACATATCCCGCCCACCGAACAATCATCCTGCAGCACGTCCTGTAGCTGTGGCCAGAGGTACGCCGTTAGACGCCGTTCCGGCGGGTTTGAAGGTTCCGCTTGGTGCCACCTCTGAGTTATCTGTAGGGAGGGGGTGGGTAAAAGAAAGGGGAGGGAGGGAGAAGGAACCTACAAGGGAAATTATCCCCCGTCTTGACAGCTGCTACAGCGGACACCAATTGCGACGCAGCATCTTGCGGGACAGTGGAAAGGAATCCCATCTTAGGGGGGTCGTGTGACGGGTGAGTGATATTCCCATAGTAAAACGCCGCCAATACGCTGTTCAACCACCAAATTATTATCAGCAACAACATCTCACAAAAAAGACACCAAGCCAAAAAAGAAAAAATCAGGCAACACGCAACGACGGCAAGAACGAAAACAAGAAAACACGTAACACAAAACGCACCTCTTCAAAAACGGATCCCCAAGACTCCAACTAAACTGAACCCGACCCAACGCAGGCGGATCCGTAGCTGCAAGCATCGAAGCACACATAGCCACATCATTCTCAAAGACCTGCCGTATAAAGTCACGCGGGTCGACGGGGAAGAGTTGGCCCCCGATAGAAAAAGCGATGGTGTGTGGTTCGGAGCAGCGATAGCGCCCGTTGATGCCTAGTTTGGATTGGATGTTGCGTACGACGTCGGCAGGACCGCGGAGGATTGAGTTGCCCTGTACGTAAGAGAGGGGTGAGTGGAGTGGGAGGAAGGGAGAGGAAGAATGGGAACTTACGCTGTCGACGAGGGCAGAGAGGGTGATGAAAGGTGATGAGAGTGTTGAGCGGGGAAGCTTTACGCCATCTAGGTATACGTCGTCGAGGGGAATTTCCCATGTTAGTGGATACATCTGTCATCGTTGTAAGCGTCACACCTAACCAAAGAGAAACACCACACACCTCGTTCGGGGAATCAGTGGGAGCAGGCAACAAATATGGATATGCGCGAATAGGAACCCACGTCAAATTACGCTCCGACACCCCACTCGGCATCTCACCAATACTCAACATCCCCACATTCCCTCCAACCTGTATAGCATCCCGTTGCAGCGTCACGGTGAACATCGGTAAGGTCAGCTGAGCAGCTGCGACAAATCGGGTGAGCAAGGGTCCAAAGACGGAAAAAGCATGGAAGATGGACGCTGCGCTGGACGAGACGTTGCCGGATGCTAGTGTTTGTCGTCTTTGTTTGCCTGGGCTTAGAAAGTAGTCGGAGAGGATGGGGAATTTGATGCGTCGGAAGTTGAAGGAGGGCAAGATGCGGCTTCCCAATTTGATGTTGGAGGGAGGGATGGGGTTGTCTTCTGTAACTTGTCTTTTCGTGCTGATTGATGACCTTGATTGATTCCATAGTCTAGACGCGACGTCACTTTGAAAGAGTCAGTTCAATTTGCTCTCTCTCACTCATATAAACCTCAGACGTACCTGATCACGGGAAACCCGAGCCCAAAGATCCCAGATGAGCCAGTCTCTCCCAAGGTAACGTTGGTTCGGTTTACCGCGACGAAGTATTGGTCCTGTAACGTCAGACCCGCCAAGGTAACAGTGTCCTTGCCAATCTTTCCCGACGCGTGAGTGATTGTATTCGAGTCTCCATACCAGAGATCCCCGTCGGCGCCAGAGTACTGCAATGAAGCATGTGGATACGCCGACTGGCTGCTCGAGCACCCCTGTGTACAGTCGTCAGAAACGACCCATAGATCTGACGAGCCGGTGTCTATGCCAAGGTCAGAGGAGCAGAAACAACAAATGGCGAGGTAAGGGCGTACCAAGGAGAAGCGGTGTGGTCGTTCCGCCAATAGAAATGAGGACATTATACCTTCTAACTCAAAACTCCATCAACAAATTCAAATTGTAAAAAAGCACCAACTCACACATCCTCGAAATCGCCCAACCCAATGGCAGACGTCAACCCGCGTTTCTTCAAATCGCTCGCCTGCGTCACCTGCCTCACAATGGGAAGATGAACACCACCCGCCGTCCTCCTCGTATACCGCCTTGCAATCTCTTCAAGAGACAGCGTTTCCGTTCTTGGTACTGCCGCCCCACGGCAGGAAAGAGGAGTAGCGGCGAACAGGACCCCAACTCCATACTTCAGCCACCGCATTTTCTGGATCAATGCTAAGTTATACTGAAAAAAAGATCGTTCTTCGACAACGCTATGGGCCGTCCTGGGTATGGGAAGAGGTGGTTGGACGTAAAAAAGAGACTATGATGGAGGTATAAGTACATGTTGCCCCTCAACTCCGTCGCTGATACATGACTGTCTGCGACTCACCGCACACGACTTGATACAATAAATCTCGTCTGAACTGACGCCTTGAGCAGCTTTAAATCCGTCTAGTGTCAAGAATCTGAGCCTTGACGCACTGGTTGGTACTATCTGAAATTCTGCCAAGCGGCTACAACATTCGAGTCTGACTCACCGCACATAACCTGATATCGTTTGGATCGACGCCTTGAGCAGCTTTAAATCCGCGTAGTGTCAATTATCTCAGCGTTGACGAAACGTTGACGCACTGGTTAGTACTCTATGTGATTCTGCAAGGGGCTCCTACATTAGAGTCTGACTCACCGCACACAACTTGATATCGTTTGGATCGACACTTTGAACAACTTTAAATCCGTGTTCTGAGCACTGGGCGTTGACGCACTGGTTAGTACTCTATGTGATTCTGCAAGCGGCTCCTACATTAGAGTCTGACTCACCGCACATGATAATCTCGTTTGAGTCGACGCCTAGAGCAGCTTCAAATCCGCCTAGTGTCAAGTATTTGAGAATTGATGCAGTGGTTCGCACCATATGTGATTTTGCCAAGTGGATACTACATTAGAGTCCGATGACTCGCCGCACATGATAAATATCGTTTGAATCGACGCCTTGAGCTGCCTTGAGGAGGAGCAGCTTTAAGTTTGCACTGCCGTTCGTGGCTTCTACATCAGAGTCTAACTCACTGCACATGACTTGACATCGTTTGGATCGACGCGTTGAGCAGCTTTAAATCCGTATACGCCCACAAGTGTTGAGTATCTGAGCGTTGACACAGTGCTTCGTGCTATAAGTGATTCTGCCAAGCAACTACAACATTAGAGCATGACTCACCGCACATGATAAATCTCGTTTGAATCGACGCCTTGAGGCTTGAGGCTCGAGCAGCTTAAATCCGTGAAGCGTCAAGTATCTGACCGTTACCGTAGAGTTTCGTACCATTCGACTCTGTCGAGTCTCGCCTGACCATATCTAAATACTTCCTTGTTGTGCGGCCAAAACGCCCAAGAACTGCGGCCGTCCGAGGCTTGCCTGTACTGTCTGCCGCCAAGAACTTCATGAGGTGCAGTGCGTGATGAAGCCCACTTCTATCACAATAGACATGGTTGGTCCGAGCCAGCAAATGCTGCAAGACGATAGTAGATACTCAAGTTTTCGAAAATTTGAAGGGGTCAAAATTGAGCTTTCTTGATGAAACGCATACCAAAACAAGTCAGAAAGCGTGGGAATTTAAAAAGTCCCTTGGCTCGTTCTTCGTTTGAACTTCTAATAAAATGCCTAGAAAGGGTACTGGTGCACGACTATGTACAGTTAATCTATTATGAACCCCAACATGCATCCTGGCCCCCCAAATGCAAGGTACCATCTCCTCCAGGCAGATGAAGGTACCACTGGCAACGACATTGGCGCCAAATCGCGGCTAAGTAGTATCATCGTGAACGCACGACAGCCACAGTTATCGATCCGTTGCGCCTCAAGACCCAAATGTGAACGCGTCACAGCCTTCAAAGCTTCAACTTCGTGAGCGCCTCGTCAGCCCATCAGAATCTCCACCATTGCCGGCGCCATTGACCGTCTGAACTTGAACATGCAGCGAAATCACTTCATCCGCTACTCTTCGGTATCGTGTTCTCACATGTAATCTGCAGATCGTTAGTAGTTATACGCCAGCGATTTGGAGGTAGAACGTACAGTGCAAGAACGGCATTGGCATATACTAGGTAGGTAGCCCACAAGTTCATAGTAAGCTTGGGAATGGATGGAAGGGAAAGCGAAGACTTACTGTTCCCCCGGACGAGATAGATAGCCAGCGCGATGTATGTGTCCGGGAGTAGGATATACTGAAGTGGAGTTCACGCGACAACTAAATAAAAACAAAAATTGGTGCAACTCACCGTAAGCACGAACGCAACAGCCGAAACCCTGACATCAACCCATATCAATATGCGTAACTATGAAAAAAAGAAAGAAAGAAGAAAGAAAAAAAAAGTCCGAAACAAAGAGAAGACAAACAAAAAAAAACACACACCACATAACCAATCCAGTAGAAAGCGTCCAAACCACCAACGAATTCACAATCCTCACGAAATTCGGTCTGTTCTTGATCTCGGTTGGCATGTCTGACGTTTGTTGGTAGAGGAGGGTGCACATCGTTCCGGCGATGAAGCCATCTGAGAGGAAGCGGAAGCCATAACATATGAAGAGGTAGGGCTGCCAGTGGAAGAGGAGGGGTTAGTTGGAGAGTGGGGAGAAAGGGGGAGAAGGGGAAGGAGGAAAGGACTGACCTGGTTAAGTTGCAGTTCAGGATAACACCAGTGACGGAACCTTTTAGTGGGATGTGGTTAGATTAGGCAGGTCAAATGGTGGGGAGGTGGAAACATACATTCCCTGGATGTATACTTGGTAGGATTTTAGAATTCAGGAAGGTGGGATAGAGTATAGGGTTAGTTACCGATCGTAAACACTACACACCGACCGAACAAAGTCAGCATTCAAAAAAGAAAAGAAAAATGACACACACCCCAGCCAAGCATAAACGGGACGAACTATTTGAATATCCCCGTCGTCAACCTTCACACCAAAGACAGAAGAGGAACGTACCGCGAGGACAGTAGGATACCTCTTCCTCGACACTAAGCATTCCAAATGTGAGTAGAGTCAAGGGAAGACGGGAAGAGAACGGAACATACCTGCCCACATCCGTTTAAGGAATAGGCTGTTTAATTTGCAAGGTGCATGTTGGACGTAAATGACAAAAGAGGAAGGGAGGGAAGAATGTGGCGTACGCTTCTGCAAGGAAACAAGTGATTTCCTAGTAGAAAGATAAAATTATCGGGATGTCGTTCAAGAAACACGTTGAACATACATTCGGAATAAAAAACGCCTTCGTCGCCATTAATAAGTGGAGAACAAAGCGCGGGATAAATCGAACTAACCGATATTGTCCTACCCCCCACATCCAAAATTAGACTTTTTCAAAGAGAACAAAAAAAAACGACAAGAAACTCACCAATGATCGCAAAAACGAAAAACATGTGGATCAACCCCAATCCCGCGTTGTATGCAATAGTACCATATAAGATTGACATTGATGACGAGCCCGACGGTTGAAGTCTGTTCCGACTCAGTCAGTATCAGTTGTTTTGATTTGATTTGGGAGGAGGATGGAGAGGGGGGGGGTACCACGTACGAGGAGTATAAGCGCGACCTTTAAATGGTAAAAACGTCAGTAATCTTTTTAATTGAGAAGAGGCGGAAGAGGGAAGAGGAAAGGGGACGAACCAGAACTTTGAGATGCCGCAAGTCGTCCGGGAATCGTTTGTAGTATGATGAGACTTGACATATTAAAGTTCCGTACATCCTTTTGAAAAAGCGCGTTCATGAGAAGGGAGTGAAAAGGGAGGGGAAGGAAGGGACACGTACGGGTACGCCAGCATCGCGCCTATTAAGGTCGCTCCCTGAATTAGGTCTGCGCTACTCATCGGCGTCGCGTCGCTGTCACTTGGTTCTCGGGAGAAAAGTGTCCGCTGTCGGTCCCGGAATAAGTCGCTCATCAAGGTAGTCGAACGTGCTCAGTGATCAGAGTAAGAGAGAGGCCATATCTGTCGACGGGGAGGTTACTGGTTCATATATGTCCGCCTGAGGCGTTGACTGACACTTCCCCGACCTAACCTAAGAAACTTTCTCCAAATGGGGTCTGGACCCAACGTCAATGACTGATGATGGCCGTCACTCTGAATAGCTCTGAATCAATATATTTCGGCGCTACTGAAGTACCCAACCCTGCACTAACTTCGACAGTTGCCATTGGCCATTGGTTTCACTTTCCCTGCTGGGCGTTCACCGTGTTGGCCAGGGAGGTGTCCCCAGTGGTTTCGAAGAGCGATTTGAGGATTACTTATGTTGTCCGGGGGATGAGAAGAGGGCGGAAAGGGCATTTCGAAGGAGGCTCTGAAAAAACTTGTTTATGTATGGTTCAGTATTTTAGCTTGTGGGCGTGTCGAGCGCCAGGTACAATTAATTCTATCACAATGACATCATTTTCATTGACCAGGGCCTGGGCAATGGATTTAAAGCACCTAAGTTCGCTCACAAACGGCTTGTCCACCACCTCTCTGAACGTCGTGTTCAAAGATACAGCCGGGAACATGAATTCTGTGCATACACTCGGGTTAACAAATGAACAACAACTCTCTCATGTGAGGACGCACCATGAACAACGAAATACGGGGACGCCTGACCCGCCGTCCCAACCACCGAATGATCAAGAACCTTGAACACCCTCGTCCGAACCCACCCATCCACATCCCTCCCACTCAGCCCACCCCCTCGCCTCTTCATCTCCCTCACCCACATCCAACTCCAACCCATGCGTACACAAAAAAAGCGTCGGCCTCTCCGCTCCCAAACTCGTCGTCACATCACTCTCCCCTGGATCCGTGAGTAGGACACACGTCCTCCTATCGAGCACCTCCAACCTCGCTACTAATTCCGCCTCGCGCTGACTTCGGGGAGAGCGTAAGCATGTGTAAGAGTCGTCGGAAAAGACG
The DNA here is from genome assembly GCA_018417955.1 of Laccaria trichodermophora. Classification (NCBI taxonomy): domain Eukaryota; kingdom Fungi; phylum Basidiomycota; class Agaricomycetes; order Agaricales; family Hydnangiaceae; genus Laccaria; species Laccaria trichodermophora. The sequence continues at coordinate 521,418 of JACTVC010000025.1, read as the reverse complement.
GAGGTGGAGGTGATGTCGTAGAAGTAATGCGAGCCATCGTGGTGATTTGGAGTCGGAAGCGGAGAAGCGGGCGCCGGTGAGGAAGGAGGAGAGGTGGTGCAGGCGGAGGGGGATGTGTTCGTTGTTGTACCAGTCTATGAAAAGAGATTAGGGTTAATGATGGAGGGAGGGAGGGGGGAGTGATAACGGAATGGAAAGACTGTGATGGGCTACATAGAAAGAGAGGACTAAGAGGTATGCACAGATTTTGAAGGTCATGCGAGTCGTTGGGCGCACAAAAGTAATGAAGCCAGAAAGCGTGGGAATTCAAAAGAAAAGTCATTAATAAGCCAAAATCAAGTAGCATTTGAAATTGTAGGGGTCCTTCAATCCGTCCTTGAGCATTTGAACTTCTAAAATGCCTATAAAGGTACAAGTGCACGACTATGTACAAATGATTAAGTACGTTGAGCGCCAACATGCCTCCTGTCCTCCAACTTAGTGCAAGGTCCTGTCTCCTCCGGCAGGCAGGTAAAGGTGCATAGTACCACATTGGCGCCGATCGGGGCTAAAAATCATCGTGAAGAACGATAACTACTACAGTTATCGTTCACCCAAGGGCCCAAATGTGAACGCGTTATAAGTAGCCTTCAACATTCAACTTCCGTCAACCCACTGGCATCAGAACCTCCACCTGGCAGATTACCATTGATCGTGTCAACGTGAACATGCAGCGAAATCACCTCGTCCGCTACTCTTCGGTACCGTGTTCTCACGTGTAACCTGCGCGTGTCAGTCTTTATATGTGAAAGAGATTTAGGGGTAGGACGTACAGTGCAAGAACGGTGTTGGCGTATACTAAGTAGCACATATCAATCATAAGCTTGGGGAGTGGACGGGAAGGGTGAAAGGACTTACTGTTCCCCCGAATGAGATAAATAGCCAACGAGATGAACGTGGCCGGGAATAGGATATACTTTTAAATTCAATCAATCCCCCTTGTTTGTTTTTTAAAAAAATAGGCGCAACTCACCGTAAGCACAAACGCAACCGCCGATACCCTAATCACCACCATACATCAATACCCTTCATTCCAAAACCAAAAGAAAAAGAAAAAACACGTACCACATGACAAACCCAGTGGAAAGCGTCCAAACAACCAACGAATTTACAATCCTCACGAAATTCGGTCGGTTCCTTATACACCCTTTTGGCATGTGTGACGTTTGTTGGTAGAGGAGGGTGCACATCGTTCCGGCGATGATTCCGTCTGAGAGGAAGCGGAAGCCGTAGCTTGAGAAGAGGTAGGGCTGTTGGTGGAGGTAGGGAGGGGTTAGTGCGGAGTGGGGAGAAAGGGGAGGACCGACGCGGTTAAGTTTGATGTCGGGGAAACACCAGTGACGGAACCTTGTTTAGTTAGATTAAGCCGTTTGAACAGTGGTGGGCAGAGAGGGGGGAACGTACATTCCCTGTATGTATACTTGGTAGGGTTTCAGATATTAGGGAAGGTGGGATATAGAACGGGGTTAGTTACCGATCGTAAACACTGGAACAAAAGTTAGCATTCGAAGAAGAAAAGAACAGAAAAAAAAGACGTACCCCAGCCGAGCACAAACGGGACGATCTATTCATATATCGCGTCACACCAACAACCGTCAAAAAAAGAAGACGAACGTACCGCGAGAACGGTAGGATACCTCGTCCTCGACACTTATATTCAACATGAGAAGAGCCGGGGAGATAGGAAAGAGAACATGACGCACATCCCCACATCCGTTTGAGAAATAGGCTACAAGGTGCGTGTTGGACGTAAATATTGAAGGAGGAAAGGATATATGCGCACCCTTCCGCAAGGAAACAAGTTATTTCCTAGCGAGATAAATTATCAGGATGTCGTTTGGCAAGAAAAACGCCGAACGTACATTCGGAATAAAAAACGCCTTCATCGACATCATCAACAAGTTGTCAAACGCGCGCCGGATATTGAATGAAAACTAACCGATATCGTCCTGCCCCATCCAAAAATCAAAATTAGCTCTCTTCCAAAAAAAACAAAAAAAAAGACAAGAGGGAACGCACCAATGATCACACTCCTGAAAAATACGGGGATCAACCCCAATCCCGCGTCGTATGCAATAATACCAAATGAGATTGACGTTGATAATGATACCGGCGGTTGATGTCTTGTTCCGCCGTTATCGGTCGTTTTTCGGAAGACAATAAGTAGAGAGGGGTGGACGTACGAGTAATATAAGCGCGACCTTCAAGTTTTTTCCAAAAAACATCAATAATCTCTATAACTTTAGAGAAGAGGGAGGAGAGGGGACGAACCAGAATTTTGAGATGCCGCAAGTCATCCGGGAATCGTTTATAGTACGAAGAGACCTGACACACCAGCATTCCGTACATCCTATTTTTGTGCGCGTTCATGAGTCGGAGGGAAGGAAAAGGAGGGAGAGGGACACGTACGGATACGCCAGCATCGCACCTATCAAGCTCGCTCCCTCCATAACGTTTGTGCTCCTCGCCGGCAACGTTGCGTTTGTGCTCCTCATCGGCATAGTGGCTGTTGCTGGCGGCTGGCACCTGGGTCTCGAGGAAGGGATTCCGCTGTCGATAACGGGGTAAGTAGAACGTAAACTCGAAATTCGGTGGTCAGAGCAAGAGGCAGGCCATATCTAGTATTGAGCGCGACGGGAATGTTCCTAGGTTCATATATGCTGACTGACACTTCCCCGAGTCCCCGAGCCTACATAGAAAAAGTCTCCGAATAGCTGGGTTGCACGCCGCCCCAGGGAAGCCACTGGCAATTGTTGAGATGTTCCCTCCCCCTGAGTAGAATAAGTTTAGTGCAGGGTTGGTAGTACTTAGCGCTGAAAATATAGCTATTCAGACGTGACGGCCATCAACAGTCAATTGACAAGTCTAAGCGTTGGGTCCAGACCCCCGTTGAAGATAGGTTGCCACCCAGTGGGATCCGAGCGTCGCCGTTGGATAGCGCGAGGCTACAGTGGTTCCGAAGAAGGATACTTACGACGGCAAGAAGACGAGATGAGGGTGGAGGGGGATCCAGCAGGGGGAAGCAGGTAAAGTTGGCTTTGAAAAAACTTGTTTATGTATGGTTCCTGGACGTAAGTATTTTAGCTTGTGGGCGCGTCGAGCGCCAGATACAGTTAATTATAAGTCGCAATGACATCATTTCGCATCAACCACCAGATTCCCCTGGGCAATGGACGGATACGCTTTGTAAAGCACCCACTCTCTGAGCTCACTCACAAACGGCTTGTCCACCACCTCTCGGAACGTCGTGTTCAAAGATACAGCCGGGAACATGAATTCTGCGCATACATCCAGGTCAACAAAACGAACAACATCTCTCTGATCATGGGACGCACCATGAACAACGAAATACGGGGATGCCTGACCCGCCGTCCCAACCATCGAATGATCAAGAACCTTGAAAACCCTCGTCCGAACCCACCCATCCACATCCCTCCCAAGCTCCTCAAAACTCCGCTCAGCCCATCCCCTCGCCTCTTCATCCTCCTTACCCCCCATGCCCACAACCAAATCCAACCCATGCGTACACAAAAAAAGCGTCGGCCTCTCCGCGCCCAAACTTGTCGTCACAGCACTCTCCCCTGAATCCTTAAGAAGGACACACGTCCTCCTATCAAGCACCTCCAACCGCGCTACTAAATCCGCCTCGCGCTGACTCCGGGTGGATCGTAAGCTTGTGTAGGAGTCGTCGGAAAAGACGGAGGTGGAGGTGATGTCGTATAATGCGAGCCATCGTGGTGATTTGGAGTCCGAAGCGGAGAAGCGGGCGCCCGTGAGGAAAGAGGGGAGGTGGTTGAGGCGGAGGGGGATGTGTTCGTTGTTGTACCAGTCTATGAGGAGGGAGGGAAGGGTTAATTAAGGATGGATGGAGGGGGTGGAAGAAACGAACCTTGGAACTTTTCAAGAGAGACTTTATTGCCTGGTTCGGAGAGCACGGCGAGGAAGCCTGGTGCCATTGTGATGATTCGGCTGAAACGCGAGACACATCTGGGCTTTTTATACGAAAGACGGAGGGTTTATGTAATGAGGATTGCAAAGGAACGGTAAGTAATGGCCAAAATAACGGAATGGAAAGACTGCGATTGGCTAAGAAGTGTTAACGCAGATGCGTAAGCGGGAGAATCTGCGTAAGCGTTGAAGCTGAAGGATACATAATCGTTGAAACTACATAGAAAAGAACAAGTTCGCGAGATTAGATTAGAGGAACGGATCAATTTGGGATCGATCAGAACTCAAGGCAGGCGCCCAGGTCGCAATGTCGGGCCTGAAGCTCGTGAAGATTAAAGCTAAAGCTTGAAGCTTGACAGCTAAATGCAAAACCCTAGACACCTCCGGAAAATTTCTGGTGTCCGCCTCGCTTTGTGCAAACAACCGCATTTGGCTCAATAATAACCTCAATCAGTGGAGCGTGGAGCACTCCATTACATGACATATACCTGAGTTGGTGGAGGACTTGCGTCATTCGTGCTCGCTTCCTTCCTCAAATGGTTGTTTGCACAAAGCGAGGCGGAGTCAAGAGATTTCGGCGAGGTGTCTAGGGTTTTGCATTTAGCTGGAAGCTTTGAAGATAGAAACGTTGAAGCTGGTGAGATCAATTGAAAAGGACTCGTCCATGAGTCATGCTGTTGCAGATCGTCTAGTACACGCATTGCGCATCGACTGTAAAATGTTTCTATAGTTGAGCAGAGATACTGGAGGTTAAATGCCAAATAAAGTTACAGGTATGACGGACGAACAAAGCGTGAAGCAACTCAAAAGTCCAAAACAAAAATATGCAAGAAGTCAATCAGTCAAAACCATCAATCACTCTGGGAACTGAGTCCACACAAAAGACTTTCCCGTCTCTTCCCCATGATACATTTGTTCCCTGTCCCAACCGAGCTCAACCAGACAAAAGACGAATGCAGCTTATGCTCTCAACGAACCCCGAATCTACCGGACTCCTCCTGCCGTCAACTAAGTACACCATCCATCGCTGGGGCAGCCATATCTTCGCCATATCTCTGCACAGCCCGCAGGACCCAATCACGCAGAGGCCGGACTCGAGCAGGAAGATTAGGCAAGGTCGCAATGTCGGGTTGGAAGCACTGTTCGACACTCACAACGACGTCCTCAGCACGCAGTGACAACGTAGATGGCCAGGGTATTTCCTGACGACGCATACACTTTTTCCATCAACATCAGTTCTTGCTCTCGTTCTAGTATCCAGCCAGTATCTTGCCCATCGACGTGACATTCTTCTTGCGATGTGATGTGCAGACAAATATACCGTACTCGACACGATAAATCCACAAGGTCTCCAGCTGCCACGTCCATGTGCTGCTGAGCAACGTCTGTCACCGATCCCGCCTCGCCAACCCATCGTAGGAAGGTATCCATTTGGCGGGAAGAACGCTGCCGGGCGGAACGTGAACACCTCAGAGGAACCCGGTACGCTTTCTGACCGCTCATGAAAGGATGTTCTCTCACTCATCAATTTAAGTATTTCAATATTTGTTATATAAAAGGTCTTCCGAACATTGTCTTCTGCTACCCTTCATCCTCTTCATTAAAATTCTCCTCTTTCTTTTCTCTCCCTCTCTCCTCAACGTCTACATCTGTTACCTGCGACCCCACGACTTTCGAGACGACCTCCCAACAAATTTGTGCACCGAGCTGGCAGCGGACTCGGAGGCGTTGGATCTCCTCCTCCTCTATCCCTTCCCATCATCCCCTGTTCCTCTTCGTCCTCTTCCTCTTCGTCCTCTTTTTCTTCCCATCCTTTTTCTGTCCCCCTCCCTGGGCCTCTTCCCTCTTCCTATTCTCTTCCTCTTGAACCTGCATCTTCCGATGTCCCACCGTGATGTGAGCAGAAGGGAAAAAAATTGATCGACGCCAAAGTGTACACGCACCAGAATTTCCAGAAACGGAATCCTTGTGCAGCAGCAGATCTCATGAGCATGGGTGGGCAGATGTAGAAGTGAACACTGACCAAATATCAGTGGCATACGGGGTTGCTGGGCCTACGTCGGAACTGCCTGCACCTTCGAGGGGACCAGGATCAGACATGGTGGTACTGGTACTGGTACAGACTGTCCGGCGTCAAAAGGTGGGCAGCTGCGACGGGTCCGTTTAAACATACGTGACTCAGTGATCGTGGCTGACAAGGTTTATAGCCAGGTTTCTCAAAAAGGAAGGTATGTGGATGGTTCATACAGCTGCTGTGTACGCTCTGACAATTCTGTTGTAGCAACTAAGTATACCGTGTGCAACGCGTCAAATTCGCGGGGTCATCGAGCTCGAGCTCTCCTGCTGCTACGTCCATATGCCCGGCGGAATGTCCGTCACCGATCCCACCTCGCCACCCACCCAGGTATCCCCCCGGGCCTCGCACGAAGGTATTCATTCTACGGGAAGAACACAGTCAGGCGGAACGTGAAGTCCACTGAACCATAAGCTCGGAGTGTGGAGAACCTGCACGCTTATTGCTGTCCATGAGGGTGACCTTCTTAGGACAATGTCGCGCCGCGGTATGCATTGGGTATGCAGGGCTTCAAACACGTGTATGGACGTGTCTAACAGGCGGCAGAGAGCGGATTCGAGCTCCTTGGGCTTGTAGATGATGCTTTGCGTGGTGGACTATCTGGACATTGATCCGTTTGGAGTATTCAGACTTTCTTGCGTGTTGTACCGTACTGGTTGTACAGGCAGAAAGGAACTCGTCCATGCTGTTGCAGAGCATCTACACCTTGTGTCCTCCATTCAACTCAGGTCACATCGGGTGTAAAATGTTACTATAGTTGAGTAGAGATACTAGAGGTTAGATGCCAAATAATTTACAGGTGTGCGATAGCAAGTATGACGAACAAAGCGTGAAGCGATGAAAAAGTCCAAAAAAAATATGCAAAAAGTCAAACCACCAATATCACTCGGGGAAGGTCCACACAAAAGACTTCCCAGTCTCTTCCCCATGATACATTTGTTCCCTGTTCCGAGCTCAGTCAAACAAAAGACGAAGCGAGTCAACCAAACCACTTACCCAAGGAACTTCAACGCAGTGATGCTCGGAGGCCGATGTATCCCTCGTCCCCCCATTCTAGCTTTCATAGTTCGAATAGCAAGGAACTCCCATTGTGCCTTCTCTCCTTCTGGAGTTCCGTCAGCTGTCCAGGTCCGCAAGGTGATGGTACCATCAGGGCCTCCAGTTGCCAGCACCCCAAGGTAGGAGTAGTCGCGTTCATGGAACGCCATAGCCGTAATGGTAGGGACCAGTCTTGAGTAAGATGGCGTTGTGGTAAGGTCCAGCGTTGCTATATGCTGAGCGTTGATAGTATGCAGACAGAGTTTCAAACGCGAGCAAGTCGCGATGTAACCCTACGTAAACATCATCAGTATCATCCAAATATTCGCAGGAAGAAGCGCTCACAGTACTCTCGTTGATCGCAACCAAGTTGACGGTCGTAAATTCCCCGCCCTCCCCGTGCCAAATGGATCTGACATACATGCCACGATTAAGATCCCATATAGCTGCACTGCCATCTTTCGATCCACTAACGACCAAAGACCATGCCCTAGACGCAGCAACGGAAACCACCTCGTCCGTATGGATTCGCATGATGTTCGACAACGAAATGTGTACGCCTCCGGAAGAACCCCCGTTCGGACGGCTGACTTTCCACAATCGAACGGTGTAATCGCTTGAGCCCGTTATGAGATTCGCGGAATCCGCAAACGTCGCACAGTTACAGAACGCATTTTCTACGACCTGGACGACCTGAACAACGAGTCAGGATGTGAACAAAAGAGATTTTGGAGACCTACTTTGTTATCTACTACGACACGCAGCTCCGTACTTCCTGGTCTCCATTCGACCTGCTCAAGCGGGTACTGCGGAACACAGAGCACACCCTCTGGGCATGGCACCATCCGTTCCGAAATAGGATCCAGGACCAGCTCTCGTACAGCGACGGTTGGCCCCAAATCTTTGTTACGAGCACGGTCAGCCACATGCGAAGAGTGAACATTGCTAATCCTGACCTTTAAAACAGCGTGGTGCTTGAACGAGCAGATGCGGATCTTCTTCGATACCGTGTAGCGTACCGATCGGAAGTGTCACCAAACCATGGTGGAAACGTTCAGGATGTGGGGCTGTGAACAGCTTGCGTGGAGTTTGCCCAACTAGTATAGTGGTCGGTTGGTGTGGGTGTGTAAACTAAGAATGGAAGCTCACAATTATGGATGATACCGACTGTAGCTTCGCGCTCGAGGTCGTCTTCAATGTTGTCGAGGTCTAGATAGAGAAGTTGGCCTTCAGTGGTCAGGTTGTATGGCACCGTACGTACCGATCGAGCCTTCATAGGACAATGGGTGGAAGACGTTCAGCGAAGCAGCATCACGTTGGTTGTAGCCCCAGATAAGATCGATCCACGCAGGGAGATGTTCACTGACGTACGAGCTCTCCAAAGCCTGGAATAGGAACTTAACCCAACGACCAAACGCACGAGTAACAGGAGTACGCACTCTTCTGTTCATGACAATGAACAACAACGGGTCTTGTCTAGCCCATGGAGGTAACTTGACGTCGTGGATCCGTTCGCCAGTTTGCTGTTGAACACCGAAATCCAAGTTCTGCGAGTTTTCAAGGAACCTAACGAATGAATGAGCCTTGAGTGATTGTGGCCAGAACCCCTCCTACTCTGGGCAAGTGAAGAACTCAGGAATGAGTTCTCGAACGTCACCACGGACATCTTCCGCGGCAGAAAGATACGCTCTCGGTAGATCACTGGGATTCAATGTTAGTATTGGTTGCACAGGTGACATAGAGGATACTATACCTGAAAAGACGATCAGGTAAATCCCAATCTCCTCCTTGCAAAGTTTTAAACATATTCGTGAACGGAGCCAGTCTGATGAGGAAATGGCAAACGATCATAGAGGAGCTAAAGTGCGTTCCATAGTGAAATGGTTCTTCTCTCACACTCTTCAAGCTCTCATACTTCGTTTCCGCAGCTTCGCGCTGAGCGGGGGTCAAAGCTCCCATGGGTTTTGTAAGACTATGACAGTTGTCAAAAATAACAATATACGTTTGAAATAAGACTTACTCTCGATAGGAATCAGGTGATGTTAGATCCAATGTCTGTGACGTGTAATCGCTGAGTACCCAAGCTAGCGTTGACTTGTAAACCAAAGAAAAAAAAGAGAACAGCCACGACATACGAAAAACTGGGTATTGTGTTGCGTCGCTTGGAGTCCGGCCTGAGATTTGATTGAGGATGCTGAGGTACGTATACTGACGTTCACATTAGCATCCACGTTCTTTTATGCTCTCAAACGAACTTACATTGCTGATTTCCCTTGCCTGCCATTTTCTCGTCGCAGATGACAGCTCATCCGCGCGGAAAGTAGAAAGCATCCGTGAACCCATGCGATAAAGAGGCGTTCGCAACGGTGCAGAGGAAAGTCCTGGATCTGAGCTGTTACGATTTATTATGGCGTATAAATGTTGATCCATGTCTTGGCGTCGTTTCTTGTCTAGGAACACGAGGAGCAGAGACCGGCTGTCTTTGAAGTATATCTCTAAGCTAGGGGAAATGGTAAGCAATGACGCGTTACTTCAAGTGTAAAACCAAACTCACGCGACATCACGGAACAGGAACTTTTTGTCGCTGCATGTTGAGATTTGGTGATGAGCCCTAACATGCAATGTAAAGATCTCCATCAGATTGTAAAAAGAGAGACAACAAACCATCTCTGAGCTCTCTGAGGGCCGTCCAATTCGACAAGGCTTCCAGGAATGAAGAGCAGCCTTTTCGGTGCGTCGTGAGCATCTATGACCTCTCCATCGTCATTTTCGACAACGCCGTCAAGCATATATATGTGAGTTCGACCGATGATGAGCAATCCCGCTTTAAAGCAATACATGCTTAGCCTCAACCAAAACGAAAATAACTTTGAACGAACGGGATGAATCTACACCAACCACACGAGCCACGGTTCCAACAGCCTCGATGACGTCTCCGGGCTCTAACTCGTGCCGGACTCTACGAAGCTTGTCATCGACGATATCTTCAGCCAGTTGACGTTCTAAAACAAAAAGTCAGCTTTGAAGGATGTAAAGCCATGCTTTGAACGAACCTTCCATATCAGTTGAAGAGATTTCGTACGACTCTGCCCAAGGAGGGACCTCTGCCTGTATTACGGAGTTGGAGTCTGAATCTGGTTGCTGAACATCACGTATCCCTTGTTCGAGGGCGTCCACTCGCGAACAAGGGTTCTTGTCATTTTGGGGTTCCAACTTCTTCCTGCATTGTCTTTAGATAACGTGCGGGGCAGAAAACGAGGGTACACACCTGATGCGATGCGGTCCCTCAGTTTCATCCAGCCTCCACAATCGCGGTTCCGGGTGCGGCCACAAACCTCTTTCCGAAGTCAGCAAGTTCGTCCATTCCTGGAGCCGAGAAACCTGTCGACGATGTTCTCTCCTAAATCCATAATCAGAACCATAATCCCACAACACCAACTTCAATTAAAGCGTACAAGTCCAAGATAGTCTTTCGCAACCGCTTCTTCTCAGAGACCTGGATCGTCCGGCGCCATTCTCCCATCCTCGTGATGGTTTTGATCACCGTCCTTTCGCCAACTTGCATACTAAACCGGGCGGACGCAATGCGCTGGCGAACAGTGCGACTGTCCGACATGTGAATCAAGCTCGGGTCGATGAGCGTCTTGTCAGCTGCTGGGTTGAGGATAATTTCTGCGGATTGTATAGTATTCAAAATCTAAAAAACGGCAGATCAAGAAGAGAATCACAGGAAACACAACAAGCAAAGACAAACCTCTCGCTTTTGTTGTCCCGCAACCGCGTTGTCTAAAGCAAGTGCTAACGCAAAATGTGTAATTTTGTCTAATATGCGAGTGTTCCATTGGTTGATGTGATTGGCAGACGAAAGTTTGGAGACGTATGCTTTGTAAGCTTCGATGAAGAGTTGCGTAGTCTGTTGAGATCTAAAAATTTCGCGGAAAGTTGCACTTGATGCATGAAGATTCATCATGTCTTCCACCAGGATCTCCATCGTCGTTTCCGTTTCCCATGACAGCTGATGGGAAACTGCAAGTTGCCCCGTTAGCCACACATTGCATGCAGGGAAAAAAGTCACGTACCTTCGTCAGCATGGCAGCTAGCTGCAACAGAAACAAGGCCCGAGTGCAACGCAGAAATTATGGTGGGGACGATGGGGGGACACGACACGACGTCATCCCGGCGCTCGTCAGCTTTCTTATCAAGCCTTCCAAGAAGGAGGTTGAAAGCCGCTTCGTTGACAGCCGGGTCCCAACTCAAAGGCAAAACAGTCTTTAGAACACTCCACCCCCCAACCAACTCAAACTTGCGGCTGAAAGACGACGACGTATTAATGCTGATACAAATCAGCCTCAGGATCTGCGTCGCGACCAGGGACGATGGGCGATCCCCGAGCAGCAGCAGGCAAATCCTAGTCAAGGGAAGAGCCGCAACGAACTTGGCGTAATGAGTGGGGATGGCTAGCGTTGAGATGAGCAATTCGAGAATCTGTTCTGCTTTTTCTCGCGGATTCTTGAACTCGAAGCGGGAAAGGATTGAATGGGGCGAGGTGCTATCACTTTGTCCTAGATGTAGCGCCGTTGAGGAGTAAAATGTAATGTTTTACAAAGAAGGACGAACCTTCGTGGAGATTGGCAGCAAGATAAGAAACAAGGGGCTTGATAGTATCGTCCTTGGTAAAATTGGCTTGACTTGTAACTTTCAAAGCCTCAATAGCGTAAGGAAGCGTCTCCTGAGAGTACCACTCCGCTTGCAACGCAAACAAGAGCTTTCGAACCAACCCCATCTTCGCCATTCGTTGCTTCACATTGAAAGCTCTATATCGGCTCGTCTGAACCAAAAGGGTGAAATGCTCGAGATGGCTACGCTGAATTTCCTTTCGAGAACGCGACCATAGTTCGAAATCAAGAGCAATGGCTTTGTAAGCCACAAGATTCGTCACGGTTGAGTACCTGCAGAACGCAAAAAGTTCAAGAGACAGTTATTCCATCCAAAGGAACAACGTACTCTGGTGAACTGAAGTTGAGTCCCAAAAACTCAAAAAGCGTCTCAAACGCCGTCAAGTTGATCGCCTGCGCTTTGCCGCGAAGTATATCCGCCAAAATCTCGTACCCACCTACAAAAAACAACGGTGTCAGCTCAGATTAGTTGGTGGCCACAAAAGAGAGAGGACATACGAAGCCGCTCCATATCCTCCGAATTCTGCCAATTGTTCTTCAACCCATCCATCAATATCCCCAAAGTCCTCGAAATCTCATGCGATGTCTACATTTCCACCACCATCAATCAACAAAAAGCTTATACAACCGTAGAAACAAACGAAATATACCTGCGCGAGTTGAACCAAACGCAATGCCACAGCCGCACCTCCAATCTTCCAAAGGGCCATATCCAACGTCGTCGCCTTGACAGTGAACACGTTTCCTCGGCTCTCTACATCCTTCAACAACCCCTTCACGGGAACCGCGGTATTTTGCCCAGACGCGGTACAATCGCTTGCAGAGAGTGAAAATACGAAGAGGGACTCGGGAACCCCAAGGCCATTCTTGACTGCTTTCATCAGGGGAGATACATCCGAGGTTTTGGTTGCGTTCGTTAAGAACATGTTCAGTGACGTGGAAGCGTCATATGTGAGGAACTTGATCAGTGTAGGATCTTGGAATGGGCCAGAGTAGCGGGGTCCCAGATGGTGGACTAGTCGTGGGAGATCGTCGCCTGTGAGAGGGTATGGTAAGAGAAGGACGACAACGAGCAATGACTTGGATACGTACCAAGTGGCGTGGCGAGGAGGTACGCTGACGCCAAACACCAGCTCATTTGCGCCGCTTCGCTCGTGTCGCCTATGGTGTATGTGCCTTGCTGAAAAGCAAACTCAGGTTTGGGGTACGGCCAGCTTAACATGTCGCACAATGCGCCATCGACGAAGAGGCCTGTGATTAACATGAGAAGTACGAATCAACGCATGGGGGCAAGAGGGGCATACGGATGCATGGATTAGTTCCTCGAACGGGATAGTGTACCAGCGCAAGATGGGTCCAGCGAGATTTGCGTAGGGTTGTTGACGCGAATGTGGCTGGTTCTGCATGTCCCGAAGACAACAACTCTAGCTTTCCATCTGGCCGGAGGGAAAGTTGGAGGAGGACGCGAGTGGGCACTTCAACTGTGAATAGGGCGTAATTTCCGCGTTTTGGCAGCCCAGCGACCCAGATCCACATCTATTTTCGCGAGTGAGTGGAGTTATTTATCGAACGAAAGACGTGTACGCGCCATGACCGTCAAGCCACCCGCCGGCAAGCCCTTGAACTTATCGTCACTCACAACCAACGCCGCAGAAGACTCCATCGAAAAATGTTGCAGCCAACGGCTCTTCATCCCAAACCTAATCACGTCCAACATTTCCCCATCCAACGTCTCATCACCCTTAACCGCCTGTTGGAAAATCCGCCTGGCCTCAGAGGTCGTCGCGCCCATATCCAACAACCTTCTCAACACCTTCTGCAAAACATGGCGCTCCTTCTCCGAAACGCTCTCATCGCCCCTCGTCTCGATAAAGCGCGTAAAGACTGACTTCACCAGACCCAACCCTGACAAAACACCCTGATTCCGGTGACTGACATAAAACAGCTCTTCAAACAACTTGAACATTCCGTAGCGTATCGACGTCGTATCGCGGAACGCTAGGTCCCAAAGGATGCGGATGACCTCTGGACGGTGTATTGTGCCTAAGCGCGACTGGAACTCTGCGAGCCGGACTTCGAGATCGTCCCCCTGTGCACCGCGGATGCTGGTGAAGAGCCCTGAGAGGGAAAAGTCCGACAAGGCGAGGGAAAGGAGGAACCCCATGGTTTCATCTACCGTTTTGGGATCTGATACTAGGCCTTGAAGTGCGATTCCGAGGGACTCGTATCCCAGTCTGTTCTGTGTGCAAACGCGTTAGCGTGTGTAGGAACCATTGATATGAACGTACGTACCCTAAAAAAATCAGAGTTCTCCGAGTGGTCAGTCATCGCCTCTGCCAAAACGACAAAGACGAGTCGCGTAGTTTCTATCGCGGCCGTGTGGTCATCATCCTGGTGGTGGTCCTGTATCGTCGAAAGCACGCTCATCAACACCAAGAACCCGTCCATCTCGCGAAACACGTTCTTCGTAACCTCGTCTTGCAGCATTATCCGCTGTATCTCAACCAATACCTGAAACAAATCGTCAGTTAAATCTCCCACCGCCTGCAACTTCCAACGCACCTCACACTTTGCCCGCTCGCTATCCGCCCTTTTGAGATTCTCAACTGCACTCCTCATGAGCTCGACTAACACGTCCCGGGCAAAGTCTTCTGGACTTTGTATTTGTTCATGTTCTTTGGGGGATTGGGCTGTTGTTGGTGTCTTTGGAGACAAGTCGAATCGACTGCGGAGGGGTGAGAGAAGGGTTTGGAGCATTTTGAATTATGACCGTTTGGCGATCATGGTCACCGTGGTTTGAGATCAAGCGCGGTTTGGTCGCACGTCAACGTCTCATTTGTTACACGCCCAAGTCTCGCGCTCAGAAACACCTAGTACAACGACACTTCAAATGTAGACCCTCTTTCAACCATCTCTGTTAATATATCGGTCAGTATACGCGCCTGCCATGTCTCATTGGGCCTGATGTCGAATTACGCGCGAAAGCTGGGTTCGACTCCCAGACAGAGTATTGAGCATCATTATGACTGATTTTTCTCTCACTTGTGCATTCGTTCGACCTGCCGCCTTGGACGACAGAGAGCGTAGTGGGTGGTATTGTTTTGTTTTTGCCAACTAGTACCATGGTATGATACATACTACATGATCTTTGTTCTTACTAACTCTCAGTTGCTTTCTTACATACAGCCATGCCCGCACCCGACGACGACCGCAACGTCAATGGCGACGTCGTTTGCCGCGTTCGCCACCTCCTCTCAGTCCATGTTCCTCTCCTTCAGCACAGATGACGGATCTAGAGTGGGCCATGGCCATGAAACCGATCTTGACGACCTCGACGACTCACACCTTTCCATCCACCTCCACGACAGCTTGTTCATGTTCTTCGGGGGATTGGACTGTTGTTGGTGTCTTCGGAGACAAGTCAAATCGACTCCGGAGGGGTGAGAGTTTGAAGCATTTTTTTTGTGTGGATTATGAATGTTTGGCAATCATGGTCGTGATTTTGAGATCAAGCGCGGTTTGGTCGCGTCTCAATTGTTACATGCTGTACTCGTCGTTTCGTCGGAAGATAAGGGTCGGGGTAATTAGTCGTGTGTATATACTTGCCGCCCAACTCATGTACCTCGTGAATTTGTTCAGTTGAGCTTTGAACGTTGCTCTTTCAAACTGTCACAAACGTTGATTGCGACTAATTGTTCTCGGAAAGCGAACAATGACTGGTGGTTTACTTTACGGATTCCATAATGGATTGTATGTGCCGAGTCCTTGAAGGTTTCTGCTTGATTGAGGAGAGGTCCTGGATAGGTCCTCTTCGTTGTATTTCGTTGTGCATGGTGCGTCCTCACATGAAAGAGTTGTTGTTCGCTGTGTTGACCTGGGTGTATGTGCAGAATTCATGTTCCCAGCTGTGTCTTTGAACTCGACGTTCCGAGAGGTGGTGGACAAGCCGTTTGTGAGTGAGTTTAGGGAGTGGGCAAAATGAAAAATGATGTCATTGCGATATAATTAAATTGTATGTACCTGGCGCCCACAAGAAACCATACATACTTAAACAAGTTTTTTCAAAGCCAACCTTACCAGCTTCCTTCAAACAGCCCCGCCCTCTTCTCATCTTCTCGACAACATAAGTAATCCTCAAATCGCTCTTCGGAACCACTGGGGACACCTCGCTGGCCAAGGACCCCCGAAAATCCTGCTAAATGGTAGATACTAAAATTGCCGATTTCCAGATTCTTGTCCGTACCAATTTTGGCGAAGTTTGTCCGGATTTTATCTAGCCTAGACCAAAATTTCGAAAAGTTGTCTGAACTGCGTATCTAGCCTAAGTCAGGGCCAAATTTTTTAGTGAGGCACAAGGTTCGAACTGCAGACCACACGTCAGGCTTGGTAAAGTACATACTTTTTTTCCGTTGAGCTACGCGACCATACTTGTCCGGTTAGTATCTAGCCTCTGATTCTTCTCGCAAGCCTGTCCGGATTCTGTATCTAGCATTTTGCTGATTTTTTCGAAAACCTGTCCGGTTTGTATCTAGCCTAGCACCTCATTTTGAAAATTTCTGTCCGGATCGGTATCTACCATTTAGCAGGATTTTCGGGGGTCCTGCTGGCCAACACGGTGAACGCCCAGCAGGGAAAGTGAAACCAATGGCCAATGGCAACCGTCGAAGTTAGTGCAGGGTTGGGTACTTCAGTAGTGCTGAAATATATCTATTCAGAGTGACGGCCATCATAAGTCATTGACGTTGGGTCCAGACCCCGTTGAAGATAGTTGCCATTTGGAGACTTTCTTAGGTTAGGTCGGGGAGGTGTCAGTCAACGCCTCAGGCGGACATATATATGAACCAGGAACCTCCCCGTCGACGGATATGACCTCTCTCTTACTCTAATCACTGAGCACGTTCGACTCTCTTCGACTACCTTGAACTTATTCCGGGACCGACATCGTACACTTTTCTCCCAAGAACCACTGAGTGACAGCGACGCGACTCCGATGACTCGTGCAGACCTAATTCAGGGAGCGACCTTAATTGGCGCGATGCTGGCGTACCCGTACGTGTCCCTTCTTTCCCCTCCCTTTTCACTCCCTTCTCATGAATGCGCTTTTTCAAAAGGATGTACGGAACTTTAATATGTCAAGTCTCATCATACTACAAACGATTCCCGGACGACTTGCGGCATCTCAAGGTTCTGGTTCGTCCCCTTTCCTCTTCCCTCTTCTCAATTAAAAAGATTACTGACGCTATCATTATTTAAAGGTCGCGCTTATACTCCTCGTACGTGGTAGTACCCCCCTCTCCATCCTCCCCCCAAATCAAATCAAAACGACTGATACTGACTGAGTCGGAACAGACTTCAACCGTCGGGCTCGTCATCAATGTCAATCTTATATGGTATTATTGCATACAACGCGGGATTGGGGTTGATCCACATATTTTTCGTTTTTGCGATCATTGGTGAGTTTCTTATCGTTTTTTTGTTTTTCTCTTTGAAAAAGTCTAATTTTGGATGTGGGGGGTAGGACAATATCGGTTGGTTCGATTTATCCCACGCTTTGTTCTCCACTTATTAATGGCGACGAAGGCGTTCTTTATTCCGAATGTATGTTCAGCGTGTTTCTTGAACGACATCCTGATGATTTTATCTTTCTACTAGGAAATGACTTGTTTTCTTGCAGAAGCGTACGCTACATTCTTCCCTCCCTTCCTCTTTTGTTATTTACGTCCAACATGCACCTTGCAAATTAAACAGCCTATTCCTTAAACGGATGTGGGCATGTATGTTCCGTTCTCTTCCCGTCTTCCCTTGACTCTACTCACATTTGGAATGCTTAGTGTCAAGGAAGAGGTATCCCACTGTTCTCGGGGTACGTTCCCCTTCTGTCTTTGGTGTAAAGGTTGACGACGGGGATATTCAAATAGTTTGTCCCGTTTGTGCTTGGCTGGGGTGTGTGTCATTTTTCTTTTCTTTTTTGAATGCTGACTTTGTTCGGTCGGTGTGTAGTGTTTACGATCGGTAACTAACCCTGTACTCTATCCCACCTTTCTGAATTCTAAAATCCTACCAAGTATACATCCAGGGAATGTATGTTTCCACCTCCCCACCATTTGACCTGCCTAATCTAACCACATCCCACTAAAAAGGTTCCGTCACTGGTGTTTTCCCGAACTGCTACAGAACCAGGTCAGTCTTTTCCTCCTTCCCCTTCTCCCCCTTTCTCCCCAGTCTCCAACTAACCCCTCCTCTTCCACTGGCAGCCCTACCTCTTCATATGTTATGGCTTCCGGTTCCTCTCAGACGGCTTCATCGCCGGAACGATGTGCACCCTCCTTTACAAACAAACATCAGACATGCCAACCGAGATCAAGAACAGACCTAATTTCGTGAGGATTGTGAATTCGTTGGTGGTTTGGACGCTTTCTACTGGATTGGTTTTGTGGTGTGTGTGTGTTTTTTTTGTCTTCGCTTTGTTTCTTCTTTCTTCTTTCTTCATATTTTACGCATATTGATATGGGTTGATGTCAGGGTTTCGGCTGTTGCGTTCGTGCTTACGGTGAGTTGCACCATTTTTTATTTTTTATTTGGTTGTCGTGTGAACAACTCCACCTCAGTATATCTTACTCCCGAAAACATACATCGCGCTGGCTATCTATCTCGTCCGGGGGAACAGTAAGTCTTCGCTTTCCCTCCCATCCATTCCCAAGCTTACTATGAACTTGTGCGCTACCTACCTAGTATATGCCAATGCCGTTCTTGCCCTGTACGTTCCACCTCCAAATCGCTGGTGTATAACTACTAACGATCTGCAGATTACATGTGAGAACACGATACCGAAGAGTAGCGGATGAAGTGATTTCGCTGCATGTTCAAGTTCAGACAGTCAATGGCGCCGGCAATGGTGGAGATTCTGATGGGCTGACGAGGCGCTCACGAAGTTGAGGCTTTGAAGGCTGTGATGTGTTCACATTTGGGTCTTGAGGTGTAACGGATCGATAACTGTGGTTGTCGTGCGTTCACGATGATACTTAGCCGCGATTGGCGCCAATGTCGTTGCCAGTGGTACCTTCATCGGCCTGGAGGAGACGGTACCTTGCATTTGGGGGACCAGGATACATGTTGGGGTTCATAGTAGATCAACTGTACATAGTCGTGCACCTGTACCCTTTCTAAGCATTTTAGAAGTTCAAACGAAGAACGGACCAAGGGACTTTTTAAATTCCCACGCTTTCTGACTTCAAGTTTGTTTTGGTATGCGTTTCATCAAGAAACCCCTTCAAATTTTCGGAAACTTGAGTATCTACTGCCGTCTTGCGGCATTTTCTGGCTGGGACCAACCATGTCTATCGTGACAGAAGTGGGATTCATCACGCACTGCACCTCATGAAGTTCTTGGCGGCAGACAGGCAAACCTCGGACGGCCGCAGTTCTTGGGCGTTTTGGCCGCACAACAAGGAGGCACTTAAATACACGCAGGCGAGACTTGGCAGAGTTGACAGAGTCAAATGGTACGAAGCTTTGACGCTTCACGGATTCAAAGGTGCTCAAGGTGTTAATTCAAACGATGTCAAGTCAACAGCTCTGATGTTGTAGTCGCTTGGGAAAATCACTTATAGTACGAAGCCTGCGTCAACGCTCAGATAATCAACACCCTGTGGGCGTATACGGATTTAAAGCTGCTCAATGCGTCGATCCAAGTCAAGTTATGTGCGATGAGTCCGACTCTAATGTTGTAGTCGCTTGGCAGACCCACATGTAGTACAAACCTGTGCGTCAACGTTCGTCAACACTCAGATAATTGACACTACACGGATTTAAAGCTGCTCAAGGCGTCGTTTCTAACGAGATTTATCAAATGCGGTGAGTCAGATTTTAAATGTAGAAGCCACGAACGGCAGTGCAAACTTGAAGCACTGTGAAGCTGCTCCTCAAGGCAGCTCAAGGCGTCGATTTGAACGAGATTTATCATGTGCGGTGAGTCAGACTCTAAAGCCGCTTGCAGAATCACATAGAGTACTGACCAGTGCGTCAACGCTGAGATAATTGACACTGCACGGATTTAAAGCTGCTCAAGGCGTCGATCCAAACGATGTCAGGTTACGTGCGGTGAGTCAGACTCTCATGTAATAGTCGCTTGGCAGAATGACATGTAGTGCGTCAAGGCTCAGATTCTTGACACTAGACGGATTTAAAGCTGCTCAAGGCGTCGATACAAACGAGATTTATCATGTCAGGTCATGTGCGGTGAGTGGCAGAATCTATTGTATCAGCGACGGAGTTGAGGGGCAACTTGTACTTATACCTCCATGCTAGTCTCTTTTTTTTGGTTCAAACGCCTCTTCCCATACCCAAGACTCGTACGGCCCATAGCGTTGTCGAAGAACGATCGTCTTTTTAGATTAACTTAGCATTGGTCCAAAAAATGCGGTGGCTGAAGCATGGAGTTGGGGTCCTGTTCGCTGCAACTTCTCTTTCCTGCCGTGGGGCGGCAGTACCAAGAACAGAAACACCGTCTCTTGAAGAGATTGCAAGGCGATATACAAGGAGGACGGCGGGCGGTGTTCATCTCCCCATTGTGAGGCAGGTGACGCAGGCGAGCGATTTGAAGAAACGCGGGCTGACGTCTGCCATTGGGTTGGGCGATTTCGTGGATGTGTGAGTTGGTGCTTTTTTTACATTTTGAATTTGTTGATGGAGTTTTGAGTTAGAAGGTATAATGTCCTCATTTCTATTGGCGGAACGACCACGCCGCTTCTCCTTGGTACGCCCTTACCTCATTTGTTGTTTCTTCCCCTCTGACGTTGGCGTAGACACCGACTCGTCAGATCTATGGGTTGTTTCTGACGACTGTACACAGGGGTGCTCGAGCAGCCAGTCGGCGTATCCACATGCTTCATTGCAATACTCTGGCGCCGACGGGGATCTCTGGTATGGAGACTCGAATTCGATCACTCATGCGTCGGGCAGGATCGGCAAGGACACTGTTACCTTGGCGGGCCTGACGTTACAGGACCAATACTTCGTCACGGTAAACCGAACCAACGTTACCTTAGGAGAGACTGGCTCATCTGGGATCTTTGGGCTCGGGTTTCCCGTGATCAGGTATGTCTGAGGTTTGTATGAGTGAGAGAGAGCAATTTGAACTGACTCCTCTAAAGTGACGTCGTGTTCAAACTATGGAATCAGTCAAGGTCATCAATCAGCAAGAGAAAACAAGTTACAGAGGACATCCCCATCCCTCCCTCTAACGTCAAATTGGGGAGCCGCATCTTGCCCTCCTTCAACTTCCGACGCATCAAATTCCCCGTCCTCTCCGACTACTTTTCAGGCTCAGGCAAACAAAGACGACAAACATCCGGCGATGTCTCGACGTCCATCTTCCGTGCTTGGTCCATCTTCGGACCCTTGCTCACCCGATTTGTTGCAGCTTCTCAGCTGACTTTGCCGATGTACACCGTGACGCTGCAAAGGGATATTGTATAGGTTGGAGGGAATGTGGGGATGTTGAGTATTGGTGAGATGCCGAGTGGGGTGTCGCAGGATAGCTTGACGTAAGTTCCTATTCGCGCGTATCCATATTTGGTGCCTGCTCCCCCTGATTCCCCGAACGAGGTGAGGGTTGTTCCTTTTTGGTTAAGTGTGACATACTTAGGGATGATAACAGATGTATCCATTAACTTGGGAAATTCCCCTCGACGACGTATACCTGGATGGCGTAAAGCTCCCCCGCTCAACAGTCTCATCACCGTTCATCACTCTCTCTGCTCTCATCGACAGCATAAGTCCCCTACCTCCCTTCCTCTCCCTCCCACTCCACTCACCCCTCCTCCTCTCTCTCTTACTCGCAGGGCGACCCAATCCTCCACGGTCCTGCCGACGTCGTACGCAACATCCAATCCAAACTAGGTGTCAATAGGCGCTTTCCCTGCTCCGAACCACACAGCATCGCTTTTTCTATTGGGGGCAAACTCTTCCCCGTCGACCCGCGGGACTTTATACAGCAGGTCTCTGAAAATGACGTGGTTACATGTACTTCGATGCTTGAATCGACGGATTCACCTTCGTTGGATCGGTTTCAGTTTAGTTGGATTCTCGGGGATCCGTTTTGAAGAGGTGCGTTTTGTGTTTTATTTTTTTCGTCCTTGGCGTCGTTCCGTGTTGTGTGATCCTTTTTTTTTTTTTGGTTCGGTGTCTTTTTTGGGAGATGGTGTTGCTGATGATAATTTGGTTGGTGAATAGCGTATTAGCGGCGTTTTACTATGGGAATATCACTCACCCGTCACACGACCCCCCTAAGATGGGATTCCTTTCGACCGTCCCGCATGATGCTGCGTCGCAATTGGTGTCTGCTGTAGCGGCTGTCAAGACGGGGGATAATTTCCCTTGTAGGTTCCTTTCCCTCCCTTTCCCCTTCCTTTCACCCACCCCTTCCCTACAGATATTTCGGAGGTGGCACCAAGCGGAACCTTCAAACCCGCCGGAACGGCGTCTAACGGCGTACCTCTGGCCACAGCTACAGGCCGTGCCGCAGGATGACTGTTCGGTGGGCGGGATGTGCGGGGACAATTCAGAAGTGGGGGAACATTGCTAATTGTACACTGATCTGCTCTATTTATTGCTTGCGTTCTCCGTACGTATGTGTAGTGTTTTATGGACTTGTTGGACATACTATTCGCTTATTTCGACAAGGACTCATGCCTAGTACTGTCCGTGATAAGAGAGCCCAGCCGTGTACTTTTGTGAATACCGTTTTTTCCGTAACGCATCGTTGCAGACAAAGGGAAAAGCATACAAAAAAAACAGGGGCCGAAAACGAGAGCCATTATACTTATCGACAAAATAGTACAGAGGGGAAAGGAATCTCAGGATCGACACTTCAACGCGCGCAACTCCCACCATAGTCACTATTCAGTTGACAGGCCTTTTAAAACGTATTCTGAACACTAATAAACTTGCAAAACAACCCTCACTTTCTTACGATGAGGATCACTCCCGATGAACTTAGACAAAATGCACAGCAACGGTTTAGCAACGGTTGAACGTTGAACGTAAAATGAACGGCAGCAGCAATGTTTCAAACTGCATTGTTAGAAAACCCGTAAGTATAAATTTGCATTTCAAGACACTATGGAATCAAAAGGGGCCTCGAAAACATGCGAAAATCACCCACCGTCGCAAACTTCGCTTGATGGGGTCCACGGAAGGAATTTCTTCTGACGAAAATTATAGTCATATGCAGAAAGCTCGTTATCGTGTGTGGAACAAAAATAAGATGTCGCATCGCAGTATGTGTGGTCGAAAATACCGATTTGTATCTGTGCCTGCAAGGCTATATTTAAATGGGAGCTGGAGACCTCACCCACTCCAATCAACGCACCCTAAACTATGGTCCGTGCGCACCTCTTTCTTCCCTATATAAACCCTCTTGTCCCCTCCTTTGTTCCTTACCACTCTGGCCTTTTGGCTTAGATCAAGTGTAGTATCTGTTCTTAATAGTTTAACCACTATTATGGAGGCACCGCCTCCGTTCTTGGTTATCTAATTTTTGCCGCCCCAGCTCCACGGGCTCTGCTTGCACCCTGTGGACGGGATGACCTTGCTGCTGCACTACTGGCTTGCGTCGTCGGGGGATTCTCTTTTTTCATTGCCCTCTTGATTTGCTGGGAGACTTCTGTGCATCTATTGATGTAGCAGTGGATTTCAGCAAATATAAACAGGGTGTGAAACTTTTCTGGACTTGTTGGGTGCCCATTTTGTGTACTGGATGTACTGTGAATGATCACCAAGTATACATGATGGCTCATTTTCTACTCCTCGAATTTTTTTGTATAGTTCTGATACCTTTTGACTTCCCCTGGAATAATGATGTGTGCAGATGGTGTTGTTCTGTGCAGGAAGGTCATACCAAATATGCAAAACACTAATCTATGGTGAACACAAGAAATACAGCATCCTGACCTCACTCAGTATATCCTTGGTATATCCCAGGTATAACCCACTCCCGCATACTTACATTTGAATTCATTGTGCTGACTCTTTATCTCGTTCGGGGGAACATCTTTCCTTCACTATGTGCGAAAGCTGGGTTCGACTCCCAGACAGAGTATCGACTATGATATCTTTATGAGTGATTTTTTTCTCACATATATATATAGCAACTTGTGCATTCGAGTTCACTTTCGATGATGTTTAATCTTTGACCTGCCATCTTGATTCTCCAACACCCAGGCAGAGAGTGTACCAGTGGGTGGTATTATCCGATTGTTTTTGCCAACTGGCATGTATGATCCATAGCTTACGAAAATGAAGTTGGCAGAGAACATGGAAGTCCGTACAGCTTTTCTTCAACGTTTGAGAGTAAGCCTCGATCAACGCTGCTAGTGCGAGTACCTCAAACGTCGTTGAGCATCGCTGGCAGGATTGTTAACATGTTTGTGCATGAGTAAAGTGCCCCTCTGATGTGACCTCAGAAACCAAGGGCAAGCAGCGCTAAGAAATCAGCGACCGCTGCGTTTTAGGCGGCTACATAACCTCCCAAAAGAGATCTCCAAGACTAACATCCAACTCCTTCGCCAAACACAGCGCCATCTCATACCCCACCGCAGCCCTAAACGTCGGCGGACCATCCAACCGATCAACAGCCGACGTCCTGGTCAATAGACGCATACTCGTCAGCTCCACTACTGCTGCATACACACCAACACGGGATATTTCCATATCCGTCTCCTCCCCGGGTATACTAAACTCGGAAGCATGCCCTTGTATCCTGGAATCAACGTCATTCTCCTCTAGAAGCGCACCGAGTATAGCGAGCATCCTGTCTAGCGTGAATGAGGTAGGGCCAAGGAGGCGTTGAGCGACCTTCGTCACCCCTCCTTTGGTTTTTGTCGGTTTACCTGACGCGCGTCGTTTCCTTTTCTTCTTCTCATCCAGCCCCCTTCCGAATATCCTCAGATCGGATTTTGGAGGGTTGGTGGATGCGAGGAAGGATGCTAGGAGTATGAATTTGGATAGTCGTGGGAGGGAGGTGATACCCGCTTCTTTCTCGTCAGAGGGCAGCGCGGTTTTTATGTTGGTTGGAGGGTTGTCGAGGAGGTTTGGCGGTGGTTCGTTCGCCTTTGCCCAGTCTGTGGCGTTTTGAAGGCGGGGGTAGAGTGCGTCGAGGGCGAGAGAAAGGGAGGGATTGAATAGACGACTGAGGCGCATGCGGGTTTCTTCGGAGGGAGGTTGGAAGGCCTCTCCAGAGTCAGAGTCCGCGTCCAGATCCATGTCGCGTTTATTGGCGTCCACCACTGGCTTGACAAACCCCGGCCATCGCGCGGCTGCGATGTACGCTAGCTCATGAGGGTCATGGGTGAACGGGTAACAGACGTCGCACAGGGTAGTGATAAAGTGCGTGTAGAGGGGTTTGAGGGGTGGGTGGAATGAGTACTTTGAGATTAAGAGCTTAACTATGTCTGTAAAGAGTAAGTGAGTGATTTGACAATAGTTTTGTCGAAGACGTACCTTCTTTCGTTGGCGGAGGAATGTCAAAGAAATACGGGTCGGGAGACGCGCCTAACGGTGGTCGTATCGTCTCCCATGGGGCCTCTGAGACAAACACGACACAAAGGTCAACTCGGGCCTATCAAAGAAGGTTAGCTGCGCCAGTAAGAACAACAACGAACTCACCAGCTCAGCAAGTCGCGTGAGTGGTACCATCAACTCCGGTATCAGCCTCTCAGCGCGTTCCACAACGACAACGAGCCTCACATCTCCCTCCTTCTCCTTCCCCTTTCCCAAATACGCGTGAACGGCGCGTAAGCCATGCACGAACCCGTCAAGGGTGTCGTTCCACCTCACCCCATTATCTGCACCCCAATTCATGGCTCCATCCTCCCATTGGGGCGTCCAGCTTGCTAGAGAGTTGATTATGGATTCGTAAAGGAGCCGCGCGGAGAAACAGGCGATGGCATCTACGCGTGCGTAGCTAATCTTTGAGGGTCCTGGTGCAGATGAAAGGTGGTTAAGAACGTTGTCGATTACGGCGATAGTGGTTTGGATGGCGTCGGCGTCGTTTATGTACATGAATGGTGGTGGCATTGTTGAGATGAGGGTTGAGAAGTGCGTTGTGAAGTCT
This sequence comes from Laccaria trichodermophora, assembly GCA_018417955.1. NCBI lineage: Eukaryota > Fungi > Basidiomycota > Agaricomycetes > Agaricales > Hydnangiaceae > Laccaria > Laccaria trichodermophora. Next base: position 495,530 of record JACTVC010000025.1, on the reverse strand, counting down.
TCGTATCCAAGATGTGTGGTGTCCATCGTTGTAGTTGTTGGGCAAGAGGAGTCACCAGTCACCAGCGATGTCTCTTCCACGCTTCCACCACTATTCGACCTTTGGTCTCAACTTCATGCCACTCGATCGGCAGCCACCTACAGGCGTCGCTTGGATAGCTTCTTCATCTCAGATGAACTGCAAGTCCCCTATCGCTATGCAGATTCGTCGTGTCCCGAGTCACGAACGACCCCAGGATATAGTCCTTTGTGAACTTTTGCAAGACACGGATTACATAAATTGACGGAAAGAAAGGTCATCAAGAAGCCTAAGGAGGGACATGGCAGCCTCGAACCATCTGCGCAATATTACGGGGAGATATGAGTAGCAACGGATTCTGCTTTACGGTGGGGAAGCCATACCCATCAACTCGGCGTGAGTCGTTTTCCAAGGACTAACACTAAGCTACTTTGATGAGACGTCTCTACATAGCGCAAACCCAAGCCAGGCGATTCATATTACAAGTTATGACGTTTCTATTCGAATTCGGGATGGGGTATAGCTAGTACTAGTGGCAAGAATCGAATCCTCCTCCCTCGACTGTGTCAATTCCAAAAGCCAACATGAGCACGTCCTGGGGTTCAAATGTACACTGTAGTACTTTGCAACCTCCTGCACTTGCAGATGGTCACCGAGGGGCAAAGTGCAATAATACTGTTCGTGGTACTCTTCCGAAGGCACCCACGCACCGGCTGTGATCGATACGATGGCTCAGGAGCTCGCGGAGGGCGTGCACATAATCCACAGACAGCCGACCCGGAAGGAGCTGAGCTGGCGGACTTGTGCCAACCATCCAGCCATAGGGTCCGTGAAGGTGCTCAGCTAGGCATCCGACGGCTCGTTGAGCTGTGTGCAGTCCGCTCTCTCCAGAGGCGTTCCTCGACGCGCGTCATGAGTAACAGAGGTGTACCGACGTTCCCATTAGGAGCACGGGTGTTGTCGGGACGTATTGGGTAGCATGCGCTTCTGTGACTGAATCGTCGCGACTGCGCTTGACGTAAAGTCCAAACGCCTGGGGAGTCCCGTTACCTTCCATAAACAAGTTAAACGGCCAAGTACATGAGGGACTGGTACGCTTTCAGTGGAAGGAAGCGCGATATTCGCCAAGTAGCCCACAGCGTTCTGGCTACAGCTCGGCGTCTGCAGTGCCATGTGAGCTATCGGAGGGGTGGACTGGGAGGACTTGCCTGTGCCAGTACACAAACTGCTTCACATTAATATCAAGCATGGGCAATCTGGCTGTAGCAGAGGCGACATTGAAGGAGTGTTTAGGGCTGAATGTTTAACGCTGGGCCTTCCTTCCTCAAAGATTATGTCCACCAACTCGACCTTCGCTCGTACTGTATCGCCCAACAAGCCCCCAACTTGATTGGTACACTTCCAGCAATTTCCCAGATCAAAGAGGAAAGGAAACCTAGCTTCCTCTCTACGGTTCCAAGACACTTAATTCAAGTCCTGACTAACCCCCTAAAGCACCCTCCCAGACCTCAGAGACAAAGGGAACTCAAGAGCTTCTTTGACTCCATGCCACTTGATATCCACTCCAGTTAAAGATCAACGATGTTCTATGTAGGTCGCGCAAAGGCCCTCGATCCCCCCTGGAGGCTTCTCCTCTCGGTATCGCTGCCGCAGGAACATCACATATACTATGGGAAAAACGCACCAGCCTAAGCTTGCTCCGTTGCATTGAGATCATGGATCCTACGAGTACGATACTCTGTTGACAAATTCAAACCGCAGTTGAACTTTACGACTTCACTCATCATCAGGCCTAAAACATTGAAACGGTCGTGTTGGGCATCCACCAATGGGATATGCGCGCTTCCCCATGGGCCATCACTTAAAGTCCGCTTGGATCCGTACCTATCCCCATAGTCCCGTCTCCTCTTCCACTCAAACCCCGCTTCCCTTTCATATATGAAATAGCTCCTTAACTGGTTGTGCACCATATTATTGGCTTGGATGCACCAGCTGCACCCAAACACTAATCCCGTCTTTTCCCCATGAAGACTGCCTCAAATCTAGGGCACTCGTTTGTCGCGCTATTGAAATAATGACACAAAGCACGTCATCTTCACAAGAGGTTTATGGCATGGTTCTAGCGTGGCGTTGAACAGGTGATAGTTGTGGAAAACTGCTTGTGTTAAAAACACGAGAAATTCGAAACTAGAGACGACAAGCAATATAAGTGCTGAACCGGCGCAAGTCATGTCTCCAGGTCCAAAGAGTGGACCCGAGAGGAAAGAAGGGATAAGCGCTGGCCTATTCAATGTCTGTCGACTGCGAAAAGGTCGTCTCAAAACGAGACGAAAGACAAGCGCCACGGGTCTCAAATCAATGTTTGGTGGGGTACATAACGACTCGAAGTTCTCCAAGCAGGCTATCATATCCAATTTTCCTGCAATGATACACACGATGCAGCAGGGGAAAACGTAAAACTCTACAGGACGAATACCAATAATACCCATAAATGCCGTGGACGCCCGCATCGATATCACGATTGAACAAATTACCAAAGAGTCTTACCATTGACGCCGCAGTGTGTTGGGAATCGTACCCACGACGCATCGTCAATGTAAGCGACTTGTAACCCTATCTGGCCACAAATTTTAGGCTTGCGTACATGCCATACCCTCGTGACAAGACCTGGTCAGGAACCGGCCATTCGACGCTCCTAGATCTCGGACCTGGTTGTTCAAATCACAGCGTCTATTCCGTCATATGAACTAAATCCAGGCAGTTTCATGATCACGAGTTTGGCTGTTCAAAATTTCAACCCCATAACAGCGTGAGTGCGTGTCTATCTTTGAACCAATATAGTCTGAGCCCTGACTCGCATACAGTCATATCATATACATCAAGGCCACTTAAATCGGATACGGGCGATCTGGAAAATGATCTAGCTGATTACTGCGTCTATCTAAACCATCGTCAATTGCCCGAACGTCGCCTGCCGAGTATCGGTCGAAGCTAACCATTCTCTTCTGACGACCATATACACTTCAAGTATACGTGTCGACTGATGCCCACTACAAACTCTTAGACGAGAACAGCAACTCTTACGTGGACACAAGTAAATCGCTATATTTACTCTACAGCCAGCATGACTTCTCGTAAAATTGACTCATGACCTTGATAGATTTCGCGAAAGTCGACAACCCCCCCGTCCACAAGACCGTGCGTCCAGATTTCGCGCCATGCGATTCCCCGATAGAACCGTTCTGATAAGGTCACCTTTCAGGGAGAGGGCTTGAGGTCTTATCAAAACAGGTCGTCGTCGCCGCGTCGTACAGCTTCTCAGAACGTGAATCAGCAGCTACGTGTTTACAAGGAACCCTAAAAGAGGTTGTAAACCGCATTTGCATTTGGGCGGATTCACATGGTGACAGCAAATGCTTAGTACATGGAACGCTTGGTTCGGGAAAGACTACAGATGCAGCCACCTGGCAAAGAAGTACGACAAGGAAAACCGTCTGGCGCCTTTTTCCCCCGAAAACACCAGACATGATGCAAACCGCTGATTTGTCAACAAGGTGATACCCATCATCGCGTATCAAAGTTTTCTAGCCCATCCCATCTCTTCCCACTTCAAGAAGAAAAAAATTCATCCGTTATTTCCGAACCTACTATCCTCTTCGAGTCAATGGAGGCTCAATTCTACGGCCTCGTTGTTAGGCCTCTTCGGCGTCGCCGGTTTAAGTTTATCAGGGCCTTTACCTGTTATGAAAATTTGGGCAGCATTTTCTTTTGTACAGGTGTTTTGTGAAGTCAGGAGCACACGGGAGAGGCTCAAATTGGGAGGGAGACCCTTAGAGGATGGGCATGAGAAGAAGGCGCTTGATCAGGGTTGAAACAGAAGAGGAAGTGGGGACACGAAGAGGACCAGATGTAGCCAGATGCGGACCCTTCCAAGCTTCGTTGGATGACATTTTGGACGCGTTCAAGCTGTTCCCCTGATGATACTTTGATCGTCTAAGACGACAACTTGGCGGGCGCTTAGTCCAGATCCAACAGGTGACCATCACCGTGACGACATCTCGACGCAACTGGCAAAGATCAGGTAAGGCTCGGACATTACGGCGTATATCTCAAATTTCCTCAAGTTTAACTATCAGATATCAAATTGTAAAACGGGCCCACCGGATTGCGCAGCTGCTTTTCCTGTGAGTGTGTATGGCCTTATCATTGCACATCGGAACCCTCTGTACATCATGGACTCCGTGTTACAGGTGATTTGAATCCTAATTGTACCAGGGGCGTAAAGCCGGGAATTATGGAGACTTTCGGAGCCTTTGGGGACCTGATCAGATCTCAAAATGGCCGTCGAACGATACCCTAATTTACGATCTTCGCAATTGCCTCCGAACATCAGGTTTCCGTACATCAAGTTGAATCAACAATTGGCTCCGTTACATCTGACTAAGGAAGTAGATGGCGATATAAATAACCAGCAACTTTCATGTCTCTTCCTCAACGACCCATAGCCATCGACTCCAAGTGTACATGCCTACCGATACCACAAACATCAAGACAAGTGTTCACTCCCATAATGACTACTCTTACGTGGACAATAGTACGCGTAAGCCAAGATACTTGGAGTGGGCATGCCAGTAATTGACGCTCGAACCTACCAGATTTTTTACAAGTCGACAATCGCACTGTCCGGAAGGATGGTACGTAGAGATTTCACACTTGCGCTGAGTCATCAGGAGTTCTGTCCTGATACTTCACTATTCAGGAAGGGGGTTCGAGATTCTATCAAGAAGAGCTGTTCTCGCCGCGTCGTACAATTCTTCAGAACGTGAATCGGCGGCTGCGTGTTTACCTGGAACTCGGAAAGAGGTTTTGAACCGCATTTACACTTGGGCGGATTCACCTAGAGACAGCAATGTATGCTTAGTCCATGGACCCCTTGGTTCGGGAAAGACCGCAGTTGCAACCACCCTGGCAAAGAAGTACGAAAAAGAAAACCGTCTGGCGGGGACCTTCTTTTTTTCCGGGGATCCCAGAGATGATGCAAACCGTCGATTTGTCAACAAGGTCGTCCCCACCATTGCGTACCAAAGTTCTATAAACCATCCCATTGTCAAGAAGAAAATAATTCATGTCCTCAATTCCGACCCTACTATCCTCTTCAAGTCAATGGAGACTCAATTTCACGGCCTCGTTGTTGGCCCCTTTCGGCGTCGCCGATTGATACTTATCAGGGCCTTCACCCGTGGCTTCCTGAAGGTCTGGGCAGCCTTCTTCGCTCAAACATTTTCGGACATTTGGATCGCGTTCGTTTTAAACACTTTGTTCCCTTCATTCACTGCCAGTTGCCGCGACATGACGTGGTTTGTCTTCGTGGTCCTCATTGCGGTGTCTGTCGCAGTGGCCACACACCCAACCATACAAATGGCCATGCAGACCCATCTCGAGGCGTTTCTTTACCCCCTTCCGATGATTGTGGTCATTGATGCCATTAACGAGTGCCGCGGTCCGTTGCAAACCCTTATCAAAACTTTTGCCGACTATCATTGCGAATCACCTCCGCTAATCCGATTCATCTTAACGAGCCGACCAGAAGAAGACATTTTAGGAGAGTTTGCCTGTTACTCTCAGAGAGTCTACTCTATAAACTTAGTCGACTTCTCGGCTGACAAGGATATCAAGCGTTTTTTCGAAGAAGGGCTTTCCGGTCTGAAGACTAAGCATTTAGTCTGTCATGGATCTGGAAATGTAGAGGAATGGCCTTCCTCGCAGGATCTTGATTTGCTAAAAAAAAAGTCGGAGGGCCTATTCATCTACGCAGCTAGCCTCCTCGAGTTTGTAGGTGATTGCAACCACGTGGGAGACCCACAATCAAGGCTGAGGCATGCGTTGCACCAGCATGATGGCCTTGATTTTTCTTTCCGACAAGTCTTACAGAATGCGCCAGAATTTTCCACTCCCGACTTTCACCGGCTGTTGGGCGCGATAAGCTTCCTCTATAATGGGCTTTCCCTGGGCTCTCTGGCGGTGCTCCTTCAGCTTCATAGTGCAGCCGACGCTCGTCGATTACTTCGAGGCTGCAGATCAATTCTTCATATACCACACACCGATCACGAGAATATTACCTTCTTCCATTCATCGTTGCGCGACTTCTTAACCGACAAAAATCGTTCTCAGAACTACGCCTTTGACCGTAACAACTACTGGATCGATCCTAAGAGGCAACATCTTTCCCTCTTATATGATTGCATCCAGCTCATCTTCGCGGAGAGTCAAAATGGATCGATCAAAATCGAACCTGATCGAGTGAATTATTTCGAGGCCAGCGCGAGTTACGCTTGGGAAAACTGGCATCGTCATCTCCTCGATGTACAACTCACTTTTAGAGGCATCATAGAACTTACAAGGGCGTACTTTGGGGAGCGTTATGAAAACCTGTTCTTATACTTCCTGGACAGCTTAGGCGACGGGACCTTGAGTTGGCCTGTAACGTGGGCGTTGGGATGTCAGCCCATCAGGTGGCAGCGGCTCGAACATCAATTGTCGAGTTTAGAAGTTTCAGACACGGTTGGAATCCTTTCGTTAATACAGATGTTTATGCTAATTTTTGTCTTATCTCCGAAGGAGCTCTCCGACCGAATCCACCGAATCCGCAAATCACTGGAAACCTTTCGATTCCATGCCATGTTTCCTAACGGGCATAAGTTCGACATCAGAGACTGTGGGGTCAACGAGATTTGGGCTCTCAACTATTCCGTCGAGGACATATACAATATTGGAGTTGTCATCGAGGCCGAAGCTGAATCAGGCGAACTGGACCCCCTTCTAGACCCTGGGAAATGGAAGGAGTTCCTGTCAAAAGCCAATATGCTTGTTGCAAAAAAGAACGGTGTCAATATCGAAAGGTCAGCCAATTGACGTTCAGCAGAAGTACTGTTTGACGCATGGAAATATTCAGTGAAAACCCCAAAAACAATCACTCTCCTGAACCTGAACATCAGCTGGAAACCCCAGAATTACGGAAATGTCTGATAATCTATACGAGTGTTGATGTTGCGCCAAAGACGCTGAAAATGCCAATCAGCGTATGAATTTCATGTTCCAACTACACGGCGCGCTAATGCATTATCGTTCTCGTTTTCAGATCATATTCACCCTCACCCCTCCCACAGCTGACCCCGACAAGCCCTGGCCTGCTATTGTATGGAAGGTACCGATTATTGATTTTCATCTAGCCACGAAGTCCTCTTATCATGTTTTTCTCTCAGGCTCTTCACTTTGAGCAAACAAGTCGGTTAATGTTCGCTCCTAATGTCAAGTTCTAGCTGACCGGCGTTAACGATAGCCACGATGCAGACGGAACTATTCTGGAGTAGCCGGTAAGCCTAGTCTCTTTGTAATCTATACATTAGAGTTGCTGCTGACTTGAGCTGGGCTCCAGGTCAGGTTTTTGCGTTGCTGAGGAACATGATGACGGTACGCTGCAGCCAGGCGATCTACATGCAGTTGTGAAGGTATGTTGCTAATAAAATGGCCTTCTCCCTTACTAACAAGTTTTCCGCTAAGCCTGGATATGCGACCATTTTACAAAATGTGGATGATGGGCGCGACATGTCTGAACAACTGCCAATGCCATTCAAGACCAGTACGATTGCCATTTCCAACATGACGGGTTCACCGCTGCGCTTAGCTTTATGTGCGTCTACAAAACTGGCATAGAATTGATTAGGAACAGGATATTGATTCATCGAAAGGTTCGATTGACCCCACATCTGAAGTTGATGTCTTCTCTCCTGTGGTGGACCTGGACTCCGTTGCGTTAGTGCTCTTCTTTCGGCGCCCTTGGCATGTCTAATGAATGTGATCTTCCATTCAGATTCTTTGGTAAACATGTCTTTGCATGTAAACCTCCTGTGATGCTTCAAGCATATGCCGTCTCTGGTTACCAAGGTTACTAACTTCGCGCATCTACGGCGTCGTGTTGACGGATGTGTACCTCGACAGATCACCAACCAGTCGATCCCAGCCAACTCCGTTGTCCGCTATTTCTCAATGCATTCTCTTCTGCACCTCAAGCTATCGACCTCGGGAAATTGAACAATCAGGTAAAGTGCTTACTGCGGTACTTGAGTTCGCCAGGTCCAATATTACTGACGAGAAAATCAGCTCACCAAATTTCAACTGTACTCCGATGATACAGGCAAGGTTATCTTGGAGATGATCAACGACGGAGTCTAAGGTATGGCACAGGCTTTATATGATGATGTTGAATGATGCTCACGATGCGCAGCTCTGAAGAATCGTACACGATGGCGATGTCGCGAGTCGCGACACTGACTACTTTGTGGCCCAGTATATGGTGTGCAACGCATACCGCCCCTAGACCGTCGTTCAGGAATCGGACCATACAACCATGCCGTGTCGGACACTACTACTAGAGTACTAAGGCGACTCGACTTCCCGATTCAGTGGGTTCTCACCGGAGCTTTCCACTCATATGCACTGTGATTGGATGCGAGTAGGCATTTTATGAAAAGCTATGTGTAGAATCTACAGCAGCAGTGGCGACTCTGCATATATAGGTGAAGTTTGATATAAATAACCACTGTTTCCCATGTACTATCTATCAATCACTATTACCAATGATATCCAATGCCAATCTGACAAATTGTTGGAATAACGACCGCTGTCGCCGTCAACTTTGTAAGTAGCGAATGTTTCTGGGCGATTAAGCTTATCTATCGCAGGTGACACTGGCATACTTGTAACTCCTCGTAACTTGAATGTTGTCAAGCTCGTTCGAGGCTCTTGAAACTTCTTCATCCAATTTAATCTGTGTCTTGCGGGCCCAGTTCACCAAACACCATATCGATATCCTGACATTGTCCGTGTTTGTGACAGAGCGAACCACAGGGATGTAGGATTTGCAGTTGATCTGAGATGATTCAATCGATGCTTGTGGGTGGCTGCTCGTCGAGTGACGTCCCTGAGGTCGCGACCAAAGCTCGACATCACTGGTGACTCAAGCCTACTCAAGCTTCGAGGCTCTTGCCCAACAACCACAACGATTGACAAGGTTACCAAGACTTGACAACGCCGCATCTCAACAATGCCACCACGATTCATGCACAGAAACGATGCCGACACCATCTAAACCACTATCGCCGTAATTGATAAGGTTCTCGACTTCCTTTCATCCGCACCAAGAGCCTCAAAGGTCAGCTACACACGCGCGGATGTCATCACTTCTTTCTCCGCGCGGCTTCTCTACGAATCCATAATCAGCTCTCTAGCAAGCAGGACGCCCCAATGGGGGGATGGAGCCGTGAATCGGGGAGCAGATAATGGGGTGAGGCGCAACGACACTTTGTGGATGGCTTACGCGCCGTTCATGCGTTTTGAGTAAAGGGAAGGAGAAGGGGGGGAGATGTGAGGCTCGTTGTCGTTGTGGCACGAGCTGAGAGGTTGATACATACTGATTAACACCAGGAGGCTATACTATGGTCCACTGGCTGAACTGGTGAGGAGTTTCGTCGTCGTTTATGGCGCAACTGACCATCTTTCGCAGAGGAGGGCGCTCCTCCGAAACGCTCTCATCACCCCTCGTCTCAATAAAACGCATAAAAACTCACTTCACTTCACTTCACGAGCCCCAACCCCGACAAAACACCCTGATTCCGATGATTGAGGTAAAACACCTCTTCCAACAACTTGAACGTCCCGTAGCGTATCGACGTCGTATCGCGAAACGCGAGGTCCCAGAGGATTTGGATGGCTTCTGGACGGTGTATCGTTTCCAAGCGCGACTGGAATTCTGCGAGCCGCACATCGAGATCGCCACCATGTGCACCGCGGATGCTAGTGAAGAGACAAGGCGAGGGAAAGGGGGAACTCCATGGTTATCTCTACTGTGCGATTCCGAGGCACTCATAGCCTAGGTGTGGTGGTGGTCCTGCATCATCAAAAGCAGGCTCGTCAGGACTAAGAGCCCATCCATCTCACAAAACACGTCCTTTGTAACCTCCTCTTGCAGCATTATTCGCTGTATCTCAACCAATATCTGGGATTAGCCGTCAGTCATGGCCATCCCCCCTGCAACTTCCAACGCACCTCACACTTTGCCCGCTCACCATCGGCCCTTTTGAGAATCAGATTTTCAGCTGCGCTCCTCATCAGCTGGACCAACACATCCCGGGGAAAGTCTTCTAGACTTTGTGTCTGTTTTTGCTCTTGATGAAATCGGACCTCTCAAGAGGCCAATCGAATTGGCCGCAAGGAGAGAGAAGAGTTCAACTTTTGCGTGGATTATGACGGTCTAGCGATCATGGTTGTGGTTTGAGATCAGGTCGTGGTTATAACGCGTTGACTGGTAGTCAATAGCTTCAGCTCAAACCCTGGAGTGAAGGGTTTTGGAGTCGCCTCTGCTAGGAATTTTACACATAGACATGAGTATTCCCTAGGTACTGCTATGCAATGCCTACTTGGATACAACCACAGTACATGAAAGCTCCGGTGAAAACCCACTTAATCGGGAAGTTGGATAACCTCGTAGTACTCTAGCAGTAGTGTCCGGCACGGCATGGTTGTATGGAACAACGGTCCAGGGGTGGCACCGCGCTGCACACCATATCCTGGGCCACAAAGAAGTCAGTGTCGCGACATCGCCATCGTGTACGATTCTTGAAAACTGCGCATCGTGAGCATCATTCGACGTCATCGTATCAAACTTGTGCAATACCTTAGACTCTGTCATTGATCATCTCCAAGATAACCTTGCCTGTATCATCGGAGTACAGTCGAAATTTCATGAGCTGATTTCCTCGTCAGTGACATTGAACTTGGCAAACTCAAGCAACACAATAGGCACTTTACCTGGTTGCTCAATTTGCTGAGGTCGATAGCTTGAGGCGCAGAAGAGGATGCATTGAGAAATAGCGGACAATGGAGCTGGTTGGGGTCGATTAATTGGTGATCTGTCGAGGTACACATCCGTTAACACGATGACATGGACAGGCAAAGTTAGTAACCTTGATAACCAGACACGGCATATGCTTGAAGCATCACAGGAGGTTTACATGCAAAGACATGTTTACCAAATGATCTAAATGGAAGATCATATTCATCAGACATCCCAAGGGCGCCGAAAGAAGAGCACTAACGCAACGGAGTCGAGGTCCACCACAGGAAAGAAGACGTCAACTTCATTTGTGGGGTCAATCGAACCTTTTGTTGAATCAATAAACCAGTCCTGATCGATTTTATGCCAGATTCATAGACACACATAAAGCTAAGCGCAACCGTGAACCCGTCATGTTGGAAACAGCAATTGTACTGGTCTTAAAGGGTAATGGCAGTTGTTCGAACATGCGGCGCCCATCATGTAAGTCTTGTAAAATCGCCGCATATCCAGGCTTAGCGAACAACTTGTTAGTACGGGGGAAGACCACCTTAGTAGTGACACACCTTCACAACTGCGTGTAGATCGCCTGGCTGCAGCGTACCGTCGTCAAGTTCCTCAACAACACAAAAGCCTGATCTGGAACCCAGCTCAAGTCAGCAACAGTTTGAATGCGTAACCGACGGGGAATCGAGGCTTACCGGCTACTCCAAAATAGTTCGTTCTCCGTTGTGGCTATCATTTACGCCAGTTAGCTAGAACTTGACGCTAGGAGCGAATGTGAACAGACTTGTTTGCTCAAAGTGAAGAGTCTGAGAGAGGGACAAGATGAGACAATGTAGCAAGGTGAGAATTAAGTATCGGTACCTTCCACACGATAGCAGGCCAAGGCTTGTCGAGGTCGGCAGTGGGAGGGGTAAGGATGAATATGATCTGAAAACGAGAACGGAAATGTAGCAGTGTATGATTGGAAGATGAAATTCATACATCGGTCGGCATTTTCAGCGTCTTGGGTGCAACATCAACACTCGTATAGATTATCAGGCTCTTCCGTAATAGTGGGGTTTCCAGCTGATGTTCAGGTTCAGAAGGGTGGTTGCCTTGGGGGTTTCCGCTGCATATTTCTATGCGTCAAACAGTATTTCTGCTGAACATCAATTGGCTGACCTTTCAGATCCAACGTTGACACCCTGCTTCTTTGCAACAAGCGTATTCGCTTTTGAGAGGATCTCGTTCCCTGGGTCCAATTCGTCCGTTTCAGCTTCAGCCTCGATGTCAACTCCAATATTGTAGGCGTCCTCGACGAGACCGTCGAGAGCCCAAATCTCGTTGACGCCGCAGTCTTTGATGTCGAGCTTATGCGCGCCAGGAAACATGGCATGGAATCGAATGGTTTCCAATGATTTGCGGATTCGCTGAATTCGGCCGGAGAGTTCCTTCACAGACAGGACAAAATTTAGCAGGAACATCATCGGAATAACGAATGGATACTAACTGTGTCTGCGTCTTCTATACTCAACAGTTGGTGTTCGAGCGCCTGCCATGTGATGGGTTGGCATCCGAACGCCCACGAGGTCCCGTCGCACAAGTGGTCCAGAAAGTTTAAGAAGAGGTTTTCATAACGTTCCCCAAAGTACGCCCTTGTAAGTTCTATAATGCCTTGACAAGTGAGTTGGACATCGAAGAGATGACGATGCCAATTCTCCCAGGCGTAACGTGTGCTGAGCTCGAAATAAATCACTCGATCAGGTTTGATGTTGATCGATCCATTTTGCCTCTCCGTGGTGACGATCAGCTCAACGCAATCATAGAAGAGGGAAAGATGTTGCTTCTTAGGATCGATCCAGTACTGAGTAATTGTTGCGATCGAAGGTGAAGTCATGTGAACGGTTTCTGTCAATTAGGAAATGGCGCAGCGACGAGTGGCAAAAAGTAAAATTCTCGTGATCGACTTGTGGTATCTGAACGATTGATCTGCAGCCTCGAAGTAATCGACGGGCGTCGGCTGCGTTATGAAGCCTAAGGAGAAACACTAGGGAGCCCAAAGGGAGCTCGTCATTGAGGAAGCATATCGCGCCCAACAGCTTGTGAAATTCGGGATTGTAAAACTCTGGTGCATCCCGCAAAACCCGTCGGAAAAAAATATCAAGGCCATCATGTCGGTACAGTGCGCGCCTCAGCCTCGATTGCAGATCTCCCCCATGGTTGCAATCACCTACGAACTTGACGAGGCTCCAAGCGTAAACGAATAGGCCCTCCGACCTTCTCACTAATAAATCAAAATCCTGTGGGGATGGCCAGTCCTCTAACTTTCCTGATCCACGATAGATTACTAAATGCTTGGTCTTCAAAATGTTAAACTCTTTTTCAAAGAAAAGTTCGATATCTTGGTGAGCCGTAAAGTTTGCTAGGTCTAATGAGTAGACTCTCTTGGAATGACACTTAAATTCTCCTAAGACTTCTTCTTCTGGTCGGCTCGTCACGATGAATCGGATTGGTGGAGGTGACTCGCGATATTTGTCGGCAAGAATTTTGATAAACGTTTCCAATGGACCATGACATTCGTTAATTGCGTCAATGACAACAATCATAGGAGGGGGATAAAGAAAGGCTTCGAGATGGGTCTGAATGGCCATTTGAATAGTCGGCAGTGCGGCCACGGCGAACGCTACCATGAAAATGAAGCAGATAACCGCCTCGCGACAATCAGTGGAGGGAGGAAATATAATAAGGAAAATCAGTGTGATCCAGACTTCGAAAAACATCTGTGCAACAGAGAGGGCTGCCCAGACTTTCAAGAAACTGCGAGTAAAAGGCCTACTGAATCGACGGCGCCGAAAAGGGCCAACAAGTAGGCTGTGAAATTGAGTTTCCAACGATTTGGAGAGGATAGCAGGGTCGGAATTAAGGACTTGAATGACTTTTTCTCTGATGACCAGATGGGATATAGAATTTTGGTATGCAATGGTGGGGATGATTCTGTCGAGGGATCGACGCTCTGGATCATGACTTGGATCTCCAGAAAAAAAGAAGCTTCCTGCCAAACGGTTTTCCTTGTCATACTTCTCCGCTAAGGTAGTTGCGAGTGTAGTCTTTCCCGAACCAAGCGGTCCATAGACCAAGCATACCGTACTGTCACTGCGTGAGTCCGCCCAACCGTAAATGCGTTCTACAACATCTTGGCGAGTCCCTTGTAAACATGCAGCCGCTGATCCGCGTTCCGAGGAATTGTACAAAGCGGTGACAACGGCTTTTCTTGATAGGATCTCTAACCCTCTCGCTAAATGACGAAGTGATCAGCAAAGTCTCTTGCGATGGCGCCGAATGACGGCAAATTTGTACCCACGATTTTTCTGGAAGGCGCGGTTGTCGACTTTTGTCAAATCTAATTAGGTTGTACCAAAATTCAAAGTCATACACTTCAAAGTGACAACTCACTTGTACTATTGTTCACATAGGAGTTGTCGTTATGTGAGTGAAAGTTCCTCCGGAAGTTTGTGGTAGGCATCATCATTGGGGGGGTGGTGTGAAAGAAAGAGGCGAGCTTTATATGAATAAGTCCTCACATCGTCGATCATCATAGTGTGGAGGAAAACCGCGATCGTACCTTACTAAAGAGCTTACTATCCGCACCCCGAATTGCACACAGCCTTGGGTTTAGGGCCCTGGTGTTTATAAGTGTGAAGTTTGGAAGAGGTGGAGGCTAGGGGTGCAACAGAAAGTTGGAAAGTCCAGGTTGACGCATTTTGAAACATCGCGGTATATTATATCTGGCGGGGGACCTAAGGGGACCTAACAATGAGGGTGCCGATGGCATCTTGAGGGTTGTTACAAAAAAGGACGTGCAGATTCAGTTTAACCAGGTTTCCCTGTCCAGATCAAGTCCAGATTGGAGGGATCGGACAAGCGGTTCTCGAGTGACCGATCCTCCCATCCAAGTTATGGTCACGTTCGCGCTATCTATCTCTATACATGAAAACACAAAGGATTGATGGCTGACAAATTCAGCTCTATTTTACTAAGCAGTTCACACCCTCACGAGACTTCTCAACACGGCTTCAGGCTGCTCCTCCTGCCTCACTTTTCCACAAACCACCACGAACTCTGATACATTATTTTGTAAGTTTTTGGATAACATCTTGATCATTATAGAAAGCCTTCAACTATTTTTAGACACCTTCAATTGACATTTTGTCCACTTGGATTGCTTCTGATCACTTTTGATGATAAGATTTCACAAGGTTTTGCTGATTGGTTAGTTGCTTCAATATGTGGATCTTTTCTCTTTTTTTTGGCTAATCAGAATATATGCTTTAGTTGTCCTTTTGGTCTTGATGTAGGATATTTCTTTTGCTCCCTGCCTTTATTACTTAACTATCATTTATTCTCCAGGGATTCTCCTCCTAATACTCCACAAAGGCATAGAAATATTGAGAGGGCAAGAGAGCATCAAGGAAGGATGTTGGAAAGTCCTGAGCATAGGAGAACACCTCAAAATCCTGCTGTTGGTGGTGTACCTTTTATTCTTCCTTTCCCTATTCCACCCCCTGTTGCTCCTCTTCAAATTCCTCAAGGTCCTGTAGGTGATGATCCATTTGTTGAGGTTCTATATAATGGTCAAATTCTTCACCTTACTCCTGGGATGGCTGCACAAGTGGGTAATTTGCAAAATCAGGTAGGTTGCAGAGTTATATCTCTTTTTCTAATATTTAATATATCTTTTAGGCTCATGCTGCCCCCCTTGCTGCCCCTCCACCTCTATTTCCACCTGCTGCTATGGTAGATGTGGTAAGAAAAACCATTAGGCTATTTTCTATCTGTCTAACAAGCTTTTTTCCAGAATATGGGGCACCCTAACCAAAATGGTATTCAGTATCCACACTTACCTGCTCATTTACAGGCATTGGCTGCAGCTCTACCTCTTCCTCAGCCTGTAGGAGCAAGAGGGAGGAGGGGGAGAGGGAGAGCACCTGCTCATGAACCTGCTCAACCTGGAAGGAGAGGCAGAAGAAGGCAGCCTTCTCCTGCACCTCTTCCTGATCATCCTCTTCCTGTACCTGCTCCTTTAGTTGCTGCTGTTCCACCTGCTGACCACCCTGCTATTCCTGCTGCTGCTGCTGTTCCTGCTGCTTCTGTTATCCTCCCACCTGCTTACTTGCCTGTGGTTGAGGCTCAGTGTGAAAAGCTTAAACTGGGTAGAATGAATATAATATGCTCTAAGTGTGATGCTTTACATTGGAAATGTGAGAGATTATCAAAGAGTACTGTAGCACTGCCAGTACTTGGCACATGCTGTCTAGATGGCAAAGTAAAGATTCCACCTCTAGAAAAGCCACCACTGGAGCTCTGGCATCAGTATTTCCTTGATCAGACCATTTTGACAGCTCGGAATGATGATGTTGATGATCTCAATGAAACTATACTTCAACGCATGCGTGGAAATGAATTAACATTTCACTCAGCAGACTCTGTTATGAGAGAAGGAGGTGTGGATGGTGAATTTGAATACCCAGTAGAATACCTCAATTCCATCAACCTTAGTGGAATGCCTCTAGCAAAATTGAAACTCAAGATAGGTGCACCAATAATGATCCTTCGAAATATTGATCCAGCAAATGGACAATGCAATGGAACCCAGGCAATCCTCACCCATGCCTCTTCCCAAGTTTTAGAAGTACGCATTCTGGGAGGAGAATTTGCAGGACACACAGCATTCATTCCCCACATAAGATTTGAGCCTTCAAATGGTGAACTTCCATTCCAGTTATGCAGAAGGCATTTTCCTGTTTGCCTGGCCTTTTGCATGACAATCAACAAATCTCAGGGACAGTCAGTGAAACATTTAGGACTGGATGTTCGGACCCCAGTGTTTACACATGGACAACTTTATGTGGCTCTTTCACATTGCACATCAAGCAACCATATCAAAGTTCTCTTTAAAGATGGTTCACAACAAACTGTAACACGAAATGTAGTCTATCCAGAGGTATTATTAGATTGATGTAAATGGTAAAAGTACTGATAAATGTAACTTTATTTTGATTGAGATGTAAGAAGAGCCAAAATTGAACATGTGTACCAGAACTAGGATTAAACATGTGTACCAGGGGGTCCAGGGGGCGTGCCCCCGGCAAGCTGTGACCAGTGCTGGAGGAACGGCCGAGCGTTAGCGAGTGCCGTGCCATAGGCACAGGTCTAAAGCTTGTCCTCTTTTATGGCAACAGGGAGTGACCAGCTTCGTTTTCTCGGCAAACACCGTTATTTGTCCACTTGCCGAATTGCTGCCGCGTATAATTATTACAAAATACTGTTTTCCCACAATAATTACCTACTCATGGCTTGTATATGTCAAGCATCCACTGGAAAACAACAGTTCTGAGAGTGCATCAGTGATGATGAGTACACAATTTCCTGCCTATTTAGTTTGGAAACTTGTTTGTCAGCTCTGTATCATGGTACTTAACCTTGTGAATTGTTTTTTACTGATGTTACCTAGCTTTCAGCCTGTTGCAATTTATCCAACTATAAGAGGTTCAATCCATGTCAAAGGATTAGTAAAAAATATATTGGAATTTGTTTCATCTCATGGTTGCATTTGCAGACTTTGAAATTTTTCAGAATGGTGGTAAGGTAGCTGAGAAAATCTTTTAAATATCCTTACTGCAAGTTTAAGGACTATGGTATCAAATGCCCACTAGGTTGTTCACTCTACATATTTTCTTGTATTCCATGAATTAATTGATGAACTGTTGAATGTCCTTTCTTGCTGATGCTGATTCTCCACTACAGTCATGTATTTTAGCCCCTCATGTTTGCAGAGTAAAAAATACCTTATTCAAAGTATAACACCTGGGAAAAGCAGTGATTTGCAAATGTACCAGAAGATTTATTCCCTTCTTGTAATTATTACAGGACTTACAATAACTTACCCCCAGAATTTCAATGATACTAATGGCATTTTAGTTTAAAAGTAGCTTTTTTGCTGTTTTATTCAGCATGAGGAGTGCTGCAGATTTCTGGTGAAGAGAATCAAATGACTTTCTTCAATCTTAACTGCTTAAGTTTTCTTCACCATTCTTCAACTTTGCACAGTAGCTGAAAAAGAATTTTGAATTTCTTTTTGACTAATTTTTTGAACAGCATAATGCGACTAGACAGTGTTGGTAGAGCAAAAGTATCATAATATAAAGCAAATAGACAGGAGATTGTGTACTTACCATCTCCGCACCCTCAGAACTGTTGTTTTCAGAAAGTGCTCAACATTTTACGAAGATAATTATTGTGGAAAAATAGTATTTTGTAATAGTTATGTCCATCAGGCAACTCGGCAGGTGGACAAACAACGGTGTTTGCCGTGAAAATGAAGCTGGTCACTCCCTGTTGCCATACTCTTTGAATCTCTACTTATGTAAAGTTACAGAACCGCTTTTTGGGCGCCCGGCGAAGTGTGATATCCCTTTAGGAAATCAGGAACCGTCACAATCAAACTCTAAGTACATGAAGGCTGTGCCCTATAGTATGGGGCACATACGTTGAGGAGGTCTGCACGATTTCAACGATAACGACGACCACGTTGAGCATCACAGTATTTCTTCCTCTTCCTCACCATATCCATCTTCTTCCTCGTCGGGTTCAACAGAGGACATCGAGAATACCTTCTTGTCGTCGTTCCAGAAGCAATCGTCGCTTCCCTTGCCTTTATCCAGAATGGGGGAAAGTGTCATTGATGAACATCCAATGGAGGACTTATGGAGGAGGCGGATGACGCTTACATGGCCAA
Source organism: Laccaria trichodermophora (assembly GCA_018417955.1). Lineage (NCBI taxonomy): Eukaryota > Fungi > Basidiomycota > Agaricomycetes > Agaricales > Hydnangiaceae > Laccaria > Laccaria trichodermophora. The sequence continues at coordinate 476,841 of JACTVC010000025.1, read as the reverse complement.
GCTGTCGGGGCAGAGCAAGATGATGGAGGCGGCCGTTCAGCAGTACAAGAAACTGTATCAGCAGGACCCGCCGCGTGGGTTCAACGAATGCTGGGCGTTTGCGAAGAAGAACAGTGTGAAGATAGTGTGAGTATGATGGGCTTATGGATGATTTGAAGCGCTTTTGGGAGATTTCTGGAGAGAGCTAAGGCTGAGAGCGAGACAGGTATATTCAATCAGAAAAAAGATTCCTTTCGTGGTGCTCACTGATGTGCTGTGGAATAGGCGACGTTGCTGCCCGATATCAACCTTGTGCGGATACTCGATAAGTCTCAACCTCCACCCCGGGAAATTGATTTCAGATGTCAGTGGGAGAGCTGAGGGATGGAATTGTTCGTGCTGCCCGTCAGACATGTTTCTGTATGAACCACACTGTCCAAGCCTCGCCGCGACCCTGTCCTACGGTATAATTATTGATCAGAGGTCATCCTTTCATGGATGGTAAGATGCTCCACGCTTCGGACGTTATCGTTCAATGGACCTCACGTTCCGCCTAGCAGCGTTTACCCTGGCGAATGAATACGTTCGTGCTATGAGCATATGTGACTTGGCGAATGGTGGCGAGGTAGGGTCGGTGACGGACCCAAGTTGCTCAGCGGCATGTAGACGTAGCAGCAGGAAAGCCAGAACCCGATGGCCTCCCGTATTTATCGCGTTGATACGATATATCTGTCTGTGATAAGCCGCCTATGGAGTAACCCAACTTGAAAAAGCAGACTTTCGATATTCCATCCCCAAAATACTGACGGGATACAAACCGAAAATACTGGCTGAATAACGGAACGAGAGGAAAAACCTTGGGAAAAGCTGACGAGAATTGTTGATGTAAAGGTGTATGCGTCGTTTCACTCATCAGGAAATTCCCGATCGTATTGGAGGAGTTGGCGAACACTATACGAGATCAAAAAGCCAGTTTCTAGCAGAACTTGACACGGCAGGTCACTAGCAAGTCATTAGAGATGATATTGGGAAAATGGGTGGTGCCGAGGAGGTTCACGAGCTCAATATTCAATATTCAATAACCATCGGCATTACGTAAGGGGGGCGAGTGGACAGTCCGTCGATAAATGAAGAGAGCTCAAGTTCACCCTGCAACCCTCGCATCACTAACTTTCTGTAAGCTTCGACCCAACACGATTTTGTGAAGTCAAATAAATCCTTGATGGGAATGGAGAGCGCATGAGGCGAATAGAGGCGAACGTCCGTCATACGATTTATGGTAAGAGCAGCACGTGCACACAGAATATACTGTGGTAGATAATCGATACAGGACATGACGCAGAGGAATCACTGCGTGGTGTTGCTAGCGTTAGAACAGTGGTAGATACAGAACATGATGCAGGAATCACTGCGCAGCGCTAGAACACCGCGGAGTGCTGAGGGAGGAGATACGTAACGGTACTATGTAAACGCGCAAAGGTAGGACCCCATGACACCGCGCAAATCGTTATCGATAATCGATTGCTTAGGCCCTCTTACTTGAACTCTATTGGCTCCCCAAGCAAAAACACTCCTGACTGACCCCCTATGCACAGGAATGCAGCTGGTGAGAACACATTGCACAACATGGCGATTTGGAATGTTTCCTCGTGGAACCCCGTTTGGCAGGGATGGTTTGTCCAGGGAGAGGGATCTAGAGGGATTTATCATCTGAAGGAAAGGAACACATAATTGTATTTGAAAGTTCCTTCACAGCTGCCCTGTGATCTACATCAATCTGGATTCTGGTGAGGCCGAATGGTTCGGGAGGTCAAGCGGTCATGCACATGGGCCAGAAAGAGACACATAAGATGCTCTCGTTGTTCCCAGTCGTTCCTCACACACACTTACGGCGGTCTTCAACTCTACAACGGATTTGGGGCAGAAACTGTCGCTGGACAATTGCCAAAGGGTTGGCTTTCATCACCACCTAGCTCAGATCTTGAGGGTGGATTCTGAATCTCGATAGTGGATACCCTCTGATACCCTGATGGCGGGTGTGGCAGTGTATTTGGCTATGTCGCACCGCAAGAACTCGGATTCACCCCACTTACACCCCACGGAAGAAAGCACCGACTTACTTATATAAAGCCGACCTCTTTTATTTGAGGCCACGCACCCCAAGTATACATGTCTATTGATGCCCATCACAAATTTCCAGAGGAATTTTCATTCACATAACGACAACTCCTATGTGAATAACAGCACAAGTAAGTTACCAATCTGAAGTGCATGACTTCTGATACAACTTATTAATCATCAAACAAGATATCACAAAAGTCGACAACCTCACTGTTCAAGAAGATCGTGGGTATACATTTCGCGTCATTTAACGCTTCTAGGGACTTTCCTGATCACCTCATCGTGATTCATTCAGCGAAAGGGTTTGATATCCTATCGAGACGGGTCGTTGTCACTGCTTCGTACAATTCCTTTGAATGCGAATCACCGACCACATGTTCACCCGGAACTGGCCAAGACGTTTTAGATCGCGTTCACACTTGGGCGGATTCACGCAGTGACAGCACAGTATGCTTGCTCTATGGACCCCTTGGTTCGAGAAAGACTACATTCGCAACTACCGTAGCGGAGAAGTATGACAAGGAAAAGCGTTTGGCAGGGACCTTCTTTTGTTCTGGAGACTCAGGACACGATCCAGGGCGTCGATCCCTCGACAGAATCATCCCCACCATTGCATACCAGAATTCTATATCGCATCCCATCATAAAAAAAAAGGTTAATCAAGTCCTTAATTCCGACCCTACTATCCTCTCCAAATCGCTGGAGACTCAATTTCACAGCTTACTTGTTGGTCCACTTCGGCGCCGTCGATTCCTCAAGGCTTTTACTCGCAGTTTTTTGAAAGTCTGGGCAGCCCTCTCTTTCGCACAGGTGTTTTTCGAAGTCTCGATCATCCTCATTTTCGGTATTATATTCCCTCCATCCACTGATCGTTGCGAGGCTATCTGCTTCATTGTCGTGGTCCTCACAGCAGCATCCACCGTGGCCGCACTCCCAACTATTCAAAGGGCAATTCAAACCCATCTCGAAGCCTTTTTTTATCCCCCTCCTATGATTGTTGTCATTGACGCAATCAACGAATGTCACGGTCCATTGCAAATTTTTATCAACATTCTTGCCGACAAATATTGCGAGTCACCTCCACCAATACGATTCTTTGTGACGAGCAGGCCAGAAGAAGAAGTTTTAGGAGAATTCAACTGTTATCCCAAGAGAGTTTACTTACTCAATCTATTAGACTTTCCCGCTCACAAAGATATCAAACTTTTCTTTGAAGAAGAGTTCCATACTTTGAGGACCAAGAATCGAATCTATCTTGGATCGGGAAAGTTAGAGGGCTGGCCATCCTCACAGGACCTTGATTTATTAGTGAGAAAGTCAGAGGGCCTATTCATTTACGCTTTGAGCGTGCTCAAGTTCGTAGGTGATTGCAACCGTAGGGGGGATTTGCAATCGAGGCTGAGGCGCGTACTGCACCAACACGATGGCCTTGATAATTTTTTCCGGCAGGTTTTGCGGGATGCTCCAGAGTGCAACAACCCCGAATTTCACCGGCTGTTGGGCGCCATATGCTTCCTCTATGACAAGCTTTCTTTGGGATCTTTTGTGGTGCTCCTTAGGCTCCAGAGCGCCGCCGACGCCCGTCGGTTACTTCGAGGCTGCAGATCAATCATTAATATACCACAAACCGATCACGAGAATATTACATTTTTCCACTCCTCGCTACGCCATTTCCTAACTGACAGAAACCGTTCCCATAACTTGGCCTTCGATCGCAACAACTACTGGATCGATCCTACGACGCAACATCTTTCCCTTTTCTATGATTGCATTGAGCTGATCGTCGCGGAGAGTCAAAATGGATCGATCAACCTCGAGCCTGATCGAGTAAGCACAAGATACGCCTGGGAAAATTGGCATCGTCATCTCTTTGATGCACAACTCACTTGTCAAGGCATCATAGAACTTACAAGGGCGTACTTTGGGGAACGCTACGAAAGCCTATTCTTCTACTTTCTGGATCGCTTGGGCGACGGGACCTTGAATTGGTCTGTAACGTGGGTGTTCGGATGCCAACCCATCACCTGGCATAGGCTCGAACATCAACTGTCGAGGTTAGAAGATGCAGACACGGTTGGCGTCCTTTCGTCATTGTGAATGTTCATGCTAATTTTTGTCTTCTCTGCGAAGGAACTCTCCGACAGGATGCAGCGAATCCGCAAATCATTGGAAACCCTTCGATTCCATGCCATGTTTCCTAATGGGTACAAGTTCGACATCAAAGGCTGCGGGGTCAACGAGATCTGGACTCTCAATTATTCCGTCGAGGACATATACACTATTGGAGTTGTCATCGAGGCTGGGACTGAACCGGACGAACTGGACCCACTCCTGGACCCAGGAAGATGGAGAGAGTTCCTCTCAAAAGCCAACATGCTTGTTGCAAAGAAGAACTGTGTCAGCGTTACATCTCAAAGGTTAGCAATTTGATGTTCAGCAGAAATACTGTTTGACGCATGGAAATATGCAGCGAAAACCGTAAAGACCACCGCCCTCCTGAACATCAACTGGAAACCCCAAAATTACGGGAAAGCTTGATAATCTATACAAGTGTTGCTGTTGCATCGAAGACACTGAAAGAACCGATCGATGTATGAATTTCATATTCCAATCATACACTGATACATTTCCGTTCTCGTTTTCAGATCATATTCACCCTTACCCCTCCCAGTGCCGACCCCCCTGACAAGCCCTGGCCTGCTATCGTGTGGAAGGTGCCGATAATTGATTCTCATCTGTTTACGTTCTCATATCTTGTTTTTCTCTCAGACTCTTCACTTTGAACAAACGAGTCAGTTCGCATTCGTTCTGAATATCAATTTCTAGCTGACTGGCGTAAATGATAGCCACAAAGCAGAACGAACTATTCTGGAGTAGCCGGTAAGCGTAGTCCTCTGTCGGTTATGCATTTACGCTATTGCTGACTCCAGGGGTTCCAGGTCGGGTTTTTGTGTTGTTGAGGAGCTCGATGACGGTACGCTGCAGCCAGGCAATCTACAAGCAGTTGTGAAGGTGTGTAACTACTAAGGTGGTCTTCCCCCATACTAACAAGTTGCTCATTAAGCCTGGATATGCGGCGATTTTACGAAATTTGCATGATGGGCACTACATGTCTGAAGAACTGCCAATGCCATGTAAGACGAGTACCATTGCCGTCTCTAACACGACGGGTACACGGCTGCGCTTGGCTTTATGTGCGTCCATGAATCTGGCAAAGTATCGATTAGAAACGGTTTATTGATTCAACAAAAGGTTCGATTGACCCCACAAATGAAGTTGACGCCTTCTCGCCTGTGGTGGACCTGGACTCCGTTGCGTTAGTGCTCTTCCTTCGGCGCCCTTGGCATGTCTGATGAATGTGGCCTTCCATCCAGATCCTTTGGTAAACATGTCTTTGCATGTCGACCTCCTGTGATGCTTCAAGCATATGCCATGTCTGGTTATCAAGGTTAGTAACTTTGCGCGTCCATGTTATCGTGTTAACGGGTGCGAACCTCGACAGATCACCAACTCATCGACCCCAGCCAACTGCGTTGTCCGCTATTTCTCAATGCATCCTCGTCTGCACCTCAAGCTATCGACCTCAGCAAATTGAACAATCAGGTAAAGCGCCTATTGTGATACTTAAATTTGCCAAGTTCTGTGTTACTGACGAGAAAATTAGCTCAGGAAATTTCAGCTATACACCGATGATACAGGCAAGATTATATTGGAGATGATCAGCGACAGAGTCTAAGGTGTGGCACAGGTTTTATATGATGGTACGGTCAGATGATGCTTACGATGCGCGGCTGTCAAGGATCATACATGATGGCGATGCCGCGTGACTGACTGCTTTGTGGCCCAGGACATGGTGCGCAGCGTATACCGTCCCTGGACCGTCGTTCAGGAATCGAACCATACAACGATGCCGTGTCGGATACTACTACAAGACGACTCAACCTCGGGCTCCCACCGGAGCTTTCCACTCGTGTGTACTGTCATTGTATGCGAGTCGGCATTCATAGAAGTACCTACGTGTAAATTTCCAGCAGAGGCATAGATGGTCTGTAAATAGCCACTGTTTCCCCGCGTGGTGTTTTAAAACTTCCTCATCTACCATTATGTACCAATGATATCCAATACTAATCTGACAAACTATTGGAATAAGGACCGCTGTGTAAACAGTGACAGTCACTGTAAGTAGGTCTGACTTCGGATATCTGGGACTCCGATCAAGCTTACCTATCTTTGTAAAGTTGCGGAGCTTGTTCGAGGCTGCCATACTCCCCTTGAAAGTTGAGACTGACTTCTTGAGGATCTCTCTTTGCAGAAGTTCACGAAAGACTATGATTGTTCTTCATATAACGTGAACCAAGGTACGACTTCACAAACATAGAAGTTTGTCGAGGAGAGACTAATGATTATCCTGGCGTTGTCCGACTCGATCAGCGTCGAAAGAGACACCGCTGGTAACTCAAGCTCATGGGTCTTCCCAATAACCACAACGCACCACACACACAGGCTACCAAGACTTTACAACACACCTCTCAACCTTCTTCTTAACAATGCCACCACGATTCATGTACAGAAACGATGCCGACGCCATCTAAACCACTATCGCCGTAGTCACAACGTTACCGACTTCCTTTAATCCGCACCAGGAGCCTCAAAGATCAGCTACGCATTTGCAGATGTCATTAGCAAGCTGGACGCCACAATGGTGATGTGGAACGACACCTTTGACGGGTGCGTGCATGGATTACGCGCCGTTCATGCGTATCTGGGTAAAGGGAAGGAGAAGGGGGGAACAATTTGTGAGGCTCGTTGTCGTTGTGGAACGCGCTGAGATGCTGATATCGGCGTTGATGATGCCACCTACGCGTCTTGCTGAGCTGGTGAGTTCGTCGTTGTCGTTAATGGCACAGTTGATCTTTTTTTTTTTTTTTTTTTTTTTTGGCAGGTCCGGGTCGACCTTTGCGTCGTATTTGTTTCTGAGGCCCCACAGGAGATGATACGACCACCGTTGGGCGCGTCTCCCGACCTGTATTTCTTTGACATTCCTCCGCCAACGAAAGAAGGTACCTGTAAAAATCTATCTTCGAAATCACACACTTACTCTCTACAGACGTAGTCAACTACCCTCTGCGACGTCTGTCACCCATTCACCCATGACTCTCATGGGCTTGAAGTTAGGCTTCATAGCGCCGCCGACGCTCGTCGATTACTTCGAGGCTGCAGATCAATCCTTCAGATACCACAAACCAATCACGAGAATATTACATTTTTCCACTCCTCGCTGCACCATTTCCTAACTGACGGAAACCGTTCCTATCACTTCACCTTCCATCGCAACAACTACTGGATCGATCCTACGAAGCAAGATCTTTCCCTCTTCTATGATTGCGCTGAACTGACCGTCGCGGAGAGCCAAAATGGATCGACCAACCTCGAAACTGATCAAGTGTATTATTCCGAGCTCAACACAAGATACGCCTGGCAAAATTGGCATCTTCATCTCCTTGATGTCCAACTCACTCGTCGAGGCATCATAGAAATTACCAGGGCGTGCTTTGGGGAACGTTATGAAAGCCTGTTCTTATACTTCCTGGGCCGCTTGGGCGACGGGACCTTGAATTGGTCTGTAACGCCGGCGTTCGGATGCGAACCCATCACATGGCGGGGGCTCAAACATCAACTGTCGAGGTTAGAAGATGCCGACACCGTTGGTGCCCTTTGGTCATTATGAATGTTCATGCTAATTTTTGTCTCCTCTGCAAAGGAACTCTCTGACCGAATCCAGCGAATCCGCAAATCATTGAAAACACTTCGATTCCATACCATGTTTCCTGGCGCATAAGACTGCGGCGTTAACAAGATTCGGGCCCTCAACTGTTCCATCGAGGCCATATATGTTATTGGAGTTGTAATCGAGGCTGAAGCTGAACCGGACGAACTGGACCCACTTCTAGACCTAGGGAAATGGCAGCAGTTCCTCTCAAAAGCCGAGATCGTTGTTAAGATGAACAGTGTCGATGTTGAAAGGTTAGCCAATTGATGCCCAGAAGAGATACTGTTTGACGCATGGAAATATTCAGTGAAGACCCGACAATTACGGAAAAGTCTGACAATTTACATGAGTGTTGATTTTGCACCAAAGATGCTAAAAATTCCAATCAATGTATGGATTTCAAGTTCCAACTATACACTAATACATTTTCGTTCTCGTTTTCAGGTCATCTTTACACTTACCCCTTCCACTGCTGTCCCCGACAAGCCTTGGCCTGCTATTGCATGGAAGGTACCGATTATTGATTCTCATCTTGCCACGTTCTCTTATCTTGTTTTTATCCCAAGCTCTTCACTATGAGAAAACAAGCCAGTTAATGTCTGCTCCTCAAGTTCTAGCTGACCGGCGTTAACGATAGCCACAACCCAAAGTGAACTATTTGGAGTAGCCAGTAAGCGTAGTCTCTTTGTCGTTTACATATCCGAGTTGCTGCTGACTTGAGCTGGGCTCCATGTCAGGTTTTTGCGTTGTTGAGGACCTTGATGACGGTACGCTGCAGCCAGCAGTTGTGAAGGTGTGTTACTACTAAAATGGTCTTCCCCCTTACTAATAAGTTGTTCGCTAGGCCTGGATATGCGGCTATTCCGAGTCTACAAAATGTGGATGATGGGCGCGACATGTCTGAACAAGTGCCAATGTCATTCAAGACGAGTACGAACGCTGTCTCCAACATGACGGGTTCAGGGCTGCGCTTCGCTGTATGTACGTCTATGGATCTGGCCTGGAATCGATTAGGACTGGTTTATTGATTCAACAAAAGGTTCGATTGACCTCACAAATAATTTGACGTCCTCTCTCCTGTGGTGGACCTAAACTCCGTTGCGTCAGTGCTCTTCCTTCGGCTCCCTTGCTAACGTTTAATGAATGGGATCTTCCATTTAGACCCTTTGGTAAATGTGTCTTCGCATGTAAACCTCCTGTGGTGCTTCACGCATGTGATGTGTTTGGTTATCAAGGTTACTAACATTGCCCGTCCACGTCATCGTTTTAATGGCTGTGTACCTCGACAGACCACCAGCTAATTGATCGCAACCAACTGCGTCGTCCGCTATTTCTCAATGTATACTCGTCTGCACCTCAAGCTATCGCCCTCAGCAAATTGAACAATCAGGTAAAGTGACTATCGTGGTACTTGAGTTTCTCAGGTTCAATACCACTCACGGGGAAATCAGCTCACGAAGTTTCAACTGTACTCCAATCGACAGAGTCCAAGGCACAGGTTTTGTCGATGTTGCTCATGATGCACAGCTTTCAAGAATAGTACACATTGGCAATGTCGCACTGAATGTTGTACAGTGCATACCGGAATATACCTCTACCTCTACCGCCTCTGGACCGTCGTTCAGGGATCAGCACACGTCTGTACTGTGATTGTATGCGAGTGGACATTTTATAGAGGTACCTCCGTTATGCTGTGTAAACACTGTATGTAAACAACTACCGTTTCCCACGGTCCTGACTCAGTACTCAGTCCCCACAATTACCGATGATATCCATTAGCAATCTAACAAACTGCTGGAGCAACGACCGCTGTGCAATTAGTGGCAGCCAATGTAAGTACGTCCGACTTCGAATGTTGGATTTCTGGCAGATTAGACTTATCTATCACAGCTGACAATGGCGCTCCCATGTTGGACGGTGAGTAATTCAGTAGTTTCGCAAATTTTCATCCTGACCACTGCACCTTTCACCAGAAGCCATCGAAGTCCTTCTCTCACATGCCATACCCAGTGCCTCGTACGATTCTTGGGAGCAACAAACACAGGGCACATGTTTACCTGGAACCCGTGCAGTCATTCTGGACCAAATTCAGAAGTGGTTGGACTCGGGTAACGAGAGGCCAGTCTTCTGGCTCTCTGGTCCTGCTGGTTATGGAAAAAGCGCAATTGCCGCGACCATAGCAGAAAATTTTGCTCAGAACGACCAACTCTCTGGTAGCTTTTTCTTTTCCAGAGACCCGGCACATCGCCGTCAATCTGTTGACGACGTGATCGCTACCATTGCTTACCAAAATGCTATATCTCATCCTGCCATTCAGAATAAGATTAGGCGGGTTCTCGATGTTGATCCCAATATCTTCGCCAAATCACTGGAAATTCAGTTTGATCGCCTCCTCATTGGTCCAGTTCGTCGCCGTCGATTCAAATATATGGCCAGTGCTCGTAACACAGTACAAATGTTGTGTAAAGCCTGGAACGCACTTGGCCTTCGATTCAACTCTACATTGCCTGCTGGCGCTCAGACCTTTTTTGAAGTTTCTATTGCATTTCTTTCTTGTGCAACCTTCTACCCACCCATTGACGGGGTAGCACGTCTGGCCGTTATGATACTCGTGGTGGCATCACTCACTCGACTCCCTACTAGTTTGAGAACCTTCTTTTATCCCCCTCCCATGATTGTGGTCATCGATGCTCTTGATGAATGTGAAGACTCCGCGAAAGGCCTTGTGAATGTAATTGCCAACAAATACCATGACTCGCCCGCACCCATTCGCTTCTTCCTGACCAGTCGCCAGGATGAACAGATCACTGGGGCGTTTAGCCAATATTATGATCGTCTCCATCATATCAACTTGGTGGACTCGCCAGCACATGACGATATTCGTCTTTATTTACAGAAGGAGTTCAACAATATCAGGATCAAAAACTCACAGTATTTCGAATCCCATGAAGAGTCATGGCCTTCCTCAGCGGACATCGATTCCATCGTGAAGAAGTCGCAAGGTCTTTTCATTTACGCGTCTACCCTGCTCAATTTTGTTGGCGACATGGAACAGGGGGAGATTCCGGTACAAAAGCTGAAGCATGCAATGCTTCAGAATGATGGCCTTGATGCTCTTTATCGCCAAGTTTTGCAGGATGCACCAGGGTTCAATAATCCTGACTTTAAACGAATTTTGGGTGCACTATGTTTCCTCCATGACGCACTTTCCGTGGGCTCCCTGGTAGTACTCCTTAGGCTTGGTAGTGCTACCAATGCTCGTCGAATATTGCGGGGGTGCAAATCAATTCTTCATATGCCACCGGCCGATCATGAGAATATCACCTTCTTACACATGTCATTTCACGACTTTTTGACCGACAGAAATCGTAACTACATCTTCGATCCCATGGACTGCTGGATTGACCCTGTGAAGCAACATCTATCCATCTTAAATGATTGTGTTCAGCTCATTGTCGCGGAGAGCCAGGGGGACAGATCGATTAAAGAAAGTGATTCGAAGTTTGTAGAGCCAAGTACGAGTTATGCCTGGGCAAACTGGCATCGCCATCTCGTTGACCTGCAGCATAGTGGTGAAGGCACGGCTGATCTATTGAAAACGCAATTCGGGGAGCAATACGAAAGTCTGTTTTTATACTTCCTCGACGGTTTAGGGGATGGGACCTTACAACGTCGGGCCATCACATCGCCCAACCTTGAACCCAATATTCCGAGATTGGAAGATGAAGTTAGGTTTTGGCTCTTCCTCACTCTTTCTTACATATGCTAATATCCTGCATATTATCTATGAAGGAGCTCTCCGACCGGATTCGCCGGATCCGAGCGTCCTTGGGGTTGATCAAAATTTGAAATGATACTTTCTTGTGTTGACTAGGCGTAAGCCCATGATGATTAGTAGCTCGATTTGCTTGAATTTCTGTCGAACTAATTTCTTTCTTTCTGTCAAGCTGTATTCTTCCTTTACTCTGTGTTCGACGAGATATGCTTGTCTTTAGGTACGATTACTTAGGTGTACAATATAGGATGGATGTATAAGTGCGGTGGCAAAACACCATAGTTCTTCCACAAATTCCATCCTTCCGTAAAATCTAGGTATAGTATCCAACCTAACATTCCTCCCCCTCAGCAGCCTCATCCTCCTCCTCCTCCTCCAAAACCTCTTCCCAATCCGGTGTAAGCACACGCTCCTTCTGGAATTGATACCCAACAAACTTCATCACACTACAAGAAAAATCCGTTGGTTAGTCAAACTCTTCCACTTCAAGCTCCAACAGAACGTACTAGATAGTCCCATCGGCACAGCCAACAACAACTTCCTCATGGCTCAGCTGCATCGACATGGGGTTCTTCTCTGGAGTCGCGAGACCCGCAAATTTAGCGGGTAGTTGACCTAAGATGCCTTTCGTCGTGTTGATCGACTTGCCCCCTTCGCCCCCAGCAACAGCTGACCATGCACCCGTCAACGGCGTAATATTAGTGTCAATGTCGACAGACGGTGTCGGTGTCTTCTCCATGGGCACGATAAAGTTCAGATCCGCATCGTCGTCATCCTCGCTCTCGCCTCGACCATGTTGGTGAACTGACGGAGGTTCTTGGTCTTCATGCGTAGACATGAATATCTGAGAACATAGGTAGGCGTAAGCTCGAAAACCTCACGAAAGTTGGGACGAAAATTTACCCTCCGATCAGCACCGGCCCTCGAACTAAATCTTGTAGCAGTAACCACACGTCTCTTCCTCGGATCCACAGCACCAACCGCAACATCCGGCGTCTCAACAACCGCAATCAACTTGGGAGGCGCAGTCAGAATGGCTGCACGGCCAAACCGAATTGGGAAGGACCCAGGCGCGGGTGTACTGTTCCTTGGCGAAGGACTGAGTGGGGTGGTTGGGGTACGGGAAACACTGACGCTCAAACGTCCCTTGTTGATCGAGCTATTGATTGGAGAGGGTGCGATGAGGGAGATTCGACGGTGTGGTGTTGAGAGTGACGACGTAGACTTGTCGAGCACGGATCCGGTGCGTTTGCGAGCCTGAGTAGGACCTTGGCTTGTGGTGAAGGAGACGGGAGATTGTGCCGTCAGCGATTGTGCTACGATGAATTTCTCGTCCGCTTCTTGCCATTGGAGATGCAAAATGACTGATTTAGTCGCACACTTGAATGTTGTTAGTGGGGCTTAGGTCAAATTGTGCCAGCAATACACTCACTGTCATCTGGGTGCCCTTTACAGCAAACCACCTGTGACAAGATTAACGTACGTCCACGATAGGAAGAAAAGCCTTCCTTACTGAAGCATATTGTTGGGAGCAGCCCCAACATTGAACAATTTAGCATTCAACACAGGATCACCCGCTCCCAGCTCTGAGAGCTTGAACTGTGAAATCATCTCTCGTCTCTCTGCAACCATCAAATCAGCCCTCAAGCGCAAAAAACGAAACTAGAAGAACACAAACTGATCGAGAACACCCTCACAATTCCATCAATAGTCACACCAACCACCCTCTCCCCCTCCTCTCCAACCCCGCCACCACCATCGCCTGCGATGATCTGTACCCCAATAGCAATCGTAGTCTGTTGCCCAAACCGTACGATCTTCGTCCCTGCGCGCCAGTCCCAGCACACAAGAGCCTTGTCAGCCCCAGCAGAAACGAGGTTCTTCGAAGAGAGCCACAGCCCGAATACCATTAAGATGGCCGGCAAGTTGTTGGAGGGGCGTAAAAGTAACAGAGGAGAACAAGTGCACACGCCTAACGCAGTAAATGTCAGTGAAAAGATCGAGCATCAAAGGGAGTACATCCAACATACCCAACATCATGGAAACCAACAACAAACACCTCTACAGGGGGAAGGAAACTCAGCGATCAAAAGGGGTTCACAAAACAATCCAACAAACCTTCCTCAGCCAAAAAGTCAACACAACTCACAGGCTTCTTCACCTGCAAACACTTCTTCATTTCACCCGTCTCTATATCCCAAAACCTAATCGTCTCATCATAACTCCCACTGATAAGTCGCTTGCCCCTCAAAAGCAGGGTCGTGCAAAAGTTCGTGTGTCCGTTGAGGAACCTGACGGATTGTGGGAGGCCATTGTGGAAGTTGGATTCGCGGTGATGGAGGGATCGATATAGAGGTGCCCTATACGAACCTTGAGATTTAGATTTGGGCAAGGAGCGTTATTCAGTACAAACTTACCATCCTTCGGGTGTTGCGGGAGGGGTGACGGGCGTAGGATCTGTTGCGGTGATTCGCAGGCAGTGATAGCGCCACAAAGCTCGATGCTGGACCATCGTTTGCCATTTTTTCGATACCTGCGGCGAACAACGTCAATTTAGCAAACATAATGAAGGATTCAAAAACGAACGGGTTCAAGTGCGATAAGCTCTTTGACAGTCAGATATTTGAGGACGCGGAACGCAAGGTCTGGAGCGAAACTACCCAGAACGTCGAATGTTCATTTTGCATATTTCTCCAGGAGGAGGATTTGAAGAGCGATATCGCCAGGAAGGCATGCTGAACAGAAGGTCAACCTTAGTTGAGACAAATAAGTAGAACAAAGTACAATCTAGAATAATCGCAATCCTATGAAAACAATGAAGTGAGAAGACGGATCATGTAAAGGCGAGAAAGACCCACAATCTCATACGACCTTCCCTTCCCAGCCCTCGCAGGGCTTTCCTCACCTCAGTCTCATTGAAAGAACTCTTCCCATCGCCTCGCAACGCTCTAGCAAGGTCAACATCCCCATCCCCATCATCAAAGTCATCACGATACCCACTCCAATACCCACTCTTCTTCTTTCCACCACAAACACACATCGTATCCAGCAGTTGATGGCTCGCATGAACGACAGCTTCACCAGGCGAATGACGAAGCACGCGAACCTCAGCTTGAAGAGCGTGCAGCTGAGCAGCCGTCGACGCCTGCGCACGCTCTAACAGGCGTTTGTAGTGCAGGATTTTGCGGGTGTGCATGGCCATAATGTCTGAGAGGGCCGTTTCCATCTAAGCAAATACTTTGTTAGAATCGCAGCAAAAGTAATCAGCCGAGAAGGCTCACCTCCTCATCGACATTCCCATCATCCAAATCCGTAACCATCTCCATGGTCATGTCATCCCCGTCCCAAAACGCATACCCATCGTCAGTAGCGACGGCTGTACCAGTACCAGTGGTCCCGCCACTGAAAACCTTTCCACGAGATTCCATCAACACAAGACTTTCGTCCAATAATGCAGGGTGCTGCGAACCGTAACTCCCCGCTCACACGCTTCGTGGAGTTCCCCTCTTTGGAGTGACCTTGGGCTTGGCGTGACGTGGTTGCTTTTCAGCGCTTTTGGAGGGGTACCATGTGGAGTTAATGATAGCAGAGGTTTTCCCTTGGCTTTGGGACTCGGCGAGATGAGATTGATGGATGGGGAAGTTGTAGCCGTGGATTTTGAGATGGAGCCGCTGGAAGGTGTGCTTGGCATAGTTGTTCGGCGGGGTGATGGGGTACCTGTCATAGAGGTGATACGCGTGCGAGGAGAGCGGGCTGGAGATGCAGAGCCTTCGAGCTGGATGGCTTTCATGAGTGGTTGTGTGGGTGGCGAGGTCATGTACAGTGAGGTCGAACGGGCGGTACGGACTGAACCCGTCACTGTGTTTTCAACTTGGTGGGAGAACGAATGGGGGGAGAAGGGGTTGCTGGCGTGGCGTTGTTTGCAGAGGTTGATTTTGAGGGATCGAATCGAGGGAAGTTTTGTCCTGGAGTTGGCACAGAGGTCCTGCGGGTGTTTCCAGCTAATGAAGGATTGGAGGTGGACATGCGTTTCGCTGCAATCGATGGTACAGGGACTGGAGTTGCATTTGGCGAGCGCCCTGCATTGCTCTGCTTTGCGCTAGGACGGACAGTCGCGTCTTCGCTCATGAGTGAGGCATTGGAATCTGCTCGTGGTTTAGTGACGCTTGACGTGGACACTGAAGGTCGTAATGTCGAGGAGCGCGTCGTTGATCGCGAAAAACGCGTAGAAGATTCAGAGGGGTTGTACGAAAGCTTTGAGCTCATCGCGAAATGTCGTGAAAGTTTGTAATTGCAATTCCGATTAGGTGCTCGTTGCTAAGTTGGGTTGCCACACACGACGCACACGATGGCAGGTACGTTGAGATCGCACGTTCCAATTAGACTGTACCACGACGCACACGCCGTCCTTCGTGGACGACTGAGAATAGATATTTTTGAGATTGCACGTCTGGTTGCTAAGTTCACGACGCGCACCCCGTCGACTGAAGGCAGATATTCTTGAGATCGCACGTCCCAATTTTCAATACTTGCTTAGACCGTACAGCGCAAAGCACTGGAGGTGGTCATGGTGGTACGAGTTGAAAAGCAAAGCTCCCGATTTGGGAGCTTGGCTGATCCCCGACTCTGGAACAGAGGAGGGTTCTGTCAGATCGATAAATCCTGAAATAGGATTTCAAAACATTGATAGAACAATAACAAAATATACCGCTACCTCTACCTCTACCTCTACACTACCTGCCAGTGTTTATCCTCCAACAAATCCTCGAACCCCACGTCATCGCCTCCAGATACCCCAGCATCTGCTCGACGTCACCTTCCTTTCAGCGGGCCACATTTCGCTCTCCAATACTACCATTCTCCGCATACTTGGCCATCAGGAAAATGGTTCTGGACTGTAGTTTGGCTATATTTACATAGTCTCCATAGGCTCAGTAGGTCAACATAGGTTAATCATTACCTCTGTAGACTATGGTAGGTACAAAAGATACTCTGAGCCTACAGTAGACTATCAAATAAATTTCACCTCATCAAAAATTTGGAACAATGGAGACATGATATCACAGTCAATGGGGTATGAGGGATATTGTGATCATAATACCAGTATATATGATACAAGCTACCCTGGGCCACAAATTATTAGACATATCTTCTCACTGTTTGCACTGGAGGTGAACATTTGGTGAACAGTTTTATAAAAAGTTTTCCCAGCAGTAGTGGTATGTATAGTGCAAAGAGCTAGATATTGCAAAGGCTCAAATAGACTAAATGTAATATTGCATGTGCGATAACTGATCTCTTGTATAGGCCTCTCCATAAGACTCTGAGTTCAATTCTGCAAAGATGTAATATTTATTCACTAAGTTTCCCTCACCCATGTCATCAAACTGATCATCTCTGAAATTGATCGAGTTTAAACTAGGTTTACTCAAGTCCAATGTAAGCCGACCAGGGCTAGTTTTGCACGCACACATTCACAATCGCCGTGTCCGCTGACACGCGACCAAGAGCCGCTGCTCAACCATACAGAGCCGCTGCTCGACTTACAATCCACGCTTGGATTGATACTAACATATTTTTAGAATCTTCCCTTATGGCTGGGGGGCGAGATGAGACGACTCCTTTCCACAAGGCTCTCGTCTCAACATCTCACTCCCTCAGCCAGGTAAGTATTCAACCATTTCATTCAAGGCTCTCGTAATAACATCTCACGTCGTCAACTTAGTATTCTATGGTTGTCTTTTTGTCAATCATAATACTACGCATTCATCGTTCCTCAATTTTCTCCTATGAGTGAGAACCATGCAAGCCTCTTCGCGTCTGCAGTACCAGGAAATGGATCCTCCAATACTGTTGGAGAGAATGAGAATGACCAGTATCAGGAGACCGACATTACTCAACAGACTGGAAATGGAGTTGGACGATACACACCAGATGAATCTGACAACGGACAACAGGGAACCAGTCCTACTAGAGAGGCTGGGAATGACCAGGCAGGAGATATCGACGACGGAGAACCAAGCGAGATCGAACAAGAATGTATCGAACAAATGGACGACCTCGTCGAAAGCTTCAGAGTTAACGAAATCACTAAACTCAAAGCGCTCTCCTGTATTATATCAATCCTCGATCTCAACCTGAGGAGTGAGCAAGCCAGAGACGCAGCTGTTGAGTACTACGCCAAAACCCTCGATGAGGTTCAAGCCCTATCTTCTTCAGCGGTTAGGAGAAGTGAAATTCCCGAAAAGGCATTCAATCCGAAGGGATGCAATCCAAACCCAACAGAATCTCGCAGAAATACCGAGCATGACGCCGAAATCGACGAACTCATTTCTCAAATCAGTTGTGACTCAAAAAGATCAAGGGAAAAATCTCCAGGAGGTGGATCTGACAATGAACTCGAACTCGAACTTCATGGAGCATCAAACAAAAAGCGCCGAGTCTTTGAATCAGAGATGCCCTGGTATACGAGAGAAGAAGAAGCCAGAAGAAGCGGGAACAAGGACTGCGAAGAATCCCGTAGAATTCTCCACCTCTTTGCTCGAGACTACAAAGTCGTCAAGCAATGGATCCAAACTTCTCGAACTGTACCCCTCGGATTCCCTGGGTCCGAGTGGGACAACATCATCTGAGGACAACCTGTCAACCTCGACGCCGTGTTCTCCTCACTGCACCACATTTCAGCTCCTAAAGAGAACGTTGGACGCGTGGGAGACACTGAGATCTCCCTCAGGAAGTCTGAACCTGCAAAAAGGGTCCAAACGAGTGGCGAGTGGACCAGTGCCTGGAACGCCACCATCAAAGCGGTCAAGTTCGCATTTCCTCATAGAGAACAAGAACTTAGGGAATACGCCAAATATATTGAAGGACATTTCTCCGCAAAAGTCATCTCAGCACATCGACGAATCATCCTTTATGATATCGCCATTCGGAACGAAGTTGGTGGAGGACAAAACGCCCTACTCACCGACACCCATAGGTTCTCCAGACTTTTCTCAGCCATCGTCATGCCTGATGGAATCGAGTCTGAGCACGCCAGGCTTGGCCCGAAGCGAGGCATTGGGAAAAACTCAAAAACCGAGATCTGTAATCGGTTCAACTCTATCAACGGATGCAGGAACTCTGCCGAAGATTGCTGTTTCCGACACGCTTGCAAAAAATGCAAACAAATGGGTCATGGGGAAAAATCTTGCGATGTCAAAGAAGGTTCTGGCACATGAACTTCATCCGAAGTACCTCAGATATAACATATGGGATAGTGGTGAACATTTCCTACGCTCCTCTGCTGACTGGTCAGAAACAGCTTCGCCACTACCATCAATCCCAGAATCTGAACTCGCAAATCCAATTGTCAGAAAAACAATTAACGACAACCCCCACCTTTTTGATATTGTGACACCCATCTTTGTCAACCGTTTCCAAGAACTCCTCAAATCACATCCTAACCAACCTTTTGTTTTGTCTGTGTGTTGTGGACTCCGTGAGGGTTTCTGGCCGTGGGCCGATACCCATATCGGAGAATACCCCAACACTCTAGACTACTCGTTACCTGACCCTGACAGCCCTGATGAAGCTGAATTTCTACGAAATCAACGGGATCATGAGATTTTCAAAGGTCGTTTCTCTGAATCGTTTGGGGACAGACTCCTCCCTGGCATGTACTGTATGCCAATTTTTGCTGTCCCTAAACCACATTCAACAGACCTTCGAATGGTAACCGACCAGAGTGCAGGGAAATACTCCCTCAACAGCATGATTCACAGAGAAGATATCACTGGCTATCCCCTTGACAACCTTCAACATCTAGGCAAATTTCTCTTGTCCATGCATCGCCGAACTCCTGATTCTCCCTGTGTACTATACAAATCCGACGTTGCCGAAGCATACAGACTCCTCCCTGTGCACCCTTTCTGGCAGATCAAGCAGATAAACCGCATTTCCGGACATTTACACGTTGACAGGAACAATGCCTTTGGCGGTCGTGGGTCTGGCTGCAATTGGATAGCCTTCATGTCCTTAGTCTCCTGGATAGCTAAGAAGCAACGGACCATAGAACTCCTGGGTACTTACTTGGATGACTCTTTTGGTCCGGATCATGCTAACAACGTTGCCTGGTACTCTCCATACAACAAATTCATGCCGAAGAACCAGGTTAAGCTTTTACAACTGTGGGACGAAATTAACTTACCACACAAAGAGACTAAGCAGGTCTACGGTTCTTCGCTTACAATCATAGGTATCGAAGTCGACGCAAATGCCTTAACCATGACAATGCCACCAGACACATTGAAAGAACTGATCTCAGCCATCGTCGAATTTGTCAGCTCAAGCCACAAATTCACCTTGCGCGAATGGCAACGCCTAGCAGGGTGGATCAACTGGAGCTTTAATGTTTTTCCTTTGCTCAGACCTTGTCTCAACAACTTCTATGTGAAGATCTCTGGAAAATGTGCCCCAAATAAATACATCAGGATCAACAACGCCGTCTGTGACGATTTAACCTGGGCTGCAAGGCATCTTGAATCAGACAAAGGTGTACGTTTAATCCACCAAATACATTGGGACATCTCATCTGCAGATGTAATCATTTACTGTGATGCTTGCCTCAAAGGCATGGGTTTCTGGTTGCCTGACAAATGTGTCGGTTACTATTCACCTGTGCCCGACCACACCACGGACGAACAGATCTTTTATTTTGAAGCATTATGTGTCTTATCAGCCATTCACCACGCCACAGACATCCTCCAGATCCCTCCCTCTGCCAAGATCCTGATATACACCGATAACGACAACACTGTTGCCATTTTCAACACCCTCAGATGCTTACCTCATTACAACCCAATCCTTATCGACGCCGCCAACGTCTCCATTACACATGAGATCCACCTGAGAGTGTTACACATTCCAGGGGAATTGAATTACGTCGCAGACGCAATATCACGAAAGAACTTTTCATTGGCACACCAGTACGTACCTGATATCACAATATCATCATTCACACCCCCTCGATTGCCGCTGGGGGCACCCAAAAAATGATCTCTTCCTCTGTGCGTTCCAGGCAACCTCTCAGGCAGCCTTGGACATGCGAACGCCTTTTCCGAGAGCAAGCTATTGCTCTCGGGCAGGCCATAGACAATTCTACATGGAAAAACTACGGTTCCGCCCTCAATTCTTACTTGAATTTCGTTAAAATGCACGACTTCCCCTTAGAACCCACCTCAGAAACCCTCAGCCTATTCACGGTGTACATGTCCCATCACATCAAACCCAACTCGGTCGCCACGTACCTATCAGGGATCTGCCAACAACTCGAACCTTACTTCCCAAATGTCCGCTCCGCCTGTAACTCTACTCTTGTACACCGTACATTGCAGGGTTGCAGGCGCCGTCACGCTGTTCCCACATCTCGCAAACGTGCCTTAACTTTAGGTGACCTTGAAACCGTTATAAATGATCTAGGCGACTCTACAGATTACGACGATCGCCTCTTCATAGCACAATTACTCACTGGTTTCTTCGCTTTATTCCGTCTGGGCGAAATGACATATCCAGACGATCCCCAACTTCGTGACCCTAGAAAAGTCACCAAACGCAACTCTGTCCGAATCTTTGACACATCCTTTCAACTTTTTCTGCCTGGCCATAAGGCCGACAGATTTTTTGAAGGAAACAAAATTATCGTGCGAAAGAATGACCGCATCTTTGACCCCCACAAATTCTTCACCGCTTACCTTCGTGCCCGAGATAAAAAATTCCCCCTCAGCTCTCCCTCTGGCTTACAAGCAAAGGCGTCATACCAACGCACTCTTTCTTCATCAAACGCTTACGTCGATTTTTCGATTCAGACACTGCCGGACAATCTCTATGAGCCGGAGGTGCCACATCACTTGCAGAAAATGGAGTTCCCCCTTCAATCATTCAAGCCATCGGCAGATGGGCATCCGATGCCTTCAAAATTTACATACGAAAAAACCCCGTCCTCATCCAGGCGCTCCTGTTTGGACAAACGGCCCGCACGCAATCTTCCTTTATCCACGCTTTGGATTCCTGACCGGCTTTTGACAGACTTTTCCCAAATTGACTTTATTATTTAACAGACTTTTCCCGAATCGTTTACTCTCACACCTACCTACGGATATGGACCTCTCCCATCAATATGGACTTACATGTTTCTTTCTCCTCGCGTTCTTCCCCTCGCTCCTCACATCGCCCACTACGTGACCTCATCACTCCAAACCTTTCCATTTTTTACTTACCTTTTTATTTTTCTTCTTATATAGGATTATAGCCATACCTCGAGTGAAAACGCGTCGGAATCGGGCGCGCACCGTGCCCGATTTCTGACTTTTTGGCTATTCTTCCTCATGTCTATCTAAGAATCCGCCTCTGCAAACATCCATTAGCCCAGGCGTTATTGGTCGAGTTTAAACTAGGTTTACTCAAGTCCAATGTAAGCCGACCAGGGCTAGTTTTGCACACACACATTCACAATCGCCGTGTCCGCTGACATGCGACCAAGAGCCGCTGCTCAACCATACAGAGCCGCTGCTCGACTTACAATCCACGCTTGGATTGATACTAACATATTTTTAGAATCTTCCCTTATGGCTGGGGGGCGAGATGAGACGACTCCTTTCCACAAGGCTCTCATCTCAACATCTCACTCCCTCAGCCAGGTAAGTATTCAACCATTTCATTCAAGGCTCTCGTAATAACATCTCACGTCGTCAACTTAGTATTCTACGGTTGTCTTTTCGTCACCCACCCACCCACTTCCTATACTACGTAGCTTACTCATACGATGTATTGCCATACCTCGAGTGAAAACACGTTGGAATCAGGCGCACGCCGTGCCCGATTTCTGACTTTTTGGCTATTCTTCCTCATGTCCATCTAAGAATCCGCCTCTGCAAACATCCATTAGCCCAGGCGTTATTGGAAGGCTTCATTGTGAAAAGTGATGGTAGAGTGAGCACCTCAGCAAGAGGTGAAGCTACATTTTCAGTAGAAGGGGGTTGAGATACAGTACCTATGGCAACCTACCACCACCCTACATAGGGTACTCACTGACCTATGTAATCTATATATCAGGGGGGAACCTATGAAGCTATGGTTCCTACATAGGCTCCATAGACCTACATAGGTCTCAACCGATTTCCTGATGGCATCTGTCAGGGTGAAGATGAGTAGTAAACAAACAACCAGGCTGCCTTGTCCAGAAGCGAAGAATCGTCGAGCGCCGTCAATAAGGTAGAGTCAAGTGAAGCTTCACCAAGTCGGCGTTTTGACATGCAGGAGGCCCTGGTACTTAGAAGTCGCTGTCCGACTCTGGGACAGCTTCAAGCAGTGAGGCCAGGAACGGGATCTGTGGAAAGTCTCGGCGCACGATGGTCGTTGGCGCGCCTGTGTGACTTTCGTTTCGGAGTGACAGAGGGCGAAGCGGTCAGGGGACCACAGGCGAAACGTGGGGAGGTCCTGAGTGACGTGGTGTGTACTTTGTTGGTAGCTGAAACCACCTTGCTTGTGATGCGACGGGGGGAGGGCTGATGCTTCTACCTGACGATGGCGAAAACCACATCGATGTCATCATGACAGAGTTTGTGCTGGCCAGGCACATACCCGATTGTGAAGACATCGCGCGCCAGAGGAGGGGAGAGCATGAAGTTGGACGTGGACCTCAATCCACTGTCGGGCACTCAGATTACATGAAAGAATCAAGCCCTAATAGATGGATAGCAAGTATAGGGCTGTCTAATAGAAAATAATCAACATACATGCTCTCTGAGTCTTCGTCTTTTTGCCCTAGATCTTGAGTCTCGTGCTTTGCATGTGAGATTGCACTCAAAATCTTACGAAAACCTGTTTGTACTTGTAGTTTGTGGCTGATGTCATGCAAAATCAACCCAAAATGGTTACTTCAGGTCACGAAATACAAATGCAAACAAGTTTTCATGGGATTTGCAGTGCAATCTCACATGCAAAACACTGTATACTTTTTGTGATTGGATGATGAAAATAGTAACTCTCACGACTCACACGAGGTCCCTTTGTTGTGCCTTCACTGCGACCCCTTCATCGTACCGAGCCAATAACTTCAACTTAGTAAGCGTAAGCCTCGATCAACGCTGCCAGTGCGAATATCTCAAACGTCGTTGGGCATCGCTGGCAGTTACTTATTGTACAAATGTGTGTGCATAAGTAAAGTGCCCCATCAAAGTAAACACCGAACTCAATGACAAGCAGCGCTCACTGGCAGAATTCGGCGACTGCTCCAGTCGAGACAACTACATAACCTCCCAAAAAAGATCCCCAAGGCTTACATCCAACTCCTTCGCCAAACACAGCGCCATCTCATACCCCACCACAGCCCTAAACGTCGGCGGACCATCCAACCGATCAACAGCCGACGTCCTAGTCAAAAGACGCATACTTGTCAGCTCCACTACCGCTGCATACACAGCGACGCGTGAAATATCCATATCCGTCTCCTCCCCGGGTATACTAAAATCGGAAGCGTGTGCGTGTATCCTGGAATCAACGTCGTTCTCCTCAAGGAGTGCACCGAGTATAGCGAGCATCCTGTCCAGCGTAAATGAGGTTGGGCCAAGGAGGCGTTGAGCGACCTTCGTCACCCCTCCTTTCGTTTTTGTCGGTTTACCCGACGCGCGCCGTTTTCTTTTCTTCTTCTCGTCCAGCCCCCTTCCAAATATCCTCAGATCGGATTTTGGAGGGTTGGTGGATGCGAGGAAGGATGCTAGAAGAATGAATTTGGATAGCCGTGGGAGGGAGGTGATCCCTGCGTCTTTCTCGTCCGACGGTACAACGGGTTTAACATTGGTTGGTGAATTGTCGAGGAGGTTTGGTGGTGGTTCGTTCGCCTTTGCCCAATCTGTGGCATTTTGGAGGCCTGGGTAGAGGGCGTCAAGGGCCAGGGAAAGAGAGGGGTTGAATAGATGGCTGAGGCGCATGCGGGTCTCTTCGGAGGGGGGTTGGAGGTGGGATGAGTACATTGAGATTAAGTGTTTGACTATGTCTGCGGAGAATGAATGAGTGATTTCAAAGAAATATTGTTTACACATACCTTCTTTCGTTGGCGGTGGTATGTCAAAGAAATACGGGTCTGGAGACGCGCCCAGTGGTGGTCGTATCGTCTCCCATGGGGCCTCTGAGACAAATACGACACAAAGGTCGACTCGGGCCTGCAAAAAGGAAGGTTAACTGCGCCAGTAAGGACAACAACGAACCCACCAGCTCAGCAAGTCACGTAAGTGGCACCATCAACTCCGGTATTAACCTCTCAGCGCGTTCCACAACAACAACGAGCCTCAAATCTCCCTCCTTCTCCTTCCCCTTTCCCAAATACGCGTGAACGGCGCGTAAACCGTGCATGAACCCGTCAAAAGTGTCGTTCCACCTCACCCCATCATCTGCACCCCAATTGATGGCTCCATCCTCCCATTGCGGCGTCCAATGAAAGGTGGTTAAGAACGTTGTCGATTACGGCGATGGTGGTTTGGATGGCGTCGGCGTCGTTTATGTACATGAATGGTGGTGGCATGGTTGAGATGAGGGTTGAGAATTGTGATGTAAAGTCCCCGTAGCCTGGGTGTGTGGTGTCCATTGTTGTGGTTGTTGGGTAAGAACCGTGAGCTTGAGTACGTCAGTCACCAGCGATGTCTCTTCCACACTTCCACCATCGTTCAGGGCTTTGGTCTCAACCTCATGTCACTCGATGGGCAGCCACCCACAAGCATCGATTGTATAATGTCTATCTCAAATGAACTTCAAATCCTCCGTTCCTACGCTGATTTGCCCTGTCCCAAGCACGAACGACGCCAGAATATAGTTCTTCGTTAACTTTTGCAAGACACAAAATAAATTGGCGGTGGAGGGAGAGATCATCAAGAAGTCTAAGGAGGAGCATGGCAGCCTCAAATGATCTGCGCAATATTACGAGTAGCAACGGATTCTGCTTTACGGTGGGGAAGCCAAACCCATCAACTCGGCGTGAGTCGTTTTCCAAGGTCTAAAACTAAGCTACTTTGACGAGACGTCTCTACATAGCGTAAATCCAAGCCAGGCGATTCATATTACAAGTTATGATGTTTCTACTCGCGACAGGGTATGGCTGCTACTAGTGGCAAGAATCGAATCCTTCTCCCTCAACTGTGACAATTCAAAATGCCAATATGGGCACGTCCTGGGGTTCAAATCTACACTGTGGTACTTCGCAACCTCCTGCACTTGCAGATCGGCACTGAGGGGCAGAATGCAATAGTACTGTTCGTGGAACTCTTCTGAGGGACCCACGCACCAGCTGTGATTGTAGCTCACGGAGGGCGTGTACATAATCCACAGACAGCTGACCTGGAAGGAGCCCAGCCGGCGGACCTGTGCCAGCCATCCAGCCATAGGGTCCGTACAGGTGCTCAGCTAGGCATCTGACGGCTCGTTGAGCTAGCGTGCACTCTCTGCCCAGAGGCGCTCCTCGACGCGCGTCATGAGTAGCAGGGGTGTGCCGACGTTTTCATCAGGAGCACGTCCAGACGGTGGGCACGGGGATGGAGCTGTTGTCGGGGATGTATTGGGTGGCAAGCGCTTCTGTGACTGAATTGTCGCGACTGCGCTAGACATCAAGTCGGAATGGGAGACGTGTTACCCACCACAACCAAGTTAAATGGCTCAAGTACATGAGGGACTGGTACGCTTTCAGTGGAAGGAAGCGCAACATTCGCCAAGTAGCCCACAGCGTTCTGGCTACAGTTCGGCATCTGCAGTGCCATGTGAGCTATCAGAGGGGTGGACTGGAAGGACTTGCCTGTGGTACACAAACTGCTTGACATTAATATCAAACATGGGCAATCTGGCTGTAGCAAAGGCGACATTGAAAGAGAATTTAGGGTTGAATGTTGAACGCCGGGCCTTCCATCCTCAAAGATTATGTCTACCAACTTGATCTCCACACAGGCCCTTTCTGTATCGTCTAAGAAGCCTGTAACTTGATTGGTACACTTCCCAGCAATTTCCCAGACCAAAGACGAGAGGAAACCTAGCTTCCTCTCTACGGTTCCAAGTCACTTAATTCAAGTCCTGACTAACCCCCTAAAGCACCCTCCCAGACCTTAGAGACAACAGATAACCAAGCGCTTCTCTATGACTCCAAGCCACTTGGTATCCACTCCAGTGAAAATTCAGGATGTTCTACAGCAGGTCAGGCAAAGGCCCTCGATCCCCCCTGGAGGCTTCTCGTCTCGGTATCGCTGCCGCAACAACATCACATATACTATGGGGGAAAAGCACCAGCCTAAACTTGCCCCGTTGCATTGAGATCATGGATCCTGCGAGAACGATACTCTGTCGACAAATTCAAACCGCAGTTGTCACTCACCATGGTCTAAAACATCGAAACGGTCGTGTTGGGCATCCATCAATGGGATATGCACGCTTCCCCGTGGGCCATCACCTAAAGTCCGCTTGGATCCGTACACCTATCCTCATAGCCCCGTCTCCTCTTCCACTCAAACCCCGCTTCCTTTTCAAATAGTTCCTTGACTGGTTGTGCACCATGTTATTGGCTTGGACGCACCAGCTGCACCCAAACACCAATCCCGTCTTTTCTCCATGAAGACTGCCTCGAATCTAGGGCACCCAGTTGTAGTGTTATCGAAATAATGACACAAAACACGTCATCTTCACAAGAGGCTTATGGTATGGTTAGCGTGGCGTTGAACAGGTGATAGTTTTGGAAAACTGCTTGTGTTGAAAGCACGAAAGATTCGAAACTGGAGACGACAAGAAATATAAGCGCTGAACCGGCGCAAGTCATGTCTCCAGTTCCCAAGAGTGGTCCCGAGAGGAAAGAAGGGATAAGCGCTGGCCTATTGGGTGGCTGTCAACTCCGAAAAGGTCTTTCAAAATGAGATGAAAGACCAGCATCACGGGGCTCAGATAAATGTTTGGGGGGGGGACATTACGACTCGAAGTTCTCCAAGGAGGCCATCATAGCCAATTGTCCTGGACTCGCGAATGTGTCATCGGAAATGAGTACACACGATGTAGCAGGGGAAAACGTAAAAATTCACAGGACGAATACCCAGAGTACCCAGAAATGCCATGGACGCCCGCATCGATATCACAGTTTGAACAAACTACCTACCATTGACGCCGCAGTGTGTAGGAATCATACACACGATGCATCAACAATGGAAGCAACTTGTAACTCTGTTTGGTACGGTCGCCGAGGTGTATCAGGCAGGATTTGAAAAAAAAAACGTTCAAGGTCAGACTCATTCCACCGAGATGTCTCCATGATGGGAGTTGCCAAGTAGAAATTTCCAGTGATGTGCCGGTCATTGACTAGTCAATATTCAATGCTAGTCATGACAAGTCAAAAGAAGTCAGAAGTCAAGTCAAATTGACCGTGACTCGGTCACCATTTACTAAATAAGGCAGGATAGTTAGATAAGCAATGAACTTTTGTGCAGCACGGTCACTGCACGCGCACAAAAGACTGGAATTTGTGTTCGAAATATTTAATCTACAAGGGAAGGAAGGTCCTCAAGGTGAGAGTTGTTGTTATCCTCGGGGGGTGTCTTTCCTTTCCGAAATCCAAGTGCAGCTGACAAACGGCATGTGACGGCGGCGCTCTGTATGATTTCCTTGGGTAAATAAATGTTGGATTGATCATATATACTTCAAGCATGGAGTACAAAATGCATATGCCAACGCACATGCAAATTGCCAGTTTTGTTATTCATAATCTCCACTCTCCAAGTAGGGCAGACCCTTCCCATCAGACCCTTACAGTCATTCCCACTACGTTAGTAGTGGGTTTTGTGGTGCGAGCTCGACTGAAAAGAAAGTCACGTGCCAAAATTTCCCATCACATGTAAGTAGTCACGCTCTTCAGTCAATGGGGAAAGATGGGAGAAAGGTCACGTTCTACACCAGTTAGGAGAAAGATTGTACACTCAATCGACCAAGTCATTGCAGAAGTAGACCATGACGTACATGTGAGCAGATAAAAAAAATGACACACGGCTTTTGAAGTGCGACGAGTCTGTGTTTACGTTTAGCTAACGTAACCATTTTTGTTGAGCATGAAAGCCGTTGTAATTCAAATCAGAATTAACTTAGATATTGCTTAGATACTAAAACCTAGCCCAGTTGGAAATTGCCTGTCAGGTTGTGCTGCCTTTATCCCAAGCAGCAACTCTGACTACCGCATATTTCTGCTACATTGGTATCGGCCTTTGTCAATAAACCAAACGTGAGGGGAAAAATTATGGTTTGATATTTCAGGTAGTCTGCTTATCCCATTGGTAAGAATGATACTACAATATTCTTATGGACATTCAGATATGTGTGTATTTTGTGAGCAGTATGATATGTGGCTGCGAGGATCTGGGGGCCGAAGTCCAGGCAATGAGCAGCTTTAAATTACAAGTTGAATCTGATGAATATAGTAAATACTGAGACCATTCAACCTGGCCAAGTTGAAATGCCATAGTAGCGGGCCATGCGGCATGCCGCCCTATTCCTGCTACGTTAGTAGTGGGTCTTGTGGTGGGTCGTCGGGTGGGAAAAAATTCACGTGCTGCACGTGCCACTGAGACATCACGTTTCTTCACACGGTCATATGCTACTATGCCCCACACTCAATACAGCCGTCGATGAACAAGGGGTAGACGACCAAACCTCATCTTTTTATGTAACATACATTTCTTGCACATGACGGCCTGCTTTGAGCTAATACATGTCTGCCCTTTGTGTCCTATTTCTTTTTTTTATATGGTGACTCTGTGATCACATTTGTCATGAACCTGAAAGATGTTCAGCGGTATTAATTTCTCTTTGAATTGGGTCCTGACTGTTCAATTATTTCTGGTATATAGAATGTATTGTTTCCTCCACACACCAATGGATGTCCCGTTTAATTCAGCCTGTGCTTGAATATATCACATGCGATACACGTTTGGAAAAGATACGCACTGTGGATTGTCTATTGGCTCTCTTGAAACAAGCAACATGAACATGTGTGTTGCATAAGAATAACAGAAATGTACATTTATTGGCACAACAGCTGACATCACATTAGACCTATCAGCACAGAACACCTTGGACATATAAGCATTCGCTAAAGCCTTTTGTTGCTTCACTCTATCGTCGCTGGTCAAAAACAGATCGGGATACATCAGCCACAGCTAAAAGCAAATGCGTGATACAGGTTGAAAATTGAGCAAGGATCATACCTCTTGTTCTGCTTTGATTATATTTTCTGGTTGATCCATGAAGGTCCTTGAAAGGTCGAGATGCTGACAAGCCATTCTTCTGATCGACGACTGAGAAGAGAACTTTAATTTAGCATTAAGAAGTAAGCTGCAATGACACTCACCTTCTATTGGTTAACATATGCATCTGAACAATGGGGTTTCAATGATTGGCGGATGTGTTTGCTCCAACGGACAGTCGATACACCTTGTGTGGTTGTTGCTTACTAGCTCACCTTTAAAGGAATCGTACCTGGAATCTGTATGATGACCACATAAGACTTTGAAACCATTAGTTAGAAGGAAAATCTTATGAGGCATCGTGGCAGAAAAGTAAAGTAAGATGAAAGATCAATGACTGGGAGACGAAACGGCCATACTGTGCTGTTACCTCCATTAAAAAAAAAAGAAGATGAGCTAAGTGAATGTATAATTTAACATTCAATTAAAATAGACTGTAGCGGGCCATGCGGCTTGCCGCGCTGCGTTATGTGGTTATCCATCCGACCCTTCCCTCAAAGTCATTCATCACGTGCAAGTCAATCAAAAATCGATGTCAATGACTAGTCATGACTAGTGACTCCCAGTGAAAATGACGGAAAACCAAACTGAGACATACTGAGCCAATTATAGCCAACTCAACGTCATCGATCCAAAATCGGGCTGAGCTTCGTTTAACACTCAGGCCAATCGATCCCCACACGTTCGTCGACGATGCCCGACCCATACATCTGTGACTGCACACGGTATTGCTGTGTTGGCGGCCGCACAGAGCCAAAACCCCTCAAGAAATCAACTTGGTATCGACACGCATCTTTCCGCTCCTCGTCCCAACCCAACATAACTCCAATCGATGAATTCCTGAGAAACTCTAACGTAGTTCTACCGCCCAATGCTGCCCTGCCGCCCAATACTGCCCTACCTCCCAACGCTGCCCTGCCGTCTCACGATGCTTCCAGAAACCCCAGTGTCCTTCCGCCGCTCAACGCTGTCCCGCCGTCCCATAATACTTCGTCACCCAGCCATGCCCCACTGTCCAGCAATGCCTCATCGTCTAACCTCACTCAGGCGTCTCATCTGCGTTTCGCTTCTACTCGCTCTCGCAGCCCCTCCATTGAAACCTCGAATAAGCGCCCTCGTGTGGATTCGGCAGGCGGTAGGGAGGATCGTTTACCGCATAACGCAGACGACTCTCGCTCCTGGGATGATGTATCCAATGAGGGGCAGGTTGTAGAACTTGGTGGAAGCCAGGCAGGAGGGGACTCTGGGAATAGGGGAGAGAGGTTGTTTCTGGAGGATAACGAAGATACAGTTCGTGACGTCGTGTACATTTTGAGAATGGAAATAAAAAACTTTGATCACCATAGGACTCAGGAATGCCTCAACCCCATACGCCAGCTCGAGAAATGAGTCCAATTCGACAGCTTTCGGAGCGAGGCGGTGAAGGCGCACCTAGCCATGACTTTGAGCCTGCCGACCAACCTGATCAGCCTTTCGCTGAACCCCGTCTAATGGAGTATAATGACATCGATGTTGTCGCGACTCTCAAAGAATTGAAGATGGCTCAAGATTTTATTTCACATCTACAAAATGCAACGTTGGAAGAAGACCATGATTTCGACGCAGAAGCGAGAGAACGGCTTACCGACCCTATTACAGAGCTAATTGATCTAGATGCTGATCCTGAACTCCGGGCTGGGATACGCTTATATCTGGACACCACAAATGCTTCAGACGAAACATACCATGATGTCCGAAAGTCGATGCAATCATACCTGGCAGAAATCGGCGTAGAGAGAACGGATGAAATTCCGAGCCTATTTTCAGTCAAGAAAGAGATAGGTAAACTCACAGGCGTCCATCCCATGATGAACGATATGTGTATCAATACCTGTATGGCCTATACTGGTCCATTCTCTGACAGGGACACATGTCCTCATTGCGGCGAGTCTCGATATGATCAACAGATTTTCTTGGCTAGCGATGGACAAAAGAAAATTCCACGGCGGCAATTTTACACCTTCCCTGTCGGCCCTCAGCTTCAGGCTCTTTGGCGGAATCGAAAGGATGCTGAGGCAATGCGGCATCGCACTCGGGAGACACAAAAGATACTAGATGCGCTTGAAATTAGCGAAGAACAGCAGTCGTGGGATGACGTCTATTCTGGGAGTGATTACCTTGAAGCCGTTCGAGCTGGAAAGATTGGGCCTGATGATATGGTTCTTATGAAGTCAATCGACGGAGCTCAGCTATACCAGAGCAAACAATCTGATTGCTGGATTTCCATCTGGATTGTTCTCGATCTTTCAGCCGATATACGATACAAAAAACGTTATGTTCTCATAGGAACAATTATTCCAGGGCCAAACAAACCGAAAATCGTTGACTCGTTCATCTATCCGGGGCTTCATCATGTCTGTGCCCTTTCGCGGGAAGGTCTTCGAGTATGGGATGCATTCAAGGGGGTGGCGGAATGTGGAAAAGAGACCAACACTCGTTATTTTTTTTTCAGGGTTCCACCTGACACCCCCCCACCATTACCTTCCTAATAAAGTATGTTTTTCCCATACTCATGTTTTTTTTTTTTTTTTTTTTTGAATTCAAAATATTTCCGTGTAACAAGTCGGCTACATAGTACGCACAGGCGGTTGGCCGTAGACTAAGTTTAAGCGAAGTAAGTCGAGTCCACTGAAGATGCATATAATGGGCCTGCGCTAGCATGATATTGAAAAAACTTGTTCAAAGATGGATCATCCTGGGTAAGCAGCTACACTGTACAGAATTCTGAATGAGAGGGCATTTCTTCATTACCGTGAATGTGGTAAATCTTCAAAAACGACTCTTTAATATGCAGGCCGGATCAGAGAAGCAAAAGGCACTTGGCCTGGGGCGGCGTGGGGAGTGTAGGGTGTGTCGACGTAGATGATAGTACGTACTCTTGGTTTGGACCGTCCGTGCCAGCTTCAGATACATGGAATGTCGCTGCCCTTCAAAATCTGAAAATTGATGGGGTGTCACTTTTTTTTTTTGGCCTTCGGCCGGACACCCCCCCTCCTACCCTTGGTGCGGGATCCACGTCCCGCTACCCCCTTGGATGCATTTCAAGACCGCGTTTTTTTATCCAAACTTTTTGTCCTTCTGCTCGCCGCTGATGGACCAGGCATGACTTACTTGAATGGCCTTACTGGTCATAGCGGTGCGTATGGCTGTCGAATTTACTGTCCCACTAAAGGTCGACGAAAACGCGGCGCAAACCATTACTATCCTGCACTTCTAAAACCGGACGATTACAGTGTTGAGGGTTGTGATCATGAAGATGTTTCTGCATGGAATCTTGTTGGTGGTAATCAATCGGAATACCTCGAAGCGCTGGAGTTATTGCTCGCAACCCAAAATCAAACTCAGTATCAGAACACGCGCAAGGAAACGGGCATCAGCAAACCTAGTATTTTTAGTGGTATGCCAGATGATCAAATTCTTGGCATTCCTGCTGCTATTGCAGCGGATATCATGCACCTTTTTTCTCTAAACACCACAGACCTCAAGCTTTCGCTTTGGCGAGGAACCATTGATTGTGACCCACATGATGATAAGAGAACTTGGGATTGGGCCGTTCTCACAGGTAATACTTGGAAGGAGCATGGCGAGCGAGTTGCAGATGCAACTCAATATCTCCCCAGCTCATTTGACCGGCCCCCGCGCAACCCCGCAGAAAAAATCTCAAGCGGCTACAAAGCTTGGGAATTTCTCACGTACTTTTATGGATATGGTCCAGGGCTGTTTTACCATGTCCTACCGCGTCCATATTGGATGAATTTTTGCAAATTGGCTCGAGGAGTCAAGCTTTTCCACCAGCGCTCCATTTCCCTGCAACATCTCATAGAAGGTCATCGCCTTTTGGTTGAATATGTTCAGGAATTCGAAAAACTATACTACCAGCGCAAGGAATCTCGTCTCCATTTTTGTCGGCAAAGCCTCCATGCATTGCTTCATATTGGTCCAGAAATTGCTCGAATTGGACCTCCTGTGTATTATACACAGTGGTGTATGGAGCGGACGATAGGAATCCTTGGTCAAGAGATTCGGCAGCCCTCCAAACCGTTTCAAAATCTTTCTGAGCGTGGTCTTCGACGTGCACGCATAAACGCTCTCAAGAGCATCATCCCAGATCTTGTCAAACCAAAAATCCAACCACGTGTGTCTGAAGATTTGGGGGATGGATTTATACTTCTAGGCGGGCGAGACTCAGATGCTCGATCTATGCATCCAACATACATCCCTGCCCTCCACACCTACTTTGAATCAATTGGTATTCCTGTCCCTCCAAACTGGCACCTCGACTTAAGCGTTGGGCAAGAATACAACTTCCTAACAAGCAAATTGTTCGCACAGCTTGGAAAGAGAAAGCTCGCACAAGTTCAGTTCGAACATCTCGAAATGTCATGGTATGAATCAAGTAGTCATTTAATGTACTTACACTCACCTCTTTCAAGTGGTTTGAAAACGTTAACGGGGCACGTACAGCGAATTTCGGAGAGGTCCAATTTTTTTTTCGAGCAAACAGCGGAAATAATCAAATGAAGGGGCTCGCTCTTGTGTCCGTGTATGGTCAACCCGATCCAGACCTACTTCGAGATTCTAGCCAAGCCCTCTGGGTCTCGAGATATCATGGCGATGAAGCGCTGAAAGTTATCGATATAAAATCAATTTCGACATGTGTTGCCATGATTCCTTTTACAAAACCACCAGACGGTCGTTTCTTTGTTTGCGAAAAAATGGGTCTAGAAGTTGCATATCTCGCGGATACCCAAGAAGATCCAGAAGATCCAGATGATATTTATGTATAATACTTTTCTTGCGCAGATATGGGTCATGCAAATTTTCAATGTGAGGAAAATACACACACATATACGTCTATGTCTGAAATTCTGCAGTCCTGTGACTGCGTCATGGACAACAGAGGACAACGGCAGACACACACTCGTTCCGCAACAACTTGTATTTGAACAATAGAACCAGTTTATTTACATAGGTTCTACATCTAAGAGTGTTGTTTTAAAAAATCTAAGCAAGAGAACGCTATGAACATCTCTTAATAATTCAAATACTTTTTACTGTGTGACCGTGTGTGACGAGCTCGACTTGCATAAGCAGATATACTTACCTTCAAGTTGCTCTTGCACTACCACCGTCAAATGCCCTCCCCTCGTCGTGCTTCCCGTTCCCCTCGCCATGCTCCCCGTCATCGTCCCAGTAACTCTCAGATGTTAACGCGCTCTCTTTCGCGCTCCATCAGCAACCTCTCGCAGTGCTCAGGACCAAGCACCTCCGACAAGCCTACTGGTCCTTCGAATGGTCGAGAGGCAGCAGAGCTTGATGAATTCAGCTCTCGTAAACGTGGTCATTCGCGTGAGAGATATCGCCCTACAAAGCGTGTATGTCTTGCATTTTACTCTCTGAAGAAGCTGATTGAATGTATGCGGTCAATTCTAGGTGCGGATTGACGATTTTGCACGCTCCAACAGGGAGCGTTATTCTGAGGAGGTAAATGTTGATATTATGCTCACAGATCCAAGTAACGTTGACTATATGCGCTAATAATAGAGTTTTCGGCGTGTTGAGAGTATTGACGAGCACGCTGACTGTACTCGTCGACTACAAAGACTCAAGGAGAGGTATGACTCGCTGGATACCGAGTATTCTGCCCTCAGGTACATCCCTTTGACCATTACTGTGACTTTCACTGACGAGTTCATCTCAGAGCTGCGCATGCCGCCCTCACAACGGCCCATGAATCTCTTACCCAGGCTATCGGAAAGTGCTTGCTGTGCGAATCTGCTCCGAATGGTCCAACATCCACCTCTTCATTACCAACTCCGCCCACAGTCTTATCAGTTCCTGAGAAGTATCGAGACTTGGATCGCAAAAACGCCGCTACACGCTTCCCAGATATCAATTTCTGGACTTTGCAGGACTTCAATAAGTGGGACGGCGAGCGAAATAAAATGGCGGACGTTCTCGAGGTCAGCAACAAAAAACCTCAGCGTGGAAACGCTCGCGCAAGAGAGGGGGAAAACGTGATGTATCACTTCGTTGAGGAGGAAGACGGAGGAGTTGTAGATGGACACGTGGCATCGGCTATCCGTAAGCTTATGCAGTCGATTTTCAATGGAATGGGTGACCGCGTCCCACAGAAATGGCGTCAGGCTGGCAAGAACGATCGTGATTACGTTCTTAGTGAACTGTATAAGGCATACCCATATCTCATGCTCTGCTTCGACCACTGGAAGGCTGATAAGATCGCTTCAAACACGCTTTCAACCTTTCATAACAACACCCAAAAACGGCGGGCTCGTCTTGCCCCTGTCGTCAAACAGGAGATGAAGCCGAATATGACGCCACCCCCAACATCTCATTCGGACATGGAGCATCCAGCTTCAAACCCCATATCGACCTCACCACTCTCCCCCGCTTCACCACCACCACCACCAGTCGCGCTCACAGCTGAGCCAGCCGTCGTCAATACGACACCTGTCATTCCATCACTTCCACTCACTTCAACAACTGACTCGACCGCCACCCACGCGATGCCTCTCGTGAACGACGTGATGACTTTACCAACTCCAAACACGATGCCTATCATCCCACCACCTACGCTTCCGCCGGTGACTGACTCACCTGTTGCCCATGCGACGCCTCTTTTATGCGACACGGTTAACTTACCATCCTCAGCGGTGCTACCCCCAGTTAGTGGACCAGATGATCCTCCAGTCATTCCTCCAGCTCAGCAAGGTGTCCCATTGACTCCCGATGGTGATAGCCCTCTGGGTGGTGAGGAACTCGAAAACCATCACAATGCCGCCTTGCCTGCGCGACTAGCGCGACCTGTCGGAACCCGCCTGCTTGTCAATCCGCTGTGAGTTGTCTGGTTTATACCGACCTGTACTGTATTAACTGCAAGAAGATCGAAGCATTTCGGGGCACCGTCGGCACCAAGCAAGCGATTGACGGCCCTTCGCAAAGTTCAAGATAGTAAGGCATCTCAAGCGAAGTCGGCATCTAGCGCCAAGGCGGTGGACACGCCGTCAAAACATGGTATGGTCTTACAATCATATGTCGAGGTTATTCATCTTTTCGTTAGGTACGACCGACCATTCCGACTTAGTGCCTGGAAATCTCAAGAAAGTTACTAAGTCTAACGCACCTAAGTTCGTTTTTTTTCCACGTGCGTTATCTTTATTAACTGTCCGCCGCTTTTAGGAATCTCTGCTACAAAGCGTTCCTTGAAACTAACGACCCGATTACCCCAGCCGCTTTCGAACTGTACTGGAAAAGTTTGACAAAAGAGCAGATGAAACATTGGAATGACAAGAGCAAGTCGAAGAAGGCTGCCAGTACCAACACCAGCACCACCAACGATGATTAAATAGTATGTTCATTCGACGCGATAAAATTCTCTAACCGGGATCATAGCCACCTTTAGCCTCGCCGTTTCTGCCGTTTCGAGTTCCGTGTCCCATCGACGGCTGCCTTTTCCCTTCACTCCAGATTCATCTCCTTCGGCGTGCTTCGTTTACGCTCCTGACTGTGCTTCATACCCCCTTAGGCTTCGCTACTTAGAACTTTTTCCCGGCTTCTGACTCCTGTGCCCTGACTACCCCGCTCTCATCAAGATAGTTGGTATGTCGTTTCTACTGCTCTAGCTATTACTTGTCCGTTGCTAAACATGTTTTCACAGTACTTGTAACATCGTGGAAGCTGCTTTTTATAGTAAGTCGTCTCTATTTCTCCCTATGCGTCCATTGTAACCGGAAAATGCCTAGTGATTTCGCAACGCTCAACTTGGCTCGATTGGCTTCAAAACGCACTCTGGTGAGAGGCCGAAACTTGTTTTTTTATAGTCTTTTTGACTTAACGGTGAAGGCTTGAAATGTTCGTTTTTTTAGTTCGCTTTCGTTCCGTTTTCCTCGATAGGTTGGGATGCTAGATTTTGTCTGGTTTGATGTGGTTCGGTTGCGGTGTCCACCTGCGATTTGCTCTGGTTAGGTCGGCTTAGATTATTAGATAGATCCGGTTAGACGGCTATAGATATGGCTGGGTTTAAAATCCAGCCAAACTTGTAAAAGTCTCTATTGTCGAGCCCAATCTAATTTTTTAGATTTGGCTCGACCTGGTTCGACCTACTTAGCCCTTATTTTCACTGGGAGTGACTAGTCATCAAAGTCATGACCGTGACTTCTTATTTTTAGTCATGACCTTCCAACACTGGAAATTTCACCGGTGTGGTAAATACAAGTAAATAAGCCACCGTTTAGCCTCTATAACTCGGGGGAAAGAGTTCGAAGCTCCAAAAATTGTATTTACTGTTAATAAATGAATATAAGAATAGGCTTACAGTAATATCTCGATGTCAAAGATGTGTGCAAAGTGCCCCAGTCTTCTCAATACGCCCAACATTGTGAGGATTATCCTTCTTGTTTATCCCAGGCCTAGCTCCTCGGTCAAGTGGGTAATTGGTACGTTGGAACCCGATGTACCCAGCAAAACTATCCAATTCGCATTATCGTTGTGCCAGCCTCAGGTGAACAGTGATCAACAATGTTGCGCGTGCCGGCGGACGACACTATCATATGATGTATCTTGTCAATCCTCTTTGCACCTAGGATGTATCTCAAAAGTTTCAAGGCCCTCTTTCGTGATGGGCCTTTCATTTTGCGTGGCTGCGATACCTGAAACACTTCGTTATTCAAATTGTATCAGCCAGACACGATGAGTGCAAGTTCCATCAGCTTATGACGTCATCGCGCCCTCAAAGCCCGAGATTTTGGGACTTTGGTTGCCGCTATGAGGTCATCCATGCCCTTCATTTGCAGCAAGTTGCCGAGTATGACGCCATGATCTCTGGTCCTTGGAGGTGTGGGTTCGAATCCCACTCATCACCAAAACTTAAGTACTTTCCCTCCTTTTTTCTTCGCCCTTTTGGAACTTCAAACTTCTTACCCCAAGAGTTACAGAGGCTCAACGATGATTTGTTCACTTGTATTTAATATCAGTCCAGCCCCTATCACGGAGCCTTCTCGGACTTTCGTGCAAAGGGCTTGACCAGAGGTCAACTTTTTTTTCAAATCCTGCCTGATACACCTCGGCGACCGTACATACCAGGCCATACCCTCGTGACAAGACCTGGCCAGGAACCGGCCATTCGACCCTCGTAAATCTCGGACCTGGTTGTTCGAATCACAGCGTCTATTTGTCATATGTACAAAATGCAGGCAGCTTCATGGCCATGGATCTGGCTGTTCAAAATTCAAATTATATAACAGTGTGAGTCCGTGTCTATCTTCGAACTGATCCACAGTAGTCTGAGACCCGACTTGCATACAGTCAAGGCCACTTAAATCGGATACGGATGATCTGAAAAACGATCTGGCTGATTGCAGCGACCATCTAAACTAACGCCAATCGCCCGAACGTTGCCTTCCGAATATTGGTCAAGAAAATAACCTTGACGACTTTCATTCTCTTCTGACGACCATATACACTTCAAGTATACGTGTCTACTGATGCCCACTACAAACTCTTAGACGAGCCTTCATTCAGATAACGGCAACTTTTACGTGGACACAAGTGAGTTCTAGAGCCGGCATGACTTCTCGTATGATTGACCCATGACCTTGCGAAAGTCGACAATCCACCCGTCCACAAAACCGTGAACCGTGCGTCCAGATTTCGCGCCATGCGATTCCCCGATAGAATCGATTTGACAACGTCACCTTTCAGGGAGAGGGCTCGAGGTCTTATCAAGACAGGTCGTCGTCGTCGCGTCGTACAGCTCCTCAGAACGTGAATCAGCAGCTACGTGTTTTCATGGAATTCTAAAAGAGGTTCTAAACCGCATTTACACTTGGGCGGGTTCACGTGGTGACAATGGATGCTTAGTACATGGACCCCTTGGTTCGGGAAAGACTACAGATGCAGCTACCCTGGCAGAGAAGTACGACAAGGAAAAACCGTCTGGCGCCTTTGATCCCCCCGAAAACACCAGACATGATGCAAACCGCCGATTCGTCAACAAGGTCATCCCTCGCGTATCAAAGTTTTCTAGCCCGTCCCATCGTCAAGAAAAAAAATCCATCCCTTATTTCCGACCCTACTATCCTTATCAAATTAATGGAGACTCAATTCCACGCCTCTTTGTTGGGCCTTTTTGGCGTCGCCGATTAAAATTTACCAGGGCCTTTACCCGTGGCTTTTTGAAATTTGGGCAGCCTATTCTTTTCCAGGGGTGTTTTGTGAAGTCGGGATCACACACGGGAGAAGCTCAAATTGGGAGAGAGACCCTTAGAGGATGGGCATGAGAACTTTGAGAAGGAGGTGCTTGGTCTGGGTTAAAACAGAGGAGGAAGTGGGGATACGAAGAGGACCAGATGTAGCCAGATGCGGACCCTTCCAAGCTTCGTTGGATGACATTTTGGACCCTTTCAAGCTGTTCTCCTGATGACACATTGATCCACAACTTGGATCCGCCTAGTCCAGATCTAGCAGGTGACGCTTGAGCTGAAGGATGCCTGGTAAAACGGAAATACTTAGCGCCGAAAGGCATTGGACATCAGGCAACAGCTAAAGCTTTGGCGAGGGACGCAGGGCGTGTAGACTGAAGAGCGTGGTTGTGAAACGGGTACTAGGCGCTTGTGACCAATCTTGGATCCAAGATGCGGCAGTCTTGGACGATCGCCCGTTCAGAGGTTGTCATCAGGGAAACCAAGGGAAAGCGAAGATTGAAAGGGTCTGGCCCCTCCGGCCCCTCCGGCCTCACCCTGTCTCAATCTTCGATGCGCTGACACGAGGCCCACCTTGCATCAAAACCCATATAAGGCGTTGTATATAACGCGACCTCTCTTTCTTACCCCGGTACTTCTTCGGCCTCACCCTGTCTCAATCTTCGA
The DNA here is from genome assembly GCA_018417955.1 of Laccaria trichodermophora. NCBI lineage: Eukaryota > Fungi > Basidiomycota > Agaricomycetes > Agaricales > Hydnangiaceae > Laccaria > Laccaria trichodermophora. The sequence goes on along the minus strand of JACTVC010000025.1, from coordinate 435,981 downwards.
TGCGCTGACACGAGGCCCACCTTGCATCAAAACCCATATAAGGCGTTGTATATAACGCGACCTCTCTTTCTTTCAGACCACACACCCCAAGTATACATGTCTATTGATGATGCCCATCACAAACTTCCAGAGGAATTTTCATTCACATAACGACAACTCCTATGTAAATAATAGCACAAGTAAGTTACCACTCTGACTTCTGGTACAACTCATCAACCATCAAACCCGTTAGATTTTACACAAGTCGACAACCGCACTGTCCAAAAAGATCGTGGGTACAGATTTCGCGCCTGAAGAGACTTGCCTGATCACCTATCATTCAGCGAGAGGGTTCGAGATCCTGTCCAGAACAGCCGTTGTCACTGCCTCATATAATTCCTCGGAACGCGAATCAGCGGCTGCATGTTTACCTGGAACTTGCCAAGGTGTTTTAGATCACGTTTACACTTGGGCGGATTCACGCGGTGACAGCACGGTATGCTTGCTTTATGGACCCCTTGGTTCGGGAAAGACTACACTCGCAGCTACCATAGCGGAGAAGTACGACAAGGAAAACCGTTTGGCAGGGACGTTCTTTTTCTCTGGAGATCCAGGTCACGATCCAGAACGCCGATCCCTCGACAAAATCTTTGCCACCATTGCATACCAAAATTCTATATCCTATCCCATCGTTAGAAAAAAGATCATTCAAGTCCTCAATTCCGACCCTGCCATCCTCTCCAAATCGCTGGAGACACGATTTCACAGCCTCCTCGTTGGTCCTTTTCGGCGCCGTCGATTTATTGAGGCCCTTATTCGCAGTTTTTTGAAAGTCTGGGAAACCCCCTCTTTCGCACAGGTGTTTTTTGAAGTCTTGATCATGCTCCTTTTCGATATCATATTCCCTCCTGCCATTGATCGTCGCGAGGCGATCTGCTTCATTTTCATTGTCCTCACGGTAGTGTCCGCCGTGGCCGCACGCCCGAGTATTGAAATGGCTATTCAAACGCATCTCGAAGCTTTTCTTTATCCCCCTCCTATGATTGTGGTCATTGACGCAATAAACGAATGTCATGGTCCATTGCAAACGTTGATCAAAATTCTTGCCGACAAGTATTGCGATTCACCTCCACCCATACGATTCTTCGTAACGAGCCGACCAGAAGAAGAAGTTTTAAAAGAATTTAACTGTTATCCCAAGAGAGTTTACCCATTAAACCTAGCGGACTTTCCGGCTCACAAAGATATCGAACTTTTCTTCAAAAAACAGTTCAAGATTTTGAAGACTAAGCATTTAATCTATTGTGGATCGGGAAAGTTAGACGATTGGCCATCCCCACAGGATTTTGATTTATTAGTGAGAAAATCGGAGGGCCTATTCGTTTACGCTTGGAGCCTCGTCAAGTTCGTAGGTGATTGCAACCACGGGGGAGATCTGCAATCGAGGCTGAGGCGCGCACTGCACCGACATGATGGCCTTGATATTTTTTTCCGACCGGTTTTGCGGGATGCACCAGAGTTTTACAACCCCATCTTCCACCGGCTGTTGGGCGCGATATGCTTCCTCCATAGCGAGCTCCCTTTGGGCTCTCTGGTGATACTCCTTAGGCTTCATAGCGCAGCCGATGCTCGTCGATTACTTCGAGGCTGCAGATCAATCCTTCAGGTGCCACAAGCCGATCACGAGAATATCACTTTTTTCCACTCCTCGCTGCGCAATTTCCTAAGTGATAGAAACCGATCCCATAATTTCGCCTTGGATCGCAACAACTACTGGATCGATCCTACAAAGCAACATCTTTCCCTCTTCTATGATTGTATTGAACTGATCCTCGCGGAGAGCCAAAATGCATCGATCATGATCAGAATTGAACCTGATCGAGTTTTCGAGCTCAGCGCAAAGTACGCGTGGGAAAATTGGCATCGTCATCTCTTTCGTGTGCAACACACTTGTCAAGGCATCATAGAACTTACAAGGGCGCACTTTGGGGAACATTATGAACGTCTGTTCTTAATCTTTCTGGACCGCTTGGGCGATGGGACCTTGAATCGGCCTGTAACATGGGCGTTCGGATGCCAGCGCATAACATGGCAGAAGTTTGAACATCAACTGTTGAGATTAGCAGACGCAGACACGGTGGGTATCCTTTCATTATTATGGATGTTCATACTAATTTCATCTTATCTGCGAAGGAACTCTCCGACCGAATTCAGCGAATCCGCAAATCATTGGAAACCCTTCGATTCCACGCCATGATTCCTGGCGGGCATAAGTTCGACATCAAAGACTGCGGCGTCAACAAGATTTGGGCTCTGGACTGTTCCGTCGAGGGCATATATAATATTGGAGTTGTCATCGAGGCTGGAGCTGAACCGGACAAACTGGACCCACTTCTAGACCCAGGGAAATGGAAAGAGTTCCTCTCAAAAGCCAATATGCTTGTTGCAAAGACGAAGGGTGTCAATGTGCTAGTAAAGTCTCACAGGTGAGCCAATTGATTTATGGCAGAAATACTGTTTGACGCATGGAAATATTTAGCGCACACCCCAAAGACAACCACCCTCCCGAACCTGAACATCAGGTGGAAACCCCGCAATTACGGAAAAGCCTGGTAATTTATACGAGTGTTGATATTGCACCCAAGACGCTGAACATGCCGATCGATGTATGAATTTCATGTCCCAATCATACACTGATACGTTTTCATTCTCGTTTTCAGATTATATTCACCCTTACCCCTCCCACTCCCAACCCCGACAAGTCTTGGCCTGCTATCTTGTGGAAGGTAATGATAATTGATTTTTATCTGGCTACGTTCTCTCATCTTGTCGTTATCCCAGGCTCTTCACTTTGAGCAGACAAGTCTGTGCGCATTCGCTCTTGATGTCAAGTTTTAGCTGACTGTCGTAAATGATAGCCACTATGCAAAAGGAACTGTTGTGGAGTAGCCGGTAAGCCTAGTCCTCTGTCAGTTATGTGTTCGAGCTGTTGCTGACTTGAGCTGGGTTCCAGGTCAGGTTTTTGTGTTGTCGAGGAGCTTCGTGACGGTACGCTGCAGCCCGGCAATCTACACGCAGTTGTGAAGGTGTGTAATGACCAAGGTGGTCTCCCCCCTTCTAACAGGTTGCTTGTTAAGCCTGGATATGCGGCTATTTTACAAAATTTGCATGATGGGCGTGACATGTCCGAACAATTGCGAATGCCATTCAAGACGAGTACGATTGCGGTGTCCAACATGACGGGTTCACGGCTGCGCTTGGCTTTATGTGCGTCTATGAATCTGGCATACTATTGATTAGGAATGGTTTATCGATTCAACAAAAGGTTCGATTGACCCCACAAATGAATGTGACGCCTTCTCCCCTGTGGTGGACCTGGACTCCGTTGCGTCAGTGCTCTTCCTTCGGCGCCCTTGGCATGTTTGATGAATATGATCTTCCATTCAGATCCTTTGGTAGACATGTCTTTGCATGTAAACCTCCCATGATGCTCCAAGCGTATGCCGTATCTGGCTATCAAGGTTACTAACTTCGCATGTCGATGTCATCGTATTAATGGATGCGTACCTGGACAGCTCACCAACTAATCGATCCCAGCCAACTCTGTTGTCCGCTATTTATCAATGCAGCCTCGTCTGCACCTCAAGCTATCGACCTCAGCAAATTGAACAGCCAGGTAAAGTACCTCTTGCGGTACTTGAGTTTGCCAGGCTCAATCTTACTAACGAGAAAAGCAGCTCACGAAATTCCAACTGTACTCCGATGATACAGGCAAGGTTACCTTGGAGATGATCGATGATCAACGACTCTAAGGTATGGCACAAGAGGGCACAAGTTTGATATGACAACGTCTAATGCTCACGATCATCACTGTCAAGGAACGATGGTGATGTCGCGTCACTGACTACTTTGCAGGGCCTAGGGCATGTTGTGCAGTGCATACCGCTCCTGGACCGTTCATCGCAATCGGACCATACAACGACGCCGTGTCGGATACGACTACATGGCGACTCAACCTCGGGTTCTCACCGGACCTTTCCACTCGTATGTTCTGCGAGTGCGCATTTCATAAAATGACCTAAACTCATTATGCCTATGTAAAACTTCCAGCAGAGGCGACTCTGCATAAATAGATAGTTGGATAGATAGTTAGATAGTTAGATGGAAGATAGCTGTATTCTGTTACATGTAAATAACGACTGTCTAGGACTGTCTCCAACACGTTCCTCGTCCACTTTTACCGACTCGGATGTCGATCAAATCCAATACTACCCAACGTGGAATAACGACCGCTGTGTGAACAGTGGCCGTCAATTGCAATTGATGTAAGTAGGTCTCAATTTGAATTTCTGGGAGATCAACTTGAAGCTTATCTATCCTCGTAAAGTCGCACAGCTCGTTCGAGGCTGCCGTGCTCCTTTCAGATCTCTTTCTTTAATCTGTGTCTTGTAGAAGTTCCCGAAAGACTATATCCTGGCGTTTTCCATGCTTGGGACAGGGCGTACTAGCCTGATCATGAGCGACAGGTTCATCTGAGATGAAGACGTTATTGAATCGATGTTCGTGGGTGGCTGCTCGTTGAGTGACCTGAAGTCGAGACCAAAAGCTCGAATGACTCTGGTGACTCAAGCCAACTCAAGCTCAAGGCTCTTGCCCAACAACCACAAGGATGGACACCATGGCAAACCCAGGCTACCAAGAATTGACAACACACTTGTCAACCCTCATCTCTACAATGCCACCACGATTCATGTACAGAAACCATGCCGACGCCATTTAAACCACTATCGCCGTAATCGACAACGTTCTCGACTACCTTTCATCCCCAGTGAAAACCAGCTCTGTTCTCAGCCGCAAGTATCTGCGGATTCCCGGCAGATATCGGAGGTCGTCGGCAGAGCAGAAATGTGCCGGTAGACTGGGATTTTGTCCCTTTTGCGGATTTTTTTCCGCGAGGCTCTGCCTTTAAAGCCACCATTTTGATATAAATAGCCGAAATTTCTGCTTAAATCAGATTCTTTCTGCCTCCACCTGCACTTTTCAGTTGTTGTCTGTGCCTGGTAAATATTTTGTATTGGTTCAGAAAATCTGCTATTTTCCGTAACTATCTGCAAGTCCCTGCCACCCCAGTACATCCCCAAACGGCACATAACTACCCAATATCCACCTATACCCCCATGCCGCTTTGCGACGCAACAGCCGATAACTCGAACACTTGATAATTATCCACCACCATCCGTCCCTTCAACTGACAAGGCTCTTCCCCGAAGCAGCTGTGAATGGGGAGGGAATACAGAAGGAAGGATATCAGTTTGTGACCTAACCTGGACTGAAAATATTACGAACCTTGATGAATGCGACGCCGCCGAGCAGGATTGAGCCAAAATATAGCGCATACATGCATGAAAAAAGGTCAGAACTTCATCTAATTGTGCCAAAAAACAATGTACTGACATGTTACGCCATACGCGTTCTCCCATACGCATTCTCTCGCAGTCAGAGAAAGTGTTCTCCCATATACGTTCGCTCGCAGTCAGAGATTGCATATGGCCGGCTTCTATGCATAACGGTGAAACTTTAGTCATTCAAACAGAAAGGCACTTACGGCGAATCAAGTTCACGATGCCCGCCACATCGATGATTGTTCCGATACGTCCGTGAGGGGCTTGCTGAGGGATGCGCGGAGCGATGTGCCAGAAGTCCTGGAAGACAGAAAGAAGGGAAAAGTGGGGGAAGGAAAGAAAGAGCGGAATGGGAATCATGTGAGGGTGTCTGATATATATATAATCACCCAGAGTCGACTTGTGAAAAAAAAAAATTGAATGGAAAGAAGGAATATTGTTGTAAAGCAGGTTGGTGTTGAATCGAGAGAAGTACTCAACGCTGCGAAAAGAAGTCCGCATTCGGTTGATGCCGGGAATCACATACAGGTGCGGATTCTCGCCGATTTTGTCCTCTGCCATCGATATCTGCGGAACGGTGCAGAGCCGGTTTTCACTGGGAAATTTCATCCGCAACAGGAGCCTTAAAGATTAGCTACACACGTGCAGATGCCATCGCCTCTTTCTCCGCGCAGCTTCTCTACGAATCCATAATCAACTCCCTAGCAGACTGGACGCCCCAATGGGAGGATGGAGCTGTGAATTGGGGGGCAGATAATGGGGTGAGGTGGAACTACACCTTTGACAGGTTCGTGCATGGTTTACTTGCTGTTCATGCGTATCTGGGTAAAGGGAAGGGGAAGGGGGGGAGATGTGAGGCTCGCCGTTGTCGTGGAATGCGCTGAGAGGCTGGCGCCGGTGTTGATGGTGCCACTTACGCGACTTGCTGGTGAGTTGATCGTCGTCGTTTCTGGCGCAGTTGTACTTTTTCGACAGGCCCGAGTCGACCTTTGCGTCGTATTTGTCTCAGATGCACCATGGGAGACGATATGACCACTGCTGGGCGCGTCTCTCAACCCGTATTTCATTGGCATTCCTACGCCGACGAAAGAAGGTCGTCTTCGAGAAAATTATTTTCTAAAATAATTCACTCACTCCTCACAGAGATAGTTGAGCACTTGATCTCCAAGTACACATCCCACCCACCCCTCTACACGCACTTTATCACCTTTGCGACGTCTGTTACCCATTCACCTGGCATGATTATGGGCGTGTTTTCCTGACAGTCAGACCCTGAGTCTTACGGTCTACTCAGTCAGTCCCACCCTGAGTCCGACCATCGGTCAGTCAAACCCTGTAGGCTGTTGCCATACCCTGCCATACCTGGTTTGGAAAGTACTGTGGTGGCCTCGGCCTCATCCCTAGCAAGCCCACCGGGCGCTCAAAGTTCAAGGACGCGCGTGTAAACTTTGCAAACCAGTGATACAGTACCAAGTTTTGACTCATGCTGACGATCTGGTACTTATCGTCAGCAAGAATAGGCAAGAATCAAACTTTGCGCACCTGCCACCAGGGGAACGGTAGCAAAAACCCACAGAACAATAATGGGTTTTACCGCATCGTAAGCAAGAGATAAGGGTTTGTGGTACCGTACCACTGGTTCGCAAAGCTGGGGTCTAAGCTGTACTGCTACAGAGTTGTAAGGTCTGACATGGGGCTTCGCCCCAATAGACTTGAATTGGACACAAAAAAAAAAAAAAAAAAAAAGCTGTACTGCGTCGCAGAATTCGCCCATGATTATCCACACTCATCTCGATGAATCGTTATCGGATCGCCTTACCCTCCGTCAAATTTCCTGCTTTTCCAACGGTGGAGCTCGGACTAATACTGGGATATTTGGAACTAGTATCCATTTGCCTTCCGGTGCTGATTTTTTTGAGGTTGAACCCAGTAACGGTCATCATAAATAACCAGTAGCTTCCATATTTCTACTTTGGCAAACCACTCATTCTCCAAGTATACATGACTAGTAATGCCCACCACAAATATCTGGACGAGCAATGACAACTTTTACGTGGACAATATAGTCATGATACCTTGCTGGAGTCCATATAAATGACCTTCGAACCTGGCAGATTTTTCACAAGTCGACAATCGCACTGTCCTGAAACATGGTGCGTAAGGATTTCTTGCATACACCGATTGGTCAAGAGATTTGTCTTGATCTGCACTATTTAGCGAGGGCGCCCACGCTCTTTACTTATTCCACGTTAATTTCAAGATTCCAACAAAAAAAATTATCTGTTACAACTTACGTGGTTGATCTCTTCCACTTCAACAGTGTCGAAGCTACCATGCTAGATAGTGCCATACGCGCAGCCAACGACGACTTCTTCATAGCTCGGCTGCATTGTCATGAAGTACTTCTCAGGAGCCGTGAGACAGGCAAACTTTCTGGAGAGATATCAGAGGACCCCAGGCAATAGCAGGAAAGCCCTGGTCCCGATCCGGACAAAAAATGTGGATTTTAGGCCCTACAGCTGGGGGCCAATCCGGACAAAAAGTGACAAAATTCGAAACTGCCCAGAGCCAGAGTCCAGACAAAATCGACGAGATGTCAAAAAAAAAGCCTCCCAGCCGGTATTTGGGCATAATTGTGGGACATTTGTGGGGGAAATTTTACCCTGATCTGGCCGTCTGGACAAAATTTTGAGATTGGGGTGTGGTGGGCCAGGTCCAGTCTGGACAAATTTGGTGCAGAGGCGTCCGGACAAAAACCCAATTTTCGGGATCAGGCCTTTTCTGCTATTGCCCGGGGTCCTGATATCAGATGCATTCAAAATCTCGACCCTGACATGTCGGAAAAATCCAGGGCACCTTACAAGGCAGTTGCCTTACAAAGCGACCGCTCATCATTGTAAGGCTGATGTAATGATTGTTACCACGCTACAAGTTGGTAATATATGATAAGGCAAATCGGGTCTGATAAGATTAATTTAGCCTTGTAACATGGGCTCAGATGGCCTCAACAGCCAACCCATGGCTACAAACCAATTATTGTTTTTTTGTGTATCTTATAAAGTTGTCTGTATTATTTTGATCATGTTCAACTGGAAATGATACCAAATCACATCCAGGGAGTAAAGATAATAGTGTTATAAGGGAGACCTAAAGACTAGATATATGAGCAGCCTTGGAGTTTTCTAATACCACTGTGTAGTCTAATGGTATGTTGCAACTACAAATTTGTAGTCTACATGTGGGGAGTGCATGAGCCCTGAGGTTTTCATAACTGACAGGCCTGTCTATACTAAGCCCCAACTCTCCTGTTGCAGTAACCCTGTAACCAGGCTGGGTCATTTTCAGCCTTACAGCCCTTATAAGGCTCCAGGGATTTTTCTGACATTGGTAGCAGCAGGTGATGTTGGTGTCTCAATCTTGACAGACAGCATCTTGTTCTTGAAGTCATCATCTTTGCTGCATCTTCGTCCTCAGCATGTTGGAACTGGGGGTGATTCTACAGCTGTGTTCAAAAAAACCTTGTCACCCACATGCAGTGGAAAATAAGAATAAATTTGGAATAAATCGAAAAATTGAGAAAGTGGGTCTGAATAACTTTGTTTTTTGGGTAAGGATGTTTCCTTGATGGTTTGGGTAATGGGACCTTACAACATCAGGCCACCACATCACCTGACCTTTACAGTGCTTTGCATTGCCATTTGCCAAGGGGGGTCCAGGATTTTCAATAACCATATCAGGTTGAATTTTATTCTAAGGCCTCAGCTGGTGGACTAACTAACTAAGTGTGGGAATACACTTCCAAATATAGAAATATGACATCATAATGTCTGGATCTTTCCTCAGCATGTCAAATATATTGCGACACTCATCGTGCACAACTCTGTCAACAACACAGTGGCTTCCAGACACAATGATGGAGTCTGGGAGGGGGCAGGCAATATTGGCATGGGTACTAGTCCCACCTGCAAGCCCAACACTGGGAATATAGTTGCTAGCTATAAGGTCTGAGGCTTCAAGGGGCCCAGGGTGTCGGGATTAAAAAAAGAGACCTAGGGTCGATTTTTTTTTTCAGCAGCAAGAGGTTGACCTACCTACTATGTAATCAGGCACCAGTCTATATATGGTAATAGTGACATCATCATGGTGGATATTTTTGACATAATTTCCCTCCCCTGTGCCATTTACTCTGGTTTTGCATTCCCCCTGTACCACAGTTGACTGTTGTTCCAAAATCAGGGCATGTTGTGAATCCTTGTGAATATATTTCAATCCTCTATAGATTTAGTTAAGTGCTATATAGGTGTAAAATGGCAGGCTTTTGTTACCTTGCCTTTCAAAGCCAATTTCGAGTCATCGCACAGCCACCTCCATCATGGATTTTTTGTAAAATAATGAATAACAAGTTGTTTTGAGTGTTTATATTGATCAATATACTCCTACAAGGTCACAGTGTTGTATGGTCCTCCTCAGAACCTCCCCAACCTCCTTTTTAGGTGAAGTTTGGGTGAAATCCTTTTTTTTTTTTCAGGCCTGACAGCTGGACCTACCTACCAGCCTCTGGTCTGGCATTTTAATACCAACACCCCCTTGTGGGGCTTGGTACAAATTTACAATGATAGTTTTGCAGCAGATGCAGGCAGCCCAGGGACTATGGTTCCTTGTGGCATATCAAATTGGGCCCAGGTTTTTGTGACAGCTTCTCTTGCCACCTCATTTTTCTTATTCTCCTTGCATGCTCTATTTGAAGTTTGCAAGAAATAAGGACATATCACTGTTTTTGATATTGTCTTATGTCAGCTGCCATATCTTTTCACACAATTTTACCTTTCTGTGCTCTGGAGTCTTCTCCATCAAAAAGCTTGATGATTTGGACTTATCTAGACCATTTCCAGGCTGTTTGGATTGAAAAATGTGAGAGGTCAAATTTCTTTTTAATGGCCTATCAGCCAGACTAACTAACCATCTCTATATGGCATATTCAAATCCTGGACCCCCCTTGCCGCTTGCACTCTGAGATTCCGAAAATGTGTTTGTGAGTGTTGTATTGTGACCGCCACAGATCAGGAAGTAACAGGCCCTGTGCAATCACACAGCCTGTCAAACCATTCTTCATTGATGGCACGATGTGTGTGTCAAGACTCAACGCCTCCCTCTCCATCTGCCATCCCTTCTCTGAGTATTGACTGTATCTTCCTCCATCTTGCAGTGTCCGCGATTCTGGTTCTCTGTGGACCAAGTCTGAGCCACTTCCAGCATGCACTGCAAGCTCAGGGCATTGTGGGGCCTGTTCCATTCAGTACACTGTAATATTCTCAGTGCAGACATTCCAGTAGGCTATAATCCTTTCCTGTTTCAGAATGATGAACTCAACAGACGTCATCGTGCAGGGGAATTGAACATGGAGCATATGAGCATTTCGACGACTTTTCGCACCCTCTGAAAGTATCCACTTTGAATTCTTTATAAAAGGTGAGCAGAGTTCTGAAAGATTTCCCAGTTTACAATATGTTGAACTGTTCACTCTCAGACCAAGTCCTCCAACCACCCTTCACTCAGCTTGCCAGCAATGAACCTTGCAATACTCAGGATGTCAATGCCAATACTGCCACCAGAGAAACACGAAGGCCGTCAGCAGGCTGGCTCAGGAATCCTGCCTGGATTGGTACATTCTTTGACATCTATGCTTCAATATGGTTCTCATCTCTTGATACAGATGGTGGTGTAAATCCACCCCAGTATTATTTCTCTCATGAAGAGATTGACGCAGCCTGCTGTGCGTCTGGAGTTCAACCGCCTCCTGGATATGCCCAGCCTGAGACCATGGTCGCCCCATCTCAGCTGGTCAGTGGCATTGATTTCGCAATGGGAAGAACCACTGGTATGTGTCCTCCAAGTTTTCTATTTCGTATCATACTAATAAATTTGACAGGAATCCCCCTTACTACACAGTATGATATCCTTTCCTCAAGGGTTTCACCAACACCAGTCCCTGCAAATAACCATTACCACACTGCTGGACCATTGGGAAACAGCATCAGAAATGAACCTTGGGTAGCTGGTATGTGATATACATTAACTATTGCAATCTTTATCTCATTTCTATTTCAGATGTGCCTCCACCTAATGGGCATCTTGTCAATGTCACACATACATACACATCAACTGAATTGACTAGCTCCCAAAATGCAAAGCCTTCTGCTCTGAAGAAGAAGGCAATGACAATGCTGGGCAACATCACTCTCGAAGGCATTACATGTGTGGCCTTCATCAAGGCCATCCTTGCTGTTCACAACCTTGACACCCAGTTTGCCCCTGGTATTCATTCCAGTCCTCTGTTTAAGCTCTCATGGACTGGTTCTATGTGCATAAATTTGTACTTACTATCAAGCATATCCTGATCAAGTTCTGCAGCGGTGGGAAAGGGAACACACCAACTTTCTTAACAGACAAAATCTTCAGCCTTGCCCTCATGGCCATACTCAAGAAGGACAAGAAGAAAATCCAGGTTACTGTTGAGTTCGACACAGACATGATGTCTGGCTATCATATTCAACACCAGGTTTGCTTGTGTCTACTGCATTCATTTTCTCATATTTATGTTGACATATAGGCCCCCTCTTTGAATGCAACTACAAACAATGGCAATGATGAGCTTCTTTATGGAACCAGGGTAAGTTTTATCCTTCCATGCTTTACATATTCAATGACCTTGGCACCTGTAGATCCCACAACTTGCCCAATTCAAGGATGCTGAGTAGATCAATGGAAGATTTATCTTGGAGATCAAAAAACAGTGGCCATGTGCTTCTCATCAAGGAGAGCATGGCGAGCCAGGCCATTGTTTCATCACAGCATCTGGAGGACATCTGTGACTTAACCCCCTCCGTCTCAAGATGTGGGCTGCTGCCATGGTATGCTAAATCTTATAAAATACCTTTTCAACCTGAATACCTTCTGTAGGCATCTGGAGACATCACAAAGCATGATCCACCATGCACAGAGGCCTTTGATGGTCTGCACAATGGACAGATCTCTTCCATCCAAGCATGTGGCTGCTCAGGTGCAGGCATGACATCAATGCTTCCTGCTCCAGCCAACAATGACATGATGACCCTTGTCATGGCATCTCTCATTCCTGTCCTTGGTGGCTTATCCTGCAAATGATCTTGTTCTGAATCCCCCAGCCAATATTCATCTCCACTTTCCAAGGGTGCACATTTTGAGTTCTAGACACCAATTCGCAACCAGCCCAATTTCCAAACCCCAAAGCACCCTTGCCATGAATTCCAAACACCAAGGTGACCTGCATTCCAGCAACCTCCTGCCTCCCCCATCTCTATCCCAGCCCCTGGCTTTGAGTTGCGAGCATGCCTTTGGGAATTTGCTGAGCTTGAGGCCGTCGACATGACACCATTTGAGATTGCGCTGTGTGCTGAGGACTTTACCCCTGACATTATAGCCTTGGCCGATGAGTTGGCAACCATAGCGATTCACAATATTATGGGTGCTACATGTGGTCGTCTTATGAGATTGAAACTTTTCTGTAGGAAATGGCAGACTACCTATGAGCAGAAGCTTCTTTCAGGTAATTATACTACTTATGAGCTTGAGTAAACTTATAGGCCTGTTGTCTCATAGGCTCATTTGCTCAAAGGGCCAAAATACTTGTAACACATATTTCACTATTAGTTTATCTCATCAGAAAACGAATAACCACAGTTTTTTATCCATCCAATTGCCATCTCATCTGTTACTGCTAACCTGACTTGATGAATTAACCAAGGCTGGCCCTCAGGTGCCACAGCTTGAGTTTCATGATGTCGCAGCCAGGCTTTGATACTGTGAAAACCTTGTTCAATTGGGTTGTAGTCAGGGGAGTATGGTGGTAGATAAATAAGTTTTGTGCCTGTAATTAAATCAGGCATAGAAGGCAAATAAACAGATTGATAAACAAACCACATTCAACTTCAATAAGGTGCTGGATGTCCTCATCATGGTGAATCACACAATTATCCATAATAACCACACTTCGGGGACCAGGGTATGGATTCAATTTTGGAGCCTACAACATAAATCAGTTACGAAGCTGGTGACAATTTAAAAATATGTCTTACAACTTGTTCATTTAGAAATGTGAGGAAGCACTCTTTATTCATCGAACCCTCAAAAATATCAAGTGCAATCATACCCTCACATGTAAGAGCTGGCAAGATTGAATACTGCTGACCATGGACAAAAGTAGCACAGCAAATGCATGCTCTACCCAGTGTGGCCAAACCCAGCATATGCTGGTTTGTCCAATCATCCACACTTGCTTCGTCCAACCAAACACAGTAATCAGCTGGAATATCTGCATATGCAGCCTGCCAAGTTGCACATAGCAATTCATTCCTTTCTAATGCTTCATTTGCTACATGCTTGTGTGTCATTGAAAGTCAGTGAAGTGTGTGGGAGAGAGTTGAAATAGAAGCAAAAACATCTTGCCTATCCAGAAGTTCATCTTGAATCTCATCTAGGTAGATCTTTGGCTGCGCGTCAATCAAAGACTCTATAAAGTTCATATCTCCCATGTTCAAAGAACAGTTGGCACCATGTGGGCTGCATGTTGATGGTTCTCTGAGAGTATTGTAGTCATGGTGGTAAGAGAGGATGTTGTAGACTGTCTGGACACTACATCCAACAAGGCCTGAGATTTCCTGCGCTGAGAGATGTTGCTCATCGTGCCAAACGATGATCCACACATGCATCTCATATTGATCTCATTGGAAACCTGAGGCGCCATGAGAGTTGGGTGTGAGGGGTTCAAAATTCCCAATGTGCTCAAATCTAGCCTTGATGTGTGACAATCTAGCAGGGTCTGTCACAGACACACAAAACCAAACATGATTTTTGCAATCTCGGAGTGCAAACAGCAGTGCAAAGCACTGTAACCCAATATTTCGAAATTGGAAGATGAAGTTAGAATTTGGCTCTTTTTCTCTCTTTCTCATTTATGCTGATGCTGCATATTGTCTGCGAAGAAGCTCTCCAACCGGATTCAGCGGGTCCCAATGTCCTCAGGTTGATCAACCTAAGGTACTTAGTCCTGTGCATATCACGCCCCCCGAACTGTGTCAGAAAATTGTTACTGTCATGTGACCCCTAACGGGTCATCGGCACTAACGGGTCAACAAGCTATAGCACCACAACGATCCATGCTATGCATTTGAAATTTTGATCAGAGTTTGACAACATACATGCGGCTGTGTGCGGAGATTTATTGGATAGAACGTTGAGCATGAACTGAGATATAAGGGAGATAAGATAGTCACAATGTTGTTTTGCCAAGTTTGCCCATCAAAGCAAGTCTATCTAATTGACGACCATTTCTCTCCACAGTGCTAACCTCTATTAATACAAATATCTTTGAGAGTTTACAGTGGAAGTGTTGGTAACTCGCACACAAAATTTTAAATCAGATAAAGAGAATATGAGGTGTCTAAGAATATTTTACGGTTGGCTTATGAGTCCTGACCAATTCAGGGCAAACAGGTCAAGGCATTTTAACACTACCCAAAAGCATCCCTCCAGAATAAAACTTACAGATACAATATGTATATGTTTCCTCCTACTCACTCGCAAAATTTTATGTGCTCCCAATGAGAGGGAGGCGTGCAATCTGCAATTTAAGCTAAAGTGACCCAGTAATGGTCACATGACAGTATGTAATCTTCGGACTTTGAAATGTTCGATCCTACAAGAAAACGCCCGTCATTGCAGTGCATCTACCACGTCGCTCTCGCCTTTGGGCTCTCCCTTTGATGTCTTGATGGATGGATCATCGAGCCAACCTCGGTTGAGGCAGTCTCACCACACTGATGAACAAAAGCTCACATTCAAGTTTGACTGGATGGAAGCGCTTCTCAAAGACTCTGGGTTCGATTCTGTTGGAGAAATCTTAGAAGTCCTGTTCTACAATCCGAGTCGCATCTCTGGGGAGTCCGATCCTTGAGGTTCTTTTCACACGAAGGCCGTCTCTCGATTTCTCCAAGGACGGAACAAGATCAAGATGTCTGATATTATTGTCCTTGTCTATGGGCATAAACACAGTGCACCCTCACCATCTTCACCACTTTATTCCAAGCGTCATGCCCCATTCTCTCCTTCTGTCTCTCCTGCTGACATATTCCATGCTCGTCCTTCCTTATTCTCATGGGCAACCAACCTCGTCGCCACACGCGTTCATCAGGAGATTGACCAGCTTTCTCGCACAAATGTTCCAGGTGGCGAAAATCATCTTCGAGCTTCTACGAATGGTTGCCGCCTGGATCGCTTCAAACTGGTAACTTGGCAAGCTCTGGGGCATTTCAATATTTCCGCGTTATGTGAGAAATACAAAGTTCACACACCTGTTTCCTGGTATATCATGGAGTCCATGGCCGCTTCACGCAAGGGTGGTATTCTTATTGTAAAGAAACGACGCCCGCATCCAATCATTAGTTTTATTTCATCAGCTTTGGAGCTTTGATGTACTGACTATCTCTCAGGTCCAAGTCGGCGCTATTAGCTCGTTTATACTCTCAAGTGATTTCCCTCCACTCCTTGTCGCGTAAGTGCTCCGGGTCCACACAAATCACCTGCCATCTAATACATTCCTTTATCACATCTGACAATCGGGTTCCAATCTTTCGTGCTCCACTCAGCGTTTCGTGGCAATACAAGAAAGCGGAGACATTCAGTTTTGACAGTTCGAAAACCTAGAAAGCGGTGAGCGCGCAACATAGGGAAATGTACAATATTGTTGGCTAGTCCCTTTGTTGGTGTGATTAAAACACCGATGGGTCTTTTTCTGGTCGGAAGTCCAGCGGGGTATGCGTCCAGATGTGCATTGTATTCGAGGAGAACAAGACCAGGAACAGCAAAGGCTGCTGATTTTCCATCGCCAGTTGCGGTGCAGCAGAGGATATCTCGACCATCGAGGATTGCAGAAACGAGTTCGAGCTGGACCGGGTGCAGGCCGTCCGTCCATGTTGGTATAATCTTCTTCACGATGGTTTGTATGGTTTCCAGGCCGATAGGGTCCTGCCAGCGGGCTCCTGTGGCCATATTCAGAGTTTCAATCCATTCAAGAGGTAAATTAATCGAGTTTTAAGAAGAACAATGTTCGAAATCGTTGACTGTCGCGTCGATAATGAAGGAACCGTAGATATATTGACGCGACACGCTGTTTCAAAGTCCGAAGATTACATAACAACTTTCTGACGGTTTGGAGGGCGTGATATGAAACAGACCACATACACGTGAACCGTACAAATCCACAAAATTCACTTGTATCGTGGTCTGTCTACGAGAGACTAGAGTACAATTACTTAGGTGTGCATTATAGTGGGATTCAGCAAAACATCATAGTTCTTCCACAAATTCCATCCTTGTAAAATCTAGGTATAAACATTCCATATCCAGCCTGATAAATTTATTCAGCACTCTCATCACCCTCATCCTCCAAAACCTCATCCCAATCCGGTGCAAGCACACGCTCCTTCTGAAATTGATACCCAACAAACTTCATCACGCTACAAGAAAAATCCGTTAGTTAGCAAACTCTTCCACCTCAAGCTCCAACAGAACGTACTAGATAGTCCCATCCGCACACCCAACAACAACTTCCTCATGGCTCAGCTGCATCGACATGGGGTTCTTCTCCGGAGTCGCGAGACCCGCAAATTTAGCGGGTAGTTGGCCCAAGATGCCTTTCGTCGTGTGGATCGACTTGCCCCCCTCGCCCCCGGCAACAGCTGACCAGGCACCCGTTAACGGCGTAATATTGGTGTCAATGTCGACAGACGGTGTCGGTGTCTTCTCCGCGGGCACGATGAAGTTCAGATCCGCATCGTCATCGTCATCGTTGTCTTCATCATTTCGGGGCACTAACGGATGTTCTTGGTCTTCATGCGTAGACATGAATATCTGAAGACATAGATAGGTGTAAGCTCGAAAAGAAAGGTGGGACGAAATTTTACCCTCCGATCAGCACCCGCCCTCGAACTAAATCGCGTAGCAGTAACCACACGTCTCTTCCTCGGATCCACAGCCCCAACCGCAACATCCGGCGTCTCAACGACCGCAATCAACTTGGGAGGCGCAGTCAGAATGGCTGCACGGCCAAACCGGATTGGGAAGGACCCAGGCGCGGGTGTACTGTTCCTTGGCGAAGGACTGAGTGGGGTGGTTGGGGTACGGGAACCACTGACGCTCAGACGTCCCTTGTTGATCGAGCTATTGATTGGAGAGGGTACGATAAGAGAGATTCTGCGACGTGGTGTTGAGAGTGACGACGTAGACTTGTCGAGCACGGATCCAGTGCGTTTGCGAGCCTGGGTAGGACCTTGGCTCGTGGTAAAGGAGACGGGAGATTGTGCCGTCAGCGATTGTGCTACGATGAATTTCTCGTCCGCTTCTTGCCATTGGAGATGCAAAATGACTGATTTAGTCGCACACTTGAATGTTGTTAGTGGGGTTTAGTCAGAGTGTACTAACAGCACACTCACCGTCATCTGCGTGCCCTTTGCAGCAAACCACCTGTGACAAGATCAACGTACGTCCACGATAGGAAGAAAAGCCTTCCTTACTGAAGCATATTGTTAGGAGCAGCCCCAACATTGAACAATTTAGCATTCAACACCGGATCACCCGCCCCCAGCTCTGAGAGCTTGAACTGCGAAATCATCTCTCGTCTCTCTGCAACCATCAAATTAGCCCTCAAGCGCAAAAAACGAAACTAGAAGAACACAAACTGATCGAGAACACCCTCACAATTCCATCAATAGTCACACCAACCACCCTCTCCCCCTCCTCTCCAACCCCGCCACCACCATCGCCTGCGATGATCTGTACCCCAATAGCAATCGTAGTCTGTTGCCCAAACCGTACGATCTTCGTCCCTGCGCGCCAGTCCCAGCACACAAGAGCCTTGTCAGCCCCAGCAGAAACGAGGTTCTTCGAAGAGAGCCACAGCCCGAATACCATTAAGATGGCCGGCAAGTTGTTGGAGGGGCGTAAAAGTAACAGAGGAGAACAAGTGCACACGCCTAACGCAGTAAATGTCAGTGAAAAGATCGAGCATCAAAGGGAGTACATCCAACATACCCAACATCATGGAAACCAACAACAAACACCTCTACAGGGGGAAGGAAACTCAGCGATCAAAAGGGGTTCACAAAACAATCCAACAAACCTTCCTCAGCCAAAAAGTCAACACAACTCACAGGCTTCTTCACCTGCAAACACTTCTTCATTTCACCCGTCTCTATATCCCAAAACCTAATCGTCTCATCATAACTCCCACTGATAAGCCGCTTGCCCCTCAAAAGCAGGGTCGTGCAAAAGTTGGTGTGTCCGTTGAGGAACCTGACGGATTGTGGGAGGCCATTGTGGAAGTTGGATTCGCGATGATGGAGGGATCGATACAGAGGTGCCCTATTTGAAGGTTAGATTTAGATTTGTGGCAATATAGGTACTGCATGAGCTTACCATCCTTCAGGTGTTGTGGGAGGGGTGACGGGCGTAGGATCTGTTGCGGTAATTCGCAGACAGTGGTAGCGCCACAACGCCGGATGATGGACCATCGTTTGCCATTTTTTCGATACCTGCGGCGAACAACGTCAGTTTAGCAGATCAAAAGAAGGATCAAGACGAACGGGTTCGAGGGCGATAAGCTCTTTGACAGTCAGATATTTAAGAACGCGGAACGCAAGGTCTGGAGCGAAACTACCCAGAACGTCGAATGTTGATTTTGCATATTTCTCCAGGAGGAGGATTTGAAGGGCGATATCGCCAGGAAGACATGCTGTAGAAACAGAAGGTCAACCTTAGTTGAGACAAATAAGTAGAACAAAGTACAATCTAGAATAATCGCAATCCTATGAAAACAATGAAGTGAGAAGACGGATCATGTAAAGGCGAGAAAGACCCACAATCTCATACGACCTTCCCTTCCCAGCCCTCGCAGGGCTTTCCTCACCTCAGTCTCATTGAAAGAACTCTTCCCATCGCCTCGCAACGCTCTAGCAAGGTCAACATCCCCATCCCCATCCTCATCATCAAAGTCATCACGATACCCACTCCAATACCCACTCTTCTTCTTTCCACCACAAACACACATCGTATCCAGCAGTTGATGGCTCGTATGAACGACAGCTTCACCAGGCGAATGACGAAGCACGCGAACCTCAGCTTGAAGAGCGTGCAGCTGAGCAGCCGTCGACGCCTGCGCACGCTCTAACAGGCGTTTGTAGTGCAGGATTTTGCGGGTGTGCATGGCCATAATGTCTGAGAGGGCCGTTTCCATCTAAGCAAATACTTTGTTAGAATCGCAGCAAAAGTAATCAGCCGAGAAGGCTCACCTCCTCATCGACATTCCCATCATCCAAATCCGTAACCATCTCCATGGTCATGTCATCCCCGTCCCAAAACGCATACCCATCGTCAGTAGCGACGGCTGTACCAGTACCAGTGGTCCCGCCACTGAAAACCTTTCCACGAGATTCCATCAACGCAAGACTTTCGTCCAATAATGCAGGGTGCTGCGAACCGTAACTCCCCGCTCACACGCTTCGTGGAGTTCCCCTCTTTGGAGTGACCTTGGGCTTGGAGGGCGTGACGTGGTTGCTTTTCAGCGCTTTTGGAGGGGTACCATGTGGAGTTAATGATAGCAGAGGTTTTCCCTTGGCTTTGGGACTCGGCGAGATGAGATTGATGGATGGGGAAGTTGTAGCCGTGGATTTTGAGATGGAGCCGCTGGAAGGTGTGCTTGGCATAGTTGTTCGGCGGGGTGATGGGGTACCTGTCATAGAGGTGATACGCGTGCGAGGAGAGCGGGCTGGAGATGCAGAGCCTTCGAGCTGGATGGCTTTCATGAGTGGTTGTGTGGGTGGCGAGGTCATGTACAGTGAGGTCGAACGGGCGGTACGGACTGAACCCGTCACTGTGTTTTCAACTTGGTGGGAGAACGAATGGGGGGAGAAGGGGTTGCTGGCGTGGCGTTGTTTGCAGAGGTTGATTTTGAGGGATCGAATCGAGGGAAGTTTTGTCCTGGAGTTGGCACAGAGGTCCTGCGGGTTTTTCCAGCTAATGAAGGATTGGAGGTGGACATGCTTTTCGCTGCAATCGATGGTACAGGGACTGGAGTTGCATTTGGCGAGCGCCCTGCATTGCTCTGCTTTGCGCTAGGACGGACAGTCGCGTCTTCGCTCATGAGTGAGGCATTGGAATCTGCTCGTGGTTTAGTGACGCTTGACGTGGACACTGAAGGTCGTAATGTCGAGGAGCACGTCGTTGATCGCGAAAAACGCGTAGAAGATTCAGAGGGGTTGACCGTTGTACGAAAGCTTTGAGCTCATCGCGAAATGTCGTGAAAGTTTGTAATTGCAATTCCGATTAGGTGCTCGTTGCTAAGTTGGGTTGCCACACACGACGCACACGATGGCAGATACGTTGAGATCGCACGTTCCAATTAGACTGTACCACGACGCACACGCCGTCCTTCGTGGACGACTGAGAATAGATATTTTTGAGATTGCACGTCTGGTTGCTAAGTTCACGACGCGCACCCCGTCGACTGAAGGCAGATATTCTTGAGATCGCACGTCCCAATTTTCAATACTTGCTTAGACCGTACAGCGCAAAGCACTGGAGGTGGTCATGGTGGTACGAGTTGAAATGCAAAGCTCCCGATTTGGGAGCTTGGCTGATCCCCGACTCTGGAACAGAGGAGGGTTCTGTCAGATCGATAAATCCTGAAATAGGATTTCAAAACATTGATAGAACAATCATTGGGTGACTTCCCGTAACATAAATCTGTATAAACGAATAAATCTGACCCTTATCGGAGTTTGAAATGGGTGCCCTGGCTTGCGATTTAATCAAGCGAATAAACCGTAACGCCAACTGATTAGATTTATTCACTTGACTTGAATAAACTTACTTCCCTCTCATCTGAGCTGTTATGAGGAGACACAGGCCCATGAATGGGTGTATTATAGTTGATGCTCAATCATATCAGCCAGAAAGTAGGACACATAATGAATAAAGCCGAGAAAATGTCAACTTGAGCTTAACATGCTGTGGTTCTGTGAGTTATGTGCTGAGAAGATTGTTTGTGGAAGGAAAAACAGCTTCAGAGAGGATATTTTGGAGCCATAGGACGTTGGCACTGCTAATGGGTGACTTCCCGTAACATAAATCTGTATAAACGAATAAATCTGACCCTTATCGGAGTTTGAAATGGGTGCCCTGGCTTGCGATTTAATCAAGCGAATAAACCGTAACGCCAACTGATTAGATTTATTCACTTGACTTGAATAAACTTACTTCCCTCTCATCTGAGCTGTTTTGAGGACACACAGGGCCATGAATGGGTGTATTATAGTTGATGCTCAATCATATCAGCCAGAAAGTAGGACACATAATGAATAAAGCTGAGAAAATGTCAACTTGAGCTGAACATGCTGTGGTTCTGTGAGTTATGTGCTGAGAAGATTGTTTGTGGAAGGAAAAACAGCTTCGGAGAGGATATTTTGGAGCCATAGGACGTTGGCACTGCTAATAAACTCTGTAATGGCTTCAAATTATAACGAGAGAGCAGACTGCCCTCAGCCATAGGAGAGTAGAGAGGGATGAGGCAGAGCTGACTAAGCCAGGTGGGAAGAAAACGTACCCAGGAAGGAAAGGTGTCATGATGGCAGGGTTGATTCCAGCGTTTGAAATCTATTCGAGGGGTCTGTACCCTCTGAATAGATTAAGGTTTATAACTGGGTGCCAACCAGGGCCTACATCAAAGTTGAACCCTTACAAGACTCGGCATCCCGGCAAAAGACCCTAGATCTCGTCGATTTATTTAAATCTAGCGAATTTGTGTTACGGGAAGTCACCCAATAAACTCCGTAATGGCTTCAAATTATAATGAGAGAGCAGACTGCCCTCAGCCGTAGGAGAGTAGAGAGGGATGAGGCAGAGCTGACTAAGCCAGGTGGGAAGAAAACGTACCCAGGAAGGAAAGGTGTCATGATGGCAGGGTTGATTCCAGCATTTGAAATCTATTCGAGGGGTCTGTACCCTCTGAATAGATTAAGGTTTATAACTGGGTGCCAACCAGGGCCTCCATCAAAGTTGAACCCTTACAAGACTCGGCATCCCGGCAAAAGACCCTAGATCTCGTCGATTTATTTAAATCTAGCGAATTTGTGTTACGGGAAGTCACCCATTGAAACGGAAAGTTAAGCTGACAGAATTGCTTTTTGGGTGGTGATAAGTATTTCCCCTTTAAGAAATCAGGAACACATCGTCAACACAACCGCCATGGCCCTTAACTACACTCCATTTTGGCTCATGTGCGGTGTCTGGAGGTGGCTTATGTCCATATATAGGACATAACTATGTACAAATGCGGATGTACCCTTTAAGGAAAATGTCACATGTAACGTCACGTTGAGCGTTGAAGAGCTCTTCAACGCTCTTCGACGCTCTCTCAAAACACGGGCAGTATCTGGATACTGCCCGTGTTTTGCCTGCTTTTTATGCTCCCTACACATAGCTAGCTCGACTTCCCACTCGCCAGGCCACGAGACGACCGCCGCCAAGATCTCTTCGCATCAAGATTCCAGATTTCGACGCATCGACACACGAGAAGGACAAGTTTTTGGACATTGGTTGAGTGGACACGAGCAGAGTCGGTTGCGCGTCGATAAAACGGTTTTTTTGGGTTATTCAGGTGCATAGCCTACCTGAAGAAAGCAGGAAAGCCTCCCTTCCTCACGTCCATTGTCTTCTAATATCTGTTTTTATTTCTGCAGGACTTACTGATGGCGCTCTGGCCCATTTCATGCACCAACCACTCTATACCTATCACCATCAGCTAACGTGCTGCTCGACGTGTGCCCGTCACTTGTCATGAGCACGTCGGATGAGCATGCATGCTCATGCCAATCACCCAGACCATTTGGCTCCATCCCCATCGCAAACGGTGTGGGTACTACTGTCACTCTCGCCCCTCGATCGCATTTCCATCGCCAACAACGTAGCCGCCTATCAAACCGCGTGTGCACGCATAATTGATGCACAGGTGCATCCCACGGCGCGAAAAATACAACATCCACCCTTCAAACACATTCCCCTCACCAATATCGTAGCTGCTCATCATATCTTTTGTACATGCATGTGTATTATACAGTATACTGTACAGAAATATATCAGGATTTACGTGAATTAATTTGGATGTAGATGCTACTTGTAAAATGTCATTTGATATTGTCTAGATGTCGCTTGATGACGAGCTACATATCATGAGAATAATGTTCTCACTTCTAAGTGGGCATGTGGTAAAGGGGTTATGACGTAGTATGACCTCTGCTAATTGCCTGAGGTCATGGGTTGTTACATCAAAAATTGAAAGTTCACTTAAAACATGATGGGGATACATTTTCACCTAAAAATTGTACATTCAATCTTGGTGATGTACATTCTTTGTGTCCTCCAAATTTCGGAGCTCTCAGGTTTGTTTCTGTTGAGTAATTCTGAAAATACTGGTGTAACATTCAGTGGTGGGAGGTTTTCTGCTAAGTACCCCATTTTGAACAAATCACTACATATTTGATGCTCATCCTGCACAAGCAAAACTTGATGTGAGGAGATACCATATATAGGAGCTCCAGATAAAATTTGTTTCAAGGGAGTATGTTGAATATTGCAAAAGTTATTCAAGGAGCAAAAGTGTAACATTCAGTGGTGGTGTAACACATGCCGGTGGATGACTGTACTTGAAAAAAAGTTTTTTTTTTTCAAGTTCACCTCCAGACATAAGACATGAGCCTCCATTTTACCCTGACCCTACCTTGAGGCTTTTAATTTCACCCGGTCCTCAAGAACTGCTATGAAGATCGACGGCTTGCCCGATCCTCCCTCAACTTGTCCAGGGAATCGTGGTTAAACTAAACTTCACCATTCTTTTTGTAACAACCCTCGAGACATCGGCACCCTCATCAGTGTAAGGTCCCCCGCCGGGCTCTAATATACCGAGTTTCTATAAAATGGGGCCGTCTATCAACCTGGACTTCCCAACTTTCTGTCGCACCCCTAGCCTCCACCTCCTCCAAACTTCACATC
This sequence comes from Laccaria trichodermophora, assembly GCA_018417955.1. Taxonomy (NCBI): domain Eukaryota; kingdom Fungi; phylum Basidiomycota; class Agaricomycetes; order Agaricales; family Hydnangiaceae; genus Laccaria; species Laccaria trichodermophora. Next base: position 411,463 of record JACTVC010000025.1, on the reverse strand, counting down.
TATAATTACCAGGGTCCTAAACCCAAGGCAGTGTGCGATTTGGAGAGCGGATAGTAAGCTCTTCAGTTTGCCTTGCTTACGTGGGCTTCCCAATTTGGGGGTCCCCCGCGATCGGTGGGTCTGACACCCCTTGCTTGTCGATATAGCCAAATGAACATAACGCCATCAAATCAGTTTATAAATAACCAGCTTTCAAGGCTCTTTTTCGATACACGACCCATCCATTCCGAGTGTACATGTCTACCGATGCCTACCACAAGCATCCAGACGAGCCTTCATTCACACAATGACAACTTCTACGTGGACAATAGTACACGTAAGTCAAGATTATACCAGTCGGCATGATCACTGACCCTGGAACCTGCCAGATTTTTCACAAATCGACAATCGCACTGTCCAGAAAGACGGTGCGTATAGATTTCATACATACACCGATTCATCAAGAGTTCTGTCCTGATCACTTCACTCTTCAGCAAGAGGGTTCGAAATCCTATCGAGAAAAGCCGTTGTCACCGCTTCGTACAATTCCTCGGAACGCGTATCAGAGGCTGTTTGCTTACCTGGAACTTGCCAAGAAGTTTTAGATCACATTTACACTTGGGCAGATTCATGCAGTGACAGCACGGTATGCTTGCTCTATGGACCCCTTGGTTCGGGAAAGACTACACTCGCAACTACCGTAGCGGGGAAGTATGACAAGGAAAACCGTTTGGCAGGGACCTTCTTTTTTTCTGGAGATCCAAGTCATAATCAAGAGCGTCGATCTCTCCACAGAATCGTCCCCACCATTGCATACCAAAATTCTCTATCCCATCCCATCATTTTAAAAAAAGTCATTCAAGTCCTCAATGCCGACCCTACTATCCTCTCCAAATCTCTGGAAACTCAATTTCACAGCCTCCTTGTTGGTCCTTCTAGGCGCCGCCAAATTGGTAGGGCTGTTACTCGCAATTTTTTGAAAGTCTGGGCAGCCCTCTTTTTTGCACAGGCGTTTTTCGAAGTGTTAATCACGCTCATTGTCTGCATTATATTCCCTTCATCCACTGATTGTCGCGGAGCAATTTGCTTCATTTTCATGGTCCTCACGGCAGCGTCCACCGTGGCCGCACTTCCAAGTATTCAAATGGCCATTCAAACGCATCTCGAAGCCTTTCTTTATCCCCCTCCTATGATTGTGGTCATTGACGCAATCAACGAATGTCATGGTCCATTGCAAATGTTTATCAAAATTCTCGCCGACAAGTATTGCGAGTCACCTCCACCAATCCGATTCTTCGTTACGAGCCGACCAGAAGAAGAAGTTTTGGGAGAATTCAACTGTTATCCGAAGAGAGTTTATCCACTAAACCTAACAGACTTTCCGGCTCACAAAGATATCGAAATTTTCTTTGAAGAAGAGTTCAAAGTCTTGAGGACTAAGCATCTAATCTATCGTGGATCGCGGAAGTTGGAGGATTGGCCATCCCCACGGGATTTTGATTTATTGGTGAGAAGGTCGGAGGGCCTATTCGTTTACGCTTGGAGCCTCGTCAAGTTCGTAGGTGATTGCAACCAGGGGGGAGATCTGCAGTCGAGGCTAAGGCGCGCACTGCAGCAATATGATGGCCTTGATATTTTTTTTCGACAGGTTTTGCGGAATGCACCAGAGTTTTACAATCCCGAATTTCACCGGCTGTTGGGCGTGATATGCTTCCTCTACGACGAGCTCCCTTTGGGTTCTCTGGTATTGCTCCTTAGGCTCCATAGCGCAACCGACGCTCGTCGATTACTTCGAGGTTGCAGATCAATCCTTCAGATACCACAAACCGATCACGAGAATATTACCTTTTGCCATTCGTCGCTGCGCCATTTCCTAATTGACAGAAACCGCTCCGATAACTTCAACTTTGATCGCAACAACAATTACTGGATCGATCCTACAAAGCAGCATCTCTCCCTCTTCTATGATTGTGTTGAGCTGATCATCGCGGAGAGCCAAAATGGATCGATCGAAATCGAACCTGATCGAGTCAATTATTTCCAGCTCAGCACAAAATACGCCTGGGAAAATTGGCATCGTCACCTCTTTGACGTCCAACTCACTTGTCGAGGCATCATAGAACTCACAAGGGTGTACTTTGGGGAACGTCATGAAAGCCTGTTCCTATACTTCCTGGACCGCTTGGGCGACGGGACCTTGAATTGGCCTGTAACGCGGGCGTTGGGATACCAACCCGTCACATGGCAAGGGCTCGAACATCAACTGTCGAGGTTAGAAGATGCAGACATGGTCGGTACCCCGTTATCATTATGGATGTTCATTCTAATTTTTGTTTCATATGCGAAGGAACTCTCCGACCGAATCCAACGAATCCGCAAATCATTAGAAACCCTTCGATTCCATGCCATGTTTCCTGGGGCTCATAAGTTCGACATCAAACACTGCGGCGTCAACAATTGGGCTCTCGACTGTTCCGTTGAGGACGTATACAATATTGGAGTTTCCATCGAGGCTGGAACTGAACTGGATGAGCTGGGCCCACTCCTAGACCGAGGGAAATGGAAAGAGTTCCTATCAAATGCCAATACACTTGTTGCAAGAAAGAAGGGTCTCAATGTTGGATCTGAAAGGTCAGCAATTTCATGTTTAGCAGAAATATTGTTTGACGTATGGAAATATCTAGCCAACACACCAAAGACAACCACCCTCCTGAACCTGAACATCAGCTGGAAACCCCACTATTACGGAAACGCCTGATGATCTACACGAGTGCTGATGTTGCACCCAAGACGCTGAAAATACCTATCGATGTATGAATTTCATGCTCCAATGATACGCTGATACAGATTCATTCTCGTTTTCAGATCATATTCACCCTTACCCCTCCCACTGCCGACTCCGACAAGCTTTGGCCTGCTATCGTGTGGAAGGTACCGATAATTGATTCTCATCTAGCTACGTTCTCTTATCTTGTTTTTCTCTCAGACTCTTCACTTTGAACAAACGAGTTCGTTCACATTCGCTCTTAATGTCAATTTCCAGCTGACCGGCGTACATGATAGCCACAACGCAGAACGAACTATTCTGGAGTAGCCGGTAAGCGTAGTCCTCTGTCGGTTATGTATTTAAACTATTGCTGACTCCAGCTGGGTTCCAGGTCGGGTTTTTGTGTTGTTGAGGAGCTCGATGACGGTACGCTGCAGCCAGGCGATTTACACGCAGTTGTGAAGGTGTGTAACTACTGAGGTGGTCTTCCCCCAGACTACTAAGTTGCTTGTTTAGCCTGGATATGCGGCGATTTTACAAAATTTGCACGATGGGCACGACATGTCTGAAGAACTGCGAATGCCATGTAAGACGAGTACCATTGCCGTTTCGAACATGACGGGTTCACGGCTGCGCTTGGCTTTATGTGCGTCTATCAATCTGGCATAGCACCGATTTGGAATGGTTTATTGATTCATCAAAAGGTTCGATTGACCCCACAAGTGAAGTTGACGTCTTCTCTCCTGTGGTGGACCTGGACTCCGTTGCGTCAGTGCTTTTCCTTCGGCGCCCTTGGGCATGTCTAATGAATGTGATCTTCCATTCAGATCCTTTGGTAAACATGTCTTTGCATGTAAACCTCCTGTGATGCTTCAAGCATATGCCGTCTCTGGTTACCAAGGTTACTCACTTCGCGCGTCCAATTCATCGTGTTAACGGATGTATACCTCGACAGATCACCAACTAATCGATCCCAGCCAACTGCGTTGTCCTCTATTTCTCAATGCATCTTCGTCTGCACCTCAACCTATTGACCTCAGCAAATTAAGCAATCAGGTAAGGTGCCTATTGTGGCACTTGAGTTTGTCAGGTTCAATATACTGACAAGAAAATCAGCTCACGAAATTTCAACTGTACTCCGATGATACAGGCAAAGTAATCTTGGAGAGGATCAACACCTCTAAGGTATGGCATAAGTCCGATATGACGACGTCGGATAATGCTAACGATGCACAGCTTTGAAGGATGGTACACCATGGCGATGCCGCGTCAGTTACTACTTTGTATGGCCCAGGACATGGTGTGCAGTGCATACCGCTTGTGGACCTTCGAGGAATCGAGCATGCCGACGCCGTGTCGAATACTACAAGACTCCGCCTCCTTCCGAATAAGTGGGTTCCCACCAGAGCTTTCCACTCATATGTACTGTGATTGTCTGCGAGGATTTCAAAGTAGGAAACACTCCGAGTCATGTCTATGTGTAGAATTTCCTGCAGATTGAGTTGTTGAAGAGCCGTTAGAATCAACAACAGGCCCAAATTGGGCTCTTAGCTTCTCAACTCGTGCCACCATCTCCAACGCTCTTTTGTGTTGTACGGTCTAAGTATATTGGGAATTAGGACGTGCGATCTCAAGAATATCTGCCTTCAGTCGTCCACAGCGGGCGGCGTGCGCGTCGTGTGTGGCAACCGAGCTTAGCAACCAGCACTAATCGGAATTTGCTCTTTGCCTCTCCACTCACCACCTCCAGCGCTCTTTTGCGCTGTACGGTCTAAGAATTGAAAATCGGAACGTGCAATCTCAAGAATATCTGCCTTCAATCGTCGGGTGCGCGTCGTGCGTGACAACGCACCTTAGCAACGAGCACCTAATCGGAATTGCAATTGCAAACTTTCACGACATTTCGCGATGAGCTCAAAACTTTCATACAACCCCTCTGAATCTTCTACGCGTCTTTCGCGATCGACAACGCGCTCCTCGACGTTGCGTTCATCGCTGTCCACCTCAAGCGTCACCAAACCCCGAGCAGATTCCAGTGCCTCACTCGTCAGCGAAGACGCGACTGTCCGTCCCAGCGCAAAGCAGAGCAACGCAGGGCGCTCGCCAAATGCAACTCCAGTCCCTGTACCATCGATTGCGGCGAAACGCATGTCGACGTCCATTCCTTCATTAGCTGGCAACACACGCAGGACCTCCATGCCAGCTCCAGGTCAAAACTTCCCTCGATTCGATCCCTCAAAATCAACCTCTGCAAACAACGCCACGCCAGCAACCCCTTCTCCCCCCATCCGTTCTCCCACCAAGCTGAAAACACCCTCAGTGACGGGCTCACTCCGTACCGCCCGCTCAACCTCGTTGTACATGACCTCGCCACCCACACAACCACTCATGAAAGCTATCCAGCTCGAAAGCTCTGCATCCCCTGCCCGCCCTCCTCGTACGCGTATCACTTCTATGACGGGTTCCCCATCACCCCGCCGAACAACTATGCCAAGCACACCTTCCAGCGGCTCCATCTCAAAATCCACGTCTTCATCTTCTCTTCTATCCACGGCTACAACTTCCCCATCCATCAATCTCACCTCGCCTAGTCCCAAAGCAAAGGGAAAAAATCTGTTATCATTAACTCCACAAAGTACCCCTCCAAAAGCGTCGAGAAGCAACCACGTCACGCCCTCCAAGCCCAAGGTCACTCCAAAGAAGTCTCAGGGAACCCCACGAAGCGTGTCAGCGGGGAGTTACGGCTCGCAGCACCCAGCACTGTTGGACGAAAGCCTTGCGTTGCTGGAATCTCGTGGAAAAGTTTTGAGTGGCGGGACCACTGGGACCGGTACAGCCGTCGCTACTGACGACGGGTACGCGTTTTGGGACGGGGATGACATGACCATGGAGATGGTCACGGATCTGGATGATGGGAACGTCGACGAGGAGGTGTGTTTTTCCCCCGCTGACTTTTTCTTCGATTTTAACAAAGTATTTGCTTAGATGGAAACGGCCCTCTCAGACATTATGGCCATGCACACTCGCAAAATCCTGCACTACAAACGTCTCTTAGAGCGTGCGCAGGCTTCGACGGCTGCTCAGCTCCACGCTCTTCAAGCTGAAGTTCGTGTGCTTCGTCATTCGCCTGGCGAAGCTGTCGTTCATCCGAGCCATCAACTGCTGGATACGGTGTGCGTTTGTGGTGGCAAAAAGAAGAGAGGGTATTGGAGTGGATATCGTGATGACTTTGATGAGGAGGATGGGGATGGGGATGGGGATGTTAACCTTGCTAGAGCATTGCGAGGCGATGGGAAGGGTTCTTTTAATGAGACTGAGGTGAGGAAAGCCCTGCGAGGGCTGGGAAGGGAAGGTCGTATGAGATTGTGCGTTTTTTCTCGCTTTTACATCTTCCCGCTCTTCTCATCATTGTTTTCATAGGATTGCGATTATTCTAGATTGTACTTTGTTCTACTTATTTGTCTCAACTAAGGTTGACCTTCTGTTCTCACAGCATGTCTTCCTGGCGATATTGCTCTCCAAATCCTCCTCCTGGAGAAATATGCAAAATCAACATTTGACGTTCTGGGTAGTTTCGCTCCAGACCTTGCATTCCGCGTCCTCAAATACCTGACTGTCAAAGAGCTTATCGCCCTGGAACCCGTTCGTTCTTGAATCCTTCATTCTGTTTGCTAAACTAACGTGTTTTGGTCGCAGGTATCGAAAAAATGGCAAACAATGGTACACCATCCAGCGTTATGGCGCTACCACTGCTTGCGAATCACCGCGACAGATCCTACGCCCGTCACCCCTCCTGCAACACCCGAAGGATGGTAAGTTTGTACTGACTAACGCATCTTGCCACAAATCTAAGTTGAACGTTCATATAGGGCACCTCTATATCGATCCCTCCATCATCGTGAATCCAACTTCCACAATGGCCTCCCACAATCCGTTAGGTTCCTCAATGGACACACCAACTTTTGCACGACCCTCCTCTTGAGGGGCAAGCGGCTTATTAGTGGGAGTTATGATGAGACGATCAGGTTTTGGGATATAGAGACGGGCGAGATGAAGAAGTGTTTGCAGGTTAAGAAGCCTGTGAGCTGTGTTGATTTTTTGGCTGAAGAAGGTTTGTGGGATCGTTTCTTTGAACTCCTTCTGATCGCTGAGTTTCCTTCCCCTTGTAGAGGTGTTTGTTGTTGGTTTCCACGATGTTGGGTATGTAGAATGTTTTCCTTCCAGTATTTTCACTGAGGATACCGCGTCAGGCGTGTGCACTTGTTCTCCTCTGTTACATTTACACCCCTTCAACAACTTGCCGGTCATCTTAATGGTATCCGGGCTGTGGCACTCTCTTCGAAGAACCTCGTCTCTGCTGGGGCTGACAAGGCTCTTGTGTGCTGGGACTGGCGCGCAGGGACGAAGATCGTGCGGTTTGGGCAACAGACGACGATTGCTATTGGGGTACAGATTATTGCTGGCGATGGGGGCGGTGGGGTTGGAGAGGAGGGGGAGAGGGTGGTTGGTGTGACTATTGACGGGATTGTGAGGGTGTTTTCGATCAGTTTGTGTTCTTCGAATTTCGTTCTTTATGCTTGAGGACTAATCTTGATGGTTGTAGAGAGGCGAGAGATGATTTCACAGTTCAAGCTCTCAGAGCTGGGAGCGGGTGATCCAGTGTTGAATGCGAAATTGTTCAATGTTGGGGCTGCTCCCAACAATATGCTTCAGTAAGGAAGGCTCTTCTTCCTGTCGTGGACGTACGTTGATCTTGTCACAGGTGGTTTGCTGCAAAGGGCACGCAGATGACAGTGAGTGTATTGCTGGCACAATCTGACTTGAGCCCCACTAACGACAACATTCAAGTGTGCAACTAAATCAGTCATTCTGCATCTCCAATGGCAAGAAGCGGACGAGAAGCCCATCGTAGCACAATCGCTGACGGCTCAATCACCCGTCTCACCCACCACGAGCCAAGGTCCTAGTCAAGCTCGCAAACGCACTGGATCCGTGCTCGACAAGTCTACGTCGTCACTCTCAACACCACACCGCAGAATCTCTCTTATCGCACCCTCTCCAATCAGTAGCTCGATCAACAACAAGGGACGTCTGAGCGTCAGTGGTTCCCGTACCCCAACCACTCCACTCAGTCCTTCGCCAAGGAACAGTACACCCGCGCCTGGGTTATTCCCGGTTCGGTTTGGCCGTGCAGCCATTTTGACTGCGCCTCCCAAGTTGATTGCGGTCGTTGAGACACCAGATGTTGCGGTTGGGGCTGTGGATCCGAGGAAGAGACGTGTGGTTACTGCCACGCGATTTAGTTCGAGGGCGGGTGCTGATCGACGGGTAAGGTTTCGTCCACCTTTCACAGATCGAGCTCACCTATGTTTTCAGATATTCATGTCTACGCATGAAGACCAAGAACATCTGTCCGTGCCCCGAAATGGTGAAGATGAGGATGACGATGGCGATGCGGATCTGAACTTTATCGTGTCCGTGGAGAAGACACCGACACCGTCTGTCGACATTGACACCAACATCACGCCGTTGACGGGTGCATGGTCAGCTGTTGCTGGGAGCGAAGGGGGCAAATCGATCAACACGACAAAAGGCATCTTGGGCCAACTACCCGCTAAATTTGCGGGTCTCGCGACTCCGGAGAAGAACCCCATGTCCATGCAGCTGAGTCATGAGGAAGTTGTTGTTGGCTGTGCAGATGGGACTATCTAGTACGTCCTGTTGGAGCTTCAAGTGGAAGAGTTTGCCTAACTAACGGATTTTTCTTGTAGTGTCATGAAGTTTGTTGGGTATCAATTCCAGAAGGAGCGTGTACTTGCACCGGATTGGGAGGAGGTTTTGGAGGATGAAGGTGATGAGAGTGCCGAGGGGGAGGAATAAATGTATCGGGCTAGATATGGAATGGTTATACCTAGATTTTACAAGGATGGAATTTGTGGAAGAACTATGGTGTTTTGCCGAATCCTACTATAGTCGCACACCTAAGTAATTGTTAATTGTATTCAGAGATGGCATGATCTCGAAAGCATCATTTTAAAGCTTGATTGTTCCCTTGGTCACTCAGATCCGCCGAATCAGGTCGGAGCACTGGATCTTCGCAGACAAACGAGACTCGGAAAGAGTGAAAAAAAGTGCCAAACCACGAAGACACTTTTAACCCTCATCTCAACAATGCCACGGGCGCGACGACCTCTGAGGCCAGGCTGATTCACAACAGGCATGTAAGGGTGGCGAAACGTTGGATGAGTGTGATTAGGTTTGGGATGAAGCTTGAAGCTTGAAGAGCCATAGTAATCCATTGGCTGCATTGACTTTCGATGGAGTCTTCTGCGGCGTTGGTCGTGAGTAACGATAAATCTGAAGGCTTGCCGGTGGGTGCCTTGACGGTTATGGTGCATACATCTCTTCTGTTCGATAATAAACTCCACTCATTTGCGAAAACAGATGTGGATCTAGGTCGCTGGGCTGCCAACATGCGGAATCATGTATTCAACAACATGCGGAATCATGTATTCAAAGTTGAAGTGCCCACTCGTGTCCTCCTTCGACTTTCCCTTCGGCCAAATGGAAAGCTAGAATTGTTGTCTTCGGGAAATGCAGAAGCAGCCACATTTGCATCAACAACCCTATGACAATCTCGCTGGACTCATGTTGCTGGTACATTATCCCGTTCGAGGAACTAATCCGTGCATCCGTACGTCCCTCTTGCCCTCCTATAATGATTTGTACTTCTCATGATAACGTCAGGTCTCTTTGCCGATGGCACATTGTGCGACATGTTGTGTTGGCCATACCCCGAACCTGAGTCTTCCCTTCAGAGAAGCACATATGCTATAGGCGACACAAGCGAAGCAGCGCATATGAGCTGGTGCTTGGCGTCGGCGTACCTCCTCGCAACTTCACTTGGTACGTACTCAACTCGTTCCTCTCCGTCGTCGTTCTCTTACCCTCCACCCTCACAGGCGACGATCTCCCACGATTAGTGCATCGTCTAGGGCCTCATTATTCTGGCACATCTGAAGATCCTACACTCACCACGTTCCTCACATACAATGCTTCCACTTCACTGAACATGTTCTTAACGATTGCAACTAAAACCTCAGGCGTATCCCCCTTGATGAAAGCAGTCAAGAATGGCTTGGGGTTCCTGAGTCCCTGTTTGTGTTTTCAATCTCTGCATGTCATTGCACCGCATCTGGGCAAAATACCGCGGTTACCGCGAGGTGCTTGTTGAAGGAGGTAGAGCGCTGAGGAAACGTTTTCACTGTCACGGCGACGACTTTGGATATGACCCTTTGGAGGATTGGAGGTGCGGCTGTGGCGTTGCGTTTGGTTCAACTCGCTCAGCTAATTCTGTTTTTCAACGGTTGTAGGCTTTTGTTGATTGACGGTGTAAATTAGACACCGCATCAGATTTCGAGGACTTTGGGGATATTGATGGATCGGTTGAAGAACAATTGGCTGAATTCGGAGGATATGGGGCGGCTTCGTATATCCTCTATTTTGGGTCCTCTAAAGACGAGGGGAGTTGCGTTTCTCGGGATCTACTGCTCGCAGCCCTTCCTGAGCATGTTCTTGTGACAATGCCGATTCTGAAAATCCACTGTCTGTGTGTTATTTTGGGGTGCTGGTTTCCTCTTCCGAAAATGCTCGCTCGGACTCATAGAATGCCGGTGAGCAGTGCAGTCACTCGATCGCTTAAGAAAGGCGAGGGACTGTTCGATAACAACACGTTCGTTCAATTTTCGGTCACTGCTATCTATGCTCACACCATTCTTCCTGTCAAATCCTCGTTACGGAGTTTGTTTCTGCCTTCCGACGGGACCGTAGCGCTTCCGCAAAGAAAGCACACGAGCGATCGATTCTTATCGTGGGACTCGTCTTCGAAGAGGGGAGCTATGTCGTCGAAAATATGCTCAACTACTACAACACTTCGCCATGTAAACACATAGCGCACTCCCCACACATGTCGCCGAGGGTTAGTTCAGTGGGTCGAGGGGTAACATTACTACAGGAAAGCTGAGTAGGAGACAGAGTGCTAGGAAATGGGGTTTAGTGGAGATGCCATGAACGTCAAAGGTACAATTCATTTCTTGACACATGATCAAATTTTTTCTGAGCGTCAAGATAGAAGGTTTTGGAAGTCCGGTACCTCAGCAATGCAGAAGATAGGATGTGTTCACGGTGAAGCCCCGCGTGTTTACCAACGCCGAACGCTCCTGGGCGAGGCTCACTGGATTGATCTGGATCAGGTGTCCACAGAAAGCAGAAGGTGACACACCATCCGTTGACCTGCCAAAAGGTTGAAGACCCATATTATAACCTCCAGTCGAAAACCACTATGGCCCGAGAATTTGTGGATGGCCCTGACCCGTGGCGTGGATATCTGATCATGAATGTCGAAGACCAACTAAAACCCCCTCATGCATATGGCCGTACGCAGCAGTGCTTCTCCTCGTCTTTGATTTGGAGGAGGCTGCTATACGTAAAATGTGGCGTATAGAGCGACTTGCTTTTAACGAAGTTCTTCGGCAAGACAGGCATTTCTGTTCCGTCTCACCTCAAAGACCCCAATTTTGCGGTCCTGGAAGGTCACGTTGGGAGATTTGCCGTTGAGTCCTCATTCATTCAGTTATCTTCAGTGGGAAGCTGTCTCCTGTATGACCTTCGTTATCCGGAGCGGCTTCCGAGATTATCCCATGAATAGTTACAACCGGTGTCAGAAACATCCTCCATGGCTGTGCCTGTGTAGTGTCTGTTATACGTTGATTATTACTTATATCTCGATTTCGATCGCTGATATTCGCATACTTCTTTTAGAAACCACCGGTATATAAGCCCAGCAAGAATGTGCCTTAGGGTATCGCTCTCAGTACCACCCAGTTCTTCGTGTGTAAGTCTTTCTCCAATTTCAAGATTTCGTCTCTAACTACAATTATATTTATTAGCTCCATTATGTCAAACGAGTTCATCCCTCCTTTAGGAGTCGCCTTCCGTCTGTGCGGCTTTGCAAGCGACCGCGTCCTTTTCTCTCGATTTTCCCCATCTCCAGAAGTGTTTCACCATCCCAAAAGTGATGTTTACCCCGACCAGTGGTTTGTCGCTATCCCAGGCTCTGACCAGTATGCTGGATGTTACGCCATCAAAAGCAAGGTCACTGGGAACGTCCTCTTTTCCAGATGGTCGCCTGATCCTCGCGTTGGACACATTGGCGGCGACGGCAAATACCCAGACAATTGGTTCAAGTTTGAGGCAGGCAGTGGCAAGCATGCAGGCTACTTCCGCTTGCGCGCCGTCGCATCAGACACTGTCCTGGTGTCTAGAACTACTGACTCCCAGGTTATCAACTACCCGGCTAACAGTCAAATATATGATGATCAATATTTTACTGCCCTCATTATGCCAAACGAGTTCATCCCTCCTCCCGGGATCGCCTTTCGTTTGTGCGGCCTTGCAAGCAACCGCGTCCTTTTCTCTCGATTTTCCCCATCCCCAGAAGTGTTCCACCATCCCAAAAATGATGTTTACCCCGACCAGTGGTTTGTCGCTATCCCAGGCTCCGGCCAGTATGCTGGATGTTACGCCATCAAAAGCAAGGTCACTGGGAACGTCCTCTTTTCCAGATGGTCGCCTGATCCTCGCGTTGGACACATTGGCGGCGACGGCAAATACCCAGACAATTGGTTCAAGTTTGAGGCAGGCAGTGGCAAGTATGCAGGCTACTTCCGCTTGCGCGCCGTCGCATCAGACACTGTCCTGGTGTCTAGAACTACTGACTCCCAGGTTATCAACTACCCGGCCAACAGTCAAATATATGATGATCAATATTTTACTGCCCTCATTATGCCAAACGAGTTAACCCCTCCTTCCGGGATTCCCTTTCGTCTGTGCGGTCTTGCAAGCGACCGCGTCCTTTTCTCTCGATTTTCCCCATCTCCAGAAGTGTTCCACCATCCCAAAAGTGATGTTTATCCCGATCAGTGGTTTGTCGCTATCCCAGGCTCTGGCCAATATGCTGGATGTTACGCCATCAAAAGCAAGGTCACTGGGAACGTCCTCTTTTCCAGGCGGTCGCCTGATCCTCGTGTTGGGCACACTGGCGGCGACGGCAAATACCCAGACAATTGGTTCAAGTTTGAGGCAGGCAGTGGCAAGTATGCAGGCTACTTCCGCTTGCGCGCCGTCGCATCAGACACCGTCCTGGTGTCTAGAACTTCGACGGGGGCTGACTCCCAGGTTACCAACTACCCAGCCGGTGACATAGAATATGATGATCAATATTTCACTGCCTTATTCGACAGGGACCAGCTAGTTACGGGAGGCCAGTTGAACTTTGGTGGCCTTCAGTATGCTCATCCTCGCATTACTACTCTTGACGCATCTCGACTCCCCACTCCACCTGGAGGTTGGAAATTCGCCAACCTAGTTAATCCCAGCAAGCCTGATTCCAACCTCTCACGCTACCCAGTCTTACTCTTTGGCAGCTACACATACACCGGTGCGCGATCACCTTCCCCTCATTGTCACATCTTATTCTGACTTGTCAATTCCACATACAGCTCTCAGCAGCATCAAGGATGACAATCGCATGAAGATCGTTGCTTGGGATATGAACCGAAACCTTGTCAAGGAGCTGGAAAAACCAGGTGCTCGCTACCTCTGGAATATTACCTTCAACGCTGGAAACCAGACGGTGACCTTCAACGGGCAATCTAACCAATCCATTCAGGCCACTCTAGACGAACTAGTTGTCAGGCCTGCTGTCGTTTACCTTCCATCGTCTTCAGGTCCCATCCTTCCGTACACCCTCACCTACGCGGCAGCAGACCCATCTCGCTTCCCTGTCATCAAGAACGGCCCTTACTCCTTCTGGCCTGCGTCATACAAGGACGGGCGTAAATCCTTCTGTATTGCTGTCGCCGACAGAGATAATTTGGTTCAGAAGTTGATTGAGTGCCCAGGCGGAAAGGTCATTCGAGATGTCCAGGTCAATGACGCTCAACGCACGATTTGGCTGATTGGCCATGATGGTTCCAAGGCTACTTTCAACTACGACACTGCCCTAACATGCTTCTACCACTTCTACAACTTCACCAAGGATGACCTCCTCTTTCTCGCAAAGGAGTTTAATGTACCTCTTTCGGATACTAACGCTGCATCCTTGGCAGTGGCTATGCCCCAGATCGACTGTACCTTCTGCTGCCAGATGGTAGGCACTGTTGACGAAGGGTCACAGCGGGACAAGCGTAGCGTGGGTGGCGTCATTGTTGGCGTCATTCTGGGCTCTCTTGCCGGCGCAGCAGCGGGGTTCCTCGTTGGAGGGCCTCTAGGTGTGGGCCCTGGTCTCATCGCAGGCGCTGCGGCTGGCATCGGGATTGGATCGACCATACCTTCCAGGAGCGATGCGGGGCAGTATAAGCTCTCAGCTTTGGAGAGGGCTTCTCTTGTTGGGTGAGCAATCATAGTGTGATATCATGTGTCGCTTACTCATTTTTTAGTTACTCCAAATTCCCCTGTGGGCCCTTTGACAACACGGGCTTACGGGAGAATATCTTCGATTCTCCTTTCCCTCGCTACGAAGAAGTACCGTATTCTGCTGCTGTTGTTAAATCTGGCAAGGGATCAACTCCTCAAGCATATTCTCCCGCTACAAAGTCTGTTGGGGCCTTTCCCCGCGACCCACGCTACAAGCCTTTCACTGTCCTCTCGAAGGGCATACAAGTCACGAAATACATCTTCATCATTGTGAAAACCGCTGAGACGATCGATGGTAAACCAGGCTACCAGATGCGTATCAACCCTGAGGACTTCTACCCCGATTCTTGGTCCGCCTCTCAGCGTGTGAATCATAGCCAGTTGTCGGACGGCTATCGGTTATGGGCGCTGGTTGGGGATCCGCATATGCAGGTTTACGCCGCGGGTAGTTTGTATGTTGACATCACGAACCAGAAGTTCTTGGGCATCGACACGCGCACGGGACACTATTTCAGGGCTTTTGCGGGCCAAGATAAGCTAGTTAATGATGCGACTTTGCAGTTCTTGGCCAACCTTGGTTATTCCACCTCTGGTGTGTTGGGTTATACGGACATTTACGGGTACCTGCAATCACCTATGTAGTCTGGCGTGAGTACATAGCTGGCCCACATGGGAACTTGCAATGCCTTCAACTTCAGCTTGAGATAGGTAGCACCCAGTTTCAAAGTTCTACGGTTTGGAATGTTTATATATGCCTTAAACTAAGTATGTCTTAGGGACGGACTTGGGACGGACGAGAGAATTTCAGTGTTTTCTTAAACGGTTGCAACCAAACAACCACGGTCACCATCGCCCTTTTCTTTTCTTTGCCTTTTCTCCAAACGCAACAGCCCCGACTGAAATTTCCTTCGAAGGTTCAAACTTCCAAGGTACTTAGGTTTCTTTCGTTTAGATCTTCGAAAAAATAAAGATATTTTTACTTGTGGGTCCAGGAATCAAGCCAGCTGTGAGGCATGCCAGAGCAAATTTGAAATCATACGTGAGTGCGGATAGGTGCGGATGGTCAACTTTGGGTCAACTGATCAACAAATCGCCACGGTAGCATTATACGGTGATGTTGTCCGAAAGCTTCGGAAGTGGGCATAAAAGTTGAATGGCCCCACTGGGTCTTCGCGTCGTTCTCAGACATTGGGCCAGTCTTTTTCATTTTTTTTGCCATTTCCCCTTATTCTGTGAAGCGCTCGAAAAGGCTATCCACAGCCGCGGCGTCTAGCACTGCGGCGAAGACCCCACGCTTCGGAATGGAGTACATTCCTTTGGAGGATGTTGAACGCCTCGAACGTTACCGCCCAGGGGGCTATAATCCCACACTCCTTGGCGACAAACTTAACGACGGTATGAAATTATCCACAAGCTGGGATTCGGTACCAACTCCATCATGTGGCTGGCGCGCGGCGAGAAGACTCAGTCATTCGTCGCCATCAAATCTCTGTTGCAGATGCCACCACGGACGGGGAAAGTGATATTTTGCGGATGCTCTCCACTAAAACCATCACCCCCTCTTTAGGGGAAAATATGCTCCCACTCATTCTAGACGAGTTCGATATCGAGGGTCCCAATGGCAGACATCACTGCACAGTTACACTTCCCGCAAGAATGAGTATTAATGATGCAAAGGACGCATCGTACTGCAGGCTATTCCAACCGTTTGTGGCTCGCGCGATTGCTGCGCAACTTATCCACGGAGTTGCTTTTTTACACTCCCTAGGAATTGTTCATGGAGGTTGGTTCTCAGCGACCTCTAGACTCACCCACTCTGATTTCTTTCATATATAAGACCTCCATACAAGCAACGTCCTCTTGCACCTTCCAGACAATCTCACCCCCGAGCGAGTCGTTAATGAATACGGCCCACCAAAGCTCGAGCCCATCGTCCGAATTGACGGCAAACCTCTTGGCGACGTGAGCCACATACCTACTCAGGCAGTCGTCCCAATCTGGCTCGGGGAATGCAGCGAGCTACTTTCCCTTTCCGACGCTCGTATCCTCCTCACCGACTTTGGGGAGTCATTCATGCCCTCTCGCACACCTCGATACTACTCCAACACACCCGCCATCCTCCGCCCACCCGAGGTCTACTTCCTCCCGAAAGAGCCAGTGTCTTTTCCGGCTGATATTTGGACCCTTGCATGTGCCATATATTCCATCCTCGGTCAACGCGAATTGTTTGAGGGGCTTATGCCTGATGACAACTGGATGATTCGCGAACACATTGATGCTCTGGGGAAGCTTCCCCCGAAGTGGTGGGATGCCTGGGAAGGAAGGGCAGAATGGTTTAATGAGCATGGAGAGAGGATTGACGTTGGTTTTTGGAAGACCGTTTTGAGCAGGCTATTCTCGCTCCGAGGAAGAAGAATAGTATAGAGGAGTTTTGGGATCAGGAGGAGAGGGCGCTCTCTGTTATGCTCAGGAGGATGCTGGCTTATGACCCACAGCTGCGCCCGACGGCAGGGGCCCTTTTGGATTCGGAGTGGATGAGGAAGTGGGGGATCCCGGAGTTGGAGTGGATGAACCTTGGGCTGATGTAGGACAGCGTTCGTCCTTTTAGTCGAACTTGAAATTTATATATACCACAAGTATTGCTGAAAGTCTTGACTGCACTCCAAAGTTTTTGGATTTATCGAACTCAAGGGGGTGCCAAGGGAATCTCATTTCTTCACTAGGATGAAGCAGAGTCCATCCTCTCCAAACACAACAAACGCGATTGAAACAAGGGGGCCCAAGGACCTTAAAATTATCACGGGGTTGGTAAATCTTTTTAAGCCACTGTAGGTGACCTCCCCCTCCTGCCTAAAAGAGATATGTTGGACCGAAAAAGGCAATTCTAAGAAAAACAAATTGTATTTTTCGTTTACAAGAAGCGGGCAAGGTACAAAAGATTTAGAAAACGAAGCGCATCATTCTCGCAACGCCAGTTTTTGGGGGCGCAGGTGAAGTTGAAGCAGGCCAAGTGAAACTGTTTGAGAGAACATAGATGTCAGGTACACCGAGAGCATGCAGAGAAATGCAATACCTACCCAAGATGTTTCACAGCCTTCATATCCACAATGTAAGGCAGTTTGAGAGCCCATAACTCGCTCCTGTTCTTCAACTCGAGATCCACAGATACAGACGAACATTTCTGCCATGATGTCGCGAGTTCGACAAGTGCGTCCTCTGCTTTTACCTGTATGCTGACTGAGGCCAGCAGGCCCTGCAGTCCCTACGTTGATATCTTCGCCACACTCGGTGCAGCTTGCGGTTGTGTTGATATCGTATCCTTTACAAGTCGTCTAGTCCATTAGTTTCAATGTTCAGCAATAGATATCCATACCTTTGCCTTTGCCATCGCGGTATTGCAGCAAGCTGAAAAGTAGATTCCATTTTTTTTTGACTAATAAAATGTACTGAGCTCTTCGAATGAAGCAACGTCAGCCTCAACGAGCTCGGCACATCAGAAGGGGTCTTAAAAATAGAAATTTCATCTACCCTTAGTAAATTTTTTTAAGCCGTCAAAGACCTCCCCCCCTAACCCCTGGCTCGGCATTCAAATCCCGGGGCCCCCTTGGATTGAAATCTTTTTCGAAATTTCAAAAGCTAGGTTTCTTTTGTTTCTATCCCCGAAAGTGTTTTACTTACTTGTGGCTCCCGGGCCAGGTTTCAAGCGGTGAGGCTTGCGCTCATATCTAGTACATTTATCGTGGATGTCCCTGGTTGCTGTGCTGGCACGGTGATACCACTGATTTCGCATGGCTTCGCGATCAGGAATCAGTGGTATATAAAGCCTGCAGTTATGCAGACCAAACTTTCCCTCGACAGGCCGGTCTTGTTCAACTGCCCCATCCCCGCAGTTCGTCAACGTCTTCCCCTCCTCACCGCCCACCCCCTCCCTCCCTACACCCGGAACAGGCTGAGCCTCGTTCATCCACACTTCGAAGACCACCCATACCCCGCTGGACGATACCCGAACCGCTGGCCGATCCATCCCTCTAAATAATTCACCTTGACCACCTCAATCATGTCCATGTCACCAACAACCATTGTTCGACCCCCGAGAGCGCCTTCACTGGACGTCTTACTCTCCCTGCCCCCGGCGCAGTACACGCGCCTATGCTGCTTTTGCATCCCAGCGCGTGTTGCGCTGTTCATAACGGCGGCGGTGTTGTTCATCCTGTCCACGTCGTTCGTTACCGTCGGTTGGGTCATTGTCAATAAACTTAGTATGTCCGCCCGTCTATATTACCAGTCATCAGCCTCATCTAACATTTTAAAAAAAATCTAGACGACTACGTAACGGACTTACAGCGCCTCTCCATAGTCTTCCACATCTTCATCTACATCGTCTTGGCCGCATTTTGCATCTTTGGGTTCGTCCCTTCCTATCCATATCCTTCACAATCCCTACTGACCCTTCAATTTATAAGCATGTTCTCTGCGCTTAGCAAAGACGCTAAACTTCCCAGTCTATTCACCTCCTTCATCCTCGGACAACTTCTCTTTGGGTGGGGATCAGGCGCTGTATGCTTATACGTCCTCTTCTCCCCCTCTACGACCCTTCAAAACATCGGGTCGTGCTCCAGCATAGTGGATGACCAATTCTTGAAACTCCTGTGTGAACGGGCGCCGGTGTTTAAGGGCCTGGCCGTTGCGTTCTTTGTAAGTACCTGGATCTTAGAGATTTGTAAGTTTTCCATGCGTTTATGGCGGGTGATTGATTTACTTACTTGCGGACGTTACAGTGGCCATCTATGCCTCTTGTCAATACACGAGACAGTTGCATGAAGAAGCTGTCAGGTTGGAGGTTTTGGAGCCCAAGGGAGACCGTGACTCGTTCTATGTGTGATTGCTAGGGCCGCTATGTGATACCAAGCGATTGCTGGGACGCTATGCGATACCAAGCAACTTCGGGGCTGCATACGATACCGAGTGATCGCTGGGACGCAATGCGATACCAAGCATTTGCTGGGCCGTTATGCGATACCTTACACATTTTCGGGTTCACTCCATTATCCAAGACCAAGCCTAGATTAGGATATCGGGATGTCGTTGTGCGTAGTTGTGTTCAATTGAGCAAATTCAAGTGATGACCTACCTCAGCGAACACCTGCTGAAGCTGAGATGCATCAAAGTCTCTTCTCAGAATGCGAATGCAGCTCTTGGTAAAATTTAAGCCCATTTATTTTGGAAGGCAAAACTTGTCGGAGACGGTATATGGTAAATGCTACGCCGACCAAAATAGAAAGAGGTCGAAAGTGGCTGACGCAAATTCTGGTCCTCCTAGGTTGACGGACAACCACCAAGCGCACAACCCACAACCCCATGGCGCCCTTTCTCCAACTCCTCTTCCTAACCGTTTCAATCCACACCATATCCATAACCGCTCTATCATCAACGAACAGCACAGGAACCTGCTCCTCAAACAACACCATCTTCGATCCCTCCACCCACAAACTCGTATCCCAATGTTCCGACCACACCTTCTGCTCTGCACCAATCAACGGAATGTGTATTTCCCGCCTCTGCAGACGCGACGAGTTCCCATTCGGATACGGTCCCGGTGAAGCACCGCCACCCCTCTGTCCCCAAGGATCCTTCTGCCCAGACGACGGTAGTGGATGTCGGCCTTTGGTTAGCGTAGGCGCGCCCTGTGAGCCGAACCGCGACGAACAGTGTTCGCCTCCGTTGGATTGGCAGGACTTGGCGAGTTTTCAGAATTATAATGGTTCGATTTGCTTGAAGTCGACTTGTATGTGCGTGAAAGTTTGGCTTTCGTCGTTGATGAATTGTGGTGTTGAAAGAAGTCACCTGCAGGTACGCTAACATCACACTCGGGCAGAGCTGCATCGTAGATAACACGACTTACACCGACACTGGTCTAAACGGCGAGCAATACATGTTCACCGTCACGAGAGATAACTGCCGCTCGCCTCAATTCTACTGCGATCCGGGGTCTTCGGTCTGTCAACGGGCTAAAGCCGTAGGGATGGCATGTCAGCTTGACTCTGAATGCGAAGAGGTGTGTTCAGCTTGTGACTTTCTTTCTATTCGGCTTTCATATGCGAATTTCAGCGAAATTGCAACTCGGCGAAAGTCTGTGTAGAACCTCCAGAGACGCCCCTACGCGTAGCACCGTGGCAGTGGGGGCTGACGATTGGGTCAATACTTGCAGGTGCGTCAGTTATCCTTCTGTCACCAACTGGTAGTTAAAGGACAAATCAGCCATGGTCGTGATATGCATTCTGCTCACCCTCATCCACCGACGACACCGGTATGCTCGCTATAAGGAGTTGCAGGAATACTATCATGATCAGATAGGGTATGTGTCCTCCATATCAGCTCCGTCGTATCGATGGGCTCACCAAAAACGAACGTAGTCTGCGCCGGTCGATTATTACGTTGCATACAGCAGCTGCGGATCGGTACCACAATGAGTAGTTCACGCTTCTTTTTGCATTAAATCATAGAATGTATTCGGATATCCTGGCTTCCAAGGGTAAACAGCGGTTCCATGATATATGGCTATGAGATATACTGAAAAAAAAAAAACATCAGTCGTGGAAAGATGATGTCAACCCCAATCAACAAAAGCAAAGATCTGTCAGAAAGGATAATCCGCATGCGCGGAGATAAAACCGGACATAGATCGTTCTACTCTCAGAGAATACTTCATGAGACATGAAGAACTCCTCTAGAGCGTCATCTGGCCCCGGCAGATATCATCATGTAATCTTTTTGGAAGGGGGGTCGAGAAGAGTGGAGGTATGAGAACTCACATATAGGATGTAGGTATGATGACCAGAGGTGGTAGTACAAAAGATCCTTCGATTGTCCATACTAGTCGTCCTCGTCATCTTCTTGGTCAGTCAATTCTTCTCCTTGTCTAAGCCCGTGATGGCGGTCATAGCCTTCGCGGCGTGCCCAGGAACGTCCATCTGTGTAAGGATTTATGCGAAACGGCAATATGAGGGTGTATAGAGGGCTATCAAGAGGAAGATCGTGAGGGCCTTGTAGGGATATGATTGAGCGAGACTTACTATCCGTTTTCCCAAACGTTGAAAAAGAGTTGCGCGTTCTTCCATATACTGCGAAACAAGATTTCGGAAAAGGGCTAGCGATCATCATTCAGAGACATACCCGAGATTGTAAGAATTGATGAAACTCTAACAAGAACATAAACTCAGAGTAGATAGTGCAAACAAAAGCTTACTTCGCCCCGGTCCCTAGCTTTCCTGCGATATTCTTCGTGATCCTGGGCCTCGACCGATGTTTCTCCCGCGGAGATACCCCAGAGGTGGTATGCCAGCATAACTCCAACGGCTAGACAAAGAACCACGGAAAGGATGTATATCATGGCGTACATGACTTCGGGGACGTTGTAATGCCAGTCCTGTTTGGTGTCAGAGGAGGATTTGCAAAAGATGCAGAAACCTACGTCGGACATCACCCCAAGGGACTCAAAAAGTTGTCGGTATCCCAGAGCACTAAAGCAGAATGTGGAAATGACCAGGTACACCCTAGAGCTAGCATAAGTTTCATCATATTGCTATGGTGAATTGGACTTACATGAATAGAACGAAATGACGTTCATTATGAAGGCCGACGCATTGGTTTATCCCTGACGTCTATCTCAATACCCAACCTTGGAGAAAAGATGAGTATACTCACACTGAAGCCTTTCATAAGTTGGTAGACAGACGGGGCAGAAACGGGGATCTCACTGGACAATGGTGATCGTACTTCAAAACACATTTGTTGCAAATACGGCAGTGGTGGGCTCTCTCAAATGCGCCAGCAAGGCAAAGTTAGCACGTACTCGCTGAACTACAGAGAGAAACACACCTCCGGCCTGATCTTGTTGCACCTGCTACAACGTGTCGAAGTGGCTTGTGTGATTCTAATTCCGCCAGAGGTCCACCGCACACCCGTCAACGTGCCTTTTTTGGTTCGCTTTTGCGCCCATAAGAAGCTGGTACCCGCTTCCCGTGGTGGCTCGTCCAGAAACCCCGGGCGAATCGTGCACACGTAGAAGTAGTGCATCACCAGGTTCACTGCGACTAGGATGCACGCCGGCATCGTCACTATTGGAAATGAAAGTGACGGAGCTATCACATCGACTGTTCGTGTGGTCCATTAGTTTTTTTTCTTCTTTTAAGAGAAAGAAATCGACTCACAAAAGCAGAGAATACCGCTGCCAATGAGAAATACTGCCAGAGCAATGAAGTATGGTCCTGCTGCTCCTGTGATTCTATTGCCCCATCTTTCCAGCGTCTTGAAGCATCGAAAAACAGTCCTTGTGCAAATCATCGCGCACGTTCTAGGTGAATACCACGAAGGCGCCTACACAGTTGCAAGTAGTCGTTGGCCAACGTACCCCAACGCCTTCGTCACATGACTGCTTTGTAACACGGCTGTTGTTCACCATGATCATGAATTGACCGCTATGTAGTTGTTTATTTACATGTCAAAAACTAGATTCGCTACACTGAATCAAAGCCAATGCAGCGTTCGAACGGGTTTCAATCACGCATTTGAAAGGCGTGAAATATCTAATGATAACGTCAATAGGCTGCGAACGACAATTCTAGTCGCAAAATGACTGACGATAAGAATCCGCCAGTGGTGTTTGCCTCGAGGGGTATGTGGTTTCCTGCGTCGTCAACTGGCGGTTTAATATTGTAGACAGCTAGCACGTTTGAGACAGCCACGTAAAGAGAACTATCACTGAGTGACCTTCCCGGACATATTCTAGAACGCCAGGGGGGGAAATTGCAACGACTCTTCTTTAGAGTGTGCGCGCGACAGGCAAATGTCACTCACCGGCGTCCAAAACCAAAGGCTGCAACTGTGGGACTGCGAACTCTTGGATCTAGGCGACCATTTTCAAGGTAGCGCTCAGGTTTGTACTCAAGCGGATCCGGAAAGACATTTGAATCGTGCATCAGTGTCCTAATTGTGAAACCGTTCATGGCTGCAAAGACTTTCGCTCAAGGAACTTACCAGGTGTTTCCTATAACAATAGTGCCTTTCGGAATGAAATAACCATCGTATTCGTCATCCTCAACGGATGCATGCGGGATACCTACCCGACCTAGTGAGCGGCCAACAGTTCGAGGTATGTGGTTACCCTTACCAATGGGAGTGATGGAATGCCATCTGAGAGTTTCCTTGACTATAGCGTTGATGTAGGGCAAGTTCTCCCGATCACTGAAGTCAGGCAGGCGATCTGGACCGATGACAGTGTCAATTTCCTCCTGCGCCTTGTGTTGTACATCTGGATGCATGGCCATCGTCAAAAAGAAGGCTTGGACAGCGGCAATCGTCTGGAAAAATTGTAAATTCCCTGTTGGGTGGTAACTTTGGGGTCTCACCGTATCAGAGCCAGCTTTTCCCAAAACGTCAATTCCAAAGTCAAAGGGACTTGCAAAACCGACCTACCAGCATACGCTACTGCGGTCACACCCTTGGCCATCGCTTCTTCTTCCTCTCGTTTTGGATCCCCTTCGTCTGGTAATTTTGCTATCAATGATTGAAGTACAGAGGGCCGAGCTTTTCCTTCTTTCTAAATTCTAGCATGAGCAAATCAACTTTTTGTGAAAGAGGCGTTGTTCTTGCCAAGTCCGCAATGACTCTTCGATATGGTTTTTCGAGCAAACTAGAGAAAGATGCTCTCCATCGCTCTGCCTTTTTCTTGAAGCCGGCGCCAGGAAACCAACTAGGAACATACTTCAATATGGGAATTAGATCGACCAAGAATGCTCCAGGAGCTGCAGCTTCAGAAAAGCCTTCCAACACTTCCTCCGCAATTGACATATAAGGATCGTTGGAATCTAAAACTGTGATTCCGTATGAGATGTCCATGATTGTGCTGGCAAAAAGGCTATTCCGCCATTTGAGGTTAGATATTTGGTGACTCCGTATACGCAAGGAACAACATACTGTTGGATATGATGCATGAAATCATCAGGCGTAGCCGATAGTCTACGAAGAAAGGACTTGGTTGCTTCCAATTGGATAGGTTGATATTTCGGTATGATATTTGAATGGAAGTGCCCATGAAATGCCTTCCGGTGTCTCCGCCACATCGCTCCATACGGCATTAACGAGAATGCCCATCCAGCTCCCATTCTTAGATCATAATGAGCATTCGTTGGCACAAGCTCATGAATAGCCTACAGATCGAGGAGCATTGGAAAGTTTTGGGCCCTGCTGGAATAGTTGGATTTTTCGAAGATATCGTTTGTTCTCTTCAAAGAGCCCAAAACGAGGAATGACCGACCGAGCGCTTCAAAGTAGACCATGTCCCCTGGAACGTTTGAATCGTCGTTGGTCTTCAACATGCTGGAGATCCCTCACCATACAATTGAAACCACTTGTCGTAGAGAAGCCATATTTTGTCCGTCGACAGCGCGAAAAGGCTGCCAACAACCGGGTAACCCTTGGGTCCTGGAGGGAGCGGGAGTCGTTTCGGGTTCGATGTCCTGAAAGGTGCAATGACTCTTGTTGCCCAGACACCTAAAATAATCCCCCCAACCCAGAGGTAAATTTGTGAAGGAATGCCCATGAGGAGATCAATGAAGCCCGTGAGGAGATCGATGAAACTCAGATTTGGCCCTTCAAAAGGAACACCTCGTGAACACCTCTTGGAATTCTAAACATTGACGTGGGAACGGTAGACTAGGCCTAAACAGCCACTGACCAGTGACAGGGCAGTCAGCGGCGACTCAGCGCTTCAAAACGGCGCCACAACCTGCCACAACCCATCCACGGAACCAAGAAAGAAAATCTGGTCGACAGAGGCCAGTACTCAAGTCAAAGCTGATGCAGTTTTTTTAGCTGGGGATTCCAAGGGGATTCATAGAGAGGGAATTCGGGATGTCTATTAGCGAGCGATGCTCCCTTTCAAGGACATACATAGTCTGCTTGTCGCCTTCTTGTAGCAATGTCTTGGCAATGTCATTTATGTAGAGGTTTCGGCCCCGGCTGACATCGGAAGCCGTAGCCAAACAGATGCATCATCGATCATCACGCTAACAACATTCGCGCTCTTCCTTAGATCTTTCTGTATTTGACTTCAAAGGCAACAGCAGCTCACATACGAACTTGAAATACCCGCGATTTAGTTGCCCCAACGCCAAGGTCAGGTTGTCAAGGCTCACATTCGTTCAAATCAAAAGCTCAATAGGCCTACTAGATATGGGACTTTTCGACGTCCAGTTCTCAGCTGACATGCACTGTCACAAGACGACATCTTTTCGGAACGATAAGGTAGCGCCACAAAGCGTTTCCCGGGCATATTTTTTCTCATGGTCGACTACTTATATATACAAAACTAAAGCACCACGTCGAGCTCCAGGCTGAAGCGCTCCCCCCTTTCCAGCATGTACGGCAACATACCTAGTTTCATTGTCGGCCCTGCAATCTTGGTCACGGAGACAACCCAATCTCATCCATGGCTCACTGCCGCGGGCCTGATATCTTGTCTGTGGTTTTTGAAGAACATCATTGGAGGAAAGAAGTTGAATCCCAACCGACTTCCTCATCTCCCAGGTCCTAAGGGCCTTCCCTTTCTGGGAGCTATGTTTGAGGTGCCCTCACTAACTGCTAGACAGGATGGGTTGGACTTTTAGTGTGGTGCGGATGCCTTATGGTACCATGTGGCGACGGCACCGCCGTGCATTTCACGAACACTTCCATGTGAACGCCGTCTAGAAATACATACCCATCCAAACGAAAGAGATTCAGGTTTTCCTTCATCGGCTTCTCATGACACCCGAGAATTTTATACACCACATTCGACAGTGCGACATATCTACTCCTATTTCATCGTTCAACTAATATCTTTCCAGCGCTTTCGCAGCCACTGTCATGAATATCTCCTACGGTCTGACAGTTCTGGAATACGATGACCCATATATTACCAATGCTGAAGAGTCCTTGCGAGGCTTCACTGAAGCCGGTGTTCCAGGCGCGTTTTTGGTGGATCTTCTTCCGATATTGAAACATGTGCCAGCTTGGTTCCCTGGTGCTGGTTTCAAAAGAAAGGACGCTCACTATGCCGTTGTGAATACTGACCTGGTAGACCTGCCATTCAAAGCTGTAAAGAGGGAAATGGTCGGCCACTCGTTCCGTTCCACTGGCTATAGACTAAGCCAAAAATACTCTTTCAGGCAAAGGGAACTGCTGTACCCTCCGTACTAACCTCTTTGCTTGAAGAATTTCCTGGAAATGAGGGTCTGGAAAAAGAAGAAGAGTTCATTTCTCGGAATGTTGCAGCGATAGGGTATATTGGTGAGCAAAATTGTGGGACGGAAACCGATGTAGTTTACGATTTTGTGGATAGCGGGAGTCGATACCGTACGTCGTATCTTTGTGCTGCCTTTGGATGTGACCTACCTTCCGTCAGACGGTCTCAAGCACTGAAACATTCTTTTTGGCCATGGCCATGTATCCAGAAGCTCAGAGAAAGGCACAAGCGGAAATTGATGCCATCGTTGGGACGAATCGCCTTCCCGACTCCAATGACCGCCCCCACCTGCCTTACGTGAATGCAATAATCAAGGAGTCGATGCGTTGGCAATTGGTTGTTCCCCTCGGTTAGAGTCCTTTGTTGAACGTCCGTTTTCGAAAATTTTCATAGTCCACAGGCGTTGCACACATGGCTGCCGATGACGATGAATACGAAGGTTATTTTATCCCGAAAGGTACGGTTGTTATAGGAGCTGCGTGGTAAGTTGTGCGTTGATGTGAAGAATGCTCAGCGTTGACAAGTAATTCATAGGTCAATTTTGCATGATCCCGAGGTGTTTGAAGCTCCCGAGGAATTTAGGCCGGAGCGCTACCTCAAGGACGGTCAAATGGACCCAAGTGTTGGAGATCCAGGAGTCGCGGTCTTTGGCTTTGGCAGGCGGTGAGTGACTGTGAGCAATTCAGTATCAAAATCAGTCACTGAAAGCTGGGCTCCAGGATGTGTCCCGGGAAACATCTGGGCGATGTTTCTCTCTATTATGTGGTCTCGTCCGTTTTGGCAGTATATAATATCAGTGCGCCCATGGATGAATTTGGAAGACCTGTGCAGCTGCAGGCGAAGTATAAAAGCGGCTTTTTGTCGTATGTCTGTTTCTCCTGAATATGACGAGCTTGGATCACGAATTCGTTCATTCACTTACAGATCTCCCGTACCTTTTAAATGCACAATCCAGCCACGGTCCAAGGTTGCGGAATCATTGATTCGGGGCTCCAGCGATTGACTGTCTTAGATGTACTGTTTGCATTTTTCTTTTACTCTGCCAAGAGACTGAAAAAAATGTGCTGCATCTTCAAAAAAATATCCGGAGGAAACGGACGGATTGTGAGTGATGAATCTCAAACATGGACCCCATCCGAGTCTGAGTCGCTTGCGATGCAGCGGCCAGCGTGTTATACGCCTGTATTCCAAATTCCAATTTGCAATGCCGTCGGTTTAGTATACATTACCCACTATTACCCACTATTACCCACCTAAGGATGTAGTGCGAGCCCCGGTCATAGTTTGGTTCCACGTGGTCAAGCTTCGTCGCAGTCAAGTCGTTGCCTTGTTGCAAGGCCGTTGATTGATGACAAATATCCAAACTCTCACCTCATCAAGCTTAACCCGGGAACTCTTTTACCACTTGGTTCTGTCAAGTCGAGAGGAGTACTATTTCACCTTCTCCAATGGTTTTCCGACTGCATTCCTGTTGGGTAACTCCTTGGTATCTCCCTCTTGCAATAGTGGTGGTCTGAAGCCAGCATCAATTATCCAAGAACGAGGCGAGCCTGCAGGTGTTGCCAGGTGGTGATCATCATCTCCCCCCTGGTGAACCATCCATAGGGCGCTTTAAGTTCGCTGGCCGGGATCGTCGGTCCACCATTTACTATCCGGTTCTTCGCAATCCCATATTTTACCAATGGGTCAGCTTTGAAAGCCGAACGATAAGAATCATGATGGAAAACATTCCCGAGGAGACCGTTTCGAGGCTCAGAGCGTCCAATTTATCCCCGTCCGGCAGAGGTTACTTTTACTGGGCGGCGTATCGACACCTGCCTGGGACGACGAAGGATCTCGGAAAATATATCTATAAAGAGAACCTGGCTTGGCGAAATAGCTGCTTTTCTACTCGACATGGTCGTCCCTCCCATTGGCGTCCTCCTTGTTTCTTGCATCTGTTTCACTTCGTCTCTTGCTGCGTTGTATACTGAGCCCCGTCAGCTACCGAGGCATACCTACGACTATGTCATCGTTGGAGGTAAGTTCACACAATGGTCATTCGGAGGAACATAATTGATTCAACCCGTCTTCCAGCTGGAAATGCTGGAAATGTAATTGCAAGTCGACTTTCTGAAGATCCTAGAACTTCTATCCTTGTCCTCGAAGCAGGTGTAAGGTACTGTTTGCTCTATTTAGCCTTATCATCTTTTCAAGAGTCGCTTCATTAGCAACGAGGGCGTCATGGCGGGCGTGGTTCCTCTCTTGGCACCAACACTCACGCCCAGTATGTGATCAAACTGCTTGCCCGCCTTTTGAAAACGAGACTGAACATCTTTTAGATACTCCTTACGACTGGAATTATACTGTTACACCTCAGAACGGGCTCAACGGGCGCACTTTTCCGTACAATCGCGGGAAGCTTCTGGGAGGGAGCAGCAGCGTCAGTGAGTCGCAAGGTTTACATTGATTAATTTCAAGTATTCAAGATTGCTTTTATTAGACTACATGGTCCACCAATACGGTTCCTCTGAAGATTATGACAAGATTGCTGAGATTACTGGTGATGCCGGATGGAACTGGGACAGCGTCAAGCGAAATATCGGCAAGGTGCTATTCTCGAGTCTATTCATTACCAGTTTTCCTCAACGCTAGATTTCAGCATGAAAGAATTGTACCACCAGCTGATGGCCATGACACCACCGGACAGTATATACCAGCCAACCATGGGACCAATGGGATGTTATCAGTCAGCCTCCCGGTCAGCTCCCAGCTGGTTGACTCTCAGGTAATTGCAACGACCAGAGAATTGTCGGAAGAGTTTCCCTTCAATGAAGACATGGGGGGCGGGGATGTGCTGGGCATCGGTTGGGTTCAGGCATCTATCGCTGATGGACAGCGTAGTAGTTCTGCAACAACCTACCTCGCGGCCGCCATCAATCGACCCAATGTTCACGTTCTCCTAAACGCTCATGTAACAAAGCTATTGCGTACGGGAACCATTCAAGGTGTACCGTCATTCCGTTCCGTAGAGTTTGCCGGCAAGCCGGGCGGTGAGCTGCGGGATTTTGTGGCAAATAACTGATGCTCATTGTTCTGTACAGCTCCATCCATCATCGTGACAGCGAGAAGAGAGATCGTCCTCTCAGCTGGCTCTATCGGTACACCTCAGATTCTTCTCCTCTCTGGGATTGGTGCGAGAGACGAGCTAGAGGCCCTCGGAATTCCTGTCCTTGTCGAGAACCCGTCCGTAGGAAAGAACCTCTCTGATCACGTTCTCGTTCCCAACGTCTTTCGTGTGAAGGATGGTGAGAGCTTAGACGCGCTTTTCCGGGATCCCGCTTTGTTCAAGGCGGCTTTGGACGAATGGATGGAAACCAAACGGGGAGTCCTTGCTAGCAGCATGCTGAATCACATGGGATATTTTAGGCTTCCATCGACGTCGACCATCTTCTCCAACATATCTGATCCCGCCTCGGGACCTAAAGCATCACATTGGGAACTTATAGTCGCTGTAGGACTTGTTTCTCTTCATTTTAGTGTTGAGGTAACCTCCAATTGATCTAGAATTTCTACATCAATCCCAAGCCTGGCCACATACCTCCTGAAACCGGTAGCTACCTTGGCCTTGTGTCAGCCCTCATTTCGCCGACATCTCGTTCGTTTCTATCACCTCTTTCCAGAAGAGTAATGGCTGACGCTCCCTTTCCTTGTAGGCGGTTCCGTGACTCTCGCCTCAGCTGACCCCTTTGCTCATCCCTTGATCGATCCCAACTACCTCACAACTCCTTTTGACATATTTGCGATGCGGGAAACCGTCAGAGCCGTAAAACGTTTTGCTGCTGCAGAAGCTTGGAAGGATTACATCATAGCACCCTTTGGTAATTTCTCCTCGGACGCGGACGCTGATCTTGATGCCTACATTCGTGACCAGGCGAGCACGGTCTACCATATAGTCGGCACAGCCAGCATGTCTCCTCGTGGCGCGGAATGGGGTGTCGTTGACCCAGATTTGAAAGTGAAAGGCGCTGAAGGGATACGGATCGTGGATGCTTCTGTCCTGGTATGTCCTCCTGTCTCTTTTTTGTTTGTCCATGTATTCAGACCTGTCCAGCCCTTTCCACCGAATGCACATACACAAGGTCCGGTATATTTGCTGGCTGAAAGGGCGGCGGAGCTATTTGCACCAGGAAGCATGGATGATCTCTAACCACTTTACCAACGGGAAAGCATTTTTCTTTACACAAATGGGTCAATAACTTGTCTTGCCAGCCGTCGTGGATAGTTGTACAGTGATTGTGCACAACGTAAAAACCATATCTTGAACCTCTCCATTGTCTCGGATTCAGTCCTGTGCTCAGTTTGCATTGCGAATCACTGCCATCAGCGCCTTGAGACGTCGTAGTGCAACCGAAGACGGTTAGCAGAGCTTCCCGCTTCAATAAACAATGGATTGGAGGTATCTTCTGTGCGCCGCGGGGTCGATGACTAGAATCTTCCATTCACTAGATCTCCATCGTCTTTCCATCAGCTGTGGAGCTGCAATGCCCGTTATGCGTACGCATCAGCCGAAGATGTTTCTGAGGCATTAGGCAGGGCTGACGTATTAGACTTCGTCTGAATCCTGGTTGGCAGGCTGGATATTGAAACGAGCGGTGCGTCGATGTCCTCGGGAAGATGCACACCACGGAGTAGTGCTGTGAACAAGGCCTCGAGCTGAGGTGGTGATGGTTTAATCCTTGGAAGACAGGGGAATGTAACTAGCACTGATAGTCGGCTCTGAAAAGACGGGTCGTTTTGGCATCTCAATGACTTTCTCTTGACTGCAGGCGTCAAAATGGGTGTGATTTCCTACACGCGGGTGGCACGCGATTCTCTCGATGACGTGATGAACGCTGGCAGGCGACGGTATCTCCTGGTATCTCGCAAAGTAATGGTCGTCTGGGTCGTGCGCTGTGAGGTGTTGCCTGCTCAAACGATGTGTCCTTGTCCTCTGGGGGAAAAAATGAGCCTACATACCTCAAACATCAAACCCCTCACATTTAGCGGACAGGCTGGTGCTAAGCCGTTGCATTGGTGGCAAGGCAAGGAGACCTAAAATAACGAACAATACTAATTATCCGCAAATAACCTTCAACAACATTGAAAGCAACCTCATCAAGGCCATTACGAGCCTATTCCCCCCCATGCCAAAACCCAACCGATCGATCGACCTCACGGTGACGATTCGATATCATGGCGTCAAGGCCACCGCGTACTTTTCAAAGTTCACCGGAGAGTCCATCAAGGTCGTTCGGGGAGATATCGCAGCTCTAAGGATGCCCCAGCCCAAGACTACGAGTTTTGAGCTTGTGTCCCATGGTTGTGTAGAGTTCGGGTGGGATTTGATGTTTCCGGAGAATGTGCGTTCACTTTTTTGATATGGTGTCGTGAATGGCTGATGCACGAATCTGAACTTCGACTTACTAGGTGATCCATAAGTCCTTGAAACAGAAGATTACCCCCCCTCATCTTGAGGACAAGCAGGATTTGCAGGAACAGCTCAGAGAGTTGTCGATGTATATCTTCATTCCATATGCCATGAATGATGCGCTGATTATGTTCATAATATAGCACCAAGATAAGTCTTAGAGAAACGTAAGTTAATGTGTATCTAATAAACAACCCGCACATCTCAATTCCCATTTTCAGCCCATCTTTCACAGGTCATGCGAAGCCCATCGTCCCTCAGAAGCGACTTTCTGATCACGAGGTACACATGAAGGAACTAGGCGAGAAGCCCACGTCAACTTCTAGAATCACTCGACAATCATGGATAAAGTCGGAACTCGCGCCACAAACCATACCCACGGCTGCTAGACCTCACGCTCCACTGCCCACCGGCACCCCTAGCATGTCCATCGCATCGATGTCGCAAGATGAGGATATTCGGCCTGCTAAGAGGCTGAAAACGGAACCTAAGGAGCCTGTATTACGGTTTACGGTACGTCCGTCGGTCACCTATAATCACGGTCCTGACACTTTAATACGTCACAGCCCTCGCCTAGACCCAGACAAAGCCAGTCGTCGGTTCAACAGCCAACACCTTCGCTTACCCAGGTTCAAGTTCCTTCGCCCCAGTCTACGCCTCCAGTGGCTCTCAATCTTCCTTCTACGCAAGAACCCAACGAGCTTAGCACCAATGTTCGTATCCGACCATTTCCACTCACAGCTTTAGTGATTCGTTCCTTAGGGGGCTGGCAGAGTTTCGCAGGCATCAAGCGCTGTCTCCCGTGTTGTCCAAGGACGAGAAAGGACACCACCACCACCACAAACAACCCCGTCAAACCCGCCAGAGGACCAGTCGATGACGAATCCCCCAACAGCAACAATCCCACCAAACTCGCCAGAGGACGATCCAATGGCAGATCCTATTTCGACGAACGACGTCTCGGACGTTATTCCGCAGCAAGAAAGGTCCTATCCCGTAACAACCATTCTACCAACCGCACAAGAGAATCAAGCGATGACAAATTCCACCTCAACGAACGAAACAACTCCACCAATTGGACCAGACGCCGAACGTACCACAACCCTCGCCACCCCCACCATGCCCATGGCCTCCAGAACATCCCTCGCCGCCATCACCGGCCGGCCCCCCAACTCAAGCGACTTGCCCAAGATCCAAACGCTCTCGCGAGAACTCTGGGATATACGGAGGAAGTTAACAGCAGACGGGGTTCGCGAATCAGTAATTGTGGACAAGTTGAAGCTCCTGCACGCCGCTTACGTTCCAGAGCCGATGTCCGCCAGTTCTGATAGGGCACTTCGTACGTTCTCCTCTCTTTCTTCCGCTTACGGACCGCTGATGAGTTGGTGTTCGGGAATCATGTAGAGGTGCTCAAAACGCGCTTGAGGGAAGTGGAGAAGGACCTGGCGAATGAACGTTGCTTGCGCTTGAAGGCTGAGGCGACGCTTCAGGATATTCGAAGAGAGTGTAAGGCTCCGTTTGTG
This sequence comes from Laccaria trichodermophora, assembly GCA_018417955.1. Lineage (NCBI taxonomy): Eukaryota > Fungi > Basidiomycota > Agaricomycetes > Agaricales > Hydnangiaceae > Laccaria > Laccaria trichodermophora. Next base: position 377,987 of record JACTVC010000025.1, on the reverse strand, counting down.
GTTCCGGCGTTGTTAGATGCGTTCATCTCAATCTCGAACCTGACAACGCAGGCGTTGCAGCGTTCAAAGGAGAGTTGATCTTCTTGATGAGGTTTTGGTTCTGTCGTCTTTGTTTTGTGCATTATCTTGTCATTTATCTCCATATCTACATGGTACTACTACTAGTACCAATACACAGTTATCGTTCATCTGGTTGCAAACATACTAAAATGGGAATATCTTTCTGTGACCATGATATTTGCATTTTGGAGCTTAGATGAATTAAATTTCAAATGTACATGGTAAGCATACTATGGGAAGACAATCAACATATGCCTACTCATGTGCCCATTGGCCAAATAGCCAGTTCTCTCCACAGCGATATGTTGTCCATACACAAGCGATATAATTTCAGTCTTTTTAACCATTTCCCTTCCATTTCCCTTTGCTTCAATTCATATTGTCTCCCTCATTGTACTCAGAACAATGTTGCATGTACTTTTTATCTTGTATACATCCTGTATGACATGTAGATCAAGTTAAATAAATGAAAGGCAGATACAGGAAAAAAGCTTGACTTCTGATGGTGAGGCTTATGAGTACTAGGTGTCAATCACAGTTACATTAGAGGAGATGCTCTGCATCCAGATAATACATAACACTGGTGACTGTCTCTCTGAGACTTCTACTCTCTGCATTGAGGTCGTGAACCTTGCATCAACCATGGATAAGCCAATCATAACATGGGGCATGTTTGAAAATTCAGCCATTCTCTGCACCTCCATCTCTGTTCACATGGACATTGATATACATGCCTATGTAGACTCATGCCAATGGAGATGCACCCACATGGGCATCAACAAATAAAACATATCAGGAAAATGGTAGATGTACCTCAATATTTTTGTATATACATCAATTATCAACATAATTTAATGTTCTAGTGCTTGTTTGAAAGCTAAGATGGATGGTAATAAATTTAGCAACTTACAATCACAAATTTTACTGCATATGTAGTTGAAAAACTGGTCTTGAACTGGTTACAACCAGTTCAAACCAAGGGGGTGCTGGGATTTGAGTGAATGGCCGGATGTCAAGATTATTTCTAGTGGGACTGGGGCTGAACCAACCAGCCAATGTAATCAGGCACATGTCTATATGATGTCATCAACATGCTGCCTTTCTCCCTTCCCCACCACTTGATGCCTTGCTGGTGCTGCAAACCCATTTTTTGACTTCCTCATTGAGCCTGATACATCCTAGGTGATACTAAAATGATTTTAACACATTGAGAATAGGACTAAATGTGAGTACTATCCCAGATTGTCTCAAATCCCTTGTGTTTGCACTGAATTGCATCTTCTGCAGATGCATCCACCTGAAGCCTGCAGTTGCATTCATAGAGAACAATGGCCCTGGGTTTTTGATGTGCTTGCTGCTCAGCTATCACAGGCTGTTCGATGGGCTCATTTGACAAGCTTGAAGTCACATTTTCAGTTTGTGGTGCTGAAACCTGCTCTTTGTGATCAGGGGATCTATCCACTGGTATGGTGCTGTCTCTTTTAATCATAGAGTCAGAAGATAATGCAGGAGTCTGATTAAGAAATTTCATTAGATGATTTGTCAGCACCTTTTTGTTCATTGAAGAGCTCACCTCAGCTTCATTCAAATGAATACCCACACATTTCAGCCATTTTTGACATTTCATGTGTGCATTGAGGACCCACTATGTCCTCCACATTGGTATCCTGACTCATTTGTTAACATGTCATGTCATATCTCATCCAATAGTTAACTTTTGGCTTCTATGTGTGTAGATAGACTATGGCTAATGCACTGGAAGGTATATAAGGATGCTTGGGTCCTTTTTGCACTAAAAAATTTGGATGTCAAAAAAAAATTAGTGGCCTGGCAGCTGAACCAACCAACTGGCCCCTGGTCTGGCATTTAAATGCCAGTACCCCCTTGGTTCAAACCAAGACCAGTCCAAAGACTGAAAAAGACTGCAGTCTTGGTCTTTTCCAGTTCTGGTCCAGTCTTTTGAGGTTTAAGGAAGTGTGTGGACCAGTCTTGGTCTTGGTCTTTTTGTTTTGGGCCAAAAAACTGGATTGGACTGGACTTTCAAGCACTATATCTCACCTTGTGGACAATCTATCTTCTTACCAATATGAACAGCTTACTATGAGTGACAGCAACAATCTTTCATCTATGTACAAGAATAACAGACTTTACTAGTACATAACTTTGCAACAGATAAATTTAATTTGACACAACTGTCAGCACTAAGAAGTCTTCCTCATGCCTGTCATTTTACTCAATTTTTGCCATGACACAGGGCACATATTGATGCACATTGCCTTGCCTTTCTGCATGTATAGCCATATGCTGATCCTTCCTGTCCAAAATTAAATTTCAAACCACAACCCTTTAAATTTTCCTCAGATTGAAGTGTCCAATGTGGGTTGGAGAGATTGCTCTGTATATAGGTTCAGAAGTTTCAAATGCAACCTCTCAGCTTCCTCTTTCTTTGCAAAAATTGATGCAAGATGTGAGATGCAGGCAAGTGTACCTGGATGTTCTGGCCCCAACAGCTTTGTAAGCAAATTCAAAACTTGCATCTCCATGTTCTCAGCTTCCTCAAAATTTTCTTGCTCTGCAAAAATTGATGCAAGATTGCTCATGCTGGTTAGGGTATTTGAGTGTTCTGGGCCCAGCAGCTTTCTATGCAGATTCAAAACTTGCCTGCTCAACTTTTCAGCTTCCTCCAGTTTTGCTTGCTTTAAGAGGGTTAATGCAAGATTGTTCATGCTAGCTAATGTATCTAGGTGCTCTGGGCCCAGCAGCTTTCTACACAGATTCAAAATTTGCATATTCAGTTTCTCAGCTTCCTCATATTTTCTTTTATCTAAGAAAGTTAATGCAAGATTGTTCATGCTGCTTATTGTATCCAGATGTTCTGGCCCCAGCATCTTTGTGTGCAGATCCAAAACTTGCATTTGCAACTTCTCAGCTTCCTCACAGTTTCCTTGGTATAAGAAAGTTAATGCAAGATTGTTCATGCTGCTTATTGTATCCAGATGTTCTGGCCCCAGCACCTTTGTACGCATATTCAAAACTTGCATATTCAACTTCTCAGCTTCCTCACAATTTCCTTGGTCTAAGAAAATTGATGCAAGATTGTTCATGCTACTTAGTGTATCTGGATGTTCTGGCCCCAACAGCTTTGTACGCAGATCCAGTACTTGCAATTGCAACTTCTCAGCTTCCTCAAATTTTTCTTGGTAAAAGAAAGTTAATGCAAGATTGTTCATGGTGGTTACTGTATGTGGATGTTCTGGCCCCAGCAGCTTTATACATGGATTCAAAATGCACACTTCCAACTTCTCAGCTTCCTCAAATTTTCCTTGACATGAGAAAGTTGATGCAAGATTGCTTATGCTGGTTAGTGTATCTGGATGTTCTGACCCCAGCAGCTTTGTACGCAGATTCAAAACTTGCATGTTCAATTTCTCAGCTTCCTCAAAATTTTCCTGATCCGAGAAAGCTGATGCAAGATTGCTCATGCTGGTTAGTGTCCTTGGATGTTCTGGCCCCAGTAGCTTTATATACAAACTCAAAACTTGCATGTTCAACTTCTCAGCTTCCTTTAATTTTCCCTGTTTCGAGAAAGTTAATGCAAGATCACTCATGCTGTCTAGTGTATTTAGATGTTCTGGTCCCAGTAACTTCCTGTGCAGATTCAAGACTTGCATGTCCAACTCCTCAGCTTCCTCAAATTTTCCTTGTTTCAAAAATATTATTGCAAGATTTTTCATGCTGGCTAGCACATTTGGATGTTCTGATCCCAGCAGCTTTCTACGCAGATCTAAAGCTTGCCTGCTCAACTTTTCAGCTTCCTTCAGTTTTCCTTGTTTTGAAAGCTTTAATGCAAGATTGTTCATGCTAGCTAGTGTATCTGGGTGCTCTGGCCCTAGCAGCTTTCTACACAGATTCAAAACTTCCCTGTTCAACTTCTCAGCTTCCTCAAATTTTCCCTGTTTTGAAAAAGTTGATGCAAGATTGTTCATGCTAGCTAGTGTATTTGGATGTTCTGGCCCCAGCAGCCTTTGTCCCAGATCCAAAACTTGCATATTCAACTTCTCAGCTTCCTCAATTTTTCCTTGGTTTAAGAAAGTTGATGCAAGATTGTTCATGCTAGCCAGCGTGTTTGGATGTTCAGCTCCCAGCAGCTTGCTATGCAGATTCAAAACTTCCATGTTCAACTTCTCAGCTGCCACATATTTTCTTTGTCTTGAAAAAGCTATTGCAAGATTGTTCATGCTAGCTAGTGTATCTGGATGTTCTGGTCCCTGCTGCTTTCTATGCAGATCCAAAACTCTCAGATTCAACTTCTCAGCTTCTTCATATTTTCCTTGCCCCACAAAATTTGATGCAAGATTAGCCATGCTGCTCAAAGTAGATTGATGCATTTCTCCATATTTCTTTTTTCTCATCCTCATAACCTGATATTGAAGATCCTCTGCATCTTTCCACATGCCATTTTCTTGCAGGACATGACTGAATCTAACATATTCAACTTCATCAAACTCTTTTTTGATGTCATTTTCTTGTTGAAACTCATAATTGGTTTTGATGTGCACTAACAGAAGCCTGTGAAATGCAAAGTCTGAAGTTGCTTTATCTGATGAAATTGAATGCACAAGTATCAATTTGGCCACTTTATGCATCACTTGTTTCTCTGATATTGCCATTCTATCTCTATTCCACTTATGCATCAAAGGATGAACAGTATAGATACCAGTGGATGAGCCTTCTTTGATCAATGAGAATGATCTGAGAACTCTAATTCCTTCATGAAAGAGCATCTCATTCCAGGACTGATTCTCTCCAAGCTGAAGCAATTCACTGATGCACTTTATAACCTTTCTATTCAGCTTTTTGTGATATTTTGGACTGAATGAAGTGGAGGCTTCTCTAAACATCATTTCAAGTATATTCTCATGATGAAAAAAGGCAGCAGTTTGAAGGATAAGAATAGCAGCATGGGCAGCATCTCCATCTTGGCTGCTTGTCCTTCTTTTTGCCCTAGATTCAATTTCACAAAATGACAAGTCCCAAGTTTCATAGACTGTATGGTTATATTGAGATGCTCCTTTAAACACAGGATGGTTCATAAGTCTCACTCGATGCTGAGAAAGGTTCTCAAGATAATTATCAATACTGCAGAGACCAGTCTCAATGGCAGCCCCAGCTTGATCAACTGCCAGAGGTAAACAGCAGAGCTCATTGACAATACTTTGTGCTAAGTTATGCATATTTTCAGATGTATCACTGAGGTGGCTAGCCTTCAAAAGAAGCAAGACAGCTTCATTCTGTGACATTTGGCAAACTTCAAGAGAATTTTCATAAGTTGTAACCCGTCCAAGAGATTTGTTTCTACTTGTCACTAGAATATTGCCTGTGGAGCCAGATGGAATGAATTTCTCTACAATTTCAGGTCCACCATCAGCATTATCAAACACCAGAAGCCATTCACTCTGCAGTGAAGAGATCCATGCAAGGGCAGACTGAGAGGACACAGAGCTCAAACTAATAGCAGCTTCAGCATCAGGATGGAAGCAAAGACCCTTCAGACCCAGAGTAATTGTATCTTCAGAAGATGCATCAATCCAAAAGACATGAGAGAATCTAGATATGGTCTTTAGATGCTTGAATAGCCAGTAAGTGGGAAACACATACCTGTCAGCCATCTCCTCCACAAACTTCAAACATATCTGAGACTTTCCAATACCTCCCATACCATATAGTAGGAAAGACTTCCTCTGCCTATCCCCCTGGTGTCCAAAATGATTCTTCAGTTTCTCAATAATGTCCTCACGGCCTGTAAATAGGGCACTTGACTTCGGTATCTGAGGAATGAAGGGTGCACCATGCTGAACACTGCTGAAGTGTTGATGAAATTCCATCTAGATCAAATTTTAAATCATTATCTCAAGAATCACTCCCATGATAATAGAACATACATTTTGGGCACTGTAGAAATTGGAATCCTTGATAACGAAGTTGTGGGCTCCCTGCAATACATTCTGGTGTCCCATGAAATATGAGCAGACAAGTCTGATTGAACTGAAGTGGCAAGACACACCAGAGCTGCGGCTCCTCCCATAACTTCAGGCACTCTTATAAAGTCCACGTCAGAATAAGAATGCACAGATCTGGAAGTAGGCCCTAACCTTGAACCAGTTGAGGCACTCTCATTGGATGAGTGGGCTGACTCTAAGAGTCGATCATATAATGCCTGGAACTTGCCTTTCAAGCGACTTCCGAGAGGGCGACCAGGATCAGACATGGTGGTACAGGAGGAAGCGACAATGCTGTGCGGCGTCAAAGTTGGCTGGCAAGGAGGTCAGCTGACGTTCAAAACGTTGGATTTCAATTATAGCCTCATGCAGCTGTGGTCGTCCGAGTCGTAGTCTTGATGATGATGCGTACGCCCAGTCAATCCAGTCAATGCCGGTTTATGAATGAACGGATGAACGTGATAGAGGAGTGAGGTGAGGTGATCTGGAGGATTGTGGTTGGAAAGAGGATATGAGCAGATCTGGGCGCACGAGCTTTCATCGCTGGAGCACAACGGTATGGGCTCTCTACCGGGTCTACCCAAAATCGTCTCTGATGACTTGCTAGTGACCAAGCTAGCTTTTCCCCTCCCATGCAATAAACCCCACTTTTGCGCAGCCCGCCAATACCGCACTCTACGCTCAGGTCCTCCGTTGTTCGACTGGCCAACGTGGCCGCTTGGAGGCCCAATGCCCCTCAGCGGTATGTATTCACTGGGTTTTGTCATTACCAGGTTCTTGCGAACAAGCCGTCAGGCAATATCATGTTGGAACCATGTTGTAACTCAATCCCCCGATCTGAAGCCTATCCAAGAAGGGCGAGGGATCTACAGCATGATGCGCCCTTTGTGCATAGGCGACCCATGTTTTCGGTATGTTTCTCACCTTTCTCCCGCTCCAGTGCTCATTGCATTATCAGACGTCCTACTGAGTTTTCCCCTACCAACAGGCTTATTCACGATGCGTCGCTTTTCTTGCTAAAAGCTCCCATCCAACATGAGAGCTACAGACTCAACAATCGTCAATCGTCAATACTCTCCAAGACTCCCTTTTTCTTGCACCTACCCCAGCCGCTTGTGGCTTACTTGTCCACCTCCAACTGCCAAAGTCTTGAGCATGTCACACTCCGCTGGCAGCGTAATCCCTTGCTGGACAACTGCTTTCCATCTGAACGCCAAGCCCCCGCTTTTCTTCGACGATAAGAATGCATCGGTTGGCGTTCAGCCATTGGGGTCAGAGCCGTAGTGGCTAGTGCAAATTTGGAAAATACTGTTTGCGCCAGCCTCTCAGGGTTCCATTGGCTTCCGACCCCCCATTGTTGGCAGAGAAGACGAGAAGTCATGAGCGAGGAATTCAAGGGAAGCCCACAGAAGGGGGATTTTGAGCTTGAAGTGGGACGAGCACCGGGCTCATGATAGCTGTGACTCGATCGTTCTCGCCCTACGGAAGGGTCAATCCTTTGGACACGAGGAACAAGATCAGGCAAACCACGTCAGCAATCCTAAATGCGGACCGACAAAGACGTGGGTCACCTCTTTCCTTTCGCTTTTAATGATCTCATCCTGAAGTTGTGCAGTGCAGTGTAGTTCTATATGCAAAGCCCAACCAGGGAAAGTATGTACCGCTCGTTTTGTAAGGCGATGTAATTTTGATCAACTATCGCTAGTAGCGCTAAGTGAACCCTGCTTTTTAGAATGCCACTGGCTCGAAAAACGCCCGCGGCTATTTGGCGGCTATGGCAATCGACGGGAATGCGGGTATCCCTCGTCTTGCCTGTGTGTTGTTCGTGTAGGAATCGAATGATGAGTGGACATTTTCTGCTCAGCCGCTTCGACCGCGGTTCCTATGAAGCATAATTGCCATGAACCCTGTCGCCTTTACACGGGTGGAGTTGAGGGGGGAACACGCAGCCTTTCTAACCACAACATCAGGCTTAGCTGAAGTCGGTAAGTGCCACAGATCGTCTCGGATCCCCAACGACTCGAACTTTCTCTTTTGCAGGTGTCAGTTGAAATGACCACCATTACATTCACCGCCACTGAGCCGAATCCCTCACCCCTCTTTCATGCCATTATCACTGTCTTGATCAAGTATCCGCCAAGTTGATTTATCGTGACTCAAGCGCTTCGACGGAGGGTGTTGCGCCCCCACCTCTGCATGGTCGGCCTCTGACTTTTGCGGATGTCGATGTTCATCACTCCCGATTCCCGAACAATCTTGGACGCTCATTTCAACGTTGAACAACTCACCACAAGTTCTATTCGTGAGCCTTGGCCGCATTACTAAGCATTCTAGAGCATCGCGGGGTCTCACACGACTACCCTTCGAGACCGTGGCGGAGTGCTATCCGTATCGTCTCCTGGATTGCTCCTGGAGGGTTATGGAAAATAATATTGATTATATAAGCGATACCCTTTGGGCTATCTCCGTGATACAGACCATAATTAGCCGTTTTTCCTATTCTTACAAGTCTACCACATCCTCGTCCTCATCGTTCATCGCTCGACGTTCACCAGTGTGTTAATCATGTCTTGGCAAGGTAATACCTTCATCGGTCGCATAAATCAGCATATCGACGCCCCATTTCGCAGCATACGTCGATACCAACCTGATCGGGAGTGGCAAGGTCTCAAAGGCGGCGATTATTGGTTTGCAGGGTGGTGTATGGGCAACGTCGACGGGGTTTACAGTGAGCAGGAGAGATTGTAATCTTTTCGCGTCTTTCTGAGAGATCTGCCATAGTTAAGCACGGAAGAACAGAAAGCGATCGTTGACGGTTTCAAGAACCCTGACACAGTTCTGGCAAGCGGTGTACGGCTTGGAGGTCAAAAGTTCTTCGCGGTCCGAGCCGACCAGCGTAGTATTTACGGGAAGAAGCAGGTACGTCCTAACGCGCTTCAGCCTGTTGATCTACCCGTGATACGTTTTTTCTGTCCTGTAGCTCGATGGCGCTGTGATCGTCAAGACCAAACAGGCTGTCATCGTCACTGAATACCTGGCGCCACTCCAAGCCGCGGAGACAACGCCCATTGTGGAGGCCCTTGCGGATTACCTGATCTCTGCGGGCTACTAGACGTCTGCGTTTTGTTTTGTTACCATCAGGTGTCGTGTGCAGTACCCCAAGGGATGAAGTCGGACAGTCCATATGTATCACAAACGCACTGCTTTACTATCCATTGAAATTCGCTATCTGCTTTGTACAACATTCAAGTAGCATAAGCATCCATCCATCCATCCATCACTCCGATTTTTCTTTGTTCCACCAGCTTGGCACGGATTACGACATTGACTAATGAGTCAAAGAACGCTGACGAAGCTGTTGTTGCAGAACAGACACCGGTGAACAGCCTCCAGAAGCTCTTCGACTACCCATCCCCGAGCCGTCGGTGGTAGCCAATTATGATCAGGCGAATTCGGCGCCGACACGGGGAGGAACGCTTTCCGACTGCACCCTACGCAGGTTCGGACCCGAGGAGTGGATAGAATGAAAGTTGTAACGGAGCATCGGGCTGAGCTCAAAAATATCAGTTTCAAAAGTGGGCTTCAAAGTCTAGGGGAATGACAGTACCCCATTTGTGGCCGTTGGGACATATGGCTGTTGTGATATCTTGCAGTGGAACTTCTACTTTGCAAGCCGGGCACACTTCGTTTAGTTCGTTTGATACTGAAGACGATGGGTTACTTGTGAGACCCTGCACAAGTGCCGCCAGGTCTCGTCCTTCTTGTGATAAATCTGGAGGGCTGCCGGGGAGAAGAGACTGGACCACCATTCTTAGTGCAAATGGGACGTCGTTGGCTATGGGCGGAGGTTCAGTCTAATCCTCTCGCGTGTCAAGATGAAAGCGACAAACGTTGGAGGCAGTTGGTGACAGAAGCCAAGTGCCGAATTATCGTGCGTAGCACACGATGTGAGATGGTGTTGAGAAGTCCTTGAGCAACATGCCCGCAGTCTGCTTGTTGTTCCGGGCTAATGGATAATTTCTGAAGCATAATTACATCATGGTGTTCAACGGGAAAACGTGACAGTGACCAACCCAAGCGAAGTCTGCCAACGAGAGCCGCATCCTAAGCGAAAGCAATACATCCCACCCAAATAGATGCCTGGAAAGACTCGTCCTGAAGTCCCGGCGGAGTTCGGGCGTCATTTCTCCAGTACATTGTGGGATGTGAATGTCAACCGAGTGGTCCGCGAAAGTCGGCTTCAAAATCTCAAGGAAGCGGGGATGTAAGGAGGCGAGCTTTCGTTGATTTCGAAGGTGGAAGAGGTATGGGCGGAGGACGTGGAGGGGCTCGGAGCCGGTGGCTGTGGATTGGGTTACTAAGGAATCGTTCAAGCAAGCAGGTGGTGGTAATAGGTATACCTGTCCTGACGCCATTCAACGTCCTGGCAAGGCCTTCAAGAAGGACATCGTCTTCATCGTCTTCCCACATTTGTGCAGCGATGAGCATGCTACTATGTTTCGCATCGTGTTTGTAGCTGAATTCCGACGGGTTTGCTGTCCTAAGTTGACTGAATAAGAGCACCGAGTGGCAAATGAAAAAGAGCTCACTCGTAAGCCCACAAAAAAGTGGCATGATCGTCATAAGATATCGTCCCAGTAATCCGGTTCATATCGTTCTGATCAACGGCACCTTGCTCTGCCTTGACGAAAACACTGCGAGACGTTTTAGACAGGTTGTCCGAGGTAATCTGGTCATCCTCCTTCTGAGATGTCCAAGAGGGGTCTTTTGAGAGGTTATGGATAGTGTGGAATGACCCATCGGAGAGGATTAGGACGAGTACGTCTCGTAGCCGAAGATAAACAATCCCTGACACTTGATGGAATGCGGATGAGACTGCAGATATCTTTTGTGTCTTGATTAAGAGAGAACGAGATCCCGTCCAGCCGAATTCTTCGCCAGCTACAGTCCAGAGGTGCACGATTCCAGGTTTGCAGACGACCAGAATGGGCTGTGTGTGAAGAATGAATCAAAGATCAGAAGCTTGGAGAAGGGCAAAACTCACGCCTCTTCCAACGATGTCTACCCATCTCAAGGCCGTAATTCCAGTTTTATCAGGACCAAATAGTAATTCCGGGCCGCGTTCAACGGTAACTCCCAATCCAAAGTTTTGAGCAAAATGGAATTCTCCATCTGTTTCTTGTAGGAGCTGGGTGATCTTGATAAGACCCACAGAGCCGTCAGCACTTCCATAAGCGATGTATCCTTCGCCTGAAACAGTCGGTAACTCTGAGAATTTCTGAGTTCACGGACTCACAAACACCGGGGGATGCGAGGCTCCATGCGGATGGCGCTAGATGGGTTATCCACCTGTCTGCGACTGAAATAGTGTGAATGTGTTCAATCTCTTTGTAAGCGTGGTACCTAGGCCGGAATAAGCATGACGCACAGGATTTCATCGATAAACTAACCGCAGAAGGGTGATAGAACCTGCTCTGCTGCCGGTTACGAGAAAAGAGCTGTTCACCAAGGGCGTCGGACAAACGTTGAAATCGGCAAAAGGAGTCCAAGCCATGCCTCCACGCACGAATAAGTTGCGGGATCAAAAAATTGGTTAAGGATACGCACTGATGACCTGTGATTTCAGAATATCTTCGGATGGATGAGTCTCCAGAAGAAATGGTGTGACGTCGGCGGCCTGCTTTGGGTTAGTTGTAACACAAATCCGAAAGGAAGGTATAAACTTTCGGCCATTCTCCTTTCAGATAATTTTTCCCGGCGACCCAGAGAGTGAGGTCCATGTTAGAGCTGAGCATTGCTAGGACACAGCTTGAAGTGACATTCGTTTAATGTCTTCTGGATCGGTAAGGGGGTGACGACATACCCGCCATCGGAGGACAACCCGCTCGGTGAAATTGCTACCGACGAGGGTGACAAGTCGATTGACCCAAGGGATGCAGCACCCCATGCTAAATCAGAAGGATTGATCAGCTCAGAGAAAGTGGTCAAGTTGGCAGTATAGCGCGGAACCTTGAGAATGATCAGGCCACCGAATCCCTTCAGACTTGTCAAACTGAATAATGGTTCTAAACCACCCCAGCGCTTGAGAGTTTTCCCGGCTTTCTTTGTTCAACGAGGACTTGATCACGGAGGTGTTGTCAAAGTTGATTCCGTGATCTGGGGTCTACGCAGGAGTCAATTTTCCGTTCAACAAATATTTTTAATAACGACTCACAAGGATGTAGATCGCGGTTTTTGTCACAAAACATAGTTGCCCGTCAGAAGACCACTGGAGGCAATTCACAGAGGGGTAGGAAGTAGCCGTTGGGACATTGACCGCGCTGGAGACAAGCGGTGCCGTGGAGGAAGGTGGCGGAACGGAGGTCATCAAGTATTCCAAGTATTCCTTTCGGTTGACAAAGTCCTAGAAACCCAAAGACATCCCAAGTTTGCAAACCAAACGCAAAGTTAACCGTTGGACAAGAATCAGAGCGATACCGCCTGATGGATAAGTTGGGGAAGACGCTTGGAAGACGCGCTTCAGATTTTAATTTCTGATGTTTGGCGCTGTCCTCGAAACCTCACAGAGACTTTCATATCTTCCGCCAGGCTCCCTGAGGATCCAGCCAAATTTCAGCTCGAAAAAATGGCCAAAGGCTCCAAGAAAAGGAAGCAAGGGCCAGAGAAACCTCAGCCGGTTTTGAAGAAACTAAGGCAGGATGTTGTACCAACCGCCGTTGAAGCTGAACCGTCGAACATGATCGGCAACCTGCTCTTCCTCGATGAACTGGAAACGACGACCGAAACTCTGACTCTGCTTGCTCAAAATCCTGGCTTGATTGGATCAAAGGTGTTGAAACCGTTCAAGACTGCAGTACATGACTACTGGCGAGTAGCTCATGAGACAACGAACACAGGTGAGTATCCGTGCATCATCTCTACAATGAATTCTGATTTTACCCAACAGGAAATTCATTGACGTCAAGGATATCTTCTGCACTCGTTGATCAGCGTCATGTCGATGCTCTCGTGCTACTAGCGGAGATGGTCATTCGGGAACAAATGCCGAAATTGGGAGCCTTGCAGCGATGGGTCAGAGAGTGCGATGCCGTTTTGACACCAAACATGTCACAGAAGGACGAAAGTCGGGTGTGGCAGGTTCTCGATTCCATCTTGAGGACTACGCAGCCCGAGATGATCTCGAAGAACCAAGAGGAGGGTGGGGTGTTGAAAGAAGGAAGTCGATTGCGATGGTACGAGCCATTCGCGATGAAGCCTCCTCCCGGCCGTGAGGGCGGCTCGATAGACTCGGACATCATAGCGGAGAAAGCGGCTCTCGTGTTGAAGCCGCTTCAAACTACCCCAGGTTCAGAACGGCGACCGCCTAACAAGCACCCTGCTGTGATCTTCTATTCCCCACCCAACACATTTCCTCTCCTCCCTCCATCCGAGCGAACACAACAACCACAACGACACGAGCTTCCTGGTGTGCCTGGTGCTTTCATCATCAACGACGTGTTCGAGTCATCCGAGTGTGAATCCCTCGTCAAGGCAGCTGAGAAAGTTGGGCTGCTCCCTGATGAACCTATCGCAGGATCGGCGGCGCAACTGGCTTCCGTTCTTGCTCACAATCTTATCTGGTTGGCGGACATAGAGTTTATTGGTACCCTTTACAACCGCATTGTCGACCTCTTACCGCAGATAGTCCACGGAGGCGCAATCAAGGGGATTAATGCACGCTTCAGATTGTATCGCTACCGACCTGGAGCGCTGTATAGACCTCACGTGTGTGCCAACATTCGTTTGTCCTGTCCTCGCGCTGATGTCACTTCCAGATTGACGGGGCATGGCCAGCTTCTGCGCTGAACGCCACGACCTCCCCGCCTTCGTATGTCTATGATTCAGATCCGACGGTGTACTCGCGCCTCACACTTCTTATATACCTCAATGACGACTTTGAGGGAGGGTGCACGACATTTTTCTTGCCATCGTCTACGCAAGATATTCTAGAAGCTCGGCCTGTTAAACCGCGCACAGGGACGGTCTGTGTCTTTCCTCATGGGGCTGCGAAGGGGAGTTTGTTGCATGAAGTACATTGATTCTTTTTTCCCTGTGACCTACAAGTCACTGAGGCCATTCTTATAGGGAAGTGGGGTTACTTCGGGAGCGAAGTATGTCATTCGAACTGAGGTATTGTACGAGGTCGATAAGAGTGAACGAGTTGATGCGTCAAAGGATTGAAGGTTCGTGCGAGTCATATGGCTTGATCCCAACTCACCATTTAGCAGGTTCTAAATGTATCATAACAACACATCTGTATCATAGACATTCCTTGGGAGATTCTTTTTGCAAATCTGTCTGTAATTGAGGCTTAGACTCGTGCCTAGTAGACACCTGTTAGGCTGTCTACACGCCGCCCAACTCGATCCATGGATCCAGCCAGCACTTTGAAGATAACCCTGGCGGCCCTTGACCTTCGCTGATGAGACTAACATCGTGCTCTCTTGACTCTGGACCAAACTCGCCACGAAATCGAGTTATGTGACAATGCAATTGATTGTGCTGCATTCCTCCCAACCAACATCGTGCTATTTGCATTTCTCAGCCTCGCGTCGCTCGTCAGTGCAAGCGCTTCTAACACATCACTGACTTGCATTCGGATCCCAGGGACGACCCAATCGAGCTAGTGTATGTGCAACACTGCTGGGTGTGTCAAGCTACACTGAAAGGTAAGTATGTCGAACCTTCTCTATCCTGCGACACAGTGTCGATCGTGAACCTCATGCGTCGCCGTTCTCCTTTTGGGATGCTGTTGGTATATTCTCATGGTGGTGGTGAACTTGAAAAAACCATGCCATGCGAAGCAACGTCCCACAAACCACAAGTGAATTAAATGGTACACTCGCTAATCTCACACCTAAGTCTGGAGCTACATACCATTTCTAATGGGGTCTACAGCTTTACTTGCAGTACGCTACACTTGCGGATATATTCAATGCAACTTTCATGTCTTGACTGTATGGGCCTTTTAACCAATGAACCACCAGAAAAACACGGTGGCCCTCCTTTATCCCCATCTTGTATGTGAAATACTGGTAATCATCTCCAGACTGCATGACGGTATGGTGTTGAACCTCAACCTTCAAGCGAGCAAGCAAGAGAGCACGATGCTGACGAATGATAGGATATTGCCATGTATGCTTTGATGGCAGGTACCAGGTCTTTGGTTGAACTTGTCCTTTAGCATATTTCGTTGGCACGCAAACTATGTCAGCGATGATAATCGCACAGTCACTAAAATTGCACTCCGCCACTTGCACCAGCCCAAAAATTCTGTACTGATGCAGAATCTTTTCTGTAACTATGATGAGCGGTGATGCCCAGTGGAACGATAAAATTACATACGGAGCATTGAATCACTTTCAAAGTTGAACTCCCCGTACATCATGCCCGTTTCGGGCACTGAGCCATCGGCGGGAGGAACGACGAAAACCGAAGCTTCGATCACCGCGTGAGTCACATCTGGAAGCCGTTTCGCAGGTGGGTCGGGGGTGGGTACGATTGCTTTGGAGCGGCGTTTGAAGAAAGGCATAATGCGTGGTGCTTGATTTTCTTAGAAATTTGGTCAGCGTTTGAGGTAATGAACGTTGAACGTTGAAAGTTGCAACGTTGAGGTGTCAGCGTCATCGAGAGTGAAACCTCGGGCCAGGGGAACTCGAGCTCGGAATTAGGTTCCCCTAATCAACCTAAGCCTGCTACAGACTTATACTACCGCCAGTCAGTTTTTTCTTAACTCTATCAGAGGCCACTCAAGATGGATCACAACGAAGACACTGTAGTGGAGTGGCACTGAAGGCGAGGGTGTTTTCAAGGCGTTTTGAGAATGAAATTGGCAAGATCACGTGTTACTGACTTAGGTGCCGAATTGGTGGATTCAATTCTCGTACGGTCCTCCTTCATCTAATCCCTTTCGTCGATTGACCTGAACTTGTTTAGGACAGTTTGAGGACAGTGTACGAACACAAGCGAGTCATGCGACGGTGGCTCGATAAACTCAGACACCATACTAAGTAATAGCGGAGAAAGCGGTTCTGAGTCCTGTCGAAGTCGCTTCAAACTAGTACCCCAGGTCCAGAAGTTGGGCTGCTCTCTGATGAACCCATCGCAGGATCGGCGGCGCAATTGGCTTCCGTTCTTGCTCACAATCTTATCCGGATGCCGGACACGGAGTTTATTGGTACCCTTTACAACCGCATTGTCGACCTCTTACCACAGACAGTCCATTGAGGCGCAGTCAAGGGAATCAATGCACGCTTCAAATTGTGTCGCTACCGATCTGGAGTTCACCTCACGTGTGTGCCAACATTCGTTGTCCTGTACTCGCACTGATGTCATTTCCAGATTGACGGGGCATGGCCAGCTTCTGCGTTGAACGCCACGACCTCGCCACCTTCATATGTCTATGATTCAGATCCGACGGTGTACTCGGGCCTTACACTTCTTATATACCTCAATGACGACTTTGAGGGAGGTTGCACGACATTTTTCTTGCCTTTGTCTACGCAAGGTATTCTGGAAGCTCGGCCTGTGAAACCGCGCACAGGGACGGTCTGTGTCTTTCCTCATGGGGCTGCGAAGGGGAGTTTGTTGCATGAAGTACGTTGACTCTTTCTTCCCTGTGACCTACAGGTTATTGAGGCCATTCTTATAGGGAAGTGGAGTCACTTCTGGGGCGAAGTATGTCATTCGGACTGAGGTATTGTACGAGGTCGATAAGAGTGAACGAGTTGATGCGTCGAAGGATTGAAGGTTCGTGCGAGTCGTTTGGTTTGATACCGACTCACCATTTAGCAGGTTCTCAATGTATCATAAAAACATATCTGTATCATAGACATTCCTTGGGAAATTGTTTTTGCAAATCTGTCTACAACTGAGGCTTAGACTCGTCCGGAAAATGCCTAGGAGTTAAACTGTCTACAAGCCACGCCATCCAACTCGATTCATGTTGGGAGCCAGCACTTCGTGGTAACCCTGACGGTCCTTGACCTTCGCTGATGAGACTGGCTTCGTCCTCTCTCTTGACTCTGGATCAACACCCACCACGAGACCAAGTTACGTGAAAATGCATAATGGTCTCTTGGCAATTCATCCATGTTTATGATTGGTTTCTTTGGTTGGTGTGCTAAAAATGCGCATCTCAGAGGCGCCTTACATCACGATCACGGGATGTGAAGGGTTCCCATTCTATGTGTCATCCCCGACTCTGGAACAGAGGAGGGTTTTGTTGGATCGATAAATCTTGAACCTCGCTAAACGTATGTGACACATTTACCCACGAAAATGATTTTCGGCTTCTTCCGCTCATTGTCCCTACCTCGGCCGGATCTTTGTTCCTACTATCGGCCCGAACATTGTTCGCTCTTGCTCAGTGTTTCGTTGGCAGTCTACTGGTGTTTGTAGCTGCTATTACATAATAGCAGGTGGCTATGCATATGCTTATGTGATAGCAAGTGGCTGTGTAATCTCCAGTCTGCTCCTGTAATACTTGCCCTCTCTGCAGTCTTCTGCTACATCTTTACATTATATAAAATTGACATTATATTGAGATTATTACATGAGTATGAACTACCAAATTTTTATGCATTTTACTGTTCAAAAAAATTGTTAAATCAGCAACATCAGTTCAAATTGACATGTTTGAATTCTGGACTTGCTACTGTGCCATTTTATCAATTCAGCAGTCACAGGTCATAGGCTTTCCACCTACCAAAATGGAATGGGGGGTTATGGCAATTTTTGTCAACTGCCAAAACAATTGAAAAAATTGTACAGAAATCCCATAGAAATAACCCTGAGAAATCCAACAGACATTTCTCATGTTTTGGAGGGAATTAACTCCAGAGTACAAGAAATCTGAAGTCTTGAAACAAAAGAATAGTATCTCATTGCTTTGACAAACATAATTTTGAATTGTGGCACTTATTAATGTTCTGAAATTTCAGCTGAAGCTTTTAATAGATTATGTCTTTCTATGTAGGATATTTTCAAGCACTTGCATGAATAATGAGCAAGTCTTACACTTGACCATATCACCCAGAAACTTTTACCCTATCTACTGGAAAGAATATCATATGGCTGGTGTGTTCCTTTTTTTATCCCCCTTGTTTAGATGGTTGTATAATTATCTGGTAGATGAAGATTCTGATTAATTTCTAGCTTATGCATGGTAAGAAAACCAAGATCCAGAGCAAAGCTGGAATGGCAATCATGCAAAGGGAAATGAGATGAAAATTTTCATTTTATACCTTGGGGAGCATCACATGTTGTACATTGACAACCTGGCATTGTGATTTTGTTTCTGAAAATTAGATTTGACAATAATTTACAGTAGGTTTCCATGTGTGAAAGTACATGTTGGAATTACAAGCAGATCACATTCATGAAGGCAATGTTTGCATTGCTCTGTGTTTTCTCCTTTATTGTTCTGTGACAACATGTATTTCAAATTATACTCTGTATTTAGGTAGCTACTTGAAATCAGAAGACCTCACACATTTGCAAGGGTCACTTTTCAACCCAAGTGCTTATGACTACCTGAGCATTTCAACAGTACACCTGTCTGGTCAAAATTGGGTCAAAACTACTACAACATCAAAGTGGAAGTGCTTCACATGCACCCCCACCAAAAAAAAGGGTTAATGACTCCAACCTACATTCTTGGAAGTGCCCCAGAGCTGCCCAGATGTAGGTGGAGATGGAAGGATAGGCCAGTAGTTTACAGCTATGTATAGAAGATAAGATAAGATAAGAAATATTCTTCTTTTCTTTCGCTTTTTTCCTCTTTTTATTTTATTTTATTTATGTAATAGCAGCTACAAACACCAGTACCCTGCCGTTTCGTTTCGTTCTTTGCTTGTGCATTGTCGTGTTCAACTCCTGCCCTACCACACTCATACCACACTCAACTCTTGCCCTACCCCACTCAACTTTGTGGCCTACCATGTTAAACTTTGTACATTAGACTTTGAGACATACCATGTTGAACTTGTGAATTTGCCCTTCATGGAATCTCCAGATAATCCTGCTTGGTTTCTGTCTTCAGATGACCACCATCAACTTTCCCTCTCCAGATACTCTGTGCTAATCTTGAAGGATGCTGCCCTCTGTGCTAGAATACAATTTATTGCTTACTTGAGGTCAAAAGCTCAATTGATTGATGAACTTCTGCTTGCTTTTTTAAATACAGGGAATTCAGTTGCATCTCTGTCTGATAGTGAGATACTTGCTAAGTTTCCAGCTACTCTAGTTGCCCCAAGCTGCACCTCAAGGCCTGATCTTCTTTCTAAGTACTTTGACTTTGTATTTGGTGATAAAATAGCCTTTGCTTTCTGTATTCCTCAAAATTTTCCACAATCTATGACAACTCCTTCCTCTGAAAAACTCCTTTCTGAACTTACAGCTCTGATCAATGTGAATTCTTTAAATCTTAAACTCTCAAGGACAATGCAATTTAATCCCATGCCTTTACAGTCATTTTTGATGTCAAGTGGAATGGACCAATTTTCATCTATAAGTGAGTAGATTCAGTGTAATAGTCAATTAGTATGACAAAGATGTCAAGAATGTGGTTTACACTTGAAGCAAAAGACTGAGTGGAGAGTAGTCCCTGATATACTGTCATTTGAGATTGGATTGAGTGCTCAAATGAAAATTGATCCTAAAATTTCTATTCTTGTAAATGGTAACTCTCATCTGTATCAGCTTTGAGGAGTCATTTACTTTGGAGGCCAGCATTTTGTAGCTCGCTTGGTTGAGCAGGATACAACAGTTTGGTTCCATGATGGCATCATTACAGGACGAAATATGATTCATGAAGGCCAGCTTGAGTCTGTCGACCTGAAACACTGCCATGATGGTAAAAAAGCTTCTGCATTATTTTATACCCACATACTATATCAGTTATAATTTGAAAAGTAGGTTGGACTCTTATGAACGTATTTTGGTTATGTAATGAATAATTGAGTTGGGGACTGGCGCATGCGCCGCTACTGGATTAATAATGCTTCTTCCACACGTTCCTCCCGACCATCATCGTGCCATTTGCACATTGTACCTCTCAGCCTCGCGCCGCTCATCGTTGCAAGTGTTTCTGACACATCACTGACTTGCATTCAACATGCCTTGGGATCCCATACGGCTGAATGACGGTAAGGAACTCTAACTCATTTCACTCACCACTACAACCTCATTGTCATTTTCGTAGGTCATTCGATTCCAGGTATCGCGTATGCCTTGAAACCCCCCCTTGTCCCTTGTGTAGTTCTTGACACAATTTTGGAGATAGGTTCGGAACGTGGAAACTCGGCAATGGACAAAGTTCAGTGGACCAAGTTGATCAAGCTTTGTCCGTGGGATTCAGTCATATCGGTCAGTAAGGTTTTGCTCTAGCTTTTCAGTTTATCTCTAACTTTCAGGCTGTTAGATACTGCTCAGATCTACGCGAATGAAGAACAAGCCGGCATCGCCATACGTGAAAGTGGGCTGGCGCGAAACGACATTTTCGTGACGACCAAGTATTCGGGGGTTGGCGGGTTGGATATCGAGACTTCCGTTCAAAACAGTCTAAAGAAGGTGATACATACATGCGTCCTCGTGGGCGTACTTGTTGCTCAACACTTTTCGTTGTAGCTCGGCCTAAGTTATATCGACTTGTACCTTATCCACCATCCCAGGGTCGCTCTCCCTGATATCCCAACAATTTGGAAGAAGATGGAAGACCTGAAGAACTCAGGTTTGGTCAAGTACATGCTCGTCTTAATAATATTTCTCCAGAACCTCAACATGAAATATTTGCAGGAGTATCGGCGTCAGCAATTTTGAAGTAACCCACCTGGAAATATTGTTTGCTTCCGCCAAGATCAAGCCAGCTGCTAACCAGGTGAGAAGAATACGTTTTCATTCTATTCATGTATAACACCTGTGTAGATTTTGCTCCACCCATATGTCAACGCCAAACAGGGCCCTCTCCTTGAGTTTTGCGGGGCACACAACATCGTTGTCGAAGCGTACAGCGTGCTTATGTACGTATCGAAATCCCCCCGTAGTCTCCAATATGCTGATTTTCTTCTAGTCCCGTTACAAGCCAGCCTGGAGGTCCAGTCGACGCGCCCGTCAAGTCAATTGCTGATAGGCTCGGTGCAAGTGCGGATCAAGTTCTGCTGGCTTGGGCTAAAGCAAAGGGGGCGGTCGTCGTCACGTAAGGACTTTTGCACATTACACAATCTGCCTCAGACGCCTGATCAATCAACTACTAGGATGAGCACGAAGAAGTACAGGCTAGAGGGATATCTCGCTGCGGGGGATTTGGGTTAGTCCACTTCTTTTGTTCCCTATGTAACGATAGCTGATGAATCTTTTCACTCTGCAGTTCTTACACCCGACGATATTGCCAGAATCGACGAGGCAGGCGCACAAGGCCTCAAGCAGAACTATGCCTCTGTGTTTATGCGCCGACTTGCTTTGGTCGCTTTGGCGGGTTCAGCTGCGCTGGGAGTCTGTGGATACTTGGGCATTGACTTGATCTAACGTTCATTCCTGGGGAGGTGTATGATATAAAGTTTAGGCATGTTCCTTCAGCATCAACATCAGCGTGTATTTTATTCCAAGAACAACGAAACGACAGAAATTTCATTTCGATCCCTTCTTCCCCTTCCTCTCCCTCCGTTTCCTACCCATGATAGAACCGAGCTTGTTCACCGGTTTCACTGATTCATCCTTCACAGGTTTCGAAATCGTTTCTTTCACCTCTTTGTTTTGTTTTCCCCTTTTCTTCTTCTTTTGATCGTGGGTTTGGCGGCGGTCTAGAGCGGTCTCTAACGCTTCGGCTGAAATAAAAGTGATATATGACCTTGGGGGCCCCTTCTGACAACTTTCGTTTCTTCGGGGAGGGTTCGTCATCCTCCTCCTCCTCCTCCTTCTCTACTGCTGTTGAGAGCTTTTCGTGCTTTTTATGTGAGGTTTTCGATTCAGGTGTCTACAGTGCATCCCAGTTAATCCCAAAGACCAAAAAACAGAGTAAGATGAGAAAGAAAACACACACCTGCAAAGACCTCTCCAACGCCGCCTTCCTCCTCTACACAACCTGCACATTCTCAATCGAAAACTCAACAATCAACGTTCCCTTTGCTTTCCTCTTCTTCCCTGTCCCTCCCTCCCCTTCACCACTCTTGACGCCATCAATCTCGTCTTTAATGCGCTTTATACGCGCTTCGTCCCTCCCCTCTCCCTGCTTCCCCTCCTTCCCCGCGTGCTTCAACAAAAACTCCAACTCGTCCGCCCACCACTCCTCGAACAACCTCGTAACTTCAAGGTTATTGTTCGCCCACCTCAATAAGCGAAGTACGTCGGCATGTTTGTTCATCTCGATGAATCCGTATCCTTTACTGCGGCCTTTTCCTGTTACGGGGTCAACACTTTCGAGTTGACGGACAATTTTAGTTTGTTTCATGGGTCTCTTTTCGTTGGTCCTCGCTTAAGGTGAACTCGGTGTGGCCGAAGAATAGGGGATTGAAAGAGAAGCCAACGTATGGGCCCATATCGAGTATTCAGATAGGCGAAAAGGGAGAGAGAGGCTAAGAGGAGTAGGGCCCTTCAATGCCAACGAACTCCCCTCTGGGGTGGGGTCCTCTTTGGGCGGCTAATCCGTGCCTTGGCCCTGGAGGGTGGTGATGCCGTTGAAGTCGAGGATGACATGTTCGACATGACTACCTCGTCACTCTCAACCTCCCTGCCAACTTTCCTCCCGCTTGACGCAGCCTCCTCTCCAGATCATTCGAAAGGTCCTGCCCAACAAGACTCGCTTCCCCAGCCAACTTGAGCCTCTCCATCCCCCTCGCGAGCTTTCCGTACTCGCGGCTCCATTCCCCCGTTGACTCCAAGATGTCATGCTCATACGCCTCCTTCATCTTTCCAACAACCCGCTTGCTCCTCCAAATCTTTGAATGAGATCCTTCAGCGACTTTAAAAGTCTCTCCTTCCGAACGTCCAACGCCATCTGTTCCGCTGCCCACGTATTAGCAGCCACCCTCGACCACTTCATTTTCTCTCCTTCCGCGATGAGCTCATCGATCTATCGTTGCATCTTGGTTTGAGAGCAACAGGCGATCGAACGCGTTGGAGCATTTCGACACTTTGGTGGATTGGAGTGTGTCTCGGAGGCCTTTTTATCTCTCGCTGTTGTTTCCAGACGCGGTTCATCAACAAAAGCCGCTCGCATAAGTCAGAGAATGCTGAGCTGAGAGTGTTAGGTGTGCCGTTGTCACTCGGCGGAAGTTGGGCGTACATGACCGTAGGGCGGGCGCGAGCAGTGTTATAATGGCGCGCACAGTGGTTTCCCTTCGTACACACCACGAGGGGGAGGTTACACGGGGATGGGAGTTTGGAGTACATCTTCTTTTCTAGCTGTTCATCGAGCTCTTTGAAGGCTGCGAGGACTTGGTTGGCTCCGACTGCGAGGTCGTGAGGGTGTGGTACCGCTGCAGGTGAAGGCGGTGTGCGCTAGTGCGTTGCGGGTGAAGGTGTAGTGGGGGCGCAGCTCAGTTGGGGTAGATTGAATTCCGAATCTTGGTCTTGGGTAGCAATGTCAAGATTTGTTCGGAGTGCTTGTATCCGTGAATGTAGTACGATGCTGACTAGAAAGAGAGGGGAAGGGGACACTGATGAAAGAGCGATTGGTGTCCTTGAACTGTTCCCACATTGAAGGGGATTGTGGTGTGCGATGGGCAGCACAAATTCGACTTCTTTGTCCTATGAGGGACGAATCCATCACGACCACTGCAGAAAAGAAGACATATACAACGTACCCTCAATGGTAGGGTATTACTCGCAATCCGCCATTTCCCTGACCCTTGAGGGGAGAGTCATGTCAGAGAATGGCTACAAACCTTTCAACAGTGCTTCACGATAGAAGCAAATCTCATGCCCTTGTCGATCGTCGTATACCTCTCCTGCCTACCATTGAATATCACGATGGCAGATTTGAGAGTGAGACGCCTGCATTCCCGCGGTTATCGCACTGATTCCTCTAGTTGAAGCAATGGCCGAAGAGTGCACGAGCAGCGCCAAGGGCGATGGTGACGACGAGCTCGTGGTGATGGTCAAGATCAAGTTCAACGCTTGGCCAGGGCCAATTATCCAAACATTTCTACCTCAAATCGACATACTTATTTTTATTTAACCATCGTACTATGTAGTCCTAGTAATCGTAATGTGGGTTGTCCCCCGTTCGTTCTGTTATACATGAATTCAATATCTACACCCATTCTCGCTCACTGTCTTTGCCTTGTGACTTCAAAATTAATCCACATAGCTGAGCTGACTTTGATCAACATACCGTATATACTGTTTATTTCGTCCTAGCCACAATACCGCGCACCTTTTCCTTCTGGTGTCGAATCGGCACAGGCGGGGCATGCTCAAGGAAGTCCGCCAACGACGACAAGCTGCGAGCAACAGGCTTTGTTACCCTACGCTTGGTAGTACCCCCCTCCTGCGGTTCCATCATCTCATTAAAGAGCACGCGGAGACCCGGACGGAGGCGCGGATAAAGACTAAGGGCGCCGCCAACAGACCCGGCAACGGACTGCAGCTCGTTGAGGGTGTAAGGTTTCCCTGCTTGAGCGTTACTCCGAAGTAATTCAACGACCTTGGCCTTCTTCTCGTCGGGGACTTTGACTGTCATGGCCTTAGCATCGACGTGATAGCCTAGGATGGGAAGGGAAGGGCCGGAGAGTTGTTTTTCCTCGTCATGCGGAATACCGAGTTCGTCCCAGAGCTCAAGGAGTCGGGCTTGCTTGGTAGGGAGATGTTTATTGTACGGCTTGTAGAACTGTTTGTTTCGCTTGAATTCCCAGCCAAAATTGTCGTCGACGTATCCCAGGAGGCCGGATACACCTTTTTTCTCGGTGGCAATCCAATTGACGGTGGAAATAAATGAGTCCCAGTTCCATCCACCGCCTCGATTTCCAAACGTGTTGCACCGGTCTATGTGGTACTGACCGTTGATGGGGACGGCCTGTTTAATCTGCCATAATGGATGCATTGGCAGCTGTCGGTACGCGCTTTTGACATCTGATTTGAACAAGCAAAGTTCACGGTTAGGGTATTTCTTCTGAGCGGCTAGGAGTTGATCGCCGAGATCGTGTATATTGTCGAGCTGGACCTTGACTTGGGACTTTGAAATCGTCGAGTTTAGGGCGTGCGGCCCCCTGCTCTGGTCAACAATAAGCCTGAACTTTCCCGGAGTGCTTTTCGGCACAGCATTGATTGGGGCGGAATGCATCCCAGGCAGTAATTTACTGCCAAAAGGTTTGGACCATCGCTCAAGCGCCATTTCGTCTTCGCACTGCTGTCGAATAAACTTGACTTTATCCTCGCTGGTAATGCGAGAACCCTGACGCGAACCGTCATACGTGGTAGGAAAACTAGGATCACTGGTGTCCGCCCATGGCCAAAATCCTTTCTTGAACGCACGGGCAACAGATTGGACGAATGATTGGTTGGGGTGGTCTTCGACATACTTTCTGAAAACGTCGACCTTGATCGGTGAGACGACCTTAAAGAGATCAGGATTCTGGGAAATTGTTTTACGAGCAACTTTGTTCTGGAACTCGTTCCTGGGAGGCGATGGGAGCGGCGCAGCGCTTAAGGTGGAGTATGCTGAGATGGTCCTAGGGGTATCGGATTCTCGCCACCTCAGAGTGGGGGTACGTTGACGTAGTAAGTCTTTGCGAACAGCAGCTTTCTTTTTAGGATCATGCTGAGATAATGCTTGCGCCACGATAGAAAATGTCAGTCATTGCTAGGATCACGGTGACGTTGAAGGTATACCTTTGCTAGAGCTAACTTGAAATTGTTTTAGCCGGTGCACAGCAGCTGCCTGAGGCTTGCTCAACATTGGAGAGCAATCTGCGGCATGACTCAACGCGGCTAGATATTTAAGTTAGTCCATGCGATGGATAAAGAGCACGGGGCTTCATTACGTTTCACAACATTTGGTCCTTGCTTCTTCGCAGCTCGAGGGTGGACAGACCCACTACCAACAGTTGCAGAGTTGTGCGTCGCTGAGAGAAGGAAATTTAGCCGTGTATTCATGGAACAGTGGAAGAACATACATCCAGGAGGAATCACGAAGTTAACCAATTGGTTCCCAGTACCGTTTGCTGAAAGATACACATTCGGTTAAATAAGTAACGGACAATAAAGATGGGTAACTTACATCCAGCAAAATGATTTGATGGCGACACTTTCGGTGTCGGCAGCACGCTCTCGGTAGGGAACTGCCCCTGTGGCCGGTCATTCATTGGGGGCCTCAGAGGGGTGTTCTTGTGATCTTACATTTACATCAACTGACTTGAACATTGCAACTACAACATCGAAACACTTGCCTTTATTGGCTATCTCCTGCACGAGGCGCGAGTGCGGGGGCGCTGCCAGTGAGACAAAAATCAAGTATCTGTATGGATAGATACTCTACCGAGGCTTACCTCTGTGTTGCTGCGCTTGCTGTGGCTTGTGCGATGGATTCCAAGAACCTTTCGCTGGAGGATACATATTCAATTAGATAAGGAGCGGACCATGAAGATGGGCAAGCTCACATTCAGTGGAGAAGATCGATGACAATACCTTTGGCGGCATGCTTTCAGCAGGCGGAGGTCCCTGGCGCTCGTTATTTTTGAGGGACTTTGCAGGGGTGTCTTTGTGGCCTTATATTTTTATCAGCTTGAACACGGAATTATAACATCGAAAATTTTGCCTTTATTGGGCATCTCCTGCATGGGGCGCGGGTGCGCGGGCGCTGCCAGTAAGACAAAAATCAATTATCTGTATGAATAGATGCACTACAGAGGCTTACCTCTGTGTTGCTGCGGATGCTGAGACTTAAGCGACGGGTTCCCCGGAGCTTTTGCTGGAGGTACATATTTAATTAGATAAGTAACAGACCATGAAGATGAGCAAGCTCGCATTCAGTAGAGAAAAATGATGACAAGAATTTTGGCAACATCCATTTAGTAGGCGGTTGTCCCTTGCCCTGGTCGTTCATCGGGGTCTTGGTCGGAGTGTTCTTGTGGCCTTATATTTACATCAGCTTGAACACGCAATTATAACATCGAAAAATTTGCCTTTATTGGGCATCTCCTGCAGGGGGCGCGGGTGTGCGGGCGCTGCCAGTAAGACAAAAATCAATTATCTGTATGGATAGATACACTACCGAGGCTTACCTCTGTGCTGCTGCGCTTGCTGGGGCTTATGCGATGGATTCGCTAGAGGATACATATTCAATTAGATAAGGAGTGGACCATGAAGATGGGCAAGCTCACATTCAGTGGAGAAGAACAATGACAATGCTTTAGGCGGCACGCTTTCAGCAGGCGGATGTCCCTGGCGCTCGTTGTTTTTGACGGACTTCGCAGGGGTGTCTTTGTGGCCTTATATTTACATCAGCTTGAACACGCAATTATAACATCGAAAATTTTGCCTTTATTGGGTATCTCCTGCACGGGGCGCGGGTGTGGGGGCGCTGCCAGTGAGACAAAAATCAAGTACCTGTATGGATAGATACACTACCGAGGCTTACCTCTGTGTTGCTGCGCTTGCTGGGGATTATGCGATGCCAGATTCCCAGAACCTTTCGCTGGAAGATACATATTCGATTAGATAAGGAGCGGACCATGAAGATGGGCAAGCTCACATTCAGTAGAGAAGAACGATGATAATACTTTTGGCGGCACGCTTTCAGCAGGCGGATGTCCCTGGCGCTCGTTATTTTTGACGGACTTTGCAGGGGTGTCTTTGTGGCCTTATATTTACATTAGCTTGAACACGCAATTATAAAATCGAAAAATTTGCCTTTATTGGGTATCTCCTGCACGGGGCGTGAGGGTGGGGGCGCTGCCGGTAAGACAAAAATCAATTATCTGTATGAATAGATACACTACCGAGGCTTACCTGTGTGTAGCTGCGCATGCTGAGACTTAAGCGACGGGTTCCCTGGAGCTTTTGCTGGAGGATACACATTCAATTAGATAAGTAACAGACCATGAAGATGAGCAAGCTCACATTCGGCAGAGAAAAACGATGACAAGACTTTTGGCAACACCCATTCAGTAGGCGGTTGTCCCTTGCCCTGGTCGTTCGTCGGGGTCTCGGCCGGGGTGTTCTTGTGGCCTTACATTTACATCAGCCGACTCAAAAATTGCAATCACAACACCGAAACACTTGCCTTTACTGGACGTTTCCTGGGCTAGACGTGAGTGCGGAGGTGCTGCCAGTAAGACAAAAATCAGTTATCTCTATGGATAGATATGCTACCGAGGCTTACCTCTGCCTTGTTGCGCATGCTGAGACTTAGGGGACGGATTCCCCGGAGCTTCCGCTGGGGGAGTGGACAGTCGGTTAAATAAGTAATAGATCATGAAAATGGATAAACTCACATCCAGTAGAAAAAAGTGAAAATACGGTCGACAACGCACTTCCCATAGGCGGCTTTCCCTCGTTCGTCGAGGGCTTTGGAGGGGTGTGGCCTTCCATGGTCATCAGTCAACGTGAACATTGGGGTTACAAGGTCGAAACACTTGCGTTTACCGGATGTCTCTTGCATGAGACGCGACTCATGCGGGGGCGCTGTCAACAAGACAAAAATGGACTATCCATATGGACAGATGCACTACCGAGGCTTACCCTTGTGTTGTTGCTGAGACTTAAGCGACGGCTTCCCAGAATCTTGAACTAATGGTGCAGACGATTGACCTAGCGCTTCGAGTTTAGATGGTGTGCACACAGGGGGAAATGACACAAGCTTACCACCACGCGAAGGGCGTTGAGCTTGCGTTGTTGCCACCTGGACCTTCGGGAAAGTGTTACTGGCAGTATCTACACTTCTTCAATAAACATGAAACAGCGACGGGTGTAGGACGGCTCACTTTTTCCTGATTGCTGTTGATGGGCTGGCGATGCTGGAAAGAAAGTAGGGTCTATGGAATAAACATGAGCGACCATAAATTTAAAAATTGGCTAGAGCTCACCCTTTCGGGGGGTCGGAGTATGGTTCTGTGCTGTTTGAGCACGAGGTTGGGTATGGCCACTCTGTTTTGCTGCGACGCTGATTCAATCAATGGTAAGACGAGGGACAGTAGGGGGTCTTACACCTCGGCGATGGGTCTTGGAACACCTTGTTCCTGGATATGGTTGCTCCATTTACTAGTTTACGCGATTTTTAAGTTACACGACGACATCTGAATAGGTCTAATGGGATCACCTTTAGGCACATGCAAATATTGGACGTTTCCGGGACGGGGTGGTGAAGGCCTGGTGCCAATACCTTCAGTCCCAGTTACAGACGAACAACAGGTTAATACTTACGGCGCTGAGTTGGAGGCCGAAGACTGACCTATTAGAGCCGTTTAATTGGATGGCGTAAGGACAGATGAAGATGATAAGCTTACCTCCAAAGAAGGCCTGAGAATGATTCGGCTTCGGTGCTGCGTTTTTCGAAGAAATGTTGGCTGTATGACAGGAACCTCAGATCACGCGAATGAAGACAAGGATAAGTCTCACGTTGAGGAGAAGGCCTTTGGACTTTCTGAGGGCCATTGTTCAGCCCACTTTCATTACGTTTAGCTGATGAAAGGTTCTGTTAGTACTGGAAAAGAACAATATACTCTGAAGAACTTACGCGTACCCTGATTTACAGATCGATCTTGGGATGCCCTGTGTCCAGAGGTTGCTTCGGCTGATGATAGAGATACTATTGATAAGCAGATGTCGGAGGTGCTCATCAGGACTTAGGGACTTGCTGACACGAGCCGTGTAGACCAGTGTAGGCCTACAAAGTTCATGTACGCAAGCTCCGAATCCCTGATGCTTACCTCTGACAAAGTTCGAACCGTTGGCGCCTTGAGATTTGGGAGCCCCGTTATCAGGATTTTGATCTGAGGTAAAGAATGGTTTGCTTACGTTTAGTCCCATTTGATAGACGGGGTGCGTTGGCTTGTGGTTGTGGTTGTGGGGGTCTAGGTGCAGCAGCTGTACCTGACAACGCGCAATCATATTTGGGGGGTGGGGAGATTGGGTTAAATATTTACCTGATGATGCTGGAGGCTTTGAGGAAGCGTTTCCCATCATCTTGGCTGAGAGGAAGTTAGCAATGGACGACGATGGAAGAGTTACTGCAATCACGATGGGCTGCAGCTACAGATCGAGGCTTATTGGTAGCTTGGGGGTTAGGGGACTGAGATGCCCCTCCTCCTGCGGCTTGCTTGGGTCCTTGCGATTGTCCACCGGACTTAGACTTGCGATTAGCCATGACTAGACGATGGCGGCAGGTTGAGGACTTTATCTCACGAGGAGAAGATACTTATACCGCTGCGGCTAAGATAACATTGACAATGGTGGGAAGGGTCTGGTAACTGCGCAGTCTGGACGAACGGTCCGAGTGGACATGCTTGGGAAGGCAAGAGAAAATGATGGTGGGACCATGACGGCTCTGCGGTCCGATTAATTCTTCCTAGTGGCTGCAAATGGCGAGCTTCAGCTTGCCTGCCGTTTTTCATAGGTTCCTCAGGTGTTCACATCAATAACAGCTACCTTGTCAACCTTATGACAATGGTGGATAGAAGGGAAGATGTAGTCAAGATGTAGTTCGTGTTTACAGAAGCTGACTAAGCACTGGACGATCGTTGCCACTGCCGACTAGCACTGACTCGACACGTCGACCATCCATCGTCCTCTAAGTACCAACCAACAATGCCCTCCACGGCCCTCAGTCGCTCACTCAGCTTTCCAAAGTCGCTGCCTATATTATTCCACTTCCGAATCAACCCAAAAGAAAGCACAAGACACGCTGGCGAGTGCGCAGAAAAACGCGAATAAACTCTGGGAGAGCAACAAAAAGTACTTGGACCCTCTTGCTAATGGAAGATGCGAACAGCGTACAAACAGCCACTACTATACAACCTCTCCGTAACCAAAGAAGTTCTCAAGCAGAGCTACGTCGCTGAACGACTGCAGCCACCGACCCTCTCAGCCGTCCGACAGGCTTACGAGTCGATTTGGCACCAAGTCTCTCGCACCGGCGCTTTTGGCAAGTTGGTCCGGGATGGCGAGGCTGCGCGGGTGGGTATCTATGGATTGCAGGCGTATGGGATATTTAAGGTGTGTTTTCGTTGCTTTTCAGCGTTGGAGATGAGGAGGGCTGATCTTTTTGGGTTGTGATAGATTGGAGAGATTGTGGGACGACCGTGAGTTTTGTTGGCTATGACCTCTATTAGATGTGGTGACAATGGCGTAGATGAATAGACTCTCTTACGTTTTCGCGTGCGCGTGTGAGGACGCATACCTCAGACTCCTCAATCTGCATTCCAGCGCCGTGGCCCTCAACAACCCCCGTTCTGGCGCTTTCTCTCACAATCAAAACCACACATCCACCCATTTGCAGATCACACCCATCTACAGTGTACCCCTCGCCTCGCATCGCTTTCCATCTATCCTCGCCCTCGCAGTGCCTTGTTCCGCGCCTACACCTGCGGTAGTCGTATTGAGACGAGGTCTTTGTTGGACCAACATTCTTTCTGGACACCGATATCTTGTCTACAAGATACTCTGCCGAATCGAGCCCAGTCGAAGGACCTTCCCAAACCTAGAAGTCCTATGCTCCGGATGGCGATATCGCAACCAATCCGGTGATAGCGTCGGCTCTGTTGAGGGGGGGGAGTTGTCACTAAGGTGGCTTTTTTATGTCTCACACGGCTCGTATGATGTTCAGTTCAGTTCAAATGTTGATCATACACTTCCACAGTCCGTTTCTTTCGCTCAAATTTGTAGAGAAGAGATTAGTGTGGAAGGGAGGGAAGGCCATCAGATCTGATGATGAGGACCGTCAATGAGGTAGGTCTTTCCTCGACATGACGCGCATTCCCTCACATGCAGATAGTACCTTCTACGGCATACTTCCCCTACCGAATATTGCAAGCCTTCCTCCAGTCGACGTTAGCCAATCGCAATAACTCATCTAAGTGTCCTATCGCAAAGTGGGTTCTTAGGGAAATTCATGACTTCATCGTACCTACCCATCAACAGCATCCCTCTTACGTTGTCGCTCATATTACGAGCTTCCGTCTCGGCGCGGATAAAATGGATGCGGAGAAACAACGTCCACCGATCTGGCAACAGGGCGGTCGGGTGAAGTGATTGTACCAGTACTCGTCTAAAGAGTTGTCTTGCCAAGCTGAACGCAAGGCACGGTGTGAATAGTTGCAGGAGTGGCTAATGTCGACAACGCAGCGACAACGAGTAGAGTGCTCGCACAGGCGAAACCGATATTGTCGATGCCCCGCCTTGGCTTCGTCAAGTCACTGAGCCTGAGGTCATAACGCCTTTTTTGTCGCTCATACGAATTAACCGTTGCTGGTGAAGGGGAAAGAAGAAAGAAAAAGAGAGAATACTAACCGGCTTGGCCACTCCTTGTAACTCTTAACGGCCTCACGTCTTCGATAACCACAATAAGCAAGAATACATACAGCGCTATGATACATTGACGATGGATACAGAAACATACGATTAGGCATACTATCGACGAAGAGTCAGGGTTAAAAATGAAATCAAAACCGGAGGGAAGACGTACTCTAGTAAAACTTAAAAGTGTCCATAATGAAAGTGTCCTTCCTCTTCGTCCCATTTCCCATACAAGCTCTTTACAACGTCACTCATTTCTGACTTGCGCTCCGCCTCCTGCGTCGCTAGCCCACTCACCACCGCCTGACTCGCCGCAGATATTTTAGTCCTTGGTCCCACTGCCCCCTTCGGTGAATGCTCTGCGTCGTCCTTGGGCGAGTTGTTCTTCCCCTTTTTGACGACTTAGACTTCTTCACGGGTTCATAGAGGCGCTTGCGCTCCATTGCTTCACGCATGGTGTCTTCCTCGTCTTGAGAAGGGTTGAGCAGGACGACGTCCTCGTTCCGGGAGTACTTCTTCCCGCATCGAGGGCAGAGCTCGAGTCCGGCGTCTGAAGGGTCCGTTGTAGCCGCTTTTTCTTTCCCTTTGTCGTTCTCCTGGTATTTTGGACAAGACAAGGCAGAGACGGTCTTCAGCCCTGCCTGGGAGAAGACGCAGCCGCAGGTGGAGAGGCAGACGAAGAACTGGGCACCGTTCATCTCCTTCTTTTTAAGTAGGCAGACGAATTGTGGTCGTTCGGCGTCGCTTGGTGATGGCTCGGACGACTGAGGTGCAAGATTGGGGCCAAGAGTCAGAGTTTTCACGTCCTGTTACATCGCTGGATTAGCCTGCACGCAGAAAATAGCGGCGTTCGGACTCACCTTCATCGACCAGATATGACCAGATATTCTCTTCCCGTCTCCATAGGCCGCTTTGTTGAGCAAATACACTATTATCGAGTCCTTATTGTACAACTTGCCTAACGCACATGAGACGATAGGTTCCTGCGGTTTACGCTGTGATTGAAGAAATATGAGCTCGTCGTCGTTAAAACAAAAAATTCCGCTCACCTTTGACAATGCACAAAAGAACCACCGTGCCCGAGTCTGGTTGGCCTTGTCAGCTTACTCCACCTAACGCTCAGTCAGCTCCATATCTCACAATATGTAAGAGTTTTATCACCTTCGACTTGTTTCTAACGAGATCGTGGCGATCTGGAATGCTTCTACCGTCACTACCATGATTTCGATACGAGGTGGTGGAGGTACAGGAGAAAGTGGTGACTACAAAGTCCGACGTGACAATCTTCACACAATCCCATATCGTGGGCAAGGTCCTACCCAGCAGCGCAATGCTGCAGGAACTATCGCATATGGACAAGATAAACTCAGTTTCAAGATGAAATACAGCAGGTATGCGTTTCATCTCAACACGAAAAATTCGAGCACTAAATGAACAAACTTTAGTCGTCTTCAGCTTCTCCTGATCATGGCGAACAGCATCAGCTATCTAACGTCTCGATCAAACTTCCTTCAAGTCAGCCGGGAGATTCCCGTAACGAAAAAACAGAACCCCGACAAGTATGACCCCCCATGTGTTTGAAGCTGAGTGACCCGCCTCGTCTACTTTTTCAACAAAAGGATAACGCATTGCGTCGGTCAGCGAACAAGAAAGAGCTATTAACGGACTTGATGGTGAAAGCCAAGCAGATAGAGTATCTTATCAACTCTTTGCCAGAGCCAGAACCGGAGGAAGAACAAGTGAGTCCATGTCGATCCTCCCAATTCGATTTTTCGCTTACATTCATACACCAACCAGGCAAAGAGAATACAACAATTAGAGGAGGAGATGACGCTCGCGAATGAGGAGTACATGTTGGCTGTCGGTCGTGCTAGTAAGCTCCTCCCTTGTTCCCTTCTTCAGACTTCAAGTTGACGCTGTTTACGAGAAAATCTTCACTCCCAAGTTACAGAAGCCCTGCAGGCCATGCTTGTAGACAACGCGGCTGATTTGCTACAAGGTAGACCATTCGTTCCCGCAAGTATCCACACCACACGACCCATAAGCTGATGGTACGTATCGATTCGCCCATCCGTCATTGTGTATATCCAAGGGCCCGTTTCCCTCAGAAATTTGATACCTACCAACAAACAACACAAACCCAAGCATGATGTGTTTGCCCTCCTCGCTTGCTGTCCCCTTCCAACTCCAATTTTAATTCCGCTCCCGCTGTGATATTCACGCTCTAGCTCTCAATTCTGCTTACCCAAATATGTGGATGGGACTGCTCAACGTCTTTGGAATATGAACAGAGCGTGCCCTGCCCCC
This sequence comes from Laccaria trichodermophora, assembly GCA_018417955.1. Taxonomy (NCBI): domain Eukaryota; kingdom Fungi; phylum Basidiomycota; class Agaricomycetes; order Agaricales; family Hydnangiaceae; genus Laccaria; species Laccaria trichodermophora. The sequence continues at coordinate 343,134 of JACTVC010000025.1, read as the reverse complement.
ACTTTCACCCCTTCTTCAACTCCATTCCTGCCTCCAATCCTAGATTTCCAACACCCGCTTTAAAACAAGAATCTCGACGTGGGGATTCCCGCGATCCGCTCTCGCTTCCTGGCATCCATCTTAACGTCACCATGGAGGTGACTATACCTGAGATGCTCACAGTCATCGGATCAGGAGGAGGCGCGTCTTCGTTATTTGCTTGTACCTTTGGGGTTGACGACGATTATGGTCGATAGGCAGTGCTTGATTGCTGCTTCTGGAGGGATGACGACTGGCTGCTGGGAACCTCCTTCGGCTTCTACAAATGCGGATTTGTGGGATACAGAACTCCTCCCTCCTCACATTGCGAGACACGTGCAAATTGGGGACTGGGCAATTTTTCTTCAGCTCCAGCGCCTTCAGTTCCACAGCTTAATTTGCTTCTCTTCCTCTCTTTCTTCTCTACACCGATTCATTTCCTCTACATACTTTCTAAAACACTGGCATTTCGAAAAAAAAAATTCCCCACCCACCAAAGAAAGATTCCCGTCTACTAAAAGGCAAGGCCTCCGGCTAAGCAAAGGAAAGAAGACTTCAAGCTAAAAGAAAAGATGAACGCTGGTCCGACGGGGTAAGTTGCAATAAAAATAAAAAAAGCGTCATCCCCTTATAGAGTAGGCGGCATACTGATATCGACGGCAGACTCAAATTTCGTTGTTTAAAAATTCTTTATTCGCCCGAATCAGCTTGAACAAATGGGGGCGTACGTATGTGGAAGCGGTGTACTCTAATCGAATTCAGCGGACGAACCGGCGATAAGTTACAATCTAGTAGATAAAAACGGACCGGCGAGCCTACATCAGGTAAACCGAGCACAGGAGCAGGGCGTTAGGAGGACATGAGTATTCGTGGGGATTTAGTGCCAATGGGGGATTGGTTCTGAGGGTTAGACAAGTATGCAGAGCTGGCCAGAGCTGCCAGATCATTTCAATTGGAAAGTAGGGCGTTGGTAGTCCTGGAATGGACAGGCAAATTGTTTCCTGCTCTGGAAATCCGCGAAACTCTGACATGAATGCACATCTCGTAAATTCGGTCAGGTGGACAGTAGCCTATTTCAGATGGCTCGAAAAAAGTTTAGAGGATATCAAATTGCGTTAGTTACATGTATCAGCATCAGACGGGGTGTAAATTTGAAAAACGAACTTGAAGAGAATCGAGGAAAAAGCACATAACTGAGGACGCGACTGTACACATTTACATTAGAGATTCACGGGCAAAACCGAGGTAGATGTCTGTAGAGTAATACTGAAGGAAGAGAACCATGCGATGCGGCGAGAGGTAAATGTTGCAACAAAAGTCTCGGTAAGATCCAGTTTTGTGAGCAAGATCCTCGACGACCAGAAAACAGAAAACAGAACATCGAGGAGAATAGAAACCAAAGCACGTCAGAATATTATCATTCTCTCCCCGCCGCTGACATTTCTACAAATTCAGGATACGTCGAATCACGTTTAGGCTTGGAGTTCGACGAAGGGACTGAAAACAAGGAAGAAATTTTGATTCGATATGCTTCTGCGGTTAAGATGCATCTGACACCTCAACCTCTCTTTGCGATGATTACCGGGAGGTTTAAAGGAAAATTTGCAGGCTTGGACATTGTTTTTATGGTTGATACTGGTTCAGAGCTGAATTTAATGTCCCAGGAGTTTTACAACCAAACCTCTTTGGCAATCGATCTTGACGGCATGCGCTGGTCTCTCAAAGGCATAAACGGTAGGTGAGTGGTACCTACCATTTAAATCATATAAAATAGGCAACTGTCAGCACAATCATTTATTTGCAGCCAAGGTTTTTTATGATATGAAATACCTAGGCAAACTTATGAAATCATTTCAATTTCATTTTCCTAGCCTATGTCATTTATCCCAGCTCCCTGTCAATCATTCCAACCTTGATTTCATTTCCATTTCATTTCCTATTTCATTCCTACCCAGCCCTATATTTCATTGCTTGCCTGGTGCCACATTTCATTGCTCCCTAGTGCGATGTTTTAGCTATTTCATTCCTATCCAGCCCTATATTTCATTGCTTGCCTGGTGCCACATTTCATTGCTTCCTAGTGTGATGTTATAGTGATTTCATTTCCTCCTGGCCTCATATTTCATTGCCTGCTTACCTTGATGTTTTAGCCATTTCATATTTCATTACTTGCCTGGGGCTATATTTCATTGCTTTCCTGGTGCGATGTTTTAGGCATTTCATTTTTTTGTCAGGGATATTTCATTTCTTGCCTTGGGATATTTCATATTCTTAGCTGGGCTATTTCACATCCATTTCATTCCTTGCCTGGGGCAATTTCATACCTACCCTACTGTATTTATCATTGCCTCCTCACTGTTTCCCACAGTCTGCTCACTGTTTTCAGGGTCCAAAAGCGCACTTCTAAATATGGAAATGTGTGCTTTTCTAAAAGAAAAATAGCAATAAAATAGGGAAAATATATGGGATTGTAGTACTCAAATTTGCAAGATTTGTATTTGTCAGGGTCCATTGGGGGATGTCATATTATTGGTCACATGACCAATTACCAAAAATGGTCAAAAAATGAAAGTTGTAGCCCTACACTGTAGCTTCCTGAATCTGTTCAAATTATGTTCTGAAGTGCTCCCCTTGTGGATATGAGGTAAAGGAATCCCAAAAGTGTCATGTTTTTTTTTTTTTTTTTGCATTTTTCTCCATGAAAACAAAACCAAACAATATGATTTCAGTATATTTAGAAAGCTAAAAGAAAGGGCTACAGTTATTGTATCATGGGAAAAATGACCAAAAAAGGAAGGTGCATGCCCTAGAAAATGAATTGTCACATATAGACTACCAAGTTTACTGATACACTACAAAAGACTACAAAAGTCAGACTTAGACTACAAAGTTAGGGTTAGGGCTAAAAGGTGGCACATATTATGCAAAAGAGAGCATGAGAGCCATTATAAAAGGTTGTCCTGTCCACTTTTGTCATTAGAAAAGTTTGTAGTGTCTGCTTTTTTATTGGAAAAGTTTGTGCTTTTTCATTTGAAAAAGTGTGTAGTGTCCGCTTTTTTAGACTACAAAAGTTTGTAGTGTGTGCTTTTTCATTAGAAAAGTTTGTAGTGTCCGCTTTTTGAGACTACAAAAGTTTGTAGTTGACATGTAGGTTATGGTGTCCTTGGCCCTGTCTAGCTTATGGGGATGAGGTTGAAGGATTGAGTGCTGTAGCATTAGTTTTTGACATCATGCACAAGTTGTCTTTCACATTAGGAAAGGCTATTCTAAGCCTTTCATATTGGTACCTACCATCCTATCTCAAAACATAATTATAAGTTTATGTGGGGATATGGCTGAAGGATTGCCATGACTTTGCATATTGCTATTGCCACATTATCAGTTTTTCACATCATGCCCAACTTGGCTGTCAAGCCAGAGGAGGCCATTCATGCTGATATCTACTGTTCTATCTCAATACATGGTCAACTGATAATGTGGCAATAGCAATATGCAAAGTCATGGCAATCCTTCAGCCATATCCCCACATAAACTTATAATTATGTTTTGAGATAGGATGGTAGGTACCAATATGAAAGGCTTAGAATAGCCTTTCCTAATGTGAAAGACAACTTGTGCATGATGTCAAAAACTAATGCTACAGCACTCAATCCTTCAACCTCATCCCCATAAGCTAGACAGGGCCAAGGACACCATAACCTACATGTCAACTACAAACTTTTGTAGTCTCAAAAAGCGGACACTACAAACTTTTCTAATGAAAAAGCACACACTACAAACTTTTGTAGTCTAAAAAAGCGGACACTACACACTTTTTCAAATGAAAAAGCACAAACTTTTCCAATAAAAAAGCAGACACTACAAACTTTTCTAATGACAAAAGTGGACAGGACAACCTTTTATAATGGCTCTCATGCTCTCTTTTGCATAATATGTGCCACCTTTTAGCCCTAACCCTAACTTTGTAGTCTAAGTCTGACTTTTGTAGTCTTTTGTAGTGTATCAGTAAACTTGGTAGTCTATATGTGACAATTCATTTTCTAGGGCATGCACCTTCCTTTTTTGGTCATTTTTCCCATGATACAATAACTGTAGCCCTTTCTTTTAGCTTTCTAAATATACTGAAATCATATTGTTTGGTTTTGTTTTCATGGAGAAAAATGCAAAAAAAAAAAAAAAAACATGACACTTTTGGGATTCCTTTACCTCATATCCACAAGGGGAGCACTTCAGAACATAATTTGAACAGATTCAGGAAGCTACAGTGTAGGGCTACAACTTTCATTTTTTGACCATTTTTGGTAATTGGTCATGTGACCAATAATATGACATCCCCCAATGGACCCTGACAAATACAAATCTTGCAAATTTGAGTACTACAATCCCATATATTTTCCCTATTTTATTGCTATTTTTCTTTTAGAAAAGCACACATTTCCATATTTAGAAGTGCGCTTTTGGACCCTGAAAACAGTGAGCAGACTGTGGGAAACAGTGAGGAGGCAATGATAAATACAGTAGGGTAGGTATGAAATTGCCCCAGGCAAGGAATGAAATGGATGTGAAATAGCCCAGCTAAGAATATGAAATATCCCAAGGCAAGAAATGAAATATCCCTGACAAAAAAATGAAATGCCTAAAACATCGCACCAGGAAAGCAATGAAATATAGCCCCAGGCAAGTAATGAAATATGAAATGGCTAAAACATCAAGGTAAGCAGGCAATGAAATATGAGGCCAGGAGGAAATGAAATCACTAAAACATCGCACTAGGAAGCAATGAAATGTGGTACCAGGCAAGCAATGAAATATAGGGCTGGGCAGGAATGAAATAGCTAAAACATCGCACTAGGAAGCAATGAAATGTGGCACCAGGCAAGCAATGAAATATAGGGCTGGGTAGGAATGAAATAGCTAAAACATCGCACTAGGGAGCAATGAAATGTGGCACCAGGCAAGCAATGAAATATAGGGCTGGGTAGGAATGAAATAGGAAATGAAATGGAAATGAAATCAAGGTTGGAATGATTGACAGGGAGCTGGGATAAATGACATAGGCTAGGAAAATGAAATTGAAATGATTTCATAGGTTTGCCTAGGTATTTCATATCATAAAAAACCTTGGCTGCAAATAAATGACTGTGCTGACAGTTGCCTATTTTATATGATTTAAATGGTAGCCACTAATGGCGCATTACCTGGATTTAGGGCTGCGCACCGTGCCCGTCATAGACGGGTCGACGGACGGGTCTGACGGACAATTACCCGTTTCCGTTTGGGCTTGCTGAACACCTGTTTTTATCTGTCGCATGACGGCCGTAATGGCCGTCAGACGGGACATCGACACATTCTGTGATTCTACCCACAATTAGCTGTATTATCTATTGACAATATTTGAAGTGCTTCATTATTCAAATTTCTCATATCTCTATCAACGCTAAATGTCTCGACGGGTTCAATTGCAGCTCAAAAACAACCAGAATGTGCTGACTCATCGCAATTGAAACCCCGCGAAAAGTCTATTCACACCTCGAGCTCACGATTTGCTGTTTGAAGGTGCAAATCTTTAATATTCGTCTGTAAGATCTCTTCTCACATCTACCAGGTACCCAAAAACAAAAGAAAAATTGCAAAAAAAATTATATACATCGAAAGGGTAGGCAAACGGCCGTACAACCCGTTTACGCCCGTTTTTTGCCTGCCCGTTCCCGTTCTGGCTTTCAACTTGCAAATTTACGCCCGTCAATCGACGGCCGTCCCCGTCAAACGGACGGTGCGCAGCCCTACCTGGATTTTGATGCCTTTGCCGGAAACACTCTAATCGATAACAGGTATGTTGGAAACGGTGATAGTTTCGCACAGAACTCTGGAACAATCAACTACTACAACGCTCTATTTTCCACTGCCGGTGCGACAGAATGAAAGGGTAATGAAGTCTCGAGGTCAGGGGGGGATATGTTATAGTACCATTATTAGGTTACTCCCTTTCTCTTATCATACAATATTCCCTCTCACTCCATTATCAGTTATTACTCATTTTCTAGTTTTCTCTTTAAACGATTGATCTTAGTTAGCGTGTAACATACCTGGACTCGAGCGTTTAACTCGTATTATCTGAATGATGGCATTGTTTGCCTTGTTTGTCTAACCTAGCATAGCCAAACAATCCAACCAAATACATCGAACAAATAGCTATTAATCCAGTGACTCACAGAACAAGGAACTTAGCAGAAGGTTCTATAACCTTCCTCTATGATCTGGAATTAGTTGTAAAATGTATTTAACATGTCCTTAAGACAAGATGGAATTCATCCTTACTTTTTACCCAAAGACACAGTGTGACTTAAGATCTTGAGACAAGACTAAGTAGTGACTATACAAGTGTTTGGTAAAGCCTAGTGCTATCAAACTACTTAATCAGAAATCGTTAAAGTCTTCATACTAACGTTTCCGATTAACGTCACTCATCGTCAACATCGAGGTACATGAGAACTCACGTGATCTAGGGAATCACCCTCTAAACTTACTCATCGATCTACTCTATGCACACAGAACAGCATCTATCAACTCACGTAAGTTTCGCTTGATTCCATAAATACTAACAGACTTCGTATTCACAGGAATACGCCAATGTTAGAATCGACAAACTCTAACAGCATGATATTCATTGTCTCAAAATTTCAGAGAGAGATTCAAAGATTTGTGTTCTGGAGACACTACTTTGTGTTTTTCATTACACCAGACAAACAAAAGTATGGAATGTTCTCTCAGATCCCTCTAGATCAGCTGGACCGTTAATTCTAAAACTTTTCCAATGACATTTAAATGATACATATGTAAGAGTTCAAATTTAAATTTCTAGAGCTATAGATGAAGTGCCATTGGGAGGAAGGGCAAAATACCAAATGTTGCTTGCAAAAGCGTGACATTTGCCTGCCAAACTGTCGTCACCTCTCAGCCAGGATCATGGTGACCTAGCATGACAACAGTTTCAATATCCTGATATTTTTGAACCCTGAGCACCGGAACGTCTCCAACAGCGAACACAACACATCTACAGTAAAAAAAAGTAGATATTCGTGTAGAAGACAAAAAATTACATTGAATTGTCAAAAAGTCCAAAGGAATTGACAAAGTGGTGAGCCAAAAATCGTGCAACACTGAAAAAGTTTCAATATCATGAACAAACATAGTACACAAGTTCTCACAGAACCCTTGACTGATCATGACCCCGTCAATCAAACCAAGTCAAAAATGACTCGGGTTGTTCCGAGGTAGATCTGATTGCCTAGAATTGAAGTGATGTAAGGTGTCGTTTTATCGACGGAATTCTATACAAATAGATTTGAGTTCGATCCAATTCGATATTACACTATGTAAGCCATGTAAGCAGCACGGTTTTTAGTGTGGGTCAGCCTTGCAAATCGCCTGAAATATATCTAACTCGATTGATGCTCACACAAGCCACGCAAATCGACCATAGTCGCTGTGACTCGGCCTGATCGGAGTTGATTTTCACCGGGTAATCAAAGTCAGGTCACTCGACGCCGGGTCAGGGTCTGACCTCGTCAGACCCGGGTCATGACAACACTGTTCGGCCTGACCCCCCCAGCCAGTGTATGGGATCCACGTTCCGCCACCCCCTTGTATTGCGCTGAAAATGTGCATCTCAGAAGCGCCTTACATCACGATCACGGGGTGTGAAGGGTTCCCATTCTATTAATATTCTTCTGCACGTTCCTCTCAACCATCATCGTGCCATTTGCACTTCGTGTTTCTCAACCTCGCGTCGCTCGTCGTTGCAAGCGTTTCTAACACATCACTGACTTGCATTCCACATGCCTTGGGATCCCGTACGACTGAATGACGGTAAGGGACTCTAACTCATTGCATCCACCACTACAACCTCATTGTCGTCTCCATAGGTAATTCGATTCCAGGTATCGCGTACGCCTTGAAACCCTCCTTCAGTCCCGGGGTAGTTCTTGACGCAACTCTGGAGATAGGTTCGGAACGTGGAAACTCGGCAATGGACAAAGTTCAGTAGACCAAGTTGATCAAGCTTTGTCCGTGGGATTCAGTCATATCGGTCAGTAAGCTTTGCTCTAGCTTTTCAGTTTGTTTCTAACTTTTAGGCTTCTTAGATACCGCTCAATTCTACGCGAACGAAGAAGAAGCCGGCATCGCCATACGTGAAAGTGGACTGGCGCGAAGCGACATCTTCGTGACGACCAAATATTCGGGGGTTGGCGGGTTGGATATCGAGACTTCCGTTCAGAACAGTTTGAAGAAGGTGATACATCCATGCGTCTTCGTGGGCGTACTTATTGCTCAACACGTTTCATTGTAGCTCGGCCTAAGTTACATCGATTTGTATCTTATCCATCAACCCTACCTCGCTCTTCCTGATATTCCAACCACTTGGAAGAAGATGGAAGCGCTCAAGGACCAGGGCTTGGTCAAGTACGTGCTCTATATTTCCTCAGAACCTCAATAAAAATGTTTGCAGGAGTATCGGCGTCAGCAATTTTGAAGTAACCCACCTAGAAATATTGCTCGCTTCCGCCAAGATTAAACCAGCTGCTAACCAAGTGAGAAGAAATACGTTTTCATTCCATTCACGTACTACAACACTTTACACTTTGCCATAGATTTTGCTCCACCCATATGTCTACGCCAAGCAGGCTCCTCTCCTTGAATATTGCGCGGCACACAACATCGTTGTTGAAGCGTACAGCGTGCTTATGTACGTGTTCGAAACCCCCTCGTAGCCCCCCAATACTTATGCTGATTGTTCTTCCAGCCCCGTTACAAGCCAGCCTGGAGGTCCAGTTGACGCTCCTGTCAAGTCAATTGCTGATAGGCTCGGTGCAAGTGCGGATCAAGTTCTCCTGGCTTGGGCTAAGGCAAAGGGGGCGGTTGTCGTCACGTAAGGACTTCTGCACATTGAACATTCTGCCTCAGACGCCTGATCAATCAACTACTAGGATGAGCTCGAAGAAGTACAGGCTAGAGGGATATCTCGCTGCAGGGGATCTAGGTTCGTCCACTTTTTTGTTCTCAAACCATACCTGATGGATATTTTCACTCTGCAGCTCTTACACCCGACGATATTGCCAAAATCGACGAGGCAGGCGCAAAAGGCCTCAAGCAGAACTATGCCTCTGTGTTTATTCGCCGACTTGCTTTGGTTGCTTTGGCGGGTGGAGCTGCACTGGGAGTCTCCGGATACTTGGGCATCGACTTGTTCTGACGTTCGTTCTTGGGGAGGTGTATGATATAAAGTTTAGGCATGTACCTTCAGCATCAACATGTATTTTATTCCAAGAACAACGCAACGACAGAAATTTCATTTCGATCCCTTCTTCCTCTTCCTCTCCCTCCGTTTCCTACCAATAATAGAACCGAGCTTGTTCACCGGTTTCACCGATTCATCCTTCACAGGTTTCGAAATCGTTTCTTTCACCTCCTTGTTTTGTTTTCCCCTTTTCTTCTTTTGATCGTCCCCTTCTGACAACTTTCGTTTCTTCGGGGAGGGCTCGTCATCTTCGTCATCTCCCTCTTCCTCCTCGTCCACCTTCTCCACTGCTGTTGAGAGCTTTTCGTACTTTTTTTGTGGGGTTTTCGATTCAGGTGTCTACAGTGCATCCCAATTAATCCCCCAGACCAAAAAAACAAAGTAAGATAGGAAAGGAAACACACCTGCAAAGACCTCTCCAGCGCCGCCTTCCTCCTCTGCACAACCTGTACATTCTCAATCGAAAACTCAACAATCAACGTCCCCTTTGCCTTCCTCTTCTTCCCTGCCCCTCCCTCCCCGCTCCCACTCTTAACGTCATCAATCTCGTCTTTTCTGCGTTTGATCCTAGCTTCGTCCCTCCCCTCTCCCTCTTTCCCCCAGCTGATGCGTGCTTCAACAACACCTCCAACTCGTCCCCCCACCACTCCTCGAACAACTTCCCTACCTGGGGGTTATTGTTCGTCCAACTCAATAAGCGAAGTGCGTCGGCATGTTTGTTCATCTCGATGAATCCATATCCTTCACTGCGACCATTTCCCGTTACGGGGTCGACGCGTTCGAGTTGACGGACGATTTTAGTTTGTTTCATGGGTCTCTTTTCGTTGGGCCTTGCTCAAGGTGAACTCGGTGTGGCCGAAGAATAGGGGATTGAAAGAGAAGCCAACATATGGGCCCGCATCGAGTTTTTCAGATAGGCGAAAAGGGAGAGAGAGGCTAAGAGGAGTAGGGCCCTTCAATGCCAACGAACTCCCTCTGGGGTGGGTCCTCTTTGGTCGGCTAATCCGTGCCTTGGCCCTGGAGGGTGGTGATGCCGTTGAAGGAGTCGACATCGAGGATGACATGTTCGACATGACCACCTCACTGTTGTTTCCAGACGCGGTTCATCAACAAAGGCCGCTCGCATAAGTCAGAGAATGCTGAGCTGATAGTGTTAGGCGTGCCGTTGTCACTCGGCGGATGTTGGGCGTACATGATCGTAGGGCGGGCGCGAGGAGTCTTATAACGGCGCGCACGGTGGTTTACCTTCGTCCACACCACAAGGGGGAGGTTACACGGGGATGGGAGTTTGGAGTACATCTTCTTTTCTAGCTGTTCATCGAGCTCTTTGAAGGCTGCGAGGACTTGGTTGGCTCCTGCTGCGAGGTCGTGAGGGTGTGGTACCGCTGCAGGTGAAGGCGGTGTGCGCTAGTGCGTTGCGGGTGAAGGTGTTGTGGGGGCGCAGCTCAGTTGGGGCTGATTGAATTCCGAATCTTGGTCTTGGGTAGCAATGTCAAGATTTGTTCGGAGTGCTTGTATCCGTGAATGTAGTACGATGCTGACTAGAAAGAGAGGGGAAGGGGATACTGATGAAAGAGCGATTGGTGCCCTTGAACTGTTCCCACATTGAAGGGGATTGTGGTGTGCGATGGGCAGCACAAATTCAACTTCTTTGTCCTATGAGGGACGAATCCATCACGACCACTGCAGAAAAGAAGACATACAACGTACCCTCAATGGTGGGGTATCACTCGCAATCCGCCATTGCCCTAACTCTTGAGGGGAGAGTCATGTCAGAGAATGGCTACAAGCCTTTCAACGATGTTTCACGATAGAAGCAAATCTCATGCCCTTGTCGATCGTCGTATACCTCTCCTGCCTAACTAACTTACCCTTGAATATCACGATGACGAATTTAAGAGTGAGACGCCTGCATTCCTGCCGTTATCGTACTGATTCCTCTAGTTGAAGCAATGGCCGAAGAGTGCACGAGCAGCGCCAAGGGCGATGGTGACGACGAGCTCGTGGTGATGGTCAAGATCAAGTTCAACGCTTGCCCAGGGCCGATTATTCAAACATTTCTACCTCAATTCGACATACTTAAGCATCACCCTCCCGCAAACCTCACAGCATCCTCGAATGTCCTTCTCCCATGTCAACGGGCGTCACCAGGTCTCTTTGGCCGCCCAAATTCTCCACTCCCAGAAGATTCCCTCCCCGGACCCCAGCCACTCATTCCTCCCTCGATCAATAACACAACCAAATACACCCACGACGGGCCTTCAGCCCACTCACTCCTACACCTCCTAGTTAACATCGGCTCCTCATCCTCCCTTGCGCCTGCGACCTCCCTCTCCGCGAAACCCGCAAAACCGTGTTGACCACCCAACACCGGGCTCAACGCACACAGATTCAACACGATCATCTCCACCCGTTAGTCTTTCGGTTCTCCGAGCGTTCAACATGTCCCTTGCGACAGCGGATCTTTGATCTGAGGATAAACGTCGACTCTTCGGATTCACGATGCCTTGATATGCGGTGAGGGGGGGGAGAAGATGACGATCAGTATGCCGTATGCATTTGAGTTGCGTATCGTGGTGTCAGGATCCTGGTGACGATATACTACGTGGGGCTGTTCATATGTGGAAGGTCTCAAAATCTGAAGGGAGGTGGGAAAGCCATGTCACGGCAAAGAGGGTCGTGTGCAAAAGCGTCACGGAGAGGGTCTAAGCTGTCATTATGTGGAGTTGGGGAGGAAGTGGGCTGGATGAAGTGGGACGCAGTTTTGCCAGACAACTCCTGAATCCTTGGCTTGGATTCGGTCAGGGTGACTTTGGTTTACGAATGTACTAAGTAGTCTGACCTGATTGGAACAGGAGGATCAGGGCTATGACAGAAGGAGCTATCCTTACCCACCTTCAAATTGAGATTCGTGTCTGTATTTCGAAGAGGTAAAGGTAACATCCACGTATTTCTTCAAAGTTGTGGTGGGTCTAGAATAAATGAGGGTGCTGTGCGTATCCCGCGGTCCACGTGGTTGAGCGACGGTGGCTCTGGGTAGTGCATGATGATTAGGCGTCGCTCGCAGTCCATCTTTACCTGCTTTTGGCGGAAATGAGAACCGATCATTTTGTGGGAACGGAGCGTCGGGGAATCACTGCAACAACGTCAACATGTGATGTTTAACGACAGAAGTAACTGTCGTACTTACCTCTCGCCCGACGTACAACTTCCAACTCGACGTTCATGTGGAGCACATCAGGCTGCCGAAACGCACCACAACAAGAAAGCTAGGGAAGGAGACACCGACGGTCGTGCAGTCCTGGTATGCCGTAAGTGGTACCAGGGTAGTTTGAAGATGGAAGTCGTTGTTGGAGGAGTAGCGGGAGGATGGAGTGCGTGCGGTCGGGCGGCTGATCGAGAGTACTGGTGTCCTTGAAACCGCGGCTCGATAGGATAAAAGCGGGTCCTTTAACTAGCGAGAAAGTTTCGGAAACGCTTAGTGGGGTGCCACCAGATGTGTACTGTAAGTGTCGTCGAGTCAGTCAAGTGAAGGACAAGAAACGAAGTCAGAGCCTGACACACCTTGACTCTGGAAAACTTTGGCCTCCTTGGAAGATCGCGGCAAACAAATGCAGGAGTAGTGAAAATGGTTGTCGACGAGGTCGTGGTCGAGTTTTGTTGTGGTCGAGAATACCCGTAGGCCTCGTCTTCGTGTATCCAGCTCAACAGTTGAATTGACACCTCTCAGACCAGAACGTTCGGAAGGGCCAACGCCTCACGCTGCCGAATCCATCGTCGGTCGTTCTCTCGCTCTTTTCGTCCATCTACCACCATCCTCCACCAACTCTGGCGTTGCATATTCGAGCATGCGTCACGACGGTCTTCCAGTCTAAGGATGGTACCACTGCCCCATCACGCCAGGTTCAACAGACTCAGCAGTCACTTCGCTCCTCGATCGGGTACCTCGTGTTTCGATTCTATTTCCAACCATAATTGCAACCTCACTCGAGGGAATGCACATGCCCTGTCATAGTTGACTTGTCGAAATTCCGCTCGTTCGTCCTCGCCATTCCTCAAAAATTGAAAGGGGTGTTGACGATACAGAGCCAGTGGAAACGGTTTGAGTTCAACGTCACAGAGGGTCGTTGCTGATGCGGTGTCAGCTGAGGAGTTCATCCTTTCAACCAACGTCGATGGCGAGACCCCCTTTGGGAGACGGCAACTTGCGGGGATCGTTAAGAGGCGTCAGGCAAAACCTCGAATGTTGTGGAAGCCGATTGGCAGGGAAAGGGGGGAAGCGAGTGGGGTACCAGAATATGTTCGGCCGCTGCAACTCGACTTTCACTGTCTTTGTCCCTCTCAGCCGGAGAAAGTCTGGTCCGCGCTATCGGATTGTTGATGGCGGGGACCTCGACCCGACATGATTCAACAAAACGAAGAAGCCGTGCGTCCGTGTCGTCTGAAAGGCACTCCCAATGATCGACATCAATCAGGAGGACGGTGGGAAGGACCAAAAGCGTAGTTGGTGGAGGGGGAGCCGTGGAATGGGAATGTTGTTAAATTTGAAGGAAATGCAAAGGTCGCTGTCGTTGGTTGTTGGCTTCATTGATAAGGAGTGGGCGAATGTGGCTGGGTGAGGGTATATGCTGAGATGGCCGGCTGGGTAAATAATCCTTAGCTACTGGTGGTTTGGAACAGAATATACTATGAGCTCACATTGGATTCTCTCCAACAGGCAAACCGATGTAAGCACGGTCAATTGTAGGGACTTGACGAATTAAACATATTGGCACTCGAACCGACCCGCTAAGCTATCGCGCAGCAACTCCGAATTTGCAGCTATCAAGATGGATGGTCCGAGAGGGCCGAACTCGACGATGATCCGGGCACTCACTTTAAGAGATTGTGTTGTCAATTAGACGAAAAAAGAGACGTGTAAATTGCGTGCCGTTTTCTGGTTTCAGGTCCTGAGGCCTGAGGCCTGAGGCTTGACACCGCGCAACCAAATTTGCCACTAGTACTACGAGAAAGAAGGTCAGCCAGGCCCATGTTCGTAGAGTCCACTTGTGAGCACGGCCTATAGATCAGTCCAATAGGCGCGTTCGGCGCCAACAACGGACTTAATTCTCTCGTTGTGAGCCCTGCGGGTGCCATACAAAACCAACACTAGAAAGTCGAGCCCACTCACCAAAGACAGCAAACTACCGAGGAATGAGAAAGACGAAGGCGAGGGCTTGGAGAAGAACTGGAGTCAAGAGTCGGAAAAGCCCGGGTACGTTCATGTTTGTAAAAATAGAAACAGGGTCGCCTTCACCTCGTGGGGTGATTGGGGGGTGCACTGTTTGGGCGCTGTCCTTTCTTTCCCTCCCTTATCCTGAACGTCCATCTTCGATATCTCAACATGAGCGGAGCGAGCTTCTTTGCGGGCGCTCACCACTTCGTCGCCAACAACGGCACATTCATTGAAGCTAAGACTGTGAGTGTAATGTTCGCTAAGAGTATCCGTCAAGCAGGTTGACGGTGTTGGATCTGATGCAGGTCAATATCCACGGCAATAAGACGACGGGGGTCATTCCCCTTCCGCCAAACCCAAGCACTCGGTTCACTGGGCGTGCAGAAGTCATTGCGAAACTCAAGCAGCATTTTTACACCAATGCAAATGACACAGTTTGGAAGAGAAAGCTTTTCTTGTTATATGGAATGGGGGGTATTGGAAAGACTCAGATTTGCTTAAAGTTTGTTGAGGAAATGTCTGACAGGTGAGTACCTATTGAACACCAGTGTGTCCCTACCTGAAAAATTGAACTGTTTCTAGATTCTCTCATGTTTTCTGGGTTGATGCATCCTCCTCAGGTACCATCATGCAGGCATTGAAGTGTCTAGGTCAGTCTTGTGGATTGGATGGCTCACTTCAGTCTGCTCTCTGGTGGATTGGCTCTCTGAAAGAGAATTACATCCTGATCTTTGATAATGCTGATGTTCTATCACCTGCTGCACTAGAGGGATATTTCCCATCTGGAGTGTGGGGAAACATTCTGATAACTAGTCGCAATTCTGCCATGATGACTCTGACTTCACCTCAGAATTCTCTTGAAGTGACTGAAATGGAAGAGAGAGATGCTATTGGACTACTTCTGAAAGCTAGTTGCTTGGAATCATCCACATCAGATCATCAAATTCAAGCCTCTAAGATTGTAACAGAGCTCTTCTGCTTTCCTCTTGCTATTGACCAAGCTGGTGCTTATATTGCTTCTGGGGCCACCACTATTGAAGACTATCTATCAAAGTATTCAGAGCACCGAAAAACATTATTCTCTCATTCTGAATTTACTGGAGCTTCTAAGTATAACAAAACTGTCTATGAAACTTGGGAGCTATCATACAAAGAAATTCAAGAAAGGGCTAAATCTGATGATTCCTTTAAGGCCACTGCAGCCAATAGTGCAATGCTACTTCTAGAATTATTTCCTTTCTTCCATCATGAGGGAATATCTGAGGAAATATTTTCTTATGCTGCCCTCTCAGAAAATGATGGAACTTCTTTGTCAACTTTACCTCTTTCCAGTTCACTGCTGGACCGAAGACTGCTACCTCTTTCTAAGACAGGCACTTGGGATAACTTCATCTTTAGAGAGGGGATTCGAACATTGCTATCTTTCTCCTTAATCAAGAGGGGACTACCTGATAATGTGTATGCAATGCATCCACTGGTTCATACCTGGGGCAGGGACAGGTTGACTTTAAATGAGAGGAAAAAATGTTGCTTGATGGTGTATGTCACATTGTCTTGTTCCTTAAGATGGAATGGAGACCAGCCATATGGATTCCAGAGGACCTTGGTAACACATGTGAGAGCAAATATGGAGTATTTCCAATCAGAAGGCAATCAGAATATTATTGGTTACATGGATGATGCTTATGCAAAATTTGGAAGATTGTTGAGAGAACAAGGATATTCAAAAGAAGCAGAAACATTGGAGATTCAAGTTCTGGATAAAAGGAATGAAAGGCTTGGAGTGGAACACTTAGATACAATTAATGCTATGGCAAATCTAGCATCTTCATATGGAAACTTGGGAAAATTCACAGAGGCAGAGACACTGGAGATCCAAGTTCTGGAAGCAAGGAAGAGAATTCTTGGAGTGGAACACCCAGGCACAATCAGAGCCAGGGGGAATCTAGCATCTTCATATAGAAACTTGGGAAAATTCACAGAGGCAGAGACACTGGAGATCCAAGTTCTGGATGCAAGGAAGAGAATTCTTGGAGTAGAACACCCAGAGACAATGATAGCCATGGCAAATCTAGCAGGAACTTATGGAAACCTGGGAAAATATACAGAGGCAGAGACACTGGAGATCCAAGTTCTGGATGCAAGGAAGAGAATTCTTGGAGTAGAACACCCAGAGACAATGATAGCCATGGCAAATATAGCAGGAACTTATGGAAACCTGGGAAAATATACAGAGGCAGAGACACTGGAGATCCAAGTTCTGGATGCAAGGAAGAGAATTCTTGGAGTGGAACACCCAGAGACAATGATAGCCATGGCAAATCTAGCATCTTCATATGGAAACCTGGGAAAATATACAGAGGCAGAGACACTGGAGATCCAAGTTCTGGATGCAAGGAAGAGAATTCTTGGAATGGAACACCCAGGCACAATCAGAGCCATGGGGAATCTAGCATGTTCATATAGAAAATTGGGAAAATTCACAGAGGCAGAGACACTGGAGATCCAAGTTCTGGATGCATGGAAGAGAATTCTTGGAATGGAACATCCAGATACAATGATAGCCATGGCAAATTTAGCAGGAACATATGAAAACCTGGGAAAATATACAGAGGCAGAGACACTGGAGATCCAAGTGCTGGATGCAAGAAAGAGAATTCTTGGAGTAGAACACCCAGAGACAATGATAGCCATGGCAAATCTAGCAGGAACTTATGGAAACCTGGGAAAATGTACAGAGGCAGAGACACTGGAGATCCAAGTTCTCGATAAAAGGAAGAGAATTTTTGGAGTGGAACACCCAAGCACAATGAGAGCCATGGGGAATCTAGCATGTTCATATGGAAAATTGGGAAAATTCACAGAGGCAGAGACACTGGAGATCCAAGTTCTGGATGCAAGGAAGAGAATTCTTGGAATGGAACATCCAGATACAATAATAGCCATGGCAAATTTAGCAGGAACATATGAAAACCTGGGAAAATATACAGAGGCAGAGACACTGGAGATCCAAGTTCTGGATGCAAGGAAGAGAATTCTTGGAATGGAACATCCAGATACAATGATAGCCATAGCAAATCTAGCAGTAACATATGGAAACCTGGGAAAGTACACAGAGGCAGAGACACTGGAGATCCAAGTTCTAGATGCAAGGAAGAGAATTCTTGGAGTGGAACACCCAGGCACAATCAGAGCCATGGGGAATCTAGCATCTTCATATAGAAACTTAGGAAAATTCACAGAGGCAGAGACATTGGAGATCCAAGTTTTGGATGCAAGCAAGAGTATTCTTGGAGTGGAACACCCCCATACCATTCTAGCCATGATCAACTTAGCAGCCACTCTTAGAAGTCTGGGAAAGTACAAAGAGGCACAGAAGCTCATCATCCAAGCTCAGGAAGTCAAAAACAGAGTTATTGGAGCAACACTCCACCTTGCAAATGGCACCATGGCCCATGCCTAAGAAGCTGAGCAGATGTCAATAATGAATTCTGATAAAAAAGGTGTGTACTGATGTTACTTACTTTCTAACAAACTCTCATGTTTATATAATTAGTATATTCTTTGTCCACTCTTGGAAAGAAAACTGCAAAAATCATGTCTAAAATGGCACAATCATTTCATAAGAAGAACACCCCACAATGGTGAATTAGCAAGAACTCATTTTTAATTCCTCTACCACAATGGTTCCATGCTTCTTAGTGATATTCTGTCTTGTACTGATGTCTTGATATGCTGTTTAGTATGTTGAATGGAATATTTTTGTGTGACTGTTTTGATGAAAAATTGATTCAATGTAAGTATATCAGAATAATTTCATACTTTTTCAGGCTTTGAAGGATATTAAAAAACTGTAGGACTAAACTAAACCAGAGGATGGTCTGGTTTTTATTTTCAGTTGCATTTGCCCAATTGAGGTTATTCCAGTTGCTGATTGCCTTATTTCAAACATCTTTTAAAACTGTTCAAAGACCAGTTGCAATCATTTGCAACCTGTTAAATGTCCACATGTTTACACACCATTATAAGTACACTTATTACCTTTAACTGGGTATTTGGTTCATCAAAAATGGTTCGGACTGAGAAAGATATAACCAAATCCATTTTGGTACAAATACTTGTTTGTGCAACTTGTTTCAGAATGACTTTAATTCTAACTCACTCAAATTTTGCTTGATTCAATTTTTGGATATCAAAATTTCAAGTATGAAAATATGCTCACCATTTATCAATGTATGGTATGCACCACATAATTTACAGTTGCTAAATTACATTTTGCCCACATCTTTAGGAGATGTAATTTGGTTTCAGTTATAGCTATGTAACATCTTCATTAAATCTCTTAAAAGTTGGTGGAATGATGGGCATTTATATGCTTTACTTTGCTATATAACCTGTTTATTTTTCACAGTAATAATAGTTGAGATACAAATGGTTTATATTATTATGATGAATTTTATGCAAAAAAGTGGTCTGTCAGTCTGAGCTGGTTCCATGGACTGCAGAAGACTGGTCCTGGTCCAATTTGTGACCCAGCCAAAGGTATCTTCATAATTGTCAACACTTGTAGAATAACAAAGCAGATGTGCATCTCAAAAATATTGATTATTAATTTTCAAAATAAAGAACAATAAGGACATCAACCACATCAAATTTGCATATTTAAACAACCTCACCCAGCTGAAGGATATGTTAAAGAGTAAAAAATGAAAATGACCAATCAATATGACTGATGTTCCTATTGTTCAGCTTGGAATTTTGATTATCAGAGATGCACATAGGCTACATTGCACTACAAATTTCAATGACACAAGAGGCAAATGGATTTTGTCACCAGGTAAAGAGATGATAAACAATTATTTATTCCTCATTTGTGGCAAAAATGATCAATTAAATAAAATTCAAACTTTCCTGCCATTATCTTTGCAGAAATGATTGATAAAAATAAAATGTTGTTACCAGAGTAGGAAGACAAAGATTGTGACAATTTAATGTGATTTAATGCTTGTTCCTGACATGAGGAAAACTATGAAAACAGAAAGAATTATTATTATTTACCAAGAATTTGACTAATTGCCAGGGAATTAGACAATCCTAAATGGGCCAGATCACCTCATTGCTCATCTGAGAACAGAACATTGTCTACATAGATCTATATAAATGTATAGTGATTGGTAGGCTCATTGATAGCCTCCTCATATGTAAAGCACTGTAATTTCCCCCTTTTATGGTAGTTCAGGTAGACAGTTCCTAGCCAGTCTACCAGGGCATACTGATCAACCAAATCTCAACAGTGATTTACATCTGATCTGTCACATGATCAAGGAACTTTCCAGTGTCAGGCCAAAAATGCTGAAAATAAGAAAAATCCATATTGCAGTAGTGCTACTGTACATGCCCACATAAATGTAGACTATAAGCACCCATATAAACATCCAAGGTGTGTCAGCCATTGGAAGGAGCAGGGGATGACATTGATGCACTTCAGTCACCCACTACCAACTGACTATTAGTCATGCAAACTCCAGGTAAGTTACATGACTAAATGTCATGGACCATATCTAGATTCTAGATATATATGGGTCATAAAAAGCCCTGAAATCTAAAATATATTCTTGAGACATGGACCCTGAAATGTCACACAAAAATTATAATGTCTGTGTCATGCCCCCAAAATATATTTTGCAAGTGAAATGCAGTAAGCATATATTTTTGGTGAGTGGACCCTGAAATGTCACTGTCACACCTTAGAAATATATTTTTGCCCTGGCTTGGCCTTAGGATATATTTTGGGTAACAGATGTGGTAAGGATATATTTTTTGGGTCTGTAGGGGTGTCAGGGGTCCTAGTTTCACCAAAAAAACTTGTGATTTTTTTGCTGTCTGGGATATATATTCTGGAAGATTCTGCAATGATTTCCAGGGGTTTTGGCAGTATGTCTGGTCTGTCCTCCCAGTATGTAGGTAGCAATAAGAGGCATCAATAGCCACCCACATCTGTATTAACAGCAAGTTGACAAAGTGCTTTCATCTTCCTCTTCTTCTCTCTCCAATTGCACCATATCTGCATACCCCACCCACATCTGTATTAACAAAAACCTCACCAAGTTCTTTAAAGGTTGTGTCTCTCCTTCTCTTTCTTTCTTCCTCTCCTGCTCTTCTTCCCTTCTGCCTTCCTCCCTTTTTCTCTTGAGTCTGATTGTAAATTTATGGACAAAAACCTCACCAAGTTCTTTGTTGTTTCTCTCCTTCTCTTCCTTTCTTCCTCTGCTCCTCTTCTTCCTCTGCTCCTCTTCCTCCCTCTTTCTCTTGAGTTTGATTGTAAATTTATGGACAAAAACCTCATCAAGTTCACCAAGTTCTCTCCCTGCCTTCCTCCCTCTTCTCTTGAGTTTTGATTGTAAATTTAGGAACAATGAAGTCTATTCACCAAGTCATAGTATGGAGTCACACATATCTTTGCACTAAATCACTTCAGTCACCCATTTTAGGGTACCCCTGAGGTATATGAATTCTTTGATTTAAGGGTACCTCAAGGGTACCCATTCCAGAGTGGTATGTGAGCACCATACCAATACCATGGTACCATGGAATGGAAAACTCATACCATATCCCACTCATACCAATACCAAGTTACCATACCATACCATGTCATGTTATACCATACCAGATGGTATGATACCATCATACCAAAGCTGTCACAGGGTGTCTGGGGTCCTTTTCCAAAATAAATAAATAAATTCTGCAGGCTGCAATACTGGTCCATTGGGTACCATTTTTTGTGGGGTGGTTCTCCATGTTTTTCTTGAGATATTGAACTACAAATTGAGGCTAGATAGTCCAAACCATCTATTGAAAATGAATTTAAATAGGCTTTATCCCAGCTTTTCTCATGCATCCAAAGCCATTTAATGATACATGTCTTTCCCAGTCCTTTCTATTTGAACAATATTCATCCAAATCAAACAATACCACATCTATTGGGATGAAGTGGTCATTGAGAAGCAAAGAAAAGTGGAAAGGTTCTTCAGGTTTTTTCTAAGATTTCCAACTCCAAGTGGAGGCTAGATAAGTCAACTCCAACCTTTGGAAATCAGTTCAATTGAGGGTTTTTTCATTTCTAAAAAGCCATTAATATGAATCCTCCCAATAATAGGTCAAATATATTTTGCCCAGTAGGGCCAATCAGGCAGTCCTATCTACTTACATAGCATGTACATATAGTATGGCCAACAACAGCATATAATCTCAATTTTCTTAAAAAGTACATATGATGGAATCAGGTATTGTTGTCCTGAGTGTTTGGCCAAAGTCTTCTTTGTCATAATATTTGGTCCAATTTATTGAAGCTGAGTGAATCTGTCCAATCCAAAGTCTTGTTAATTGGAAATAGAATCAAGTCTTGTTGTCCTAAGAGTCTTCATTATCAAAATATCATACCATGGTATTGCACTCTCATACCATACCATACCATACCATGGTATTGCACCCTCATGCCATACCATGCACCCTCATACCATACCATGGTATTGCACTCCTATACCATACCATGTACCCTCATACCATACCATGCACCCTCATACCATACCATGCACCCTCATACCATACCATGTACCCTCATACCATACCATGGTATTGCACTCCCATACCATACCATACCATACCATACACCATACCATACCATACCACACCATACCATACTATACCACACCATACCATGCATCCTCATACCATACCATGGTATCAGGAACCATAATTTATTTTTATTTAAGCAGAGGAAGTCAGAAAACCCTCATTTCGAAGTTTGTTTACATATATTTACCAATAGCTTTGACCAAAGTGATGCTAAAATTTTGTAGTGTCCACTTTGATGTACGCACTATTTCCTAATTGGGAAAAGCGTTACACTTTTTTCTGCCATATCTAATGTCAGGCACACTGCGCATTTAGGTCAGGAACTATTTCCCACACTCTTTGGGCCACTGGAGTTAGTGGCTAACTTGGTGTTGTCACTGTTCAGGACGATGTCCGCACTATTTCCTAATTGGGCCATTTCCTAATTCGGAAAAGCGTTACACTTTTTTCTGCCACACCTAATGTCAGGCACAGTGCACATTTAGGTTGGGAACTGTTTCCCACACTCTTTGGGCCACTGGAGTTAGTGGCTAGCTTAGTGTTGTCATTGTTTATGACGATGTTCGCATATTTCCTAATTGGGAAAGTCATTACATAATATCAGTTTGGTTTGTAGTGTCCGCTTTTTGGACAACAAATATTTGTAGTGTCCGCTTTTTAGACTACAAAAGTTTGTAGTGTCCGCTTTTTTCATTACAATGCTTGTAGTGTGTGCTTTTTAGACTACAAATGTTTGTAGTGTCCGCTTTTTTCATTACAATGTTTGTAGTGTCCGCTTTTTAGACTAGAAATGTTTGTAGTGTCCGCTTTTTTCACTACAATGTTTGTAGTGTCCGCTTTTTGGACTACAAATGTTTGTAGTCTTTGCCCTTTTCATTACAAGGTTTGTAGTGTCTGCTTTTTTCATTACAATGTTTGTAGTGTCCGCTTTTTAGACTACAAATGTTTGTAGTGTCTACTTTTTTCATTACAATGTTTGTAGTCTAAAAAGCGGACAGTACACACATTGTAATGAAAAGGGCAAAGACTACAAACATTTGTAGTCCAAAAAGCGGACAGTACAAACAGTGTAATGAAAAAAGCGGACACTACAAACCTTTGTAGTCTAAAAAGCGCACACTACAAACATTGTAATGAAAAGGGCAAAGACTACAAACATTTGTAGTCCAAAAAGCGGACACTACAAACATTTCTAGTCTAAAAAGCGGACACTACAAACATTGTAATGAAAAAAGCGGACACTACAAACCTTGTAATGAAAAGGGCAAAGACTACAAACATTTGTAGTCCAAAAAGCGGACACTACAAACATTGTAGTGAAAAAAGCGGACACTACAAACATTTCTAGTCTAAAAAGCGGACACTACAAACCTTGTAATGAAAAGGGCAAAGACTACAAACATTTGTAGTCCAAAAAGCGGACACTACAAACATTTCTAGTCTAAAAAGCGGACACTACAAACATTGTGATGAAAAAAGCGGACAATACAAACCTTTGTACTCTAAAAAGCGCACACTACAAACATTGTAATGAAAAAAGCGGACACTACAAACATTTGTAGTCTAAAAAGCACACACTACAAGCATTGTAATGAAAAAAGCGGACACTACAAACTTTTGTAGTGAAAAAGCGGACACTACAAACCAAACTGATATTATGTAATGACTTTCCCAATTAGGAAATATGCGAACATCGTCATAAACAATGACAACACTAAGCTAGCCACTAACTCCAGCAGCCCAAAGAGTGTGGGAAACAGTTCCCAACCTAAATGTGCACTGTGCCTGACATTAGGTGTGGCAGAAAAGAGGAGGTCTTTATTGTCCTCCACTGATTCCTGCCGGAATCCGGCGGAATCCGGCGGAATCCGCGGAATTCCTGGAATTCCGGAGGAATCAAATTTGGCAGAGGGCCCTGCCAAATTGATCAAACAATTCCGCGGAATTTTGAATGGAATTCAAATTCCGCCGGAATGATTCCGGTGATCACCCGGAAGGAATGCTAACGGAACGTTACCGGAACGGAATTCCTAATGCCCAAATCAAACGTCGGCGTTTGCCGACGTTTGATTTGGACATCATCAACAAACAACACCATCTCTTTCAACCACTACCACCATCACCGACGCCTACACACCACGTCGCCAACGTCCACCACCACGCACACCAGCCACGATGAGACAACGACGACGGCCACGATACGGGAGACGACGCCTCGATGCCACATCAACAACCCCAGTGAACGAGCGCGGCAACACGTTGCCACGTCGCTGATAGCGACGTGGCAACCAGACGACGAACGACGATTTCACGAAATCGTCGTTCGTCGTCCTAGGTGAGCACCCCCCCAAACTCGTCGCAACCCAGCTCGCTAACACCACGCCCACGACGAGGGACGGACACCACGCCAGCGCACCACCACGCCAACACACGACCACCACGACCATGCCCACGGACGACACGCCCCACCACATCAACGGACCGCCACCACGTCAACGGATGACGCCCACATCAACGGACGACGACGACGACATCAGCGGACGACGACACCCACGTCAACGGACGACGAGCACATCAGCAGACGACGACGACGTCAGCGGACGACGGCGCCCACGTCAACGGACGACGCGCACATCAGCGGACGACGACGACTCACCTTCCCTGTCCCTCCTTTCCCTCCTCCCCTCCCTTTCCCTCCCCCCTTCCCTGTGCCTATCTTTGTCCATCTCCCCTCCCTTTTCTCTCCCCCTCCCTTTCTCTCCCCCTCCCTTTTCTCTCCCCCTCCCTTTCTCTCCTCCTCCCTTTTCTCTCCCCCTCCCTTTCTCTCCCCCTCCCTTTTCTCTCCCCCTCCCTTTCTCTTCCCCTCCCTTTTCTCTCCCCCTCCCTTTTTTCTCCCCCTTCCTTGTCCATCCCCCTTCTCTTTCTCTGTCCCTTCCCCCTTCCATATGTGTGCCTCTCTTTGCCCATCTTCTTCCCCCCCCTTCCATCCCCCCTCCACCCTTCCCTGTGCCTCCCCCTTCCTTTAGTATACACTGTAGTAAAATGTATTTTATGTTATAATTGCAATACATTAAAATTTGATTTCTATTTAAATTTGACTTCTGAATTTTGAAAGAATATGAGGCTATCAGTATAAGGTGACTTCAGAATGTAATAGAATAGATTTATGTAGCTCTACTGAATATACTACAATATGTGAACAATTGAATACATGGCTTGGTGGATTTGAGTCAACTCTCAAACACATGAAACCTGGAAATTTCAACTGGTTTTTACATGCAATGTTGTTTTATCACACAAAACATGTCCTCACTCAACAGAAACACAAAGCAAAGTCTCAGGAGACTAACGGTGGTGATGAAGACTTGGGTTTGGATGAACAACATGCAGAATCTAATGTCTCTGAATCTGATTGAAATAAGTAAATCCATGTAGTAGTAAGTAACTAGTCATATGCCTTATGCCCTTGTTTAGTAAAAGATTTAGTGCTACAATTCTATTTGTCTGACCTACAGAAGGAGATTCAGGGTCCAAAATTAATTAACCAGAAGTTCTAGTGTTCAATTTCTGTTGATTCCAGTTGGATTCCTGTCGATTCTGGCCGGAATCCAAGGAATCCGCGGAATCCGGTAGGAATCAGTGGAGGAATGGAAAGTATTGGAAAAAAGTGTAACGCTTTTCCGAATTAGGAAATGGCCCAATTAGGAAATAGTGCGGACATCGTCCTGAACAGTGACAACACCAAGTTAGCCACTAACTCCAGTGGCCCAAAGAGTGTGGGAAATAGTTCCTGACCTAAATGCGCAGTGTGCCTGACATTAGATATGGCAGAAAAAAGTGTAACGCTTTTCCCAATTAGGAAATAGTGCGTACATCAAAGTGGACACTACAAAATTTTAGCATCACTTTGGTCAAAGCTATTGGTAAATATATGTAAACAAACTTCGAAATGAGGGTTTTCTGACTTCCTCTGCTTAAATAAAAATAAATTATGGTTCCTGATACCATGGTATGGTATGAGGATGCATGGTATGGTGTGGTATAGTATGGTATGGTGTGGTATGGTATGGTATGGTGTATGGTATGGTATGGTATGGTATGGGAGTGCAATACCATGGTATGGTATGAGGGTACATGGTATGGTATGAGGGTGCATGGTATGGTATGAGGGTGCATGGTATGGTATGAGGGTACATGGTATGGTATAGGAGTGCAATACCATGGTATGGTATGAGGGTGCATGGTATGGCATGAGGGTGCAATACCATGGTATGGTATGGTATGGTATGAGAGTGCAATACCATGGTATGATATTTTGATAATGAAGACTCTTAGGACAACAAGACTTGATTCTATTTCCAATTAACAAGACTTTGGATTGGACAGATTCACTCAGCTTCAATAAATTGGACCAAATATTATGACAAAGAAGACTTTGGCCAAACACTCAGGACAACAATACCTGATTCCATCATATGTACTTTTTAAGAAAATTGAGATTATATGCTGTTGTTGGCCATACTATATGTACATGCTATGTAAGTAGATAGGACTGCCTGATTGGCCCTACTGGGCAAAATATATTTGACCTATTATTGGGAGGATTCATATTAATGGCTTTTTAGAAATGAAAAAACCCTCAATTGAACTGATTTCCAAAGGTTGGAGTTGACTTATCTAGCCTCCACTTGGAGTTGGAAATCTTAGAAAAAACCTGAAGAACCTTTCCACTTTTCTTTGCTTCTCAATGACCACTTCATCCCAATAGATGTGGTATTGTTTGATTTGGATGAATATTGTTCAAATAGAAAGGACTGGGAAAGACATGTATCATTAAATGGCTTTGGATGCATGAGAAAAGCTGGGATAAAGCCTATTTAAATTCATTTTCAATAGATGGTTTGGACTATCTAGCCTCAATTTGTAGTTCAATATCTCAAGAAAAACATGGAGAACCACCCCACAAAAAATGGTACCCAATGGACCAGTATTGCAGCCTGCAGAATTTATTTATTTATTTTGGAAAAGGACCCCAGACACCCTGTGACAGCTTTGGTATGATGGTATCATACCATCTGGTATGGTATAACATGACATGGTATGGTATGGTAACTTGGTATTGGTATGAGTGGGATATGGTATGAGTTTTCCATTCCATGGTACCATGGTATTGGTATGGTGCTCACATACCACTCTGGAATGGGTACCCTTGAGGTACCCTTAAATCAAAGAATTCATATACCTCAGGGGTACCCTAAAATGGGTGACTGAAGTGCACTAAATCCTGAATCAAGATCTATTTTTCAACCATATCATGAATATTCTAAGTAGATGCTGAATCAAGATACATCTTTCCACTTTATCTTGAACAAGAATATATTCACAAGACATATATTTCAATTACATCCTGTCCCAGGATATATATTTCATCTAAGTCTTCAACCAGGATATATTTCCAACAAAATATTGAACAAGGATATATCACCAATATATATTCTCAAGCTATATCATGCACAAGGATATATCTTTCAACTTTATCCTCAACAAAAATATCTATTCAACAAGTTATTGCTCCTGAATATATTGCCACAATATATTCTTAAGCTATTTCTTAAACCAAGATAATTACCAAGATACATTTTTCAGCTATATCTTGAACAAGGATATATTTTTCAACTTTACCTTTAACAGGGATATATTTTTCAAATTTATCTTGAACCAGTATGTATCAACAAGATATATTTTGGGGCTATATCTTGGACAAGGATATATCTTTCAACTTTATCTTGAACCAGTATATATCACCAAGATATATTTTTCAGCTATATCTTCGACAAGGTTATATCTTTCCACTTTATCTGGAATCAAGATATATTACCAAGATATATTTTCAAGCAATAAAATGAATCCAAATATATTTCAAACCATGATCTATTTCTTTTCAATATATCCTAAGTCAAGATATATCTTTGAAATATATTTTGAACCAAAAATCTGTATATGTGATGGCAGTGTAATCAAAAGTCAGTGATTGAGTGGGTTAATAGAAAATCAAGCATGTGACTTAATCAAAATTGAGTGAAGGAAGTCAATGTGTAAGTAAAGAGTGGAAGTGACTTAATGGATATTAATGTGTAAGTAGAGGCAGAGTCGAAACTGAGTGAAGGATGTTCATGTGTAAGTAAAGAGTGGAAGGATAGCCATGAGTAAAGACAGTGAAGGAACAGCCAACCAAAGACATGCATATTACTGCAATCCCCAAAGTTAGATTGAGTAAAGCATGGCCTAGAGGACTTACAAAGAACTATAGGAAAGGGGCACAGTCTAAATGAACAAGTCAGATTGGTGAACAGACCATGAGAAGAACTTACAAAAAGGGCAGAGCAATTTGTGTAGATGGACCAAGGCAAAAAGAGGGGATACAGCCTAAAACCATCAAGTCAGAATGATGAAAGAACATCATGAAAGACTTACACAATGATGTATGGGCAAAGGCAAAATCAGGAACACAGCTACAAATGAACAAGTCAGATGTGTGCACGACATGATTAAGAACTTAGGAATTACAAAACAAGCAGCACCACAGCCCAAGTTAGATGGAAGAAAAATATGTCCAAAAGGACTTGACATGAAAGCGATGACCTAGTTAGCAACTGAACCTCAAGAGTCCTTCCCTGGCCCAGCAAATTTGCCCGAAACACAAGCATGACCTGAAGTACTGGCAAAAGGCTGAGATACGGACCGAGAGGATGAACCAACATGAGCTGAAGAACTAGCGAAAGGTTGAGAGACTGAATGAGACGATGACACCGGTGCTTTCTGGTTCTTGAGTGGGTCAAAGAAGGAGATTGGATGTTCAGCTCGTCGAAGTCTCATGTAGAACATGTTGTCAGAAAGAGAGGCGAAGGACACATGATGTTGGTGTTTAGCAGGAGGTTCCACATCTGGTTGTTTCGGAAGAGGGTGGTACTCTCTTGTGGATTTATGCTTGAGTTCTTCTTCAGGTGAGGCCATGGCGGTGTCGTGCAAGCACTTCTTCATGGACAACGCTGGAGACGAAGAGAAAGAATTGACAGGGGAAGATGTATCACCTTTCTGATCACGCTTCTTCATCGGGCCTGAAATGGAGCAATTGGAACAGACCCATTTGGTGGAGTCTTTGATGAAGACCATCTGAGTTAATAATAACAGGGATCTCACCAAAGCAAGCTTCACTCTCTGGGATTAGTCTTTGCTCTGAAAAAACAACTCAGACAAATGTAAGTCAACATAATGTTATCTAACTTACTGTCAGACCAGGGCTTCACCTCCAAGAGGTTCTTTACAATCAGAGTTGATAGGTGCTTCCATTGAGAGCTTGTGATCTTTGTAGGTGCAAAGGCTACATCAACCATAGCAGAATCCCATCCTGTGATAACAAGTTTGAACTGGTAGGCAAGATTGGGCCATGTGATCCAAGGGGCCGATTTGCGTTGGTCCTTTTCAGGCAAGCACGCATCTGAATACCATATCAATAACTGTTAATCACTGAACAAAACAAAATCTTACTCAAGAGATCAAGAAACAATTGGGTAAATTGTTTCTGACATTCCTTTGTGTAAGGTAGCACATCCTTATCCGAAGAAGCCTCCTCCTTTAAAGCAGATGCAAGTCTGGTTGGGGCACGAGCAGTTGAGGAGCTACCTGTTGTCAAAGGAGCAACATTTAGTTCCTCCATTGACTGCTTAATTTGCTGGTCTGCATGCATAGCGCTGTAGCAGCACAAGTAAGACAGAAACCCATAATATGAGAGGGGGACAACACACCAGACTTAACTAACAAAGATGTCAGTCAAGGTGGCCATTGGCCACTCCTCACAGGTGCAGAGCGCTTGCAGGTCCTCGGAACTCATGAAAAAAGCCGTCTTGTTCCGTGCTGTTAGATTTCTGCCACTGTAGACCAAGATACCAGCAATGTCGAAAGATTTGTCATGACGTTTGATATTGGTGATCTGTAAAGTGGTGTATGTAAGAAGGTTGTGATGAACAAAACCAATCAGACATACAAGGTCGCGAATTTCCTTCATGTGAGACGCGAAGCAAAGGTTTGCATTGCAGACATTGGTACCTTCTTCATTGACTTGATTCTTGATGAAACTAATGGCCTCCTGGATCCGTTCATCTTTCTCTTCTTTTGTTGTCGCTCCTTCCATAAGCTTCTTGTACTCCTGATTTGTGGCCCTGTTCCAGAGTTGGAGGCCTTCTACAAACATATTATATAAGGAAGTGGGTTCAAGAAGGTAAAACAGATACTAACTGTGATCCCCCTCCTCTGGTTTCGTCCTGCTAGCAAAAGTTTTAAACATGTTGTAGCAGTTTGGAGCCTGCTTCTCCTTGTGCAGAAGACCTGCTTTCTCCATGGCAAACTCCAAAGAATGGCCATAGAGATGGCCCAACCTATGTGCGACTTGCCACACAAGTATACATAGATGTCGCTATAGTACCATAACAATAGAAATTGACAATTGTCCCAATAAGTCATAGGGCTACTCCAATGGGCCCAATACACATGGACACTATGGACCCATACCTGGGACCAATGGATGTTTGCAGCATATGGTATTAATGTGTGGCCCAATGCATATTCTGCAGATGTGGTTATTGCCATAATCAATGGTACCATAGGTACCCAAAGTATAATCTACAGAATGGCCAAATGTTGGGCCACATGTGTTCAAGAGATCACCCAAAGCATTGACATGCTGACTGCAAGTGCTCTGAAAATGCAACTGAAAAAATGTCCAGATTTGTGGTTGCCATGTTGGATGTCACTGCCCCAAATATGCGGCTGAAGAAAGGTCCAGATTTGTCACTAGTATGCAGAATACCAGTGCTCCAAAAATGCGGCCGAAAAAATGTCCGGATTTGTGATTAACTTAGTTAATGTCACTGCTCCAAAAATGCGGCTGAAAAAAGATCCAGATTTGTATTTAAGATGCTGAATGTCATTGCCCCGAAAATGTGGCCAAAGAAATGTCTGGCGTTGTAGTTCACTAGGT
Organism: Laccaria trichodermophora; assembly: GCA_018417955.1. Classification (NCBI taxonomy): domain Eukaryota; kingdom Fungi; phylum Basidiomycota; class Agaricomycetes; order Agaricales; family Hydnangiaceae; genus Laccaria; species Laccaria trichodermophora. Next base: position 311,931 of record JACTVC010000025.1, on the reverse strand, counting down.
AAATGTCACTGCTCCAAAAATGCAGCTGAAAAAACATCCAGATTTGTATTAGTACAACACTGTCCGAAATTTGAGATGTAATTTTGACAGGCGCCAGACAACCCCCATGGAATGCTTCAATGCCCGAAATTTAGAACTTCAAGCACCCGAAAATGCAGCCAAAAAAACATCCAGATCCATATTTAACATGCTGAATGTCATTGCACCGAAAATGCAGCCGAAAAAATGTCCGGATTTGTGATTAACTTGGTGAATGTCACTGCTCCGAAAATGTGGCCAGAAAGACATCCGGATTTGTATTAGTGCACCAATGTCCGAAGTTTCAGATGTAATTTTGACACAGACCAGACAGCCCCCCCATGGATTGCTCTGAAGTCCGAAATTTTTTAAGTTATTTCCATCCAGATATAATGATCCCCGTAGACTGCACCAATGTCCGAAATTTTGGATGTAATTTTGACAGGGGCCAGACAACCCCCATGGAATGCTCCAATGTCTGAAATTTATACTTCAAGTACCCGAAAATGCAGTCAAAAAAACATCCGGATTTGTATTTAACATGCTGAATGTCATTACCCTGAAAATGTGGTTGAAAAAATGTCTGGAGTTGTAGTTGACTTGGTCAATGTCACTGCTCCAAAAATGTGGCCAATAAAACATCCGGATTTGTATTAGTGTGATTTGTATTAGTGCAGCAAGGTCCGAAGTTTTGGATGTAATTTTGACATGGACCAGACAAGCCCCATACGGAATGCTCTCAAGTCCGAAATTTTGTGGGTCATTTCCATTCAGATGTATTAATCTTTGTAGAGTGCACAAATGTCCGAAATTTCAGATGTAATTTTGACAGGGGCCAGACAACCCCCATAGAATGCTCCAACATCCAAAATTTAGTACTTCAAGTACCCGAAAATGCAGCCGAAAAATGTCCGGATTTGTGATTAACTTGGTGAACATTACTGATCCGAAAATGCAGCCAAGAAAACATCCAGATTTGTATTAGTGCACCAATGTCTGAAGTTTCAGATGTAATTTTGACATGGACCAGACAACCCCCTGCGGAATGCTCTGAAGTCCGAAATTTTTTAAGTTACTTCCATCTGGATATAATGATCCCCATAGACTGCACCAATGTCTGAAATTTTGGATGTAATTTTGACAGGGGCCAGACAACCCCCATGGAATGCTCCAATGTCTGAAATTTATACTTCAAGTACCCGAAAATGCGGTCACAAAAACATCCAGACTTGTATTTAACATGCTGAATGTCATTACCCCAAAAATGTGGCTGAAAAAATGTCCAGAGTTGTAGTTGACTTGGTCAATGTCACTGCTCCGAAAATGCAGCCGAAAAAACATCCGGATTTGTATTTAACATGCTGAATGTCATTGCCCCGAAAATACGGCCGAAAAAATGTCCGGATTTGTGCTTAACTCGGTGAACATCACTGATCCGAAAATGCGGATGAGAAAACATCCGGATTTGTATTAGTGCAACAATGTCCGAAGTTTCGGATGTAATTTTTACATGGACCAGACAACCCCCCACAGAATGCTCTGAAGTCCGAATTTTTTTAAGTTACTTCCATCCAGATATAATGATCCACATAGACTGCACCAATGTCCGAAATTTCGGATGTAATTTTGACAAGGCCAGACAACCCCCATAGAATGCTCCAATGTCCGAAATTTAGTACTTCAAGTACCCGAAAATGCGGCCAAAAAAACATCCAGATCTGTATTTAACATGCTGAATGTCATTGCCCCGAAAATACGGCCGAAAAAATGTCTGGATTTGTGATTAACTTGGTGAATGTCACTGATCTGAAAATGCAGCCGAAAAAACATCTGGATTTGTATTAGTGCAACAATGGCCAAAATTTTGGATGTAATTTTGACATGGACCAGACAACCCCCCATGGAATACATTGATGTCCGAAATTCTAGACTACAAAACTTTGTAGTGTCTGCTTTTTAGACTACACAATTTTGTAATGACCAGTTGAACTCAGGCAGAACTCTCTCAATTCTTAACTGATTTGGATGTTCTTGGGCTTGTTTTGACAGGTAAACCTGTGGGGTTGTGGGTATGGGTACTCTACAGGTCATGTATGGGCCACTTGTCTGATATTTATAGGTTTTTTAGTGTCCTTGATCATGAATGAGTATATGGGTTCATGGGTCTATGGTTGAAGGAGTGAAAAGGGTGGACATTTTGCAATTGCTGGATCATTGGTTTACTATGTATAAGTATATATATGTTCATGGAGATATGGTTCAAGGAGTGAGAATGACATAGTTCAATCTTAAAACTAAGTGAAATACTGGAATGTCAAATTGTCCATCCTTTTCACTCCTTCAATGATAGTCCCAGGAACCTATGTACTTATTCATAGTGAAGGACACTACAAATTATATGTCAGAAAAGTGGACTACAAGCTTTCAAGTTTGGGAGACCAGACATCAATGAATAAGTACATATGTTCATGGGGATGTATCAGTACTTTACCATCCCCCACATAATCCACATGGACTCCACTGGACTTCACTACATACTGGCAATATCCACAAAACTGGACTCCACTGGACTCCCAGCACAAAACTGGACTCCACTGGACTGCAAGCACAAATCTAGACTGGACTGGACTGCAAATTACAAAACTGGACTCCACTGGACTCTCCCAACACAAAACTGGACTGGACTGGACTGCCACAGACCTAAGTTAATCCAGAATTCCTGAACTTAGACTTCAAAACAAAAAATAAAATTGAAGTATATTTATTAATTTAATTAATTAATTATACTAAATTCTATGTTACAGAGAGGGGGGAGGAGGGGGAAGGGAAAGGGAAAGAGAGGGGGGGAGGGAAAGGGAGGGGGAAGAGAGGAATAGAGGTGGGAGGGAGCAAGGAAGGGGGAAGGAAAGGGGGAGGGGGGAGAGAGGAGCAAGGGAAGGGGGAGGGGGAAAGGGGGGGAGGGAGTGGAGGGGGGAGAGAGTGGAGGGGAGTGGGAGTGGTGAAGAGAGGAGGTAGTGATAGGGGGAGAGAGTGGAGGGGAAGGGTGGTGCTGCTGGGCCCTCGTCGCCATTCTGCGCTGGCGTTGGCAGTAGTGGGCGCTCGCCATTTTTCGTGGGTGTGTCGTTTTTCGGGTGTGGTGGGGGTGGGGTTTTCGTGGGCCCTCATTCGTTGTTGTCGTCATTGTTGCATGTCATTGTTGTTGTTGTGTCGTTGTTGTCGTGTGTCGTCGACCCCACATGTAGTCGTCGTTGTGTGTTGTCGTTGTCATCATGTGTTGTCGTTGTCGTCCCCGCGTGTAGTCGTTGTCATCCCCACGTGTAATCGTCGTCGTCGTCCTCGCATGTCGTCGTCGTCCTCGTGTGTCGTCATCATTGTCGCGTGCTGCTGGCGCCTGTCATGGTGAGAACGGGGCATTGGGGTGGTGGGGCATACATACCGTTGGCCCATGACATGGCAACGTCATGGGCGCCGTCCCTCGTTCTTTGCCTGTCCTTCCCATGAGTGTCGTTGGTGTGGGCGCAGGCGTCGTTGGCATGGGCGGTGTTGGCGTTGGTGTGGGCGGCATTGGCGTTGGTGGCAGTGGTGAAGGGTGGTGGAAGGGAATGGGATGGTCACGGAAGTGTGACCATGCTGCAAATAGAAGACATGACGATATGGCACGCCCTCAAGTAAGTCACATGACCTCACCCTGCAGACTGAACAAAATCATGAATCCTTATTGCAGCTATCACTGACCCACACTATACAGTGACTAGGCAAAAGTCTTGCACCACACAAATAATTCTATATCCTCTTCAAGTTCAAGGGAATAGTTACCATATATATATGGTAATATACAGATATCCTATATACATCTTTGACATGAATATGAGATCTGGATCTCATGCCCTGCTCCATGTAGAAAAAAGTGAAAAAACTGGGGTTTTGAGAGTTTTACAGATACTTCATATGAGGGTCTGAAAAAATATGAAGAATTAAGTACTTGCTAACCCAAGTATGCAGCACTTTGAATCATATCAATTGGATTAGTGGTTATTGAGATATAGGTGTAAGAAAAGGGCTTGTTTTGGTCAAATAGTCCATATTTTACCACATTTGACCAAAATAAGCCCTTTTCTTACACCTATATCTCAACAACCGCTAATCCAATTGATATGATTCAAAGTGCTGTATACTTGGGTTATCAAGTACTTAATTCTTCATATTTCTTCGGACCCTCATATGAAGTATCTGTAAAACTCTCAAAACCCTAGTTTTTTCACTTTTTTCTACATGGAGCAGGGCATGAGATCCAGATCTCATATTCATGTCAAAGATGTATATAAGATATCTGTATATTACCATATATATATGGTAACTATTCCCTTGAACTTGGAGAGGATATAGAATTATTTGTGTGGTGCAAGACTTTTGCCTAGTCACTGTATGTAAATTATAACCCTTCCATTCATTGATCAATAAAATTGTAAATATAGCTTGTATATTGTATAGTCTATTTTCGCTTTTTTAGTAGTATTCATATATAATAATAATAATATACTGGAATGACTGGAATCCACTGGAATCCACTGGACTCCACTGGACTCCACTGGACTCTGACTGGACTCATAGTCCACTGGACTGGACTGGACTGGACTGGACTGGACTCCAGTGGACTGGGCATTCTGCCAGCCAATCTGGCCTGGTAAGAGGGCCACTGGAGTCCACTGGAGTCCACATGGATTACGTGGGGGAGGGTAAAGACCTCCCAAACATTATACCAATGTTAGGAGTCCAGTGGCAGTCCACTGGACTCCACTGGACTGGACTGAATAGAGCATTAATAGATTGCCTGTTGTTATTAATTATTAATAGACAAAAAAGCGAAAATGTAATATAACAGTAATATAAACATAGTATTTGGAAGACTAGTAATTTTGTAGTACTTAATTATCAGTAAAGTTAAGTCTTAGATGAAAAAAGACTTGAGCATTTTGTTCAGTCTGCGGGGTTGTTTCACATGACTTACCCATGAGGTTCAAATGTCACCCAAAGCATCATGTTTGTTGTTTGCATGATGGTCACACCTACATGACCATCCCCTTCTCTTCCACCACCACCACTACCCATCCTTTACCACCCCTGATGCACCACCACTGATGTTCCACAATGTTGGTGGTGGTGTTGGTCACTCTCAACACCTCTCGCTGCCATGCCACGTCATCCTTGATGCCTCTTGCTGCCATGTCATCAAGCCACCAAAGCAGCATGTGGAACAAAGCCAATGAAGAAACAAGGGACAGTGCCCAGTCATGGGCGCTGTCAGATTGGTGAGCCACACAACCATGTTGCTGTCCCCCTTCCCTCACTAACCTCTTTTGCAGAAAGCAGCAAGCAACCCAGAGGCGACAGCGCCCATGCTATGGGCATGGGTGCTCTGGAATGCTACATCATTGTCATTGCCCCCTTCTCACTTATTTGCAGCCCCAGGATCACAACACACACAGGACACCACATGAATGTGGTGCCCACACCATGTACGTTGTTTGCATGTGACAGCACCCATGCCATGGCATGGGTGCTGTCAAATGGTGAGTGCCCATCCCATTGTCATCACCCCCTCTCACTTACCTCATTTGCAGCCCCAGGATCACAGCACATGCAGGATACCACACGAATGTGGTGTCCACACCACATACATTGTTTGCACATGACAGCGCTCATGCCACAGCATGGGTGCTGTTGAATGGTGAGTGCCCACCCTGTCATCATCACCCCCCTCTCACTTACCTTGTTTGCAGCCCCAGGATTATGGCACGAATGCAGCACCCACACTACATATACCGATTGCATGCGACAGTGCCCATGCCATGGCATGGGTGCTATGGAATGGTGGGTGCCCACCCCATCGTCATCACCCCCCTCTTGCTTACCTTGTTTGCAGCCCCAGGATCACTTCGCAAATGCAGTGCCCATACCACGTATATTGTTTGCATGTGACAGCACCCATGCCATTTCCCACCCCATTGTCATCACCCCCCCTCTTGCTTACCTCATTTGCAGCCCCAGGCTCACAGTGCCCACACCATGTACATTGTGTGCATGCAACAGCACCCATACCATGGTCATGCTGTCATCATTGCCCCCCCTCCTTTTCTAACCTTGTTTGCAGCCCTAGTCCTGTCCCTGTTGTCTTTTTAATGACACCTTGTATTGATATGAGTACCCCATATGTAGATTATATAGGTAGTTACATTAAGTTGGGTTGGTTTATGTAGGTAATATTGGACTTGATAACTTTTGAAATTTTGAAGTGTGGCCTTCACGAAATTTGGTTGTGTGTGTAAGCTTGCCATATCTGGCTGTGAAGCGTTCACTCTGAACTTCTTGCATAGCTGAAGCCAAGAGGGAAGGAGGAGGCAAGAATGGGTGGATCTGGGATCAACACCCATAAGTGAGCAATGAGCAGTTACAAGATACTCAGCTGGCCCAACATGATTATGCATACTGTAGGAAGTACAGATATACAAAGCACTACATGTAGTGCAAGAGGATGGCAAGACTGCTGACAAGATGGTGGTTCAAGACAAAAGATCAATATATTATGTAAGATATCCAAATCTAGCTATATACGGCAGAGTTCCCATGCATGTGGGTGGTAGTGCTATGAAAATAAATCCAAGAATGGAAATCATAGCAGCTGCCATGATTTCTATATTGAGAATTGCCTTAATTTTGTAAATAGTTCTCACACCCCTGTCTTGTCCTGTCCTTTGAATTTTTGATGTTTTTAGCATCTTTCCCTCCACAACATTGTGTACTGCATCATCACTTGTTATAAAAAATGTCATTTATTGATGGTAATTTTAGCTTGAGGAATGACTCTGACTGAATGTTATGCAACCTGGAAGTTAAATGTTGCAACACAATTCCAGCCAGATCTCAATACAAGAGTTGAAGCTCAAATTGATAAATCTGAAAAAAAAAAATACAGCTTCATGACCATAACTATATAAGTGGCCCAGCCCCCCAATACAAGGAAAGGAACTAGCAGTCATTCTCCTGATCGAAACCAAGAAATGAGGCCCTGAGGCTCTATAATATACATCTAGTACCTGTTGCAGGACCAAGTGTATATCCTAATAGAAATAATACATTGGGGCAGACACAGAAACTAGATACCCAACAGAAAACTAGAAAATCAACACAGGACATTGGTCGAAGATGTGCAGAATGAATTGTTGGAAGTGTGAAAAAGAAAGATGTGGAGGGATAATTAGGAAGGATCAGTGCATACATAAATGCCCGTGGTTCATGCAGTTGAAAGGATTGTAAAAGTAAGGATCTCTTGATGTTTTGGATTTGTTTTGGGGGGTCAGAATGCTAAAAAGTCTTCATGGTTTTATTTTTCACTCTCAGAAGTATTGTGGAAAAGTAATATAACAATCATTATAGGCTGTGGTCATTTTTTGAAAAATTTATCAATCCCAAGCATACCAAGAAGTCTAGAAATCCCTCCTTTTTCTCTTTCCTTTTTGGGAATTTTTCTCTCTTTCCTTTTATGCTCCCACAACCATGATAACTGGGCCCTATATACCACTGTTTGACTATGGCCTCTGGGCATTCCCTTCCAATCCTGTATCACACTGGCCTTCTGGCATCTTCTAAGGCAGATTGCACCTTGTTCTATCACCACCACCACTGCTCACTGTTTCACCATGCCAACCACCAGAGCCACCACCAAATCTACTTCAGCTGCCACCTCTACAGCCAGGAAGAGGCAGGGATCTGCTGCTGATCAGACTCCTAAGAAGAGATTAAGATCCAACTCAAACAAGAAGGCATCCAAGGCTGATCTGGAGGTAGAGAGGGGAGAGGGAAGGAAGGAGGGGGGAGAGGAGGAGGAGGAGGAGGAGGAGGAGGAGGAGGAGGAGGAGGAGGAGGAGGAGGAGGGAGAGGAGGAGGGGGGGGAGGGGGAGGGGGAAGAGGGGGAAGAGGGAGAAGCTCTTGCTGAGCAAGAGGATGAGGTGGTTATCAATAAACCCAGACATAGAGGGAAGAGGGGGAAGGATGTTATTTTGAACAAGGGGTCCAACAAAGGGTATAAAATTATTTGAATTTACATTGATATATTCTCAATTAAATTTTTAGCAAAAAGGCATGCAAGACGAGTGCACAGAAAAATGCAGAGGTGGCAGCAGAAGAAGCCAGGCAAGTCAAATACCAGACTCAGTGAGTTTTTTTTTAGTTTCAGATATTAAAATCATGATATTGAAGTATTTAAAGCACTATGAAGCTTCTTTCCAAACAAGGCATTTCAGTTGCACCACCTGAATGGAAAGCCTCTACTTCTACTTCATTATCTGCTGCCTCTCTTGCTGTCCCTGCTGCTTCTGCAAGGTCTTAGTGATGCCCTACATATTCCTGCCAGATTCCAGTCATTCCAGCGGATTCTGGTGCCATTCCAGTGGAATTTACCAGCCAAAATTTCACTCCAGCCACGGAATATTGATATTTCGGGATTTTCACTGGAACAGTCCCCGGAATGGACTGGAACGGAATGGCACTGGAATACAGTGACTGGAATGAGCACTAAAAATTGCCAAATATGGCAAGTTTTATATTTTCAGATAAAATTTAGCAATAAAATCAGAAAAAAAAATAGGGATGGTGCTAATGATGTTGGGGTACTATTTACATGGTCTGTGCGCATTTCCTAATATGGTAATTAATGCAAATATAACCAGAAAATCAGAGAAAAAAGAGAAAAAAAATAGGGATGGTGCTCACTATTGGTGATGTTGTTGGGGTATTGCTTACATGGTCTGTGCGCATTTCCAAATATGGTAATTAATGCAAATATAACCAGAAAATCAGGAAAAAAAGAAGAAAGATGATGTAGACTGTGCACAGACCATGTGAACACTACTTCACCATTGTCAAGAACAGTCTACATGTTCATTCTTTTTTTCTTCTGATTTTCTGGCTATATTTGCATTAATTACCATATTTGGAAATGTGCACAGACCATGTAAACACTACTCCAACATTGTCAACAATATTTCCAAATATGGTAATTAATGCAAATATAGCCAGAAGATCAGAAAAGAAGGGAAAAAGGTATACACATGGTGTTAACTGTTAATGACAATGTTGGAGTAATGTTTACATGGTCTGTGCACATTTCCAAATATGGCAATTAGTGCAAATATAACCAGAAAAACAGCAGAGACATGATGTTAACCATTGTTGACAATGTTGAGGTACTGTTTACATCATCTGTGCACATTTCTAAATAGCTGTTGTCAGGTTCAGAGTACATATCCAAAAAAGGAAATTTAAGTATTTCTAGTAAAAGAATGGCAGAAAATTCACAAAAAATAGAGTTAGTATATGCAGTGTATACAATATGAGGCACTGCCTTCAGGGTCAATGTCAGGGTCATTTATATATCCCACAAAAGGAAATATGATCTTGTATGACCAAAAAGTCAAGAAATTCAAGATAATGAGGATTCTGCTTGTCAGGGTTCATTCAATGGGATGTCAGGATGATGGTCACATGACCAATTACCAAAAATGGACAAACAAAAGTTGTAGCCCTGTACTGTAGCTTCCCAAATCTCGTTGAATTGTGTTCTGAAGTGCTCCCATTATGGAGATATGAGGTAAAAGATTTTCAGAAGTGTCATGTTTTTTTTTTGTTTTTTGTATTTTTCTCTGTGAAAACAACATGAAATAATATGATTTCAACACATTTACAAAGCTAAGAGAAAGTGCTACAGCTCTTGTATTGTGGGAAATTTGACCCAAAAAGGAAGGTGCATACTCTAAAAGGGATAATAACACTGATAGACTACAAAAGTCAGTTTATATACACACATTTGTATTTACAAGCACTTATACATGTCCCTTCTGTCAGAATCTGGTGGAATCCAGGCCCATTCCAGAGGATTCCAGTCCATTCCTGTGGATTCCAGTCCATTCCTGTGGAATCCGGTGGAATCCAGCAGAATGGACCCATTCCTGCAGGAATATGTAGGGCATCAAAAAGTACAGGCTTCTGCTGCTATCTCTGCTGTTTCTGTTTCTGCTCCTGTTCCTGCTCCTGCTGTTTCTGTTCCTGCTCCTCCTGTTTCCATTATTAATATGCCCACTCCCACCTCTACTGCTATCATGACCCAGTGACCTTCAACTCCTGCTAATGAGCCTGATGTCACCATGGAAAGCCCTCCTTGTCCTGAGGGTTCTTCTAGAGCTACAGGTGGCATTTTGTGGAATTGGGCTATGGGTCAATATTACAACCCTGTTGACAATGAAGAACTACATATTTCTTCTAATGTAAAAGAGGTCAAGGGTGTTGTGAAAATCTATGTATCACCTTTGGACCCTGTTGAACTTGACTTCACTAAGATGCAACCTAGCCTAAAGGTTCCTGTCACTGTTAACTTAAACTTGGGGCCAGTTCTGAAGTAAGTAGCTGTTTGTTGGCCACCCATCACTTGTAAGTTATTTATGAAATAAAATGTTATAACTTTCTTTAGGAAATTGTATTCTTGTTTATGATGCTTTGGGTGGGCTTTGTGTTGCCAAAGGTCTCTATGATAGTGCAGTCAAGATAAATGACAGTATTTTATTTGACAATTCTGATGGGAAAGCAACTCTTCACATTCTTGTTGTAAGTGTGAAGCATTCACTCTGAACTTCTTGCATAGCTGAAGCCAAGAGGGAAGGAGGAGGCAAGAATGGAGGTCTTATCAGTGCCCCCCTAATTCCTGCAGGAATCCGGAGGAATGAAATTTGGCAGGGAGGCCTGCTATTTTCATAATTCCGGTGCCTTACCATTCCGGTGGAATTATGGCATTCTGGAATTGACACCGGAATGTTCTGCAGGATTGGCAGGAACGGAATGCAACGGAATCCAGTCATTTGTTTGTTTATTTTACTTTTGTTACCAAACAAATGCAACACCATTCCTTTCCACCACCAACAACCATCCTCTCCCCCACCCCCATGACAGCCACGATAAACCAACAACGCCACGCCAACCCACGACAATGACAATGACAACGACTCCACAATGGCAATGACCACCCAGCAACAAACAGCAACGACCACTGCCAGTGATGTGGCAGCCAAATGGACAACAACAACAACACCACCACGATCCACGAGCACTCACCACGATCCAGACGGCCCCACCACGATCCACGAGCGCCCACAACGACGACCACGCAAATGCTGCAATGCCATGTCACAACGACAACAACACGACGAACCCACCACCATCCATGAGTGCCCATGACGACCATGCATGCCGCAACGCCACGTCACAAAACGACGACAACGTGACAACGACAATACGACAACGACAACATGTTGACAACCACGCAACGACAACAACGCGACAACGACAGCGTGACGATGACCACGCAATGACCCAGGATGACGATGACGATGGATGATGAGGCCCAGCACTACCCCCTTCTCCTTTATTAGTCCCCACCACTCTCTCCCCCTCCATCCCCTCCCCAGGGCCTGCCCCACACCATTGCCTGTCCCTCCTCCCTTCCTTCCTCCCCCTTTCCTATGCTGATCACATTGATCACACCCCCATACCACTCTCTGTCCCTCCCTTCCTCCCCCTTCCTTCCTTCCTCCCCCCTTCCTTCCTTCCTCCCCCCTTCCTTCCTTCCTCCCCCCTTCCTTCCTTCCTCCCCCCTTCCTCCCTCCCTTCCTTCCTTCCTTCCTCCCCCCTTCCTCCCTCCCTTCCTTCCTTCCTTCCTCTCCCTCCCTTCCTTCCTTCCTCTCCCCCTCCCCCCCTCTCTTCCTGCCCCTTCATTTAACTTAGAAAATAGTAAATTAGATGTATATTTGAGTTTTAATATATAAATTTTATAAGAAAGTGTTGATTTCCTTTTAAGTCAGTGTGAAGAAGTGTACATTAGTGTGAATGTATCTAGCACAAAGAAAAGGTGTTGTATCTGTTGTATTCTGGCCCCATTCCTGTGGATTCTGGTCCCATTCCTGTGGATTCCAGTCCCATTCCTGAGGATTCCTGAGGATTCCTGCAGGAATGGGTGGGGCACTGTAAAGTACTGAGAAAATCAGGAAAAAAAGAGAAAAAAGGATGAACATGATGTAGACTGTTGTTGACAATGGTGACGTAGTGTTCACATGGTCTATGCACATTTCCAAATATGGTAATTAATGCAAATATAGCCAGAAGATCAGAAAAGAAGGGGAAAAGGTATACACATGGTGTTAACTGTTATTGACAATGTTGGAGTAATGTTTACATGGTCTGTGCACATTTCCAAATATGGTAATTAGTGCAAATATAACCAGAAAACAGAAAAACAGCAGAGATATGATGTTAACCATTGTTAACAATGTTGGGGTACTACTTACATGGTCTGTGCACATTCCATATAGCTGTTGTCAGGTTCAGGGTACATATCCAAAGAAGGAAATTTAAGTATTTCTAGTAAATGAATAGCAGAAAATTCACAAAAAAATAGAGTTGGTATATGCAGTGTATACAATATGAGGCCCTGCCTTCAGGGTCCATGTCAGGGTCATTTATATATACCCACAAAAGGAAATATGATCTTGTATGACCAAAAAGTCAAGAAATTCAAGATAACAAGGATTCTGCTTGTCAGGGTTCATTCAATTGGATGTCAGGATGATGGTCACATGACCAATTACCAAAAATGGACAAAAAACCAAAGTTGTAGCCCTGCCCTCTAGCTTCCCAAATCTGGTTGAATTGTGTTCTGAAGTGCTCCCATTGTGAAGATATGAGGTAAAAGATTTTCAAATGTATCACAATTTTTTTTGTTTTTTGTATTTTTCTCCATGAAAACAACACCAAACAATATGATTTCAACACATTTACACAGCTAAGAGAAAGGGCTACAACTATTGTATCATGAGAAATTTGACGCAAAAAGGAAGGTGTTACCCTAACAGAGATAATAACACTGATAGACCACAAAAGTCAGTTTATATACACACATTTGTATTTACAAGCACTTATACATGTCCCTTCTGTCAGAATCTGGTGGAATCCAGTGGAATGGACCCATTCCTGCAGGAATATGTAGGGCATCAAAAAGTACAGGAATTATACCATTGGAAAGGTGTCTTTCATAGCTTTCGAACAGGTATTTGATCTCCAGGAATGGGCCAGAAATCACTATGCTATGCTCAAACACATTTTTGGCTACCTCAGGATCTCCCCTCTATTTGGGGTGATAAGACTTGATTGGAGGACTCTTATGGGCAGGGGAGACACCTCAACTGGTTGAGAGTTGCTGCTCATGCATTACACAGCAGACTCTTCTTCAGTCATGGTAACCTTCTGAGTCTCTCAGAAGTACTGATTGCTGCTCATGTGTTGTGTGGTGGATCAGTGTCGAGGAGTTGCTGCTTGTGCATTACATGGCAGACTCTTCTTCAATCATGGTAAACTTCTGGCTCCTGATTGCAGCTCGCATGTTTTGCAGCAGATCAGTGTTGAGGAGTTGCTGCTTGCACATTATGCAGCAGACTCTTCTTCAATCATGGTAACCTTACAGATTGCTGCTTGTGTGTTGCATGGCCTGTGTCCACTCTGGGAGGCAAGATTTATGACAACATTTTTTTTCTCCCCCTTTCCTTCAACCGCTTATCATTCCTACCCAACATGGCACCACCTCTACCTACTCTGACACCAACTTAGGATCACAGCTTGTAATTTTCCACTGCACAATCTCTTCACCTCTATCCTCCCTGGCTTGATTCTTGAGATTTGTACACTGGAAAAGTGGGGGGCTGTATGGGAGTATAGGTGGAAGATGGGAGGAGAGGCACAAGGCTCTATCCCATTACACACTCCCCACATGCAGACAACACACCACAATGGAAGCAAGCTACATCATCTTGATGGGTAGAGGGAGTAGAGTTGGGATCAATGATCTGAGTGGAGAGGTGCAAGCCTCTATCACACTATACACGCCTTATACCCAGACCACAAGTATGATGGAAGCATGCTACACCATCTTGATGGGGAAAGGCAATGGAGTTGGGATGGATGACCTGGAAGCCATCCATTTGCATGGTTTCCCAGTACTCATGGTTATACATCACTGAAGAGAGAATGGGAGGATCATATGGGTATTACTGGGTTAAGCTGGGAGCTTACAGTGACCAGCTTTCCAGATAGGAAATTATTAGGGGCCAAACTTTTTCTTTCTTTTATTCATCTTCTTTGCTTTGCTACCTTTTGGTCTCATTTTATCCTGATATTCACTCTGGGGGGCAAGAGGATTTCTATTCTATTATTCTTCCCCACCATTGTTTTCCTTACATGCCCTCTGGACATTGGGGGGCTTTGTGATATAGGATTGGAAGGGAATGCCCAGAGGCCATAGTCAAACAGTGGTATATAGCTAGATTTGGATATCTTACATAATATATTGATCTTTTGTCTTGAACCACCATCTTGTCAGCAGTCTTGCCATCCTCTTGCACTACATGTAGTGCTTTGTATATCTGTACTTCCTACAGTATGCATAATCATGTTGGGCCAGCTGAGTATCTTGTAACTGCTCATTGCTCACTTATGGGTGTTGATCCCAGATCCACCCATTCTTGCCTCCTCCTTCCCTCTTGGCTTCAGCTATGCAAGAAGTTCAGAGTGAATGCTTCACAATGTATTGCACTAATAATAAAGTTATAAATAAGTATTCTAGATTGGAGTACAATGAGAGAGAACTTGTTTCACAATGAGCTTTCAGCCTGAGTGCAGCCAGCTTGAGATCATCGCTGATGTGGCAGTTGACCATGGTGGTAGAGAACAAGAGGCATGGGGAGGAGAGAGTGAGGAAGGGAGGGCGAGGGGGCGAACAAGGTCACTGATGTCATTTGGTTGTCACGCTCTCTACATTACTATGGGTCTTTTTTTTTTTCTTTTTTCAGGAGAGTGTCATTATATTTTAAAATAGCAATAAATGTTACCTCATGTACATTGATGTACATTGTATGTGTAGATAGATAATTTAATTCTCCATAGACTGGCCAAGATTTGAAGCAATCTGGTCAAGATTTGACTGAGATATGGTGATAATGGAGAGAATATACATTCAAATTGCATATAAAAATGTTTTTGGCCATATCTCAACCAATTCTTGACTGTTTTTGATGACTGAGGGACCAAAAATTAAGTAGAAATGTGTGCAAGTAAGGTCCAACATGGTAATGGGATGAAAGACTGGTTGTAACCAGTCTTTTTTGGTTTTTAATATTTACAAAAACATGGCAACTGGCAACTGCAACTGGAAAAAGACTGGGCTGTGGTTCAGTCCAGTTCAGTTCTATGTATATTTTCAGTCCTGTAGACTGGACCTGCGAACACTACTCCCCCTCCTTCCATAACACTCTCCCTCCATAAATTCCTCTGTCACTCACTCCCTCCCCTCATTACATTAGTAAAATATCTTTCTGTATATAGTTATCATTACACAATACAATCTTTTTTTGAATGTGAATTTTGTATAGAAATTTGAAGTTTTGACTTGATAATACATTGAAATTGATATTCCAGTAGGAATCCAATTTCTAGGGCATTTCATCTACTTTGTTTAACTTCAGTTGGAGTCCAGTAGGAGTCCAGTGGGAGTCCAGTGGGAGTCCAGTAGGAAGGGAATGTGAAAATGCCTTTTTGGAAACTTTGTTGAAGTCTAGTAAGAATCCAGTAGGAATAGGTGGGGAGTGATAAGTATTGCTTGTTTGCATGTTTCATGCTTTCCTGTGCAACACATATCACTATTCCTTCTGTTTGTTGAGTGTGTGCTAATGTGTTTACACTTAACAGTTTTACTATCACAGTTTGGTTCAAGTTTCAGTAAATTTGCAAGATGCTGGGGAATGACAATGCTAACATGGTGCTGGGGTGCCATCTATTTGACTGCACATCAATCACTTCAGTCACCCACTACCAACTGACTATTAGTCATGCAAACTCCAGGTAAGTTACATGACTAAATGTCATGGACCATATCTAGATTCTAGATATATATGGGTCATAAAAAGCCCTGAAATCTAAAATATATTCTTGAGACATGGACCCTGAAATGTCACACAAAAATTATAATGTCTGTGTCATGCCCCCAAAATATATTTTGCAAGAGAAATGCAGTAAGCATATATTTTTGGTGAGTGGACCCTGAAATGTCACTGTCACACCTTAGAAATATATTTTTGCCCTGGCTTGGCCTTAGGATATATTTTGGGAGACAGATGTGGTAAGGATATATTTTTTGGGTCTGTAGGGGTGTCAGGGGTCCTAGTTTCACCAAAAAAACTTGTGATTTTTTTGCTGTCTGGGATATATATTCTGGAAGATTCTGCAATGATTTCCAGGGGTTTTGGCAGTATGTCTGGTCTGTCCTCCCAGTATGTAGGTAGCAATAAGAGGCATCAATAGCCACCCACATCTGTATTAACAGCAAGTTGACAAAGTGCTTTGATCCTTCTCTTCTTCTCTCTCCAATTGCACCATATCTGCATACCCCACCCACATCTGTATTAACAAAAACCTCACCAAGTTCTTTAAAGGTTGCTTCTCTCATTCTCTTTCTTTCTTCCTCTCCTTTTCTTCCCTTCTGCCTTCCTCCCTTTTTCTCTTGAGTCTGATTGTAAATTTATGGACAAAAACCTCACCAAGTTCTTTGTTGTTTCTCTCCTTCTCTTCCTTTCTTCCTCTCCTACTCTTCCTCCCTCTTTCTCTTGAGTTTTATTGTAAATTTATGGACAAAGAGTTCACCAAGTTCTGTGTTGTTCCTCTCCTTCTTTTCCTTTCTTCCTCTGAAATATTTCAATTAGATCCTGAACCAAGATATATCTTTCTACTTTATCTTACCAACGATATATTCACAAGACATATATCCTGCCTCAGGATATATTTTTGAACAATATCTTCAGATGACATATATCCTGCCTCAGGATATATCTTTGAACTATATCTTGAACTAGAATATATCTTTTATATCCTTTTCAAATGCATATATATATTTACAATATCAATATATATATCTTCACTACATATCTGCTCACCTTTCAAGAAGATACTATCAGAAAATAGCAGTAGAACTCAGGAGTCTGGTTGAAATCAATCATGCTATTCAATCCAGTACATTCCACTATTACATGTAACTATTACGGAACTCATCAGAAAGTGCTACCATTTCAACAGCTTCAAGCAACTCTTGCTCTTCACCATCATCCTCTTGGTCTTCATTATCACTGTCATCCTCTTCCTCACCATCAATCTCATCATTCTCTATTGTCATTTCAGATGATTCCCAACTTTGGGCCAGTGCAAGTTCCTCAATTGTTGGACCCCAAGATGGACTCATCTCCTTGTGTGGAATCACTAAGCATACTTTATCTTGCCAGATATTGCATAGACATAGCAAACTATAAGCATGTGACTCCAGCTGATAGATAACATCTTTATCTTCTTCACTTTGCATTGCCATCATAACACACTTCCACTCTTCTGCAAACCATTCCTGCATTGCACTACGCTCATAGGACAATCGTTGCAGCTCTTCCTGGCATCGATCCAGCTCCAACAATGATTTAATTCCTTTCTGCACACCTTCATCACCCAGCCATTGTGGAATTTCTCTGCCGGAAGACAGATCCATGTCATCTAAACCAACATCCTGCCAGATGTCATCATCAACATCTAGTTTGAAAAGGCCATCAGTGGCTATTCTGTGTGGTGCACATGCACCACAAGAACTTTCTTTTCTTTTAATCATCTTTTCCAGTTCAGCACAGATATCATTGTATTTCTTGGCCAACTTTTGAATTCCTGGTTCTTTGCGCTTTATCTGAGATTCTGAATGTTCCTGAAGTTTTTTGGCTTCAAAAAGAATATGAGTACCCATTTTTTTATAAAGTTGGCTCAGCCACTTACTACTGGTTGTTGTCTTACAATATGCTCGCTCTAAACTATCTAGTTCAAATTTGCGCTGTTGCAGACGATTTCTCAAGTGTTGTTTAACAGCTAAAGCATTGACCTGCAGTCGAAGGAACTTATTGCCCAGCAAATGTTCAAGATTTAAACAGCTATCAGCTCCCAATGTGTCACTCTTTGACTTCAATGACTTCTCAGTCTTCTCAAACTTTTCCTTAAGATCCTCCAGATGCAGTCTAACATCTGAAACCTCCCAGCCATCATCATACTTCCCCTTGTGAATCATTGTCTCAAACTTATATAGCTCTGCTTTAAGTTCTGTCATAGAATCCTTTAGCTCCAAAATCTCTTGAATAACCTTGTCTGCCAAGTTTTTTGCTTGCCTGGGACTTGGTTTTGTCTGGTGAGCCATCTGAGCAGCCCAATTTTCTCTCAAGAGATCTTCAGTGATATTTTTCTGCTGAAGTTCAGCCAAAACAGCTGTAGCCTCATTTCTATGCAGAATAGCAGCATTCCATTTTCTTCTGAGCCAGTCCCCCAGACCCATGAGAGATTTGCCTTGAGTATCAATTGTATAGATATGTGTATAGTATCCACTAACACGCAGTGATGGAATCAAAAGCTTAATTGAGCTCCAGAATCTTTCACACCCTTCCCCATCAGTCAATCCAAAACCAGTACAGTTTCTTGGATGGTAAATAAGCTGGCAAGCCCACTGGTGACCATAAGCATGAAACACTGAGATAGCCCATATCAAACGATCATGAAAGTCTTTCAAAAAACCCCATTTAACACAACTTTGATGAAGTTGACAGCCAATATCATAGAGTACACCCACATGTGCAGTAGAGGGTAAATGATCAAACAGACACTCCAAAAGAACAAGAGCATAATGTTGCTTTTCATCAGCTGAAGTCATATTGGCAAGCCACAGAACCCAATCATGTCGACAGAGCATTGCCATTAGACCTGTGTCTGAGAAGAACTGTGTACTAGCTTTAACTCTCTTTTCATCTGCAGCAGTAAAAGAGTCTTCACACAAGTTTAAGACAGAGTTAGGCACTTTAATACCAGGTTCACAGTGATCTGCAGCCTCTGATGCAGGTGGTTGCCTAGAATTAACTTTACCTTTTAGTTTAGCCTGTGGTCGAATATTCTCTACTATGTTTTCCATAGCTTTGACATCAGTTGGGGAGACAAAAATGGTATCAGGATGCTGACGAGGAGCAGGTGGTTCCTTGCCTTGAGCCTTTCTTGATTTTTGCTTGAAGCATGCATCTAAACATACTATAAAGTCGACACTACAAAAGGAACCTTAGCAACAACTCTAAAGATAGAAAAGGCATCACACACAGTTCATCCTTTTTCTTCCAATCCTTTCCCCCAAAACAGAGTGGGCAACGGGAGCATAAGTAGTTATTTGGTTGATCTTCATTATCTGCCTCAGGAACAGAAGCTGCCTCTGGGTTAGCCTTTTCACTATCTGGGCTGCTCATTTCTGCATCTATTCAATGTGGTGGTCAGCTTAGCCATGAGGAAAATACCTGGCTTGTACTTACCCTCATCTATACCTATACAAATAAATATAACATAAGGGAGCCCCCAAAAAAAAGATATAAAAAGCTTCATCATACCTGAACAATTGGTGGCTAGCTGCCTAAATCGATCCAAGTAGTTGGCCAACTGATGGTTTTTCTTATCAATCAGCGTAGCATACCACTGCATAGCAGCCCTGAAGTGCTGGCACAAGTTATTCTAAGAAAGACACAAGATAACAGAAACAACTCATTAAAAAAATGGGAACTTACTCAAGGGGATAGCTTTTACCTCCTATTACCAAGAAATGACTCCAAGGTCTCACACCAAGCTGTTGTATTTGGTGCAGCATTGACAAAAAGGCCATTGACAAACTCAAGCATGTTCAGGTCAACTGCAAGAGAGGGTAAAAGTGGAGCACAAGGAAACAAACCCCACTGAAGCAGTTGCAGAGCTGGAGACATGCATGTACACAGAGTGAGAGTCTCAATCCCTGCCCAATAAAAATCAAAGAACAATCAAGACAAAACAAAATATTAACATACTTTCAAAAAATATACATGCAACTTTTAAAGATCTCCCAGCATGACAACTACTACAACCAGCCACTCGTCTAACTTCTGACATATTTCACAGAGAGTCAGTCTCCCTCAGGAGTTGAATATAAGGTTGCATAAGAGCAGGAAGAATTTCCCCCTCCCATCGCTGAAATTGTTGTGCCTTTTTGCTTGGTTTTACCCCTTCAGGTTCACCAATTATGTCAGTGGCCAAAGCCTTGAAAGTATCAGTTTGATCCTCTTGGAAGGAATCTATATGCTGGACAAAATGGCCCTGGGGAGTGTAAACATTGGCCTGGGGTTCAGATGTCATGTCTCCCATGCCATAGACTCTCTGAGTTTGGAAAGTACCTGCTGCCACTAAGCTTCTGGGAAGTTCTTCACAAGACTTTACTGCTTTCCGTTTGAACATGGTGCCGTTAGACAAGGGACAAAGATGGGGAGGGAAGAAAGGCAAGAACCAACTGTTGACTTTCTTATCTCACTAACAATCAATCATGAGAACAGGTCTATTATTATACATATGTCCAAATTTACATGACATGAGAGGAGAGTACAAGATATTGCCCAAAATGTGAATACCCCATGTCCAATGTTAGTCCATGGCACTATGAATCAATCAGATTGCAATGAGCCTACCTCCGATGTTGATGCATGCTACAATATATGATGGGAGGCCCTCTGCCCGCTAGGCGCTAAATGACGATGATGACAGGACATCGCGATGACAATGTGGGGTGCAAGGTGCATGACCGAAGTTGTTGAAAAAGGTCTGGCAGTACACCCTCACCACCGCTTCCTTGGATTCCTTGAACTTTGCCTCTGAGATACTTTCAGACATGTACTGCACTTTCAACTGTCTCGAAGTGTCCCCTGGCCAACCCGATACCACTCGTCGTAAAGCTTCCATGTACTTCATGCAATCCTGCCAATTCTCTGCCGCTAGGCCCATGTGAGAAGGTGGATCTGTGGAGATGATAACACCATTGCTGTCATCAGGGAAAATGTGACAAATGAGGTTCTCACGCAAGCCGGCTTCAGATACTGATGCCCACACAGCAGGCAAGAGATGGCGGTCGAGCTGGTGGATCTCGTGGCAGAAATTCTGTTCAAACACATTCCAAATCACCTGTGATATGCAGTACTTTACCCTCCCCGGGTTAATCCATATGGAATGGATGGAATGGGGGGTGGACTGCACAAATTCCAGATGGATTCCATGGAATGGGGGATGGATTCCATGGAGTGGGGGGATGGATTCCATGGAATGGGGGATGGATTCCATGACTTTGGGGGATGGATTCCATGGAATGGGGGATGGATTCCATGACTTTGGGGGATGGATTCCATGGAATGGCTGATGGATTCCATACTCTATTCTATATGTTCTATACCATTTTAAGGGTGGAATTCATATGGACTCCATATGGAATCCACATGGAATGACTTTATGAAATAATTCTAAGTCCACATCATGTAATCATGGTTTCTACATTCATGAGTCATAGCTTAGCAGGAAAAAATGAAATGTATTAAATAGACTACACAATTTATGTTTACTATTCTCAATATCTAAGGGAGGGGGGAAGACAGGGGGAAGTGATGGAGGGGGAGGATGTAGTAGAGTGAGGGGGAGGGAGGGGGAAGGAGTGATGGAGGAGAGAGGGAGTGGTGAAGGGAGAGGTGGGAATGGATGGAGGGGGGAGCAATGGAGGGAGGGGGAGAAATGGGAGGGGGAGCAACAGAGGGAGGGGAGCAATGAAGGGAGGGGGAGGGGGAGCAATGAAGGGAGGGGGAGCAATGAAGGGAGGGTGAATGATGGAGGGGGGTGGTGAGGGATGTTGGAGGGAGGGGGAGCTTACCTGGGCTCGTCGTTGCCCATTTCCGTTCACGCGAGCGGAATCCTCCATGCGTGGGTGCTCTGGGTCCACGTTTGTGGGCGGTGGGCTCGTTTTGGCGTGGGCAGTCGTGGCGTGGGCGGTCGCATCGTCGTCGTGGGTCGTCGCGTCGTTGTCGCGTCGTCTTCGCGTCGTCGCGTTGTCTTCGTGGGCGGTCGCATCGTCTTCGTGGGCGGTCGCGTCGTTGTCGCGTCGTCGTGTCGTCTTCGTGTCGTCGCGTCGTCTTCGTGTCGTCTTCGTGGGCGTTCGCATCGTCTTCGTGGGTGGTCGCGTCGTCTTCGTGTCGTCTGCGTGGGCGGTCGTGTCGTCTTCGTGGGCGGTCGTTGACGTCCGTGGGCGGTCGTCCTTGGTCGTGGGTGTCGTTGACGTCGGCGTGGTGTGGTGGTGGATCTACCACGTCACCACGTGGCACCTGTGGTTTGGGTCAGCTCAATGGGTGGGGTGGTTTGTTCGCGAGTGGAATGAAATGACGGACGACGACATTCGTCGTCGTCCGTCATCTGGTTGCCACGCCGCTGGCTTACCTGGGCTTTCCGCTCGCCGTTGTTCCCACCCATCCGTGGTTGTCGTCAGCGTCGTTGTTGGCGTCGTCGCCAGCGTCGTTGTCGTCGTTGTCGGCATCGTTGTCGGCGTCGTTGTCGGCGTTGTCGACGTCGTTGTCGCGGGCGGTCGTGGCTTGAGACGGTGGCGTGGATGGTGGTGAAAGAAAGAAACGACGTGGCAACGCGACAGCCATAACTGTCACGTTTGAGACGCCACGTGACAAACGATGCTATATACAGACCTTTAGTTTACCTTGTAACAAAGCCGGTGTGGCTCAGGTGGTTAGATTGCTGCTTCTATTCATGATGTTGTGGGTTCAATTCTCTCAGATGCAAAAATTTTATTTTTACTTAAATATAGTAAGGACACTATAAATCCTATATCTATATGTATTCTAATGGTATAATGGTCATTAATTCCTTCCATGGAATCCATATGAACTGCTCCATGGAATCCATATGAACTGCTCCATGGAATCCATATGGACTTGTTCCATGGAATCCAGGTGGAATGGCAATGGATTCCATATGGAATTGACCATTCCATGATCATTCCATGATCATTCCACATGGAATCCATGATGTCCATGGAACAACAAATTGGCTGTGGTCTCAGCCAAGATTCCTTCCATGGATTCCACATGGAATTGGTGATGGATTCCATGGATTCCACATGGATTCCATATGGATTAACCCGGGCAAGGTAAAGACCTCAGTTTTGGCAGCGCCAGCCACCTGCCACAAACATGATCAATGTGCCTCAATGTCATGTCAACAATGTTGATTTCTGAGTCCCGCTGGATGCAATGGCACCAGCACGATGTTGCAGGCATCGTTAACAAGGCACTTGTTGTGCAATGTGCCACCATCCTCTCCAGACCTCTCCAGCGGCTTTTTGGGTGACTTGGTGTGCCACTTGTCATTCTATGAGAGAAAAACTTCCTTGTATGTGGATCAAACCACAGATTACAGAGTGTGGTTGGTATTCTGCAGTGAGTGACCTTCTCCCCATGGCATAGCTGGTTTCTGACAAGATTTTCTAGTTCAACAAGTGTCACATCATGCTTTGGGTTACAATGTCCCCATTGGTGCTGGTCCGTTAGACTTGGCAAGGGACAATGTTCATACTATCCAGTGAGTAGATCGATGCACTTCAAAGTATACATACTCAACTGAAGTCAGGAAGACTTGGTGATTCATTTACAGGTCTCCATAATCCACATGTCCATAATCTGAAAGGGGCATTCACATGGCTTCCTTCAGTTTCTGCACAGCTGCCACCTACTCCTGCACAACTGGCCCCTCCTCCTGCATGGCTCCCTCCAGCTTCTGCATGGCTCCCTCCACCTGCTGCATAACCACCACCTCCCGAATCCCGAACCTCTTCCCAACCTTCCCCAATCCCTCCCTCCAACAACACATGCTTTATACCTCGTCTTGCTCAACCTAGCTAGCATAACTTCTTCATCCCCATACTCATCATCAGTCTAAACTGAATCAATAACCTCCAGATCATCAATCAACCCATCATCGTCACTCTCGTCCTCGTCAGTGACATCCTCCACTTCATCATCTGTATCATTCTGGCACATGTACGAGGAGCGTCCTCCTCATCCATACTCTACTAAACCTTCCTGCCATTTCAAGGCCTCTTTCAGTATCATGCAGCAAGCAAAATGTCGCACCGGATAGCACCTACATAGTCATTCACCATTGGCTCGACATTGGATTAGATAATTATGTAATAAGTAATGTGCTGGTTGCCAGTGTATGAACCAGGTTCTCACATAGAAGACAAGGGGGTTCACGCGTGAAGGGGGTTCCTACATAGAATTATCCAAGAAATCTATCTAGCATGGAAAACTCTTTTGTATTACAACTGTAGTCCATTTGATAAAGTTTATGCACAAAGAGGAGCTGTTAGAGGACACCAATTCAACTAGCCGCGATGAATAGATGTAATGATGAAACATACCACAGAGTCACCTTTACGGTGCTATGGGTTGATCTCAGCATGTTCGTCGTAGAACAGGATCCATCAGCAGCACTTGGGCCAACTGCCAGCTGGGGATGATACTTACACACAACAACTAGCCTCCCTTGTTCTGTTCAGGCAAAAACTTGGATTAGGAACACACCCATGCCGGACCTTGAGGCTCCAGCAAGCAAGACGACAAAAAGCGATTCCACAGGCCAGTGTTCCTTCATTGATTTTGCCCAAATTCATCCTAATTTGCTTGACAACCCCAGGAAATACATGCCAGGGTCATTGCCAAGTGGGTTGAAAGTCTGAGACCTCACACACTTCAACCCCAAACCATGAATTCCTACTTGTCAGCCGTTCATTCGGGTTTTTTATATCTATGGCAGCTGGTGAGTAGATGGAAGGGTGATGGTGATGAAGACACATACTGGGAGTTAGCACAAAGCATTTTTCATGTAGAGTGAGGTAGAGTGGGTTGAGGTGTTGTTGAGGTGGCTGGTTCCAGTTGAGCAGCATGAGCGTCACAGGGCATGTAGCATCACATGACGCTGTGGCCGGCAAACCCATCAAATTTTCAGGAGAGTTTGTTTGACTATACAGGGTTTCTGGATAAGGTTATGCCAGAAACGGGGGGTTTCTGAATATTTTACCTGTTGAAACCCCCTCGTCTTTAATCTCCAACATGCTGAATCCTGATTGTCCTTCTATAAGTGTCCTACGTCTCCCCCCATCTCACACATGTGATGTGCTGGCAATTACCGGCAACCCATATATGGCAGCTCAAGAACGTGCTACCGCATGTTCTTGAGCACCTAACCAACCCTAACCATCTAACCTAACCACCTAACCTAATCGCCTAACCTAACAACCTAACCTTACCAAGAATGTGCTACCACATGGAGAGAAAAATATCTCTATCCCTAACCATGAACCCTAACAACTAACCTAACAAGAACATGCTACATGCGTTGAGAAAAATATCCCCCATCCCTAACCTTAACTCTAACCAACAACTAACCTAACCTAACTAATTGTTTGATACATAAAAAAAGAAATGGAGCATGGAGAATTGAACCCAAGACACCTTGGTAAGCATAAGAAATTCATCATGATTAACCACTCCACCAAACCAGCATTTGTTTTCTATGTTCTTCATGCACTATATGTTAGTGTACCCTCCCACAGCCTATACTCTTTCCTTTTAAGGAATGTGAGACAGGGGGAGAGCTGTGCCATTTTCCTTCTAGCCCCGTTATAAGCCAGCCAGTGGTCCAGTTGACGCTCCTGTCAAGTCAATTGCTGATAGGCTCCATGCAAGTGCAGATCAAGTTCTACTGGCTTGGGCTAAAGCAAAGGGGGTGGTCGTCGTCATGTAAGGAACTTTCAACAACAGAACGTTTTGCCTCATGCGTCTGATCAATCAACTACTAGGATGAGCACGAAGAAGTATAGGCTAGAGGGATATCTCACTGCAGGGGATCTGCGTTCGTCCACTTCTTTTGTTCCCAAACGAGAGCTGATGGATCTTTTCACTCTGCAGTTCTTACACCAAGGGGGCCCCGGGATTTCAGAAATAACACGGGGTAGATTTTTTTTTGTAAGCCGTCCGTGACGTCCCCCCCCCCATCGCTCCTTCTAAATAAGGTATGTTTTCGTCCAAAAAGGGTATGTTTTTCCCACCGCTCCTTTGAAGAAATTTCCGGCTGGTGGGCCATGAACGCGTGAACCTTAAAATGAATCCCTACTCCCTTTTCAGGTGTACAAATCCAACCTTTTTTCACATTTACTTTTGTCATGCAAGTCCGAGCTGAGCAAGAAAACTGGGAGGACGACAGATTTTTCATTTCCCTTACACACTGACTTCCATGGTAAGTTATTAACCGTTCAATGTTCAACTGTATTGGAGGTGCCGCTGATGCATCTAGCATTGCTACAGGGCCCCAAATATAGATTTTTGAAGCTTATATACTAATTTTTTTTAAGGCATACCGGAGGTCCCCCCCCCACCTACCTCGGGTCACTGGTCGACATCCCGGGGCCCCCTTGTCTTACACCCGACGATATTGCCAAAATCGACGAGGCAGGCGCAAAAGGCATCAAGAAGAACTATGCTTTTGCGTTTATGCGCCGACTTGCTTTGGTTGCTTTGACGGGTGGAGCTGCGCTGGGAGTCTGTGGATACTTGGGCATTGACCTGGTCTGACGTTCGTTCCTGGGGAGGACTGTATGATATAAAGTTTAAGCATGTACCTTCAGCATGTCGGAAAATTCGAGAAAAACCTAGATGCACCAATATGGTGCTCATATGTGTGCATCAGGTCATCAGTATTTCGGGATGCATTTCAGCCACAGAACTTGCGTATGGGTGTGATAGACCCCTCACTTAGATCAGTGATTACTGGACGTTTTAGTACTGAGCAGGTGTGTTAGTACTGAGCGGGTGTGTTAGTGGTTAGGTTGACGAACTACGATTTGGGACTGGAATCTTTCCGAGCATAATCTTTAGGTCTCACACCAAAGAGAACGTCAAATCAATGTATTTCGAGCTGGGTGTGCACTACTACATAATGGCAGATACCGTGACTAGACTGGTGTTGCCTCACTGCCAGCTCTCGTAGAATATAAACGAACCTGACCTGTCGTCTGAGCCACCTCTGACACATGGCATCCAGTGAGTTTGGCGACGTTTGGGCTGATGGCTCAGGGAGTTGTCGTCCTCGTCATTAACGATATCCCGACGTTTGGGCCGATGGCTGGAATTGTTGTCCTCGTCGTTAATGATATCCCGACATTTGGGCTGATGGCTGGAGTTGTCGTCCTCGCCGTTGGTGATATCCGTGACTGAGACGATTCAATTTGGCTTGGGGAGCGTCCGAAACACAATCACATGATATCAGTTAAACGCCACGCAATGGACAACAATCAGTCACCTTGAACAAGCCAGCTCGGGAAGCGTCCATGCTGAGAACTGGCATGTTCTTGGAATCCGAGGGGGCTGGGCGATTGGAATGATTATGCGACTGCATCCGTGGTGGGTTGATTCCTCCCCCTTTATATATTCGAGCATCTCAATGTTTGTGGGGCTGCTCCTGTGAATTTCCGACAAAATGACGCATTATGCCAACCAAACAATCAGTGGGGCTCCGGCGCCGGCTATGAACATTCTCGCGAACCCGACCTACCTCTTCCTCGTTGTCTAAATGAACACCAACGGCTTCCCAGACTGTGCTCTATGTTGACTTGTACAAATTTTCCTACCAATGTTTGACCAATGTCACCTCGTCCAACACATTCTAAGAAGTCTGGGAAGCCAATAGGAAGCTCCAATTTGAGAGGCTTGACAGGACTCACGAAGGATACCCGAGATTAGTGTAGACTGATACAACCTAATAAACTCTGATGTGCTCGTCCACGGAAACCTCTCAGCAGTTGCTAGTGCTTAGCGCGAGGTTACATGACCTGATAACATGCAAATATGTCTGCCCTTGGAGACTGATCAACACTCATAGGTTCATCAGCTGCCGCAATGACTCATATGCTAATTGGGATTTTTCCGACACATCAACATGTATTTTATTCCAAGAACAACGAAACGACAGAAATTTCATTTCGATCCCTTCTTCCCCTTCCTCTCCCTCCGTTTCCTACCAATGATAGAACCGAGCTTGTTCACCGGTTTCACTGATTCATCCTTCACAGGTTTTGAAATCGTTTCTTTCGCCTCTTTGTTTTGTTTCCCCCTCTTCTTCTTCTTTTGATCGTCCCCTTCTGACAACTTTCGCTTCTTCGGGGAGGGCTCGTCATCTTCATCTTCGTCTTCCTCCTCCTCCTCCTCCCTCCCCACTGCTGTTGAGAGCTTTTCGTGCTTTTTATGTGGGGTTTTCGATTCAGGTGTCTACATTCCAGTTAATCCCAAAGACCAAAAAACAAAGTAAGATAGGAAAGGAAACACACACCTGCAAAGACCTCTCCAACGCCGCCTTCCTCCTCTGCACAACCTGCACATTCTCAATCGAAAACTCAACAATCAACGTCCCCTTTGCCTTCCTCTTCTTCCCCCCACCCTCCCCTTCACCACTCTTGACGCCATCAATCTCGTCTTTTATGCGCTTTATCCTCGCTTCGTCCCTCCCCTCTCCCTCCTTCCCCGCTGATGCGTGCTTCAACAAAACCTCCAGCTCGTCCGCCCACCACTCCTCAAACAACTTCCCGACATCGGGGTTATTGTTCGCCCACCTCAATAAGCGAAGCGCGTCGGCGTGTTTCTGCATCTCGATGAACCCGTATCCTTTACTCCGGCCTTTTCCCGTCACGGGGTCGACGCGTTCGAGTTGACGGACGATTTTAGTTTGTTTTATAGGTGTTGATTTTGTTCCTGTGAATTTCTTTCCCTTCTTTTTCTTCTTCTCCTCGCCCTTTTCCTTTTTCTCCGAGGTGTCTTGGTGTGCCTCTTCATCGTCGTCGAGAGCAGTTTCTTCCGCGGCGAGTTCATCAACCGTCAACCCCACCCTCACCCCCTTCCCAACTTCCTCTTCGAACACTTTTATAGCGTGTAAAGACAGCTTCTTGAGCATCCGTTCCGTTACGAAGATAGGTATCTGCCGGATACTCAGACGCGTTTTAGATATGAACAAGGAAGGGTTGGATTTAAGCTGTGCGCGACGGGCATTGAATGAGCTTGTCCTTTTCTCTACTTCGGCGGGAGTGAGGTATTGGGCTGAGGGTGTGTTTGGCATTATCACTTTATGCCAACAAAATCAGAAACAAAAGTCAGCATGTGCATGTGTAGAAAGAAAGAAAGAAAGGAATGGGTGGCGCTCACCTCCTTCACGAAGAAGGTACATATTCCTTTTATCAGCCTTCTCCCTCATCCTCTCTCCCTCCTCCTTCAACTTCCCCGCCACATCCCTAGTAACAGCTCTAACAACATCCAGCGTCCGTCCATGCAACACCAAACTACGCGCGAGACTCGAGCTGGGGTCAGGCGTCAATATCGAGGGTAACACGAACGGGTTCTTCTTCTTTTGCGTTGGTGTTGTTCCTGGACCCGTCTGGGCCCGCACCTCCTCACAAAGCCCCACAACCCTATCCGCATCCTCCACGTTCCAGAAACACGCGAAACCCGTACCGCGGGACCGACCGCTCGACGCGTCGATGGCTATACGTGCGTACCGGAGTGGACCGAATGTCCGGAAGAGCGCGCGGAGGTCTTCGTCTGTTGCGGAGAAGGGGAGGTTGCGGATGAAGAGGGTCGTTCCTGCTTCTGGGGGTGGCAAGGTGGGTTTGGTTGGTTTTTCTTCGTCCGAGTCGGAGTCGCTCGCAGGATGGGAGTGGGAGGAGTCGCTGTTGCTGTTTTCGTCGGAGTCATCTGGTTCGATACACTCGTCGCTGTCGCTGTCGGTGTCCTCGTCACTGCCGCTGCTGCCCTCGTCGTCTTCGTCTTCGCCATCCATATCAACGTCTTCCGCCATCTTAGCCTTCTCCTCCTTCCACTTATCCTTACTCAACGCCCAATCAACCGCAATAACACGTTCAGTCGCGCGTTTATCATCAACAACCACTTCTTCCTTCTCCTCTTCCATCTCTTCATCCTCTCCCCCATTATCCGCAGCCTTCATCTTCATCTCAATCCTCCTCTGCTTCTTCCTCTTCTGCTTATCCAAAACCAACGTCTCAGCCGTCCCAGCGCGGATTGTTATGCCGTTACACCCCTCCATAGCCTTCTCCGCGTCTTTCCTGCTCAACATCCAAACAAACGCGAACCCCTTCGTTCGGGGTTTTCCCGTTCCCGTTACATTCTCGCCCTCCTCCCCCTCCACCACCTTAGGGCTAGTGGGTATATGCACGGAGTGTATAGGTCCATAAGGGAGGAACACAGCACGTAGGTCTTGTTCAGTTGCGTTGAAGGGTATGTTGCGCACGATGAGGCGGCTTGCGTGGCTTGGCGCTGCTGCGGGGTCTTTTTTGGATTTGGAGGGAGCGGATGGTTTGGCGAGTGTGTCGACCCGCTTTTTGAGCGTTACGGAGAGGAGGCAGCCTTTGTAGACGTGTGCGTGGAGTTTGTGGATTGCGTCGAGCGCTGAGGAGGGGGTTGTGGATAGGACGTGGGCTGTGTTATGGGTGTTTAGACGTTTCTTCATATAACAAACAAAAGGAAGGGGAAGTACCTGTAGTCGGGTCTTCTTCCCCAGTTTCAGTATTTTTCAAAGGCCAATCTACCTTTTCGGCCCCTTCGTATTTACGGATTTTCTTCCATAGGACTTTGGAGTCGATGGCGGGTGGGAGGCCGGAGATGATGATGGTGCGGATGGCTAAAGGGTCGTGTGGGACGTGTGGTCGTGGAGGTGGTCTGGGCTTTGATTCTTTCTTCACTGTTGCGAAAGCGTCACCCTTTTCTCGAGGTTCTTTTGGCTGTTATGAATGTGATAAGTAAGTATTATCAGAAATAAAACAATAACAGACCTTCGAATCAGCCCATTGTACGCGCAACTTTCGCCCAACCAAGCTAATACCCTCTTCAGCGATCTTGGCGAAGGAACTTTCTGCATCCTCTTTTATGGCGAAGGAGACGTATCCGACGCCTTTGGATACACCTGAACCGGGCTCTGTGACGACAAATGCGGATCGGACGGGTGCTATGTCTGAGAAGAGGGTTTGGAGGTCTGTGGAGGTCGCTGTGTAGGGGAGGTTGGAGACGAAGAGCGTTGATCTAGCAGAGGGTTAGTTGGTGAGAATTGAAGAGAAGTGAAAGGAGATAAAAGTACCCATGTGAATCATGTTTTGGAGCGTCTTCGTCCCTTTCTTTTCGCTTTCCTAGCGCTGTCGACATTTTTTTGTCGTTGTTGAGCAAGACGACTTGAAGACGACGGTCAGAGTTTTTCGTGTTTGCGAGTGTTTTATTTGGAGCCGACCTTTATTCGCTAGGATACCTCAATGGCAGGCG
Source organism: Laccaria trichodermophora (assembly GCA_018417955.1). Lineage (NCBI taxonomy): Eukaryota > Fungi > Basidiomycota > Agaricomycetes > Agaricales > Hydnangiaceae > Laccaria > Laccaria trichodermophora. Next base: position 280,504 of record JACTVC010000025.1, on the reverse strand, counting down.
TTCTAGTGGGAATGTTGGTGACATACTTAAGGCATAAGCGCCTGGGATGGAGATGAGCACGCTGCTACTTTGATGAAGTTTGATCTCCAAACAGTCAGGCCTTCAACGCAACGCTCGACAATTTCATACATCACATTCGGCGGTCCGAGAATTATAGAGATCCGGTGGTTGGGAATACGGTCGGCAGTGGAGGTGAGTGTTGTGCCTGAGGCATGAGCATCGAAACTGACAGGTACTACTACATGTGGGCTCCACTGTATGTCCCGAAGACGTAATACTTGTGAGTGGTAGTAAATTGTATCAAAGCGCCCGTCGATAAATCTGGACTATTCAGACGGAGTTGAAGTGGATTCTATCAGTGGGTTCTTGTCGTACGTGTGTGTTAATCTCGCCAAACCGGAAATGAAATAGTAAAATCACTCACGTATCCACAGATATCTCGCACCTTCAATGCTATCGGGCCACGCTCCAAGGCTGCTGAATCCCTTACTCGTTTCATATTATCGTGAACAAAGGTACGACTTCACATAATATCGAAGTCTGTCTAGGAGAGACTACTTACTCGTGGGCTGTGATTGAGACTCTCCTTCAAGAACTCTCTCAAAGTACTACATGATTTCGGTGCTTACAGGACATCAACTTTCGACTCAAAGAAAGTTCAGTTGGTCAACACTTTACAATGAAGGTTTGACGGAATACTAGTCCTATTGCAGTAAGTCGCTTAACTCCCACTCCCACAGTGCAACAGTACTTGACGTCGCTTGTCCCAGAGTCATATGGGGTTTGCTGCAGCCCAACGAAACCCGGCCGGTCCCAACTCTCCGAAAAATAGCACTACTTCAAATTACCTTCCTTTGGTATCCCTTCCAAACGTTTATAACTCAACTCACTGATAGTTCCAGTATGCTCAACTCAATCCCGTTGACCTTCCACGCGCGCCTGTCCAGATGTCAACTAGAAGCTCCATGCCGATGACAAAAAACGGATTTACCGGAAACGATAAGAACTTAAGCACCCTGACCAGCACCTTATCCTTGGGTCTGATTTTCTGAACCTCGGGATATGCGTCGAACATATTTAATGAAAGCGACATGATGAGTGCCAATGAGGCAATCACCCATTTGCTACATCCGCAGTCCGACCATCATGTACGACATACTCGCTTCAGACTTTCCCAACACTGCAGTCTCGGGTGTGATGGAGACGCTCCAGTTTCATCCATACCTCACTGTCGCAGGCTTGCTGTTTGGTCTATGGAGCTTGAAGCATATCGGCGTGAAGAAGCCAAATCCAAACCGCCTTCCCCGTCCCCCAGGTCCCAAGGGACTCCCCATTCTAGGGGCCATGTTAGAAGTGCCGTCAATGAGCGATAAACCGTGGCTGGCTTACGATAAAATGTTCAAGAAATATGGTGTGCCCAGGGTTAATATTCGAGGCTTGTTACTAATTAATCTACCAGGCGATATGGTATACTTTGAGGTTCTCGGCCAACCATTTCTGGTTTTGGGATCCTTGAAAAGAACAAAGGATATATTAGACAAGAGATCGTCAAATTAATCCGACAGACTAATCATGCCTATGATGAGGCTGTACGTTGTCCCTCAGCCCAAATGTTATTTTCTTCCGAGCAGGCTAAATTGCTACATAGAATGGGTTGGCGTAACTATATGCCAAATATACCTTACGGGACTATGTGGCGAAGGCACCGCCGTGCCTTTCACGAACATTTTCACGCGAACTCTGTCTATAACTATCTACCGATCCAGGTGAAAGAAACTCAAGCCTTACTCCATCGGCTTCTCACGACTCCGCAAAATTTTATGCATCACATCCGACAGTAAGCAGTCATCATTGCTATTTGATAGCCTGACCAATGTCGACCTTTCAGCACTTTTGCGTCGACTATTATGAGTGTCACGTATGGCCTACCAGTCTTGGAATCTGATGACCCCTATATCACTTTGGTTGAGGAGGCCCTGCAAGGGGCCGCCGAGGCTGGCATGCCGGGGACTTTCTTGGTGGATCTTCTCCCATTCTTGAAATATGTGCCAAGCTGGTTTCCGGGTGCTGGTTTCAAGCGGAAGGCTGCTCACCATGCCGCCATACATGCTGAAGTGGCCAATCAACCCTTTAAAATTGTACAGACAAAAATGGTAAGCTCTTAGTTCCATATAACTTGCTAATCGGACAACTTAAACATCGTATTTTTAGGCGGAGGGAACGGCGATACCTTGCGTTCTGACGTCTTTGTTGCAGAAATTTCAAGTGGAGGAAGATCCTATCTCTCGAAATACCGCTGCGATAGCATACCTTGGTGAGCAATCATATTTTTTTGTTTGAACTGATTTTGTTTAATCACTTGGACGTACGATAGCTGGAGCCGATACTGTTCGTCATATTTTCTCCAAAATTTCTTTTGACGCGATTCACTTTTAATTACATAGACGGTTTCAACCGCTCAAACTTTTTTTTTGGCCATGGCGATGTATCCGGAAGTCTTGCGAAAGGCACAGGCGGAAATCGATACAGTCGTCGGAATGAATCGCCTTCCTGACTTTAACGACCGCCCTTATCTGCCATACGTAAACGCAGTAGTTAAGGAAACGATGCGTTGGAAATTAGTTCTTCCCCTTGGTAAGAGATTTCTCAATGTCCTCCTACGGCTATTTACTTATGGCAGGTTTTGCGCACATGGCTACTGAGGATGATGAGTATGATGGGTATTTTATTCCGAAAGGTACTGCCGTCATGGGAGCTGCATGGTAACGTTTTTCGCATATGTGAAAAAACTTTGAAGTGTAAAACAGTTGTGTATAGGTCAATTTTGCACGATCCCGAAGTATTCGAGGCCCCCGAAGAATTCAGGCCGGAGCGCTATCTCAAAGACGGTCAAATAGACCCAGGCGTCAGGGATCCAGTAGTCGCGGCTTTCGGGTATGGCAGCAGGTGAGTGAGAAAATAGCATCGAAATGAGCCATTTTATAGCTGGACTCCGAGTCTAGGATGTGTCCTGGCAGGTACTTGAGCGATAATCCATCGTCTCGTCCGTCTTGGCGGTATACAATGTCAATGCCCCTGTGGATGAACTCGGAAAGCCTAAACAACTTGAGGCCAATTACACAAGCGGGCTTCTGTCGTATGTGTCCTTTCTATGAAGTCTACGAGTATCCATTCATTCCCTTACAGATATCCCCTACCTTTCAACTGCACAATCGAGCCACGCTCCAAAGCTGCTGAATTTCTGATTCGAGGCCTCAGTGATTGAGTAAGATAAATATGCCCTTTTCGCCAGTCGAGTTCCTCTCTCTCAACTGCTGTCTAAATGACTTCATGCTTGCCGTGACGGTAGCGTTCGCAATCCATGTAATTTTGGTTCGGGTTTATTTAAACTGTAACATAACATAACAAACTAGCCAGCTTCTTGTCGATGTTTTACCAGTTTCCATGATTGACTGACCGACGAGATGGAGAAATGCAATTTTACGAGCCTCACACTGGACTCCGCCCCTATCAGAATTTCCTTTCATTAGATTGGTACCGTGAAAGATCTGCGGGAGGCGCCATAATCATCAAGTGCATCTACTTTTGAGCCAATTAACTTCGTCATAGGCATGGCTCGCGACCTCACCCTTCCCCCTATAAAACCTATCCTTGCTATTACAGGTTACATTTTGTGCATCCCCAATGTGAAAAGAGTGAGATAAGTAGTGATGAGACGTATATATCGTGTAAGTATGCCGGGACCAATATTTTTGAGTTTCCTGTCTTATCGGTAAACATCTACGGACGCCTTACTGCAACAACCGCCACCATGCTTCTGCAGTTTGTGAACTGCTTCACATCGACTCTTGCAGTTCCGAGGCGGGATCAGACGTGGTGGAGAAGATCCTCGACGTCGATGAAAGCCTAAAATCCCATGTGATTCAGCATGCTGCTCGCAAGGACACCCCGTTTAGTCTCCATCCATTCGTCTAGAACAAAGTGGGATCCCGGAAAAGCGCGTCTAGGCTCTCACCGTCCTTTACACAGAAGACGTTGGGAACGAGAACGCGATCGGAGAGGTTCTTTCCTACGGACTGGTTCTCAACAGCGACAGGAATTCCGGGGGCCTCTAGCTCGTCTCTCGCACCAACCCCAGAGGGGAGAGGAATCTGAGGTCGTTTTCCTAGCGCTGTCGACGTTTTTTGTCGTTGCGTTGAGCAAGGCGAGTTGAAGGCGACGGTCAGAGTTTTTTGTGTTTGTGATTGTTTTCTTCGGCCCAGGCATTTGCAAACCATCTCAGATTTCTCCGACCACCTCAAGGACCACCTTGCGACCACCTCGACGTTCGACCTCCGAAATCTCTTTTGGGCGCCCCATTTTAGGCGTAGAAGGCTTCGAGTGGCAAAAAAGTTGATATTGATCACTCCACACGGGTTGCTTGCACGAGTCGCGAATCACATCATAAAGTTGAAACCACATTGAACTCACATGTCAGGGAAGCGGCTGCTCCAAGACACGTCGCACTACGTCGTAATATGACAGAGGTGGAATTTCTGTATCCATTGTGCGTACAAAGGAAATTCTGACAACGGTCTACAGTGGTGCAGTTAGCTGCCAACGATTATTTTGATCACACCTTCAGAAATACAGCTCAACACTGGCAGCTCCACGATGGACTCGCAAAGATGAACGGCTTCCAGTCCCGCTCCCAAACGTTCACATGGGACAGGTAACTGAACAATCGTAGACCACTCCGAAATTTCTTTGTAGCGCCCTTGTTTGAACCCTAAACAGCGACTTTCAGCTTAGAAGGCTCTGGGTGGCAAAAGCTGCTTTTGATTGCTAGCTCCACAGGCATTGCTCGCGAACTTACATAGATAGCAAATTCACGGGGAAGCTGCTCCAAGGCGCGCCCCACTATGACATAAAGGTGGGATTTCTGTATCTATTATGCGGACAGGAAAATTTGACAACGGTTTACAGTTATGCAGTAGCTTGCAGTTAGCTGTCAATTATTATCATTATGACTTCGCATCGGAGCTCGATGGACTTGCAAGGGAGAACGTCCTCCAGTCCTCTCCCCCAGACTTCAAGTTTCGCCTGAGAAAGTCTCCAAAAGTAATATTAACATTCTCGAGCTGGCCATTCTCTTCTGGTAAAATTTCCCCGACTCGGAATCTCGAATGGATTTAGGACGCCCCTTCCTAAGTTGTCAAGCTGCATTGCGGTTTCACCGTTCCCACGTACTAATTATAAATGGAGAGGTTACACCAGATGAATGTCTGATCGCTGTGCGCTTCACTGATCTCCCATGGATTTGACGACATCGCAACTCTACCTCTTGGCTGGCATGACTCTCTTGGGTCTCTGGACAACATCTGTGCGGAAATCGCGATCGAACCCAAATGGACTTCCACTGCCTCCGGGACCCAAGGGATACCCAGTTGTAGGCAACTTGTTTGATATGCCTAAGGAGAAATGGTGGTTACTTTATGACCGGTGGCATCAATCATACGGTAAGGGCTCCTCCATATGATATCAAACAGCGACTGAGACGTAGCAGGGGACATGGTCTACTATGAAATCCTCGGCCAGCCAATTCTCATATTGGGCTCGTTGAAGAGGACAAATGATCTCTTCGAAAAACGATCATCCAATTACTCCAGCAGGACTCAAAAGCTTCCCATGCTTCTTGATTTGTAAGTTATCCATGCATCTGAGCCAATACCCAAGCCTTCAGTTATTTCAAAATTGAAAGAATGGGAGCTGGATGGGCTCTCGCATTCTTGCCGTATGGAGCAACTTGGAGGAGTCACCGCAAAGCATTCCACGAACACTTCCATTCCAACATCGTATCCAAATACCAACCCATCCAAGCCGAAGCAGCCAAAACATTCCTCCGTCGACTCTTAGCTTCACCCGACGATTTCATGGAACATATGCGACAGTACGCTACTTTGTCATATACCATATTCCGCGACTAACAACTGAAAAGCTACTTTGCAGCCAGCATCATGGAAATCTGCTACGGAATCGCCGTTCTGGAACATAACGATCCCTACGTATCAATCGCCAAGGAAGCTGTTGAAGGTGTCTCTGAAGCCGGAATCCCAGGGGCCTTCTTCGTCGACCTCTTTCCCGTATTAAAATACATCCCCAGTTGGCTCCCCGGTGCTGGATTTAAGAAAAAGGCGGCTAGGTGGAGGGCGTTTATTTATGAAATGCTGGAGAGGCCGTATCGCAGGGTTCAAAGGGATTTGGTGAGCATCTAAGTCTTCTTCTTCTCCGTAGAGGTGCTTTGCTCATACATGAGTTCATTCTACAATCAAGAAGGCGGGAAATGCAAGACCATCCATGCTTCAATCGATGATATCAAAATTACCGGACGAAAGCGATCCAAAGCGGGCTGATGCAGAGATGACGGCGAAAGCTGTAACAGCAGCGGCGTACGGTGGTAAGTCACGCCATTCTTTCACCTTCGCCCCTTAAAATTAATGTGTTGCCTTTGGAAAAGGCGGCTCCGATACGGTGAGTGCCTAATGATTGCATAACACTTCCCCAAAAAAATCCCTGTACTTACGCATATTTATTTAAGACCCTCGCTGCCCTTCAAGCGTTCTTCTTAGTGATGGCGATGCATCCAGACATACAGCGCAAGGCACAAGCGGAGATTGACACTGTCATTGGTCAAGATCGGCTTCCGGATTTTAGTGACCGAGCGAAGTTGCCTTATGTTAATGCTATTGTTAAGGAAACCCTGCGATGGCATTCTATTTCTCCCCTGGGTGAGTGGTTGCCATGATTTTGTCAGCCTTCAATCCTTGAATATTACCGACAATTCACCAAAATACTTAGGTATACCCCATATGTCTATGGAAGACGACGAATACGACGGTTATTTCATCCCAAAGGGTACGCTTGTTGTAGGAAACATATGGTATGTGCCCTACCCTTGTTCCTGCAAATCTCAGAGTTTTACCATTACTTACTCCTTGCTACTTGTCAGGGCCCTAATGCACGATCCAAACGCCTTCGTGAATCCGTTCAAATACGAACCTGAACGATACCTCAAAGATGCTAATGGTCGTTTGGATAATACAGTCCGGAGTCCCGGCACTGCTGTTTTTGGGTTTGGGCGTCGGTGAGTTGTCGTTGTGGTTGTCTCATTAAGAACTTGATTTCGGAACCTCGTCGCCTTTCTTTGTTTTGTTTTTATTTTTTGGGGGGAATATAGCATATGTCCAGGGAGACATCTCGTCGATGGATCCCTCTACGTGGTTGTATCCAATGTCCTGGCAGTCTACAATATCAAGCCGCCAACCGACGATGAGGGGAATGAGGTAAAACTTAGGGAGGAGGTTACGGGCGGGCTGTTATCGTCAGTTGATTTGTTTTATTTGAGATCAGACCTGGAGTTGCTTTTTGACTAACAGAATTTTGTATGAACAGGTTTATGGTTCCTTTTAAATGTGTGATTGAACCTCGGTCGAGTGTAGCGTTGGCGTTGATTCAAGGTGTTTGATAGGGGGACGCATTGGTTTTTTTTTGGCATTTCTGTGCTACTTATGCGTTGCGTTTGGATTTGCCATGTTCATATAAGTATTTCACTTTGAGATTATGGACTCAAATTTGATTTGATGTTATATTATTTTTGGAGGGCATAGACTGGTGATAGGCTTTGGTATGAGAGGAATAAAAAACTTTTTATAGGAGTTCGCTGTTGATTACCGTCCTCAACGATTTCTTAGTTGGTCGTATGCGATTAGAGTTTTTGTGTTTGTGGGCATTTTCTTCGGAGGCATTTGGTGCTGTATTAGTGTCACGGTCACGGACGGTTGTCGGCGAAACTTCGCCATCTCGCCTCACCATGGCTCACAGTTCTCGGCGTTCCAATTGATCAAAGCTTCGTCTGTGAGGTTCTGAGTTGCACTCGGGGGGTGTCGCACTGTCCAGTATTCATTCTTGATGCTAGGCTTGTGGAGCTCTATTGAAATTTCTTGAAACATGGGTTAATTCGATTTTTACAGGTCAACCAGAGCTTATGATACTGTTTCTTTTTGTTGTGAACAACCTAGTTACTGAAGTATCCGGCTTTTTCGTCTCGCCAGCCTTGCCACCATTCGCCAGGCTCTCACGCCAGCCGCCTCGCCACGCCGGCGAGTACAGCTGACAACTTAACTAGAGCCAACTCAGAGCTGGGACACCCTAAATCCATTCGAGACTCCGAGTCGGGGGAACCTCATCTGTCCTACCAGAAGAGAAAGGTCAGCTAAATTATGTTAATATTATTTCCGGCTTTCCCAGGCGAAAGTTTGGGAGGGGGACTGGAGGCGTTAACTTTGAGATGGAGTCCATCGTGTAGAGGTGAGCCCTATTTCTGAAGTTGCGAGTTCATAGTAATAATAATAACAATTGAACGTCAGAGGCGGTCGTAGAAATGTTCGGACTATCATTGCCTTGCCCGAGGATAGTGATGACGAAACGAGGGCATTGGCGGTTCACCCTTCCCACGTATTACTGGTTTATATAACAAGATGAACATCTAACCGCCCTGCGGTTCACTGATCTCCCATGGATGTGACCACATCGCAACTCTACCTCTTGGCTGGCGCGACCCTCTTGGGTCTCTGGGCAACATCTGCGCGGAAATCGCGATCGAACCCAAATCGACTTCCACTGCCTCCTGGACCTAAGGGATATCCAGTTGTAGGTAACCTGTTCGACATGCCTAAGGAGAAAATGTGGTTACTTCATGACCAGTGGTTTCAATCGTATGGTGAGGGCTCCTACATATAATTCCAGATAATGACTGAAACGTAACAGGGGACATGGTCTACTATGAAATCCTCGGCCAGCCAATTCTCATCTTGGGGTCGTTAAAGAGGACGAACGATCTATTTGAGAAACGATCATCCAATTATTCCAGCAGGGTTCAAAAGCTTCCCATGCTTCTCGATTTGTAAGTAACCTGTGCATCCGAGCCATTCCTCAAGCCTTCATTTATGACGACAAAATTTAAAATTGAAAGAATGGGAGCTGGATGGTCATTTGCGTTCATGCCATACGGAGCAACTTGGAGGAGACACCGCAAGGCATTCCACGAACACTTCCATCCCAATGTTGTTCACAAATACCAACCCATCCAAGCCGAAGCAGCCAAAATGTTCCTGCGTCGACTCTTAGCTTCACCTGACGATTTCATGGACCATATCCGACAGTACGCTGATTTCCCATACACCCATATCCCGCAACTAACAACGGGAAAGCTACTTTGCAGGCAGCATCATGGAAATCTGCTACGGAATCACCGTTCTAGAAGACAATGATCCCTACATATCAATCGCCAAGGAAGCCATGGAAGGTATCGCTGAAGCCGGTCCAGGAGCCTTCTTGGTCGACCTACTTCCCATATTGAAATACGTCCCCAGATGGTTCCCCGGTGCTAAATTTAAGAGAAAGGCAGCTAGGTGGAGGGCGTGTCTTTATGAAATGCTAGAGAGGCCGTATCCCAGGGTTAAAAGGGAATTGGTCGATACATTCTCTCTTCTTCTCCGTAGAGGCACTTTGCTCATGCATGGGTTTATTTACAATTAGGAAGCGGGAAATGCACGACCATCCATACTTCAATCAATGATATCGAAACTACCAAACGAAAGCGATCCAAAGCGGGCGGAAGCAGAGAAGATGGCAAAAGCCGTAACAGCAGCGGCGTACGGTGGTAAGTTACGGCTGTTTTTTTCTGGTTTCTTCGCCTGGCGAAATTAATGTGTTGCAATTGGGAAAGGAGGCTCGGATACGGTCAGCGCCTAATAATTGCATGATGCTTCGTACTTACTCATTTATTCAAGATCATCGCCGTCGTTCAAGCATTCTTCTTAGCGATGGCAATGCATCCAGACGTACAGCGCAAGGCGCAGGCGGAGATTGACGCTGTTGTTGGTCAAGATCGCCTTCCGAATTTTGATGACCAAGCGAAGTTGCCTTATATCAATGCTATTGTTCGGGAAACTCTGCGTTGGCATCCTATTTTTCCCAAGGGTGAGTACCTGTGATTAGATCCTTGAATATAACCGGAAACTCGGTGGAAATATTCCAAATACTTAGGTGTGCCCCATATGTCGACGGAAGACGATGAATACGACGGTTATTTCATCCCGAAGGGTACAATTGTCATGGGAAATGTATGGTCGGTACCCTACGCTGTTCCCGCAAATCCTAGTTTCACCATCACTTACGATTAGGACCATACTGCACGATCCAAACGCCTTCGTGGATCCACTCAAATACAATCCTGAACGATACCTCAACCTCAAAGATGTCAGTGGCCGTTTGGACGATACGATTCGGAGACCTGGGGCTGCTGCTTTTGGGTTTGGGCGTCGGTGAGTTGTTGTCAGAACTTGGTTCCGGAACCTCATCGCCTTTTTTTTACTTTTTTAATTTATTTGTGCGGGGGAATTCAGAGTATGTCCAGGCAGACACCTCGCTGATACATCCCTTTACGTGGCTGTATCCAACGTCCTGGCAGTTTACAATATCAAGGCACCAACCGACGAAGAGGGGAACGAGGTAAAGCTTAGGGAGGAGGTTACCAATGGGGTTTTATCGTCAGTTGATTTACTTCTTTGAGGTCGGCGTCGGCGTTGCTTCCTGATAGATGGAATTTTAGGTATATGGTGCCTTTCAAATGTGTGATTGAACCTCGGTCAAGCGTTGCGTTGGCGTTGATTCGGGGTGTTTGATACTAAGGGGACACAATTTTTTCTTTTTTTCTTTTTGTTGCTGTGTAGCCTGTAGGGGAGGTTTGAGACAAATAGCGTTGATCTCTGTGAGAGTTGCTCGGTGAGAATGAGCTCGAGTAGAATAATACCTTGGCATACATATCCCATCCGCGTTCCCACGGTACTGGCCTCGCCAACGCCGTGAGTGCTTTCGAAGCTTTTGCCATCGACACTATCAAGCTACTCTATCACAGATCTATCAATATTGTTTGAACCCGACCTTGGCTCATTTCTTTAACTGCTTCCGACGTCAATTATTGACCTTGCATTGTCAGATATAGAGCTCAACGCTTTGTCAACGCTGGCACTGCTGCACGCGACGCCGCGTGGACTGCACCGCAGAGGCGACTCACCGCCTCCAGTCCTCCTCTCAAACTTTTGCCGGGAAATTCGAACTGACTTTTCTCTTTTGGTAGGACAAATCACATTCACCCGACTCGGAACCTCGAATGGCTTTACGACGTATTCCCTGGACCTGACTCGGAATCTCGAATGGAGTTAGGCCGCCTTGAGGACGCCCCTCCCTTCAAGTTGCACTGCGGTTTCATTGCTCCCACGTACTAATTATAAGCACAGAGGTTACACCAGATGAATGTCTAAGTAACCACTCTGCGCATCACTGATCCCCCATGGATCTGACTACATCGCAACTCTACCTCCTGGCCGGCGGCGTGACCCTGTTGGGTTTCTGGGCAGCATCTGCGCGGAAATCCGCATCGAACCCGAAACGGCTTCCTCTGCCTCCGGGACCCAATTGTAGGCAACCTGTTTGATATGCCTAAGGAGAAAGCGTGGTTATTTTACGAGCGGTGGCATCAATCATACGGTGAGGACTCTTACATATAATCTCAAATAGTGCTGAGACGCAACAGGGGACATGGTCTACTTTGAAATCCTCGGCCAGCCGATTCTTATTTTGGGGTCGTTGAAGAGGACAAACGATCTATTCGAAAAGAGATCATCCAATTATTCCAGCAGGACCCAAAGGCTTCCCATGCTTCTCGAATTGTATGTTACCCGTGCATCTGAGCCAATACTTAAGCCTGCATTTTATGATAAAATTCAATTTTTTTAAGAATGGGAACTGGATGGGCACTCGTATTCATGCCGTATGGCGCAACTTGGCGGAGATACCGCAAGGCATTTCATGAACACTTCCATCCCAACATCGTATCCAAATACCAACCCATCCAAGCCAAATCAGCCAACACTTTCCTCCGTCGACTCTTAGCTTCACCCGACAATTTCATGGACCACATCCGACAGTACGCTGCCTTGCTTTACACCCCCACATCCCGCAACTAACAATGGAAAAGCTACTTTGCAGGTAGCATCATGGAAATCTCCTACGGAATGGCCATTCTAGAACACAACGATCCCTACGTATCAGTCGCAAAGGAAGCCGTTGAAGGTGTCTCTGAAGCCGGAGTTCCAGGAGCCTTCTTGGTCGACCTACTTCCCATATTGAAATACGTCCCCAGTTGGTTCCCTGGTGCTGGATTCAAGAGAAAGGCAGCTAGGTGGAGAGCATTAATTTCTGAAACGCTAGAGAGGCCGTATGACAGGGTTAAAAGGGAATTGGTATGTAATAGCAATCTCCGTAGAGGCACTTTGCTCATGCATGAGTTTATTTTACAATAAAGGAAGAGGGAAATGCTCGACCATCCATACTTCAATCTATAATATCAAACTTACCCGTTGAAAGCGATCCAAAGCGGGCAGAAGCAGAGGCGCAGGCGAAAGCTGTAACAGCAGTGGCGTACGCTGGTAAGTCCAGCATGTTTTTCCCTTTTCCCTTCTGAAAGTAACGTGCTGCAACTGGGAAAGGTGGCTCGGATACGGTGAGCACCCAATAATTGCATAACGCTTCCGCCAGAAATACTTGTGCTTAAATTGATTTATTCAAGAGCGTCGCTGCCGTTCAAGCATTCTTCTTGGCGATGGCAATGCATCTAGACGTACAGCGCAAGGCGCAAGCGGAGATTGACGCTGTTGTTGGTCAAGATCGGCTTCCGGATTTTAGTGACCGAGCGAAGCTGCCTTATGTTAATGCCATTGTTAAGGAAACTCTGCGGTGGCATTCTATTACCCCCCTTGGTGAGTGCTTATGATTTGGTCAGCTGTATACCCTTGAATATTACCGGTAACTCACCAGGTTGATATGTTCTAAATACTTAGGTATACCCATATGTCTACGGAAGACGACGAATACGAGTATTATTTCATCCCGAAGGGCACACTTGTTATAGGAAACATATGGTATCTCCCTTACACTTGCTTTCGCAAATCCTAGTTTTACCATAACGGCCCTAATGCACGATCCGAAGGCCTTCGTTGATCCATTCAAGTACAAACCTGAACGATACCTCAACCTCAAAGATGCCAATGGCCATTTAGATGCTACAGTTCGGAGTCCTGAAGCTGCTGTTTTTGGGTTTGGGCGTCGGTGAGTTATTGTTGTTCTTGTTTCGGTTTTGGACCTCATTCTTTGTTTTTATTCTTATTTTTGGGGGTAATACAGAATATGTCCAGGGAGACATTTCCTTGATGCATCCCTCTACGTGGCTGTATCCAACGTCCTAGCGGTTTACAATATCAAGCCACCTACTGACGATAAGGGGAACCAGGTGAAGCTTAGGGAGGAGGTTACAGGTGGAATGTTATCGTCAGTCGATTTACTTTATCTGATATCAGGCTCGGAGCTTTTTGACTCACGGAATTTCGTATAAACAGGTTTACGGTGCCTTTTAAATGTGTGATTGAACCTCGGTCGAGCGCTGCGTTGGCGTTGATTCAGGGCGTTTGATACGGGGTCGCAACGTTTTTTTTTTGGTATTTCTGTGCTACTCATGCGTTGCGCGTTTGGATAACTCTTGAGGCTATGGATCCGAATTCGAATGGTATGACTAATGTATCTCAACCAGTGATCATCTCATCTAGCGTCTCTTAGATTCTGATTTACAAAGGCGATGGAATCCTATAAAGTACAACTTTCTCTCTTCAAAACCCTTCCAGGGGATCTACTCCTTCTTGGCATTTACGATATCTGCGAATTCCGGCTTGAGTGAGGCCCCTCCAACCAAAAATCCATCAACGTCTTGTTGAGTTGCTGAAAAAAAAAGTTAATGTTCAGATCTACTCAGTCATTAGAACAAAATCGCGCTAGACGTACCAAGTTCCTTGCAGTTGGCCGCGGTGACGCTTCCTCCGTAAATAATACGAGTGTCGTTCGCTACGGCCGCTGAGACAGCCTTGGCGAGGTACGCGCGCACGTCGACGTGCGCCTCTTGCGCTTGCGCGGATGTGGCGACTTTGCCGGTGCCGATGGCCCAGACGGGTTCATATGCGATCACGACGTTGCTTTTTGTCTGTTAGATCAGAGAAACAAACGTGAGAGTCGATACTGCGTACCTCCAGTCGGCCTCCTTGAGAACCTCAACGACAGCTTTCAACTGCTCTTCGCAAACTTCTGCGGTTTTTCCTGCTTCGCGCTCTTGGAGGGTTTCTCCGATGCAGAGGATGACTTTGAGGCCTGCGTCGAGGGCGGCGCGGGTCTTGGTTGCGATGAGCTCGGAGGTTTCTTTGAAGATTGTACGGCGCTCAGAGTGACCTATGTTTCGGTGAGATTCATGGTCAGTGTCGTATAATACCAACGTACCGAGGATAACGTATGGGATTCCGGCGTCTACAAGCTGCTTGGGGCTAGATGGATAAAGTCAAAATGTATCATCAAAACGAAGACATAGTAACACACCTGATCTCTCCAGTGAACGCTCCAGATTCTTTAAAGTAACAGTTTTGCGCAGCCACTTTGATATCCTTCCGAACAAGATCCTTGACCTGGATCAGGTAGATCGAGGGTGGTGCGATAACGACCTCTGACAATTTTATCATTAGATGTCGAGGAAAGGGGTTGGGGTATACGCACCAGTCGAGGGATCGAGCTCAGCCTTGTTGAGTCCTGAAATCAGAGACTTCTTCGACTCCAGGGTGATGGGGTTCAGCTTGAAGTTCCCTCCGACGAAGAATTGGCGGGTCATTGTGATCGTTTGGATGCTGGGATGTCTGTTATTGAAGTACGAATGCAAATTGGAATCCTCGCTTACAGTAAGGCCCAGGTAGTGGTGAACAGTCGGAGGAGGAGGACCGAGATAAGATAAAGCCGATCTTCCGTTTTTCCCAATCGGGGAAGTGATCGATGATCGACGGGTACAACAACGCGTCAACAACGCGCGAAACGTTTGTGCATAAATAATATCTAAACCGCAATGCCTTTACGTAGAATGGGTACAACAATATCTACAAGGACACTTAGCGAAAGAGCGTATATCCTTCTGGGGGGTATGGGCTGCCTGAAGTTGTTAGTCAACAAATTTGGCCTCTGTGCGATTGAACCGCCAGTTTGAAGTCGATCGCGACGGAAAAGAAGGTCCAGGTTAGTGTCGCGCACTCCAACCTCAAGTGGAATCCAGCCGGCAAGTAATCGGAAAACTTAGGACTTATTTTGATTTCCTATGGCGAGTGGTCAACGCACATATGTGCGGCAGCACGGGCATACTTTAATAAAGAGACAGGATAGGAGTGGAGGCGAATTATGGGACAATTTTCCTGCGTGCTGCACAGCTCCATGTTCCACGCAACAATTCTATCTGGAGTCTTTGCAGCAGGTTTATGTATCGAGGAGGGCGTGCGGAGCAAGTCATCATGCCTTCATGACTCGTTCATCATTCCCTTCGGAGTTTGATTTCAAAAGTCCCATCACTAGATGGTCCGTGCGCATTCAGCAGCCCTATAAAAGGCTCGCCCCGACATGTTCGTTTCCTTACCACTCTGGCCTTTTGGCTTAGATCAAGTGTAGTATCTGTTCTTAATAGTTTAACCACTATTATGGAGGCACCGCCTCCATTCTTGGTTATCTAATTTTTGCCGCCCCAGTTCCTTGGGCTCTGCTTGCACCCCTTGGACGCGATGACCTTGCTGCTGCACCACTGGCTTGTGTCGTCGGGGGATCCTCCCTTTTTTCGGGCTCTCTCTTTGCTGGAACTTCAACTACACATCACTTGATGAAGCAGTGGATTTCAGCAAATGGATTGTTCTTGGAAATTTTTGGAATTCTCTGCTTCGTGCAGCCTCTCGTCTATGGTTCATTCAAGCCCATGGATAGCAAGATATGTTTGGATTGTAGCTATATTAGTCTACTTGTTCAATGTTTGACTTCGATTGTTTATCCATTTCCAACGGGGAAACTTGGAGGTTCCATGGAATATTATTACATCTCAAACTCCATTTATCTGCGTGATGTCTACCAGTGTCTACCACATATGGCACATAAGTATTACTGAACTCCGTGCTGAGCGCTCAAAAAATGCAATCAATCAGAGAGCCTTAGTACATGGATGGCAAGTATAGGGTTACGCACTGTTATTCAGGACGTATATTGAACATACATGCTCTCCTCGTTTTGTTTTTTTGCCCTAGATCTCGAGTCTCGAGAATTGCTGAAGTGGAATTTGAGTGGAATATCATTTTGTGATTGGATGACGAAAATAGCAACTCTCACGGCGTGCTTGTTGTGCCTTGACTGCGACCCCTTTTATCGTTGCCGCTTCGATTCGTACGCGTCATGACTCCTGCAACATACGCACCCAACGGATGTCTAACCGAGCCTATAACTTCACCTTCAGCAGCCGCCCTGCCTCATATCAAACAGCTGATCTTCAAGGTCGCCATCTATTCCCCCGTTCCGCCGTCTTCAAAACCGTGAACAAGTGGACGTGGCGGCCAGTTGGCATCTCAAGAATATACGTTTTACGATGAAGATCCCTTGGAGTAATCCTTTCAAACCTACCCCCGCACCTCCATCATTCGGAGAAGGCCACACTCTTCCACAGGGCTCCGCGTCGTACGAGATCACCTTATTTTGAGCGCTGATTGCCTACTAATGACGCGCTCTAGTTTGCTTTCGAAACTCGTGTTTCATTGGTTGAATCCTTTTCTTGAGGTTGGGTTTTCGAGACCACTAGAGAAAGAGGGTGCGTTGCCTTGCCCGTTAAATATCATTCGATTATGCTGAGCCAAACCTACAGATCTCTGGCAACTTCCGAACGCACGACTGACATCCACTATTACCGATGACCTCACAACGAGGTTCTATAATCGATGTCCTCCAGAAAAACGACCGCGCTTTATGAGGGAAGCCATCAAAGAAGAGGGTGTTGTCGGAGAAGATATAGACGAAAAAGCTGCCGACGCAAAGACGGATGAAACGAAAATAGATCCTGAAAACCTTTCGACTACCGAGAAAAAAGGATCTTGGTTTCGGAGAAGTAAGAAGACAGCACGAAAGAAACCGAAATACGACGGATCGTTGTTCAAAGCCATTCACGCAACTTTTTTCTATCAGATCTGGTTTAGTGGGATTTTGAAGCTTATTTCTGGTGCGTTCTTCGTGATGCGTTAGTACTTTGACCATTTGTTGATCAAGTTATTCTTGTGAAGATACCCTGAAAACCACCACGCCCTTGTTGAACAAGGTTATTTTGACGTGGTTGACCGAGTCTTATATCTACTCCCGACTTTCCGATTCTGAACTGTCGGCTGCTGCTGCACAGGGATTCAAGAAACCTAAAGGTATTGGCTATGGGATCGGATTAGCCATAGCGCTTTTCGCAATGCAGGGTAAGTGAGAGCGGCTTGCGTATAGATTGTAAACTGATGTTAGTTTTTTTACAGAGGTCGCGAGTTTGGTAAGTCACGAAGGTGTAGGAAGAACGATGAAGAACTGAGTTATTTTTCTAAAGATGACGAACCATTATATGCAAAGTAATCACCAATATTTCTGTCTCTTTGACTTTTGCTGAACACCCTTTCTCACAGCTAGCATGGCCGTAGGCTTGTCTGTCCGTACGGGGGTTCGTGCTTCTGACTCTCCATATCTCTCCTCTCCTACTGACGTCTCTCAAAGATCATAGGCAGCGTCTTCCGAAAATCTCTGCGCCTCTCAGGGCGTGGACGCGTCAATCACAGCGTCGGACAGATCACCACAATGATCTCAACAGATTCTGCAAGGCTAGATCGGTTTTCAGCATTCGGACACAACCTTTGGGTGTCCCCGATACAACTCGCCATTGGCATCGGGTTGCTCATCGGAAACGTTCGTTCTTTCTTTCCCCCCTATGTATGTATTGGTACTTACATCTATGTTATGTTTCACAGCTTGGGTACTCAGCACTTGTCGGTCTCGGCGTCCTCATCCTCGGTTTCCCACTCCAGATCATGCTCGTCAGAGTCATGTTCAACCAGCGGAAAAAGGGCGTCAAGTTGACTGATAAGCGAGTGAGGTTGACCACTGAGGTTCTTCAAGGCATTCGCCTCATTAAGCTCTATGGGTGGGAAGACTTTTATACGCAACAGATTGGGAACCTCAGGAGCAAGGAGGTCTCTACTATCCGGAAATCTGCGTGGGTGGTTATTGTCTTGGTGTTACTCGTATTCTTATTTATCTTGATTTCAAGTGTTGCACGATCGACGATTATAGCGTTGATGACGTTCATCCCAATCTTAGCTTCAATCCTGTCATTCGTAAGTTGCTTGAAAGCAATCGAGTCCTCCATAATCTGATCTCTGTTTCTTAGATTACTTACAGCTTAAGCGGACATGACCTCAACGTTGCCGTCATATTCAGCTCTCTCCAACTATTCAACGTAAGCCCAACTTCCACCTCTTCTACACGCAAGTCATTGACATTCCTACTCGCAGATCATCCGAATGCCTCTGATCTTCTTCCCAATTGTGCTGGTTTCCCTAACAGACGCAATGGTCGCCCTCGGGCGCATCGGTACATTCCTAACCGCTGAAGAGCTGGACGAGCCATACAAGATCAAAGACGACGTCAAATTGGCAGTGGAGGTCGACGGCGATTTCGCGTGGGAGATGGTGTTGAGCGTCACGGGTAAGGGTGCAGAGTCCAAGTTTGCTGCTCTTGGTGCTGGGAAGGGAGGCGCAGCGGGTGGAACGAATCGGTGGAGTAAGCGCAAGTCCAACTTGTTGCCGGCTACTACTGCGGATGTGAAACCCGGAGAGGAAAAGACTAAGGAAAAGGAGAAGGAAAAGGAGGAGGAGGAGGAGAAAAAGCCGTTTGAATTGAATAATTTGCAGTTCAGGGTCCCCAACGGCGCGTTTGTGGGGATTGTGGGACGTGTTGGGTCAGGAAAGGTTCGTTTTTTATTTACATTGTTCCCTTTTCAGTCACTGACAAGCTCTGTAGAGCTCTCTGCTTCAGGCGTTGATCGGAGAAATGAGGCGAACGAGGGGAGAAGTCAGTGATTCTGCTCCCTTTGGCAAACGTACCTTGACTCACGTTGTCGTTGCAGATTACGTTTGGCGGTTCAGTTGCCTACGCACCTCAAACACCTTGGATTCGAAACTCGACTCTTCGTGAAAACGTTCTCTTTGGACAGGACCACAATGAAGAGAGGTTGGTCTTTTTTTTGGCCAGTCGTATTGTAGTTGACTAACACCTATTGCAGATTCCGTGAAGTTATCAGCGCTTGTAGTCTGGACCACGATCTCGAGGTTCTTCCTCACGGTGAAGACACTGAGATCGGGGAGAAGGGGATTAACTTGAGTGGAGGTCAAAAGGTACGGTGCTCGTTGCATATGACGAATGCGGCTCTAACACGCTCTTTGCAGGCCCGCGTTTCGTTAGCACGAGCAGCATACTCCCAGTCGGACATCGTGTTACTCGATGATCCCTTGTCTGCAGTGGACGCCTACGTTGGTAAGGCTATTCTCGAAAACTGTCTCCTCAAAGGTCCCCTGGCAAATCGGACACGAATCCTCGTCACGCATGCTCTGCACGTCCTCGATAAGACGGATTACATCTACGTCATGGATGGCGGGGTTATCATCGAACAAGGAACATATGAAGTGAGTTCAATATCTGTTGTGTGCCGACTCAACCCTGACCGTTTTGCAGGACCTTACAGCGAACAGCGTTGTATTTTCACGCCTCATCGAGGAATATGGTAGCATGGAGCTTGAGGAGGAGTTGGACGAAGCCTCCCTTGCTGGCAAACGATCGCGCAAGACCAAGGGATTTGCAGCAGACGACAGCGTAGAAGATGGTGTTGCTGCATCCAAGAGAGCCCAGAATGCGTTGATGCAGATGGAGGAGAGGAACACGGGGTCCGTGACGTGGGAGGTGTACCGCAAGTACCTCAGGTTCGCTGGGGGGGTCGTGTGGGCGCCCACTATTCTGCTGCTGTTGACTGTGACTCAGGGGGCTCAAGGTTGGTCATTGTTACATTTGACGCATGTGGAGAGCTGACGACTTTCTCCCTGACAGTTGCGAACAATCTTTTCCTTGGGTTTTGGACAGCCAATAGCATACCAGGCTTCAGACAAGCCGACTACATGGCTGTATATGCTTCCCTTGGTGAGTCTCTACGCCCTCTTATCCCTTCCCTCGTCTTGAGTGCGTCATAGGTGTGGCTCAAGCTATATTTACGTTCCTTGTCAGCGCTGCCTTTGCGTCAGTAACCCACCAGTATCTGTTGGCTCCTTTTTGACTTTCCTTCGTTGATATAGGCTTGCAAGTTTGATCGCTGGTTTAAACCTTTTCAAAGCAGCACTAAATGGTGTTTTGCGCTCTCCTTCATCTTTCTTTGACACCACACCCATGGGTTCGCTCCTTTTGATCTCACTGCCATCGAGGCACTCATTGGAACTTCATCATCAGGGCGCATTCTATCCAGATTGTCAAAGGACCAAGATACCCTCGACACGCAGCTGTCGATGACTCTGTTCCAGGTAAGCATCCCGTGCATCCTTGAATATCCTTTCACTGACTAGTATATCCAGTTCCTCAACACGTTTAGCTCTGTCTTGGGAACAGTAGGCCTTGTATTCTACACGTTCCCGTACTTGGGTATCATCTTCGCACCCATGGCGGTCTTGTACTGGCTGGTGTCCATGTTCTATAGAAGATCCTCAGTAGAAACCAAACGACTTGACTCACTCATGAGGTCTGCGTTATACGCGTCGTATTCCGGTATGTCCATCCGTCTTTCATTCAATTGAGCCATTTGCTGATGTTCATGATTCAGAAACATTGACTGGTCTGTCCACGATCCGAGCGTACAGAGAACAGGTTAGTCCAACTCTGTTTCCACTCGCAGCTTTGGTTTATTCATCTTGGTGAATTTTTAGAACCGAGCAGTCAAAGATGCCGAAAAAGGTCTGGACATGGAGAATCGCGCGTACTACATGACCATCTCCATCCAGCGCTGGCTCGCAGTCCGGCTCGACCTCTTTGGAAATGTCCTCATCTTCGGGATTGGCTTGTTTGCTGCTGGGTTCCGACATACAGTCAACCCTGCAAAGATTGGAGTCGTTTTGTCATACACATTGAGCAGTGCGTTGCTCTCTTCCTTCGAGTCTGACATTTGAAAAATACTGACTGGAGTCTAGTTACCCAGATCTTCTGTATGTTCTATTCTTCGCCTCCATCTGGCAAGTAACTAACCATATACAGCGGACATGGTATCACAGTTTGCAGAGAACGAGCAGAACATGAACGCCGTAGAGAGGGTGTTACATTACTCTGAACTGCCAGCTGAGGGCGAATTCGTGAAACCCGATGACCCCCCACCAAGCTGGCCATCAAAGGGGATGGTTACGTTTTCGGATGTGGAAATGGCTTATCGACCAGGCCTTCCGTTGGTGTTGAAGGGTATCAGCTTCCAAGTGAAGCCTGGAGAAAAGGTCTGTTGTTTTTGATAGCGCTGTCCTATGAATATGGTCTCACAAATACGCTCTCACATAGATTGGCATTGTCGGACGCACGGGAGCTGGAAAATCTTCGCTGCTTCAAGCTCTCTTCCGGTTCGTGCTACCCTTGCTTCCTACCATCTGCCTTTACTTACTAGAGCCATATGTTCATAGCACCGTAGAACTGCAGCGTGGAACAATCAACATTGACGGCGTTAACATCCGAAACGTGGGTTTGGACACCCTCCGTTGGCGATTAGCCCTCGTTCCGCAGGACAGCACACTCTTCCTGGGGACCTTACGTGAAAATTTGTGCGTTCCTCCTATCTTTCTGAGTACTACGGACTGACTTGCTATGTCCAGAGACCCGCAAGGCCTATGCACTGACGTGGAGCTCATCTCTGTCCTCCAGAGAGCATGGTTGCTCCCCCGTGATGGAGCGCTTGCAGATCCTGTCGCAGATGCAAAATTTAGCTTGAACGCGACTGTGGGTGATGAGGGTGTGTCTTTTCTCAGCAATTGAACCTTGACTTAGAAGTAACTAACCGAACTCAACTGTGTAGGGTCAAACTACAGCGCGGGAGAGAAACAACTTCTGGCGTTGTGTCGCGCCTTGGTGAAGAACAGTCGTATCATCGTCCTTGTGCGTTTTTCCCCTTCCATCTTCGCGCTTATTGGATGCTAACTTTACCACCATTCAGGACGAAGCTACGAGCAGCGTAGACGTCGAGACAGATGCCAAGCTCCAGCGGACGATCCAGATTGAATTCGCGTCGTCCACTCTACTTTGTATCGCTCATCGTCTGAATACCATCGGTATGTCTCCTTTCCCCCCTTCTGCTCAATTCCTACCTGATGTTCCTGCATTTAGCTTACTACGACCGCGTTCTCGTAATGGATGGAGGCAAGGTTGCTGAATTCGACACAGTATTGAACCTTTTTGATGAAGAAACCTCTATTTTCCGTTCCTTGTGCGAAGAGGCGAATTTGCAGAGGGCCGATATTGTCAGGATACGCGCCGAAAACGGGGTAGTGGAACCTAGAGAGGAAGTGAAGACCATGGATGAGGCCAAGGATGAGGCATAGAGTTTCCGTACACTGGTCTTTGAATGGCTTTATAGTATATTTATATCCCAGCTACCATAATGTGGCAATTGAGGTTGACGTTTTGAAGATTGTTTCACGACTGTCATGTATATAGATCGGAGAGCAATCACAAGCAGTTGGGGACCACCAGGAAGTGTCAACTACGCATATCAATAATACACTCAGAATGGAAGTCTGCTGCCATCATACTGGTAGAAGGGTACCGTAGCCTCGACAGTGATGCTCTTCGCCACTTCCACAATGCCCGCAGATGATTGGGCAACTGTAATCTGGGGAATATTTGGAGCGTGCATCTCCATCCACTCCTTGCACGGATCGCCCATACTGGTCTGTACCCAACCTGGATGAACAAGAGCAACAACAATCCCATCATTTTTGAGGACCGCGCCCCACTTGCAGGCAAGCCTAGTCAGTAAAAAAGTTAATGTAGCAGGAAGGATGATGGAAAAGAGGAGAGGGACCCACATGTTCAAGGCCGCTTTGGAGATAGAGTACGAGTTGCCAAACAAAGGCCATGACCCGGTGATCTCAAGCGAGCCGAGGATAGATGTGATGAATATGATTTTCTTCACGGCGGACTTCCTGATCAAGGGAAGGAACGCGGACGTCACTTGGATGACGGAGATGGTGTAGAAATGAAGTTCTTCTACGAACAGCTCCATGTCACTATCGTTCAACAAAGCTAGCCTCAGCAAGGAAGGGGGCAAGGTCCGACATGGAAAACGCACAGGTCCTCAAAGGGAGTCATGAGCTGCAGGCAGATGCCCGCGTTGTTGATCAAGTAGTCGAGCCCGTTGGGAAGAAGGGCAGCGGCTTCCTCTGCGGCTTTCTTGACGCTCGTGACGTCCGTAATGTCGAGCTCAATGAGAGCGAGACGATTCTTGGGGTATATTGCAGCGAGCTCTTGCAGCGCCTTGGCGCTGAGGTCGCGAGCCGTCGCAATGACAAAGTTCTTCTCCTCTTTCAACTTGAAATGGCTCATTAGTAAAAGTAACGAAAGCCGTGATAAAAAAACGTACGAGCTCGCATACAATGCCGAGACCGATGCCCCTGCTAGTACCAGTGATTAACCAGGAGGGCATGATGTTCGAATTTCTGGAGTTGTTGAGATGCGGAGTGATGGGCTAGTTTTTAGTTGGTGGGGCTTATAAGGCGATCGGCCAGACGTCGCATGATGCAGCTGACGGAAAAGAAGCGGCGGTCGGACTCCTTAGTAGACATAAGTTACTTGTATACATTGGCTAGGAAGTCATTGGGAGGGGTCGTCCATATGGTGCAGTGGGGCCAACGCCCAATTCCTTTGGAGATGAGTCACAACTATCGAGGAATCGATAGACCAAATCCAAAAACGCTCCGCTCATTGATCTTGTTTAGGTATGGGGCTTCCGGGTCGAGGCAAACGACCGAACTAGGCATCTATAGCCATCGAGACAGGCGTCAAGTGGCTGTTTCTAGTCTGTTTTATTCTTTCATCAATCACAATGTGGCTGGCAAGCAGGAGGTGGCGAGCAAGAGGTGGCGAGCATGAGACGTAATACCCGAAGAAAGTTTAGGGACATTTCAGCAGTGTTGGGCGGCAAAGGATGAATTGGTAAGAGAGGACTAGGCAACATAGCCTTTAATTGTCGTCACTATTTCTTGTAGCGCCGTGAAAGACTCGTCGGATGTAATGTCAGGATTCCAACAATCGATGTCTGCAGACCTCAACGAGACCGCATTAGCAACGCCACGTACGGGTTGTCCATCCCTGCTGTCATTACCCTTCGAAACATAACATGCTCTCCACTTCTTCCCAATCGCCGAAATGGCATATAGTCGATCCAGATGCTGGTTAGTCGGGCCAATTTCATCTAGACGTTGTCTAATTTGAATGATAGCTGCTTCTCGTCCCGAGTCTACGTGAAAGTCCGATGGGGGCTTGATCTCGACCAGAAGTAACAGTCGCTGGTGGAGCTCAATGACAAAGGCAATGGTAAAATCGACCGATTTTCGGGTGTCCGGGATAGTCCACTGAGGGCAGACATCATAGCCGTCGGCCGGAGGGAACCAGTAATTCAATATCTTGTCATAAAGAGGGTAGAACTTGAACTCGACAGTTTCCTGGTCGTTGTTGAGCTCTACGGCCTTAGTCAATATGTATTGCGGATAGCCACCGCCGGAGAGACGAGAAACTGCGTTGGAAATCAGAGTGGCAAAGCAATAGCAGAGTATTGCTTACGGAGCTGAATTATGGATTCTTTCTTGATGAGGTAGTCCGCGAGCATCAGTGTATCGTCAAGTTGACGATTATTGAAAATGAGGCCTGAGAATATAGTCAATGCTGATATTAACTTGAGCATTTAGAAGCATGTAGACGTTGTTGATCGACAGGGAGGCTGGACTATGCTGGGAGTGTATAATGCATCCGTATTAGCATCACCAGTGTGGATACATATAAACGAACTTCTCTGTGTCCTGTATTTTAGCTTGTGTCCTGATAATCAAAGCGTGAAGGTCTTCCCAGTTAACGTGTGTAAGAGGAGCTGCATGATGGTGGAAGAGTGCATAACCAAATCCATATACTTGCTCACGTGATGTGAGAGAACGCGAACGCTCACCGCCTTGCCATTACTATGCAAACTTCGCAATCAAAGTTCAACGTTCAGCACCCAATGGATCACCGTCAATTCATAGCTCAGATTCAGGCAACAGTCAAGGGGTATTCTTATGGAACTCTTTCAGCGTATATCGAAGACGTAGGCCTAGCTATCCAAAAAGATATTGCGCCACTATGCCCAGATGTGCGTTGGATTAATCGTAACGGCTTCAAATCGTTGCTTTTCCTTCGTCATTATGAATTACGACGTGTTCCAGAAGATATAGATCAAGGCTCAATCCTAGTTCTCAACTTTGTATCTTTGTTGCAGGAGCCAGGGTACGCCTTCACCTGCTTTTGCCTTGCAAGTCACTCTCGTGATCTCTACGAGGAGACCACAGAGATTTTATACCTGGAACGGTCAATCCAACTGATGCAACGGTGGTTGGAGGCGGAAGAACCGGGGAGTTTGGCACACCTTGCAGTGGCAGCAGCCACTTCCTCTTCGTTCATGCATCGCTACATTCGTGAGGATGCGGAAGGTGCACTGGAGGAGGGAATAGAGTTGTTCAAGGCAACCCGACAGAAGGCGGAGAACGCTGGATGGATCTCATCCTTCGGCATGGAGAGGACCTTGTTCATTGTTGGCGAAACCCTTCGCCACCGATATGCGAAGGGCGGGTCTGACGATGACCTCACCAAGTCTGTTCATCTTCTTCTTGATATCTTGAATCTCTTCATCCCCCAAAATATCTTCTGTTTCACAACCCTTGACATTATTGTCCTCTCGTTGATTTCAAATCTAGCTCGGACTGTCAAATTTCCTGAAATCTGGTTCAAATGCCTCAGCGGCCTCCACGATATCGTACGTCTTTACATCTCGGGAGAATCTAACGGAACCGATCTTCCCGACGTCCTGTTCGAAAGTATAGATGCTTGTCTTTCTGCACCCACATCCCGTGCTGCCTGTATCCTTCACATTGCAGATCTCTTTCGCAGCGGGAGGAAACGCGACGAACTGCCCTACGATCAGTTTTGTTCCGCTGAGGATGAGGTGAACAATGCTTCGCTCTGGGTTGATTCCTGGGAGGATGATCGCCGTGGCCTACGTGAAGCAAGATCAAATGGGTATATTTCCCCTCATATCGTTTTCAGCTTCAAAGCAACCCTGGTTCACCGCCCGAAGACACTCGGCAAGGTCAGGACCCTGTTCCAGGCCCCAAATCCTGTAGGTGTACACAAATGTTCCTTTGAATTCGAGGTATTTCCTTTGAAAGAGTGCTCCAATGCGATGCCCCGTAAGCCTACTTTCATTCTTTTGATGCACTCAAGCTTTAAATGAATTGACAGAAGTTTCTCTGGATCACACGGCCTTCATACGAGCGGTAGAGAAACTTTGCAAATCCATGCCTCACGATGAACTATCTTTTTATATTGATAACGTCAAAGAGTTCAACCCGCCCATCTTTTCCGCTGTCCCACGCCAGTGGACTCAATCGCCCTGTATTCGTGCATGTCTTCTTAGGACCCGATACGTTCAGGATCATTATCATCAAGATTTACAGGAACTAGGAGATCTGATGCGCACCGTCCACCTAGAGAAAGAGCCAGGGTACTCCGACATTCTTTGCTATGTTGCAAATGAATATGGGGATGAAGAGACTGATGTGACATCCGTTGACATGGCTGCCACCTTTTTTCAAAAATACCTAACAGTTCAAGAGCAAGGCTCCCCGGGTTATTTTCTAGGTGTTGTTGGGCTGGCGTCAACCCTTATGTTGTCGTCATTTCATCACGGGGCAGCAGTGACACTTGCTGCATCGCTCGAGATCCTCAGAGAGGCGCTTCCTTCTGATGCATCTTGGATGACAACGCGAAAAACCGTGATCCTTGGGCGAATCTTAAACTATCGGGTCAGACGCTTTTCGGCCTCCAATGACGTGCTGGAGAAATCCATCCCGATGCTTATGTGCATCCTCGATCTTCTTCCGCCCCAACCACCCCCATATGTCTCTATCCTGGAACTCCTAGTTGTTTCAACGGCACTTACCGTATCACGGCGGGTGTCAGCAAAGGACTGGCACGACGCAATTACCTTGCTTGCGAAAGGATTGGAGCTGTATGTCACTGGCAACGTCGCTAGCAGCGATGACGAGCCTGAATCATCAAAACTGCCTACGAAAAAAAAAATAGACACTCTGAATATGCTATTCAACAATACGGTGCATGGTCTTAGCCGGTTTACTCTTGGGCTTGAAGATATGTGTTTAATTCACATGGCGGATGTTCTTCAGTAGCGCTTTCGATGTTTCGCGCCACCCCCAGTCGCTCCTTCTATCGTTTATGATATACCAACGAAACCTGCGTCTGCCACTGAGTGGCAAGGTGGCTGATGATGCGCAGCTCTTAGAGCAAAACAATCTCAAATGGGCCTGGGAAGATGAGCGTGAGGCCTTGCGAAAGGCTATCACGGCGTATGTGCACCGCACAATTCTCCCAGTTGACTCTCTACCGAAAAGCTCCCACACGTTTCAATATCGCGTTCTTCGCGAGAGTAACACTGAGCTGTTTGGTCATAGATTTGGTCATAGCTGTATTTTTGGCTTCTATCCTATTGAGGGGTGTCAAAAAACTTTCGATGATGCGCGTTTGGACTTCCAGGACCTGCAATTCAAAAAAAACTTTCATGTTCATTGGCCCGAGGACCTCATTGCATTACCGGCCTCAAGCGATTCCTCAATTCCAGGCCTGCCGACAAGCAGTAGATTTCCTGTGATTGATAAGCTTCTGTCGAGCGACGAAAACGTATTGTCTCTTCCGCTGAAGCGGCGAACCATTCAAGCGCTCCTTCGGCATCTTGGTTCCGAAGTTCGTCACACTGAGAGTCTCAATTTTGACATAACCGAATTCTTTATCAATCAATCATCGAGTGTTCATACGGATCCGAGTCAACGATTTTTCGAAGGCCGTATGCGGCGCCTCAAGAATGAGTCTGCTCCTCTTGCACGGGATGGGCCTATCCAGGCTCTCATTTCAAGAGGACCAGAAAAATGTTTAGAGGTTGTTGACAGATCTCGTGCTCTATTTTGGACGCGGCTGTTGCGGTTACGAACCTCATTCGATGGTTTGCCGGAAGGTCTGGCGCATCAACTTCAAGAAACCGCCATCGAGCTTGATGGTTGTAAGGGACAGGTAAATTCCGGTGTTTCAGAAGCTGAGGCTAGAAAGCAGATGGAGCTAGAGAGCTCGTTTAAAAGGCTTGTGGACGAGGTCCGCGCTATCCCCGGATTCAAGGATTTCCTGTTACCGAAAACGTATGATATTCTAATGAAGGTCGCATCAGAAGGGCCAGTTGTGGTACTGATGGGAAATTCGTCAACATATGCCGCCCTGCTCATTCGCCAATCTGGTATTGACGCAATTTATTTGTCTACACTCACAGAGAATGTCCTGGAGAACCTGTTGATCGGGATACAACAAGCTAATCGAGAGTCTCGTTCTATTTTACAGGAGGAAGAGTATATCCCAGAACAAGAAAGGGCAGGCAAGCCCAAAATTTCAGCCCGCTCCCTGCCCCGTTATGCAAAGATGCTTAGGGGTTTATGGCAACACATAGCAAAACCAGTTCTCGACCGCTTGGGCGCTACCTCGGTAAGGTTTTACTCCCTCAAATTCTCAAGCTTATCTGAGACATGGTAGAATGCAGATCCGTTGAAGCGCACACGTCTGTGGTGGTGTCCCACTGGTCCCTTTGGATTTCTTCCGCTCCACGCTGCAGGGATAGGTTTCGGAACATCCGACGTCGAAAGTGTTTCAACATATGCTGTTTCTTCTTACACACCAACTATTTCAGCCCTCCTCTCAGCTCGCTCAAAGCCTTCCGCACTTCTTAGCTCACAACTCAAAATACTGGTGTTGGCCCAACCAACAACCAAAGGTCACCAATGACAGTGAACGAAGTAAAGTTCGTTGAACAATTTACCCCTCCCAACCAACTTCTTCGGTTGGGTGAGGCTGGTACACCGCTGACTATTTCTAATTCAAACCGGACTGTAGAAGATGCGACCATTCACCTCGCTCAAGCTTCGATTCTTCATCTTGCTTGTCATGGTCATCAAGACCGAGGTGATCCTCTGAATAGCGGTTTTGAGCTTGAAGATGGGCGGTTGACGCTTGCTAAGTTGATTGGCTGCCAGACGCCCAACGCATTCCTCGCATTTCTTAGTGCTTGCGAGAGCGCATCAAACGACCTGTCAATTCCGGACGAAACTCTTAACCTCGCAAGTGCTATGATTTACGCTGGTGAGTAATATTTCGATCTCACTGTAGAGTAAGTAGCCTTGATAGCCAGCCAGGGTTTCGAAGTGTTATCGGCACAATGTGGTCAGTTTTCAAATACTCACCCGTTCCTCGGACATGTTATAAATATCTGGATTTAGGACGATGGACGATAGAGATGGTCCTGAGATCGCGCGTACAGTTTATGAAGAGTTGTTTAAGGACCCCGATCAAGAAGTGGACCCGAAATTGATACCATACGCACTTGATTTAGCAGTCCGAAGGTTACAAGAGAAAGGGGTTCACCCAAGCCGATGGGCTACATATATTCATCTCGGTGTTTGATTTCCTTCGTTCTTCATTTTTCGCTACTTGGGCATTAGTTTGTGAGGACTACGTAAGGTACTTGACGCGTACAGCTAAACACACTACAATAACGCGCCCAGTGCTATATGCAACGCTTCGGAAACGCTGGCCACACCAGGAAGTACCTACAGCATGGATTGATTCGGAGTGTAGTATCGTAACAACAAACAAGCTACAAATGTCCTACGAGGCAGCTTCCGGATATAACACTTGTGCAACTTTTCAGCTTCAGCATCTGACCAGTCAAAAGATATGCGGTAATTTTCATAGCCGCCGCACCTTCAGGTCTATTTCCTTGATAGGCTCTCCCGCAAAGATACCACGACCTGGTTCTGCTCTCCCTATTATGGCTGCTGTTTCGGTAAGTTCGTCTTCATGCGGCTTGCCTTGCGCGTAGTGATCTACGACAACAATAGGCACACGGCTCCCCACCCTCCCTGGCAATCGTCAAAACGGCCGCTGCGGACTTGTGTTGCGACTCTGACGCTACCGTAATGTGTAGACTATCAGAATTCGTCAGCTATATCATGTTGAGATAGGTGGATGACTTACATCTGTCTACATAAATCAGCAAGCGGTCTATGCGCAGAAGACCTATCCCTAAGCCAAGCGAAACCACACGTCTTCATCATCTTCGCCTTTGCAAAATCTCGTCTAGAGACTGCTGTACGTGGGAGGGCTCTAACGCCGGAAGATCCGAATAGCAAGTATGATCAGTGCACCAGCTTACACCAGCAACCTGTGACTGCACGCGAGGACGGAGCGTTGTAGTGGGGAGGTCAAAGACCCCACATGATATCATGATAACAAAGTGTAGCGCAGGGAGCTAGTGATGCAGAAAAAGTTGGCGGCCCATGGGAGAAAAGGAGGAAGTAGTGCAGAGATTCTAGCCAATAGAGAGGAAACCTGATTTGACGACTGAGACGTTAGAGAGAGGGGTAGAAAAAAGACAGGCAAGGCGTACTGGAATCTCTCTGTACCCTCTCCTACCACGTAAGATCAGGAAACCCTGAACAAGGATGTATGTAGTATAGATGGAGTGCTTAAATACCACACGAGAGGGTTTACGATCAAATATATCTGACGATGTTCTTTCACCCAAAAATTCTATCGATCATAGTCAGTGAAGGCCGTGGATAGAATAGCATAAATACATAATACCACGACGAAGACCTGGCCCTGAATCCGGACGAGAGTGGAAGGCGTGTTGATCAGTCAGACCAACGTTCGTCGTCGACATGACTTGGGGAACTTCCAGAACTTGGCAAGGAGTCCGTAGTTGACCTTGGGCGCGTAGGAAGATACTACCCATCACACCCGTCAACAAATCCAACAATAAAACATACCCAACACGTACGTGGCGAAGTGGCCTTTAAGATCCTAAAGAGTGGTCGTTGGAGTATCGGTGAGGATACGCGACAGAGTCATCTGTCGCTTTTTACCGCCGCCAGGATAATTGTGGGGATGCGAGTAAAGATAACGCGAATGTGATGAATAGGGACCGGTACCGGTGACTTTTGACTCGACAGCGACGTCCACGAATGTGGCATTGCCCGACCGCCGAGGGTGCGTTGGCCTCCGGAGCTCATGTAAGTATTCGTCGCCGTCGTTCGAGTTTTCGAGGATGAGGATTCTTGAACTGCGTTCGAGCACTTGATCGTGGGAAGTTACTTATTAACAGAGACCTACTCAAGTTACATTCACTGCGCACCTTGAAGCGTTGGCAACTGGCACATTGCGACGTAAGGATATTTTTTTTCTCGGGTTGATGAAGGAAAGATAACAAAAAGCAGAAGATACGATAAACATGACAGAACATCATGATCATTCTGAGAATGCCAAGGCAAAGAGCGGTTTACTACTACAAATCGCCGCATTGGAATTGGAAATGGCGCAAACGCAGGCTCTTGTTCTCAAACAACAAGAGGATCATCGACGATTGCGCTCACAATTAAACTCTCTATCCCCGATCAATCAACTTCCATCAGAGATAAAGACTGAGATATTCCACAAAACCTTGGGCAAAGAGTTAACTTACGGAAAAACTCCTCTCTTTTTAGGCAAAATCTGCCAGAGTTTCAGACATTTTGTTTGGTCGACCCCGATTCTTTGGACTACAATACGCCTCTGGCTCAAAAAAGCTCGCTACGAGGCTCAAACCGATCTCCTTCGTGACTGGCTTTCTAGAACTGCAAATTATCCCATCTCCTTTTCTCTTAATCATAACACAATCGAAGGTCTAAAACCATGGAGATCCCATTATCCAGTAAAAATTCTAACTCTACTTGCTTCTGTCTCGCCGCAATGGAAGGAAGTGCGATTCTTATTCCCCCACACCGCGCACGAATGTTTCAACGCCAATTCCGGTGTCGAAAAATCACTACCTCTTCTTACCGCAGCTACTGCTCATTTAAGGCCCGGACAACCCTTAGATTTATCAATGGCCCCACAACTGTCAATCCTTCATCTCAGCAACTTCGGCCTGTCCGATGTGCTGGCCCCCTGGCATCAATTACGGGTGTTATCTGTAGACACCTGTACTGCGAACGAGATCCGTCTAATTCTTTCTCATGCTCCTCAGATAATTCGCTGCACATTCAAAGAAATTGATCCAAAATTGGAGTCAGACTCGGACCCGTTGGATATAAAGTTATTCCGTCAGCCAGTTTCCGTGCTGGAACATCTGGAATATCTCGAGCTTGACTTTTATTGGTTCGACTCTGACATGAGTTGGATTTTAGAGCAAGTCAAATTTCCCTCTCTGCGTGAGGTCTCCCTCGCCGGTCCATTTGGGTTCACGTCTGAAGATGCCTTCCTCTTCCGAATCGTGAAACCATTTCGTTCCTCGAAACTCTTGGAAAGTTTCACTTTCTATAACACAGAGAAGCCCTCAGACAACCGCGTTTTGACTCAGGTTCTCGAAAACATCCCATATGTCAAAAACTTATCCCTTGACTTCTGTGGGGCCGAGGAGTCTTCAGGCGACGAGTTTTTCAACGAAGAACTCCTACGGCGGCTCTACTCTCCTCATGGGGATATTCTCCTCCCCAATCTGCAACACTTCACGTATTGTGGCCCCACTTCTCTCACTCAACACATGCATTTGTTCCGAGATGTCCTTGTGTACAAATTTCGACAGTGCGATTTGCGACTGGTCGAAGTGGACTCTGAACAAATGCCAGTATCTCAGATCCAATCGGTGAATGTGAAGAGTTTCTCTCGCTTTGTTATCAGTCCGGATATACAAGAGGAACTGGACAGCCTTAGACGCGACGGCCTTGAACTTTCCATAACTCATCATACTTAGTTCACGATCGAGTCTCGAGTCCGAGTGCGGATAATCTTAGTTGATCAATAGGGGCAGTTCACACATATCATTGTCCGAAATCAGAGTACAGGACAAGTGCGCTCAGAAAGGAAGCTTGCTATCATCGTTGTTATAGAAGGTAGCCGTAGAACCAATAGTTACGTTCTTCGCGACAGCGACAACTCCCGCAGACGCCAGTGAGCGGTAGTGATCTGGGGAACGTTCTTAGCGTATGTCTCCATTCGCCCTTCATGTCGTCGCCCAAATCAGTCTGTACCTAACCTGGTTGGACGAGATCAACTATGACACCTTCGTGCTTGAGGACTGCACCCTTTCGAGCGAGCCTGTTGAACAGAAATGTTAGCGGAAGTATCAGTAGAACGGACAGTACCGGAATGCTGACATGTTCAAGGCCGCCTTGAACATAGAGTAGGAAAATGGCCACGATCCGCCAAGTTCGAGTGAGCCAAGGACAGATATAACAGTGGCTCATCCGCAAGTGACCCTCTCAGGAGGATAGGTACTTGAGCGCATCCAGTGAAAAGTCACGCTATGTCCAAAGCCTCATAAATGTTGGCCAAACCAGGAAGTACCTCCAGCATGGATTGATTTGAAGTATCGTAACAACGAACAAGCTACAAATGTCCTATGAGGCAGCTTCCGGATACAACTCTCGTGCAACTTTTTCAGCTTCAGCATCCGACCCGTCAAAAAACATGCGGTAGTTTTCATAGCCGCCGCACCTTCAGGTCCGTCCACCAGAGGCTCCGGCTTCTCTTTGTGTGATGTCGTCGACGCTGTGTCTGGAGTCTCAACATTCGAAGATTCTGTGCTCTCAGCCTTCACTGATTCCGTCGATGGAGTGACCATCACGCTGGTAATGTGCATACTATCAGAATTCGTCAGCTAGTTCTTGTATATCATGTTGACATCAGTTGGTGACTTACATCTGTCTGAACACCAGCTTACACCAGCGACCTGTAACTGCACGCGAGGTCGGAGCGTTGAAGTGGGGAGGTCAAAGGCCCTACATGATATCATGATAGCAAAGTGTAGCGCAGGGAGCTAGTGATGCAGGAAGAGCTGGCGGCCCATGGGAGAAAAGGAGGAAGTAGTGCAGAGATCCCAGCCAATGAAGAAGAAAACTCAAAGTGAGTCGGATTTGACGACTTTGGCTGGATGAGACATTAGAGAGAGGTAGAAGAAAGATGGGCAAGGCGTACTGGAATCAAAGTCTCTGTACCCTCTCCTACCAGGTAAGATCAGGAAGCCCTGAACAAAGATGTATGCAGCACAGATGAAGTGCTCAAATACCACACGAGAGGGTTTACGATCAGATGTATCTGACGATATTCTTTCACCCAAAAATTCTATCAATCAAAGTCAGCGAAGTCGCTGGACAGAAGAGCACAAACACACCACGACGAAGAAGTGGCCATGAATCCGGACGAGAGTCGAAGGCGAGTTGATCGGTCAGACCAGCGTTCGTCGTTGACATAACTTGCGGAACTCCCAGAACTTGGCAAGGAATCCAGGGAGGTTATAGTTGACCTTGGGCGCGTCGGAAGATACTACACATTACACCCGTCAGCAAGTCCAACAAATCAAACATATTCAACACGTACGTTGCGAATGACTCGATGTCACAATGAACTTGGCCTTCACAACATTCTTATTGGTATACTCTAGCGGACAATTCCCTCAATCAAGATGGGTAGAGTGGCGTTGAAGATCCTAGAGTGGTTGTTGGAGTCTCGGTGAGGATACGTGACAGAGTCATCTGTCGCTGTTTACTGCCGCCAGGATAATTGTGGGGATGTGAGTGAAGATAACTGCCTTGGGTGTTGTGAATGCGACGGATGGTGACCAGTACGGTAGTTCCGTTGACTTTTGACTGGGGAGCGACGTCTGCGAATGAGTCTGCCATTCCCCGACCACAGAGCGTTGGAATTCGAAGCTCATGAATACGTCGCCGTCGCCCGAGTTGTCAAGGGTCAGGAAATGGATTTCGAACCCAAGATGGTGCTGGAACACGATCGTGGGAACTTTGAAAGAGGACTGCAAACGCGAACAACTGCCACTCAAGCCAGTCATTGACCATATTATTATCACCATTCATTGCAGACCTAGAAGCGCGGTCGTACATTTCAAGGTGAATTTTTTTTTCCTCTCGCGTTAATGAAGGAAATCTGACAACATCAGAAGATACGAGAAACATGCTAGAACGTCTTGATGACTCGCAATGTGATACCGCCAAGACAAAGAACGATTTACTCATACAAATCGCCACTTTAGAATCGGAAATAGCGCAAACACAGGCCGTCCTTCTTAAGCAACAAGAGGAGCATCGAAGGTTGCGCTCACAATTAAATTCTCTGTCCCCGATCAATCAACTTCCAGCAGAGATAAAGACGGAGATATTCCACAGAACCTTGGACGGCGGGTTATTGGAGGGGGAGAAGACTCCCCTCTTTCTCGGCAAAATTTGCCAGAGTTTCAGATATTTCGTTTGGTCGACCCCGATTCTTTGGACTACTATACGCCTCTGGCTAACAAAAGGTCGCTATGAGGCTCAAACTGATCTTCTTCGCGACTGGCTGTCTAGAACTGCAAATTATCCCATCTCCTTTTCTGTTGACAGCACCGAAGCCCTACGCCCATTGAGATCCCGTCCTCCGGTAGAAATTCTAACCTTACTTGGGTCTGTCTCACCGCAATGGAAAGAAGTACGATTCTTATTCCCCAACATGGCTTATCAATGTTTTGACACCAATCGCAGTGTCAAAAAATCATTACCCCTTCTTACCGCTGTTACTGCTTATTTAACAATCGGACGACAGTTGGATTTATCAATGGCCTCACAACTCTCGGTCCTTCATCTTAACAACTTCCGCCTGCCCAGTGTACTAGCCCCGTGGCATCAATTGCGGGAGTTGTCTACAGACACCTGTACCATGGACGAGATTCGCCTAATTTTTGTCAGCGCCCCTCATATAATTCGCTGCACCTTCAATGGAATTGGGATAGAGTTGTCGGAAGATCCGTTGGACATAGAATTATTCCATCAGCAGGTTTCTGTGCTAGAGCATCTGGAATATCTGGAGCTCAACTTTTATGCCCTCGACTCTGAAGTGGGTTGGATTTTAGAGCAAGTCAAATTTCCCTCTTTGCGTGAGGTCTCCCTCGCCGGTCCATTTGGGTCCACATCTGAAGAGGCCTTCCTCTTCCAAATCGTGAAACCATTTCGTTCCTCGGAACTCTTGGAAAGTTTTACTTTCTGTAACACAAAAAAGCTTTCAAACAACCGCGTTTTGACTCAGGTTCTCGAAAACATCCCATTGGTCAAACACTTATCCCTCGACTTCTGTGAGGGGTCTTCAGGCGACGAGTTTTTCAACGAAGAACTCCTACGGCGGCTCTACTCTCCTCATGGGGATATTCTCCTCCCCAATCTGCAACACTTCACGTATTGTGGCCCCACGTCTCTCACTCAACACATGCATTTGTTCCGAGATGTCCTTGTGTACAGATTTCGACAGTGCGATTTGCGACTTGTCGGACTGGACTCTGAACAAAGCACAGTATCTCAGATCCAATCGGTGAATGTGACGAGTTTCTCTCACTTTGTTATCAGTCCAGATATACAGGAGGAATTGGACACCCTTAGACGCGACGGCCTTGAAATTTCCATAACATTCGAGTCCGAGTAGGAATGTTGACTGGGGCAGTTTAGTACATGGATCATTGGCTTGAATTAAAGTACAGGTCAAGTGTGCGTAGAATCAATAGTTACGTTCTTCCGGGCTGCCAGAACTCCCGCAAACGATTGAGAGGGCAGTGATTGAATTGGTAGGCCAGGGATACTTCGACATTTGGAAGCGTTCAAGTTGGTATTTATATTCTTAGTAAAAGGCCGTCAAAGTATCCGGTGTTTGCCCGATGCCCAAGGTCAACTCCACTTTGGGTGAGTCGATAATTCTAGGAGCTACATTGTATAGCCAAGACTCGGAGGCGTGAAAAATGGGTAAATATACAATGACTCGACGTTATTGTATCGCGACTTTCACGTATGTAGATCGGAGAGCAATCACGAGCAGTTGGTAAGTGCTGCCGTCAGTTTACGTCAACGTGTACATATCAATGATACACGCTTTGCTGCCATCATACTGGTAGAGGGGAACCGTAGCGTGTTCGCGACTTCCACAACGCCCGCAGATGATTGGGCAATGGTGATCTGGGGAACACTTGGAGCGTACCTCTCCAGCCACTCCTTGCACGGATCAACCTGGGTGAATAAGCACGATGGTAGTCCCATCATTTATGAGGACCGCGCCCGCAGGCAAGCCTGGTCAGTAAAAACGTTAATGTACCAGGAGGAATGATGAAAACGAAGAAAGGGACCTACTTGTTCAAGGCCACTTTGGAGATAGAGTACGAGTAGCCAATTTAAGGCCATGACCCGCTGGTCTCGAGCGAGCCGAGGATAGGTGTGAATAGACGTGACCTTCACGCGAGGTTGAAGCGAGAATGTCAAGGACACTACAGGATAAGAAAGTATAGCGTAGGGAAGTAGTGATGCAGGAAGGGCTGGCGGCCCATGGGGAAAAAGGGGAGTAGTGCAGAGGCCCCAGCCTATGAACAGTAAACCTCAAAGTGAGTCGCATTTCACGACTTTGGCTGGATGAGACGTTAGAGAGGGGGGTGAAAGGAAGATAGACAAGGCGTACTAGAATCGAATTCTCTGAATCCTCTCTTAGCACGTGAATCAGGAAGCCCCAAAAAAGGATGGACGCAACCACAGGTACCACACGAGAGGGTTTCCGATCAAATAGACCTGACGATGTTCCTTCACCCAGAAACTCTAATGATAATAGTCAGCAATGGCCGTGTATAGAAGAGCAAAAACGCACAATACAACGACAGGGAAGTGGCCATGGATCCGGATGAGAGTCCAAGGCGTGTCGATCAGGGAGACCAACGTTCGTTGTTGACATCACAGAACTTGGCAAGGAATACTAGTTGCTTGTAGTTGACCTTGAGCGCACTACGCATCATATCCGTCAGAAAGTCCAACAAATCAGACATATAACACGCACATTGTAAATGCCTCGATGTCTCCATGAACTACAATGGAGGATCCCCCCAATTGAAATGGGGGTGAAGATCCTAAAGTCATTGTCAGGTTTTCGGTGTACATGACAGAGTGATCCGTTGCTGTTTACTGCGATCAGGATAAATTGTGGGGATGCGAGTGAAGATAACCACCTTGCGCGTTGCGAACGTGATGAATAGGGACCGGTACCGGTGACTTTTGACTCAACAGTGACGTCCACGAATGTGGCATTGCCCGACCGCCGAGGGTGCGTTGGCCTTCGGAGCTCGGAAGTCATAGGCTGTGGCATGATGCCCGCATCTTGCTCTCGAAGCTGTTAATCAAGTAGTCGAGACTGTTGGGAAGGAGCGTTCCAACTTCCTCCGCGGCTTTCTTGATGCTCGCGACGTCGGTAACGTTAAGCTCGACGAGAGCGAGCCGGGTCTTGTGGTATTTCGAGGCGAGCTCCAGAAGGCTTTTGGCGCCCATATCGCGTGCAGTGGCGATGAAGAAGTTATTCTCTTCTTTCAACTGATAAAATAGGTTAGTCAGGGGAAAGGCGCACGTAAACAATGCTGAGGCCAATACCCCTGGTACCGGTGATTAACCAGGAAGGCATGTTGTAATTGGAGATGTTGTTGGGCTGTGATCGGATGCATTGAATGTTGAAGGGGTTGGATTGGAGGGTTTATAAAGCTGAAAACATTGTCGCAGCTGACGAAGACATTCACCTGCTGGCCTTGATGTACATGATACCACGGAGCGCATTGTATGCATGTTTCCTGAACAAATTGTATTGAGGTTGAAAGGATTCCAGAAGACACATAGCTCGTCGATCGATGCCACGAGAATTTCACGAAAGAGTTCTAGGGGAAGAGTATTAAGAGAGGAGTGAGGAATATGCTCATTATAGCGCTGGCATTGTAGGTCGCTGAGAGGTTGTCATCCAGCGTGAAGTCCCTGAGCCTGATCATGAAATATGCGTGTAACTTGGGCAAGTGTAAGGTCTGGCAGGTCAGAACAGCATTTAGATGCCGAGGGGTCTTTCGGTGGTGTATCTTGATGCTGGCCACGGACTGATTCAGACTGATACTCCGATGCTGTTCTTCTCTGTTCTTCAGGATTTGAGCCTTCGGAGCAAAGCTGCACGATGTGTTGGAAACTCTGACAACACGTGTTTGTTCATCAATTGCTCTCGCACAAGCCACCATGACTCTGTTACCGACCATATCATCATTCATCGCGCACCTTGAAACGGTTGCGCATTGCGATGTAGGATCGTTTTTTCTCTCGACTTAATGAAAGAAATCTAACAAAAAACAGAAGATACGAGTAACATGACAGAACATCATGAACATTCCAAGGCAAAGAGCGGTTTACTACTACAAATCATTAGAATCGGAAATGGCGCAAACGCAGGCCATTCTTCTTGAACAGCAAGAGGAGCGTCGACGATTGCGCTCACAATTAAACGATCTATCCCCAATCAATCAACTTCCAGCAGAGATAAAGACGGAGATATTCTACACAACCTTGGGCCCGCTAGCTGTCGGCAACTTAGCTGAGGAGGAAGGCAAAACCCCCCTCTTCCTGGGCAAAATTTGCCAGAGTTTCAGGTCTTTCGTTTGGTCGACCCCAATTCTTTGGACTACTATACGCCTCTGGCTAACAAAAGCTCGCTACGAGGCTCAAACCGACCTTCTTCGGGATTGGCTTTCTAGAACTGCAAATTATCCCATCTCCTTTTCTCTTAACAGAACCGAAGTTCTAATGACATGGAGATCCCATCCTCCGGTAAAAATTCTAACTTTACTTGGGTCTGTCTCGCCGCAACGGAAAGAAGTATGATTCTTATTCCCCGACATCGCGTGTCAATGTTTTGACACCAATCGTGGTGTCAAAAAATCATTACCCCTTCTTACCACTGCTACTGCTCATTTGACATTCAGACAACCGATAAATTTATCATTGGCCCCACTACTCTCAGTCCTTCATCTTCACAACTTCAGCCTGCCCGATGTACTAGCCCCGTGGCATCAATTGCGGGAGTTATCTATAGACGCCTGTACCATGGACGACATCCATCTAATTTTTTCCAATGCCCCTCAGATAATCTGCTGCACCTTCATCAGGATTGATCCAGAGTGGTCGGAGGATCCCTTGGTTATAGAATTATTCCATCAGCAGGTTTCCGTGCTAGAACATCTGGAATATCTCGAGCTCCACTTTCTTGCCTTCGATTCTGAAGTGAGTTGGATCTTAGAGCAAGTCAAATTTCCCTCTTTGCGTGAGGTCTCCCTCGCCGGTTCATTTGGGTCCACGTCTGAAGAGGCCTTCCTCTCCCAAATCGTGAAACCATTTCGTTCCTCAAAACTCTTGGAAAGTTTCACTTTCTATAACACAGAGAAGCCCTCAGACGACCGCGTTTTGACTCAGGTTCTCGAAAACATCCCATATGTCAAAAACTTATCCGTCGACTTCTGTGAGGAGTCTTCAGGCGACGAGTTTTTCAACGAAGAACTCCTACAGCGGCTCTACTCTCCTCATGGGGATATTCTCCTCCCCAATCTGCAACACTTCACGTATTGTGGCCCCACTTCTCTCACTCAACACATGCATTTATTCCGAGATGTCCTTGTGTACAGATTTCGACAGTGCGATTTGCGACTGGTCGAAGTGGACTCTGAACAAATGCCAGTATCTCAGATCCAATCGGTGAATGTGAAGAGTTTCTCTCACTTTGTTATCAGTCCGGATATACAAGAGGAACTGGACAGCCTTAGACGCGACGGCCTTGAACTTTCCATAACTCAGCATACCTAGTTCACAATCGAGTTTCGAGTCCGAGTGCGGATAATCTTAGTTGATCAATGGGGGCAGTTCACACATATCATTGTCCGAAATCAGAGTACAGGTCAAGTGCGCTTAGAAAGGAAGTTTGCTACCATCGTAGTTATAGAAGGTAGCCGTGGAATCAATAGTTACGTTCTTCGCGACAGCAACAACTCCCGCAGACGACTGAGCGGTAGTGATCTGGGGAACGTTCTTAGCGTACGTCTCCATCCACTCCTTGATCTCATCGCCCAAGTCGGTCTGTACCCAACCTGGGTGGACCAGAGCAACTGTAACGCCTTCGTGCTTGAGGACTGCACCCCACTTTCGAGCCAGCCTGTTGAACAGAAACGTCAGAGGAAGTATAAATAAAACGGAGAGTGGACGGCAATCCTGACATGTTCAAGGCCGCCTTGGAGATAGAGTAGGAGTTGGTGATAAATGGCCACGAGCCGCCAAGTTCAAGGGAGCCCAGGACAGATGTCAAGAAGATGATCTTCTTCACGGCGGACTTCTTCACCAGGGGCAAGAACGCGGAAGTCACTTGAATAACGGCAATGGTGCTGAAGCTGAGTTCGTCTGCGAATAGCTTCAAGTCACTACATTAATGTAGCGTTAGCATTAAACATAGAAACGGTCAGTACAAGGAGCGCACAGGTCCTCGAAGGAAGTCATGGGCTGCGGCATGATGCCCGCATTGTTGATCAAGTAGTCGAGACCGCTGGGAAGGAGCGTTCCAACTTCCTCAGCGGCATTCTTGATGCTCGCGACGTCGGTGACGTTGAGCTCGACGAGAGCGAGGCGGGTCTTGGGGTATTTTGCGGCGAGCTCTTGGAGGCCTTTGGCGCTGAGATCCCGCGCGGTGGCGATGACGAAGTTATCCTCCTCTTTCAACTAGAAATGATATATTAGTCTGGGGAAGGCGCACGTAAAGTGGTGGTGAGGACGTACGAGATCGCTGACAATGCTGAGGCCAATACCCCTGCTTGCACCAGTGATTAACCAGGAAGACATGTTGTTATTGGACATGTGATCGGATGTGTTGAATGCTGAATGGGTTGGATTGGAGGGTTTATAAAGCCAAAATGATGTCGAAGCTGACGAAGACATAGCGCTGGCCAAAAGCACCGATTGTATCAGTCGGCCAGGGATACTTCAACGTAGGAAGCGTTGGTAAGTATTTTCTTAGTAAAAGACCATCGAAGTATTTGGTGTTTGCCCGATGCCCGAGGTCGATTCCGTTTTGAGTGAGTCAATAGTTCTAGCCTTTCCAATCGGTCAGTATACATCCAAGAGGCCTGAAAATTGATCTTGATCATCCGCAGAGGACGCGTTGCCCGACCACCTTCACTCCTGGCCCTTGCAACGAGTTAGAGCAGACTGGACATCGACGTGTAGTTAGTTGCCGAAAAGGAGACGCTTTTTTCGCGTATACCTATAGGTACAAGCCATCCATGGCACCCATTTATTATTTCGTCTAGAAAAAGTCATCCATACATGAGTGTCAGTGTCAGAGAGACTAGGCAAATACCAGTGCACCGAGCCTAGGTGCTGCTCAAACGAAAAGATTCTTTGGATAGGCTCATCGTTGGAGGGCTCCTTGCTTGATTTTTACGACAACACGATAGCCAAAGGTGCTTTACTGCGTGGCGGCATTGGGGGCGTTGGGGCAAGAGTGCAAGAGCACGTGTGACAACCGTAATTTTATCGTCGGCGCTCAGCCGACGCGTCGGTCGGCGAAATGATCTATCATCCCCGGACCACAACATGCAACTCCAACGCCAACCTTGCACCCACCGCACTCGCTACGAACGACAGCGATGAGGAGCCTTCACCGCTGTCTCCAAAACTTTCCGCGAACGCTGTTCATCAGTTCAATGGGCCCAACCGCCCCAGCGGTATCATCTGAGCAGGACCCATCGACAGCGGAGAAGCCCCTCTATGGCACGGTTGCCTCACACCGTAGCTACATCTTCCTACGCTCTCCCATGCCACCTACCGAGTTCCCCTCGAGAATGACGACGCCTCTGCAGCGCACTTTACAACTACGCGCATCGAAGTGGGGCGGGATCGTCAATTTTTCGTGGTCCGAAGGAGAGGATCACAGTGTGGACGCGCCGCAGTACGCCACTGCATTTTCGGCCTTGGGTGGGCGTTTGGATCTCGAAAACCTTGTGTTGGAAGACATGGACAGTGTGGATGCCGTGTTGAGGGAACACGCCGAGGGTCTGCATCCGAGTCGCCCTCATGAGGACACAGAGATTTGTCTGTATGTGTGTACGCACGGTGAGCGAGATTGTAGGTGCGGTGACATGGGTCAGAAGGTTGTTAGTGCTTTAAAGAAGGAAGTGAAGGAGAGGGGGGTAAGCGCGGACAGGGTGAGGATTGGGGAGGTGGGGCATGTTGGTGGGCACCAGTGCGTATTGAATATCTATTCTCCTCATTCTTTCGTTCTCTGATTTCGAGGGTTTCCCTTATGCAGATACGCTGCGAACGTTCTAGTTTTTCCGCATGGCGAATGGCACGTCCGCATGTTGCTTTTCTTTGTTCCAGTGTCTGACTTTCATATTTACTTGCAGGTTGGGACGGGTAACACCAGAGACTGTCCCCGACTTACTCACCGCCGTCCTTGCGAGCCCCAGGAGGCCTTTCACCCTTTCAGATCCTCCTTTGCTTAGAGATCATTGGAGGGGACGCACA
The DNA here is from genome assembly GCA_018417955.1 of Laccaria trichodermophora. NCBI lineage: Eukaryota > Fungi > Basidiomycota > Agaricomycetes > Agaricales > Hydnangiaceae > Laccaria > Laccaria trichodermophora. The sequence continues at coordinate 236,714 of JACTVC010000025.1, read as the reverse complement.
GGGTTGGGGAAGGAGGAACAGGTAGCGTTCTTTGAGAAATAATGCTTGGCTTATGGTGTTGTTCATGGGAGAACTACGCAAAATGGGGCGTGCATTTCCTCGTTGCCGTATACATCATGGCTTTTCTCTCGAAAACTGTCTAGTTGAGATTCAGATTGTGAAGCATCCCTTTGACCTTTTTCATTATTATTTGGACTCTGTCCCATCTAGATCGCTTCTCTTACAGTTACATTCAGCGGGTCGATGGCGTAGTTGGTTATCGCATCTGTCTAACATTCATCAACTATGTTGTAGGACACAGAAGGTCCTCAGTTCGAACCTGGGTCGACTCATTCTTTTTGCGGTGATCGACCAGAGTTTGTTCAAAGTTTGTTGTTTGCAACTTTCCTTTTTACTTGCTGGTATTCCTTCGTCGGCGGTTCCTGAGCCTATCACAAGTTCATTGTACTGCTATCTGGAAATTCCCACACCGGTCAACCGACCTCACTCATGATCGATTGATCAATGACAGATCATGGCGAGCCTCCGCTTGAACGGAAACCTTTTGTATGTCACTGTCGGCATTTTGAAATCACCTCTCTTGCCAAAAGATCTATATTCAAACCCACAGAACCCAGCCGAAGTCATCGACACGGCATGTATCGGCGGAAGACGATGGTATATTCTGGTCTGATCTTTTCAAGCTCAGAGATACCATTATTGCGAGTCGCCCTATTTAACCAGCCTCCGTGTCAATTTGAAGTTACAGGACCACTTCCTTCGTCTCACAACGTACTACAACACATATACTTGCCATGGAGACGTTGGCCACTTGCATACCTCGCTGTCGCGGGCTTGCTGTTTTGTTTATGGCATCTGAGAACTTTGTGACGAGGAAACGAAATCTCAAGCGGATTCCCCATCCCCAGGGTTCAAAGGGCCTTCCCATTCTGAAAGCTTTGTTGGACGTTCCCGCACTAAGCGATAAACCTTGGTTTAGTGGTGTACGACAAATGGTTCTAGAAATATGGTGAGTTCTGCTTTGTACTAAACGTTTGCGGCTCACGATTGACCGATTCTTTACTGGCAGCTCGCTGATAGGCGCTGCTGCCTTACGGCATTGTACATATGGGGTGACAACGCCAAGCAGTTCACTAGAGCGCCTTCGTCCACCTACCCTAGCGAAAGAAAGAAACGCAAGCATGCTTCTGCGTAACGCTCGACATTTTTAGTATGCATCGCATCCAACGGCGTGCTATCTCGAGGATTATAGAATAGACACAGGTGTGAGACTCGATCCAGCGGTTGGGAATAGGATCGGCAGCCGGAGGTGAGTGTTTTGACCTGAGGCATGAGATTGTCATTGACAGACGCATATGGGCTCTGCTGTGCCACAAGGTGGCCCCGTCTATCTAAGCGCCGGTGGATAAACTTGGACTATCCAGACGAAAGTGAAGGCAGATAGCAGCAAGTTCTTGTCGTACGTGTTTTAATCTCGGCAAACCGGGAAACAAATAGTGATATGTTGCACCTCTAAGGTCGCTGAGTCACTTACTCGTGGGCTCTGATTGAGCCGCCTCATTCAAAATCTCTCAGAAGTAGTTGATTTCGGCACTGACAGAACATGATCTGAACGCCCAACATGAAGTCTAGTTGGTCGACAGCTTACAATGAACGTTTGTGTACTAGCCTTATTAAAGTAAGTAAACTCCCACTCCCACAGTACAAGAAGATTTGACGTGACTTGACCCAGCGTCATGTCGCCGTTTTCCCCAGCCCAGCGAAACCCAGCCAGTCCCAACACTCCGTAAATTGGCACTTCCTTAAATTTGGTATCGCTGCCAAAGGTTCATAACTCACTGATCTATGCTGGAATAAAGCTCTCGTTGATACACGCGCGCCAGTCCTGACATCGACTGTAAGGCTCCGTCTTACTGACGGATTTACCGGAAGTGATAAGGAGTACCCTGACCAGCACCTGATTTTCCGAACCCGGGATATGTGTCGACCATATTTAACTAAATTGACGTGACGACTCGGAGCACCAGGTGAAGCAATCACTGCCCCCTGGCTGCACTCACAGTGCAACCATCATGTACGACATACCTGCTTCAGGCTTTCCCGGCACTGCAGTGATGGAAACGATCCAGTTTCATCCATACCTCACTGTCGCAGGCTTGCTGTTGGGTCTATGGGGCTTGAAGCATCTTGGAGCGAAGAAGCAAAATCCCAAGCACCTTCCACGTCCGCCCGGTCCCAAAGGACTCCCCACTCTGGGTGCCGTGTTGGAAGTGCCGTCAATGGGCGATAAACCATGGCTGGCTTACGATAAATTGTTCAAGAAATGTGGTGTGCCCTGCATTAAGATCTGGCTCGTGCATAATTCTTTTACCAGGCGACATCGTATACTTTGAGGTTGTCGGCCAACCATTTCTAGCTTTGGGATCTTTGGAAAGAGTAAATGATATATTAGACAAGAAATCCTCAAATTACTCAGACAGGCTGAGCATGCCTATGCTGAGGCTGTACGTTGTCCAAGTCTTTTTTTTGCAGCAACCTGAATTGCTACATAGGATGGGTTGGGGCTACGATATACCAAACATGCCTTACGGGACTATGTGGCGAAGGCACCGCCGTGCATTTCACGAGCATTTTCATGCGAACGCCGCGCATAAATATCTACCGACCCAGGCGAAAGAAACTCAAGCCCTACTCCGTCGGCTTCTCACGACGCCGCAAAATTTTATGCATCACATACGACAGTAAGCCATGATCATTCGTATTCAATAGCCTGGCCAATGTTTTCCCAGCACTTTTGCATCGACTATTATGAGTATCTCTTACGGCCTGCCAGTTCTGGAGTCCAACGACCCGTATATCACTTTGGCTGAGGAGGCCCTGCGAGGTGTTGCCGAGGCTGGCATTCCGGGGACTTTCTTGGTGGATCTTTTCCCATTCTTGAAATATGTGCCAAGCTGGTTTCCGGGTGCTGGTTTCAAGCGGAAGGCTGCTCACTATGCCGGCATAAATGCTGAAGTTGTGAATCAACCTCTAAAAATCGTGCAAAGAAAATTGGTAAGCCCTTAGTTCCACATCACCAGCTACAAATTGAACAGGCTAAACATCGTATCTTCGCTGCGATAGCATACATTGGTGAGCAATCATATTTTTGGATCTGACTTCACATTTTAATCACTTGGAAAATAGCTGGAGCCGATACTGTTTGTCCTATTTTCTTCGAAATTTCTTTTGACACGGCTCACTCTCAATCAGACGGTATCAACCACTCAAACTTTTTTTTTGGCCATGGCAATGTATCCGGAAGCCTTGCGAAAGGCCAGGCGGAAATCGATGCAGTCGTCGGAGCAAACCGCCTTCCGGACTTCAACGACCGCCCTTACTTGCCGTACGTAAATGCAATAATCAAGGAAACGATGCGTTGGAAATTGGTTCTTCCCCTTGGTAAGAGGTTTTTCAATGTCCTCAAATCCTCCTCCAGTTATTCATCATGGCAGGTTTTGCACACATGTCTACTGAGGATGATGAATATGATGGGTACTTTATTCCGAAAGGTACTGTTGTCATTGGAGCTGCATGGTGCATTTTTCGCCTATGTGAAAATTCTTTTAGTATTGAAAACTTGTGTATAGGTCAATTTTGCACGATCCCGAAGTATTTGAAGCCCCTGAAGAATTCAGGCCGGAGCGCTACCTCAAAGACGGTCAAATAGACCCAAGCGTTAGGGATCCAGTCGTCGCCGCTTTCGGGTTCGGCAGAAGGTGAGTGAAAAAATGGCATTGAAATGATTCATTCATAGCCGGGTTCTACTAGGATGTGTCCTGGCAGGTACCTAAGCGATAATTCTCTATATTCTATCGTTTCGTCTGTCTTGGCGGTGTATAATATCAAGGCGCCAGTTGATGGAACCGGAAGGCCTGAACAGATTGACGTGAATTACACAAGTGGGCTTCTGTCGTATGTGATCTTTCTATAGAGTCCACTAGTATGTGTTCATTCCTCGATAGATATCCCCTACCTTTCAACTGCACAATCGAGCCACGCTCCGAAGCTGCTGAATCTCTGATACGAGGCCTCAGTGATTCTCTTATATAAAGCCGTGACCACGCCATTTTGACTGAGTAAGAACTGTAACATTCCGATCTAGTTATTTTGCCAGTACTTGTACAGCTGTTCGCCATAAGGTCGAAGACGGAGCCGTAGCTGAGGGTATAGAGAACTTACGCCAGACGGTGAGTACGTTTGAAAATATGCCCCATCTTTTTAGGACAGCTGCTAGTCATCACCTTGTGCTACTTGGCTTGAGCTTGAACCTTGATTCTTTTCTTCGCATCTTTCTTCGAACTATCAAAATCTTGCTTAGCTGAGAGATAACGAAAGAATTATTGTGAGGTGAGCTATGCAAAGTGTACTGACTGACCGACGATATTGAGAAATGGAATTTTACCAGCCTCATAAGAGAGAAGTTTTATGACCTCTTCTACAGGGAATTCGCTCCTCTCAGATTTGTCTTTGATTAAGTTGGTACCGTCAAAGATCTGCGGGAAGCACTGTAACCATAAAGCGCATCTACATTGAAAATGCACGAAACGTACCCCGAAGTGCAGGTAAAAATAGTTTTCTCTAAAGGGGGAAGGGAGGTCGTTGAAAAGTGAAAAGTGCTCATAGATGGCAAGCTCCTTCGTCCATCCTGGGATAGCATGTCTATCACCAAATGGATCCATTATCCGCCTCACGATAAATCTGACTCAATAAGCATTGAGAGTAAAACATGAACTTATGAGTCTGAGGGCCTCACGTTATGGGCAGTAGGAGCTCCTCTCGGTAACCCACAACTTTCAATTGTTGAGAGGGAACAGTAATTTCAGGAGTCGACGTACAATGGTGGGTGAAGCCAAACTGGTTCATTAGCTTCCAGTCTGGCAGGCCCCAGGACCCATAGTCTCCCCATGTGCGCATATCAAATACTCGATGATTAAAATATGATTCATGATATTCAAGGACCGTCGGCCATTCGTAGACGTTAATAAGATCCCGCAGGTGGTTGAGGTATCGAAAGAAGACGAGGTTGATTGCCGAATAGGTGAGATATTCACTCAAGATGGCAAAGTAGACGTGAAGGGGGTGTAGAACGGCACCAGGGTTCTTGTACAATGAGGCTTCTCTCAGATCCTCTTTCGACGTGGACTGTGGTCGCAGTTTGTACAGGTCCCGCGCCAAGAGTTGATGGTTGATTATGCATTCAATTAGCTTTTCCTCGACATTGACGAAGGTTGCACATAAAATGGGTAGCGCTTTCGCTGGAGGCAAAGGAGTTGCCATGAGGTCAGGAGATGGAAGTGTGAGATGTCGTTGACTGAGATCTGAGACGCGACAACTTTGGAAGTTCACACGATGACACACGACTTTTTCCCGTCACCTCAACTTTTGGATGGAAATCCCCATGACTTCCGCCTTTGCTTCAGTCCCAAAAAAATGTATGACATCCATCATTACGCATAATTTCAATGCAGGCGACCTCTACAAGTTGTGTTTACCAGCTGACCCGAAACAAGCGGAGGAACTGAAAGCCGAGCCGTACAAAACACCCAATGCCGTCCTGGTGCCCCTCCAGGTCTACTTTGCAATTCTTTCTTCGTTCGTCTCTTCTCCCGACGTACCCCTTCAACTTTTTTGGTATCTGGATCACCTGCAGCACCTTGTCGACGAGTACCAATGGGAAGGCGTCCTGGCGTATCACACACTTTTCTTCACCGAACGTGTGCGAGAGATGAAATATAGCAACTGTTACTCCGGTTGGGGTGCTCCACGCTATGGGTTTATGAGCTGTCTTAAACCTGAAGACCCGCTTTCGCCGTCCAAAACAATTCCTACTCTGCAGCTTGAGAGCCGTAGATTAATTCGTCAGGACGGCTGCTGGGGAGATTACTATCACTACCCCATTACTCCAATAACGTGAGTAGAACTTCTGCTGAATACTTGACCTGAACTCCCTTTCCCCAGTATTGTGACACGACGAACGACAGGCAATCCTTTGGCTAAGGATCTCAAATTCCAGATGCACACCAAGCATAGCGGAATTTGGGAATCTTTTGCAATGGAACGAGAATCTTCGAAGCATCATGGACAACTTGTAGTATGTCTCCGTTCTTTCCTATCGAATTACCCCCTTCTGAAGCGCTTTAGGCACTTCATGACGGTAAAATGATTGAACCGCGAAAGCCAAATTCTACGTTATACGTGGAAGATCTCGCCAAAGCGCTCTCCTATGAGGGCGGCGAATACCCATTCTTGACTCTGACCAGTGAGTAATGATTTATCTCAATTGTCCATTTAAATCTTACGCTTCGAGGTCAGCGCGCCGTGAATACGAAGAGGCAACAGCGTGGGTTCAAAAAGCCCGTCTTGAGGCAGAAAAACATCAACGCCGCTCAGCTCGAGTTTCTGCGTTCAAAAGTCTTCTTCCACATGCGTTCAATATCTTTGCTCCGTCGAATTCCCGCGTTCGTAGTGGGTCTCCTGACACCTTGGTTGGGCAAGAGCATAACGAATCAACAAGCGCTAGAGATAAGGACGAGGATCAGGGGGATTCCGCTCAAGCGACGACATGAATTTTTATATCTTACGACACAGCGTTGTATTTCAAGAAGACTTCAAAATATTTGAGTGCATCTCTCAGCCTCGTTCCCCTATTTCTCTCTCCGTCGAAATTAGCTCCCTGGATCTGGAAAGTCAATTCTCTCCTAAATCTTAACACGGCTATTCCCATGTTTTCATAACGCTCACGGCTCAAATAAGCTTGCCTAGAAGCATGCAATTGACAAGACATAGTCTCGTCCCTGCCGCCCAATTTCATCTCATCGACAATTTCTATATCTGGACCACTCGTGATTTCAAGGTCATCTCATCAAGGTGCATGTTTTTAATATCGCGCATGTCGCTTCCAGAAGGAAACTTTGCGCCAGATGTGCAAAGGGTCTTTATACGCATCACATGAACCAATAAGTTGTCAAACGTGCAACGTAGATGAGATGAGAGACCTCCGCGCACACAAAACGCGTTTTTCGCGTCGATAAGGAGATGGGGTCTAGAAGTACTAGTACTTCATGAATATGTAGATTGTGATTCAAAGGATGACTGACATTTACGTTGGACGAAGATCATCGCTTGATAACTTAACCTCTGGATCGATAGATAGTACCTCGTCCAGAAAGCTAATGGGTTCATTTCCCGCGCTTCGACAATCCGATTCAACGAGTCCCGCAAGAATATGGCGGAGATGAAGAGAGGGCCTTTATCGGGGGCCGTTAGTCGTTGAAGTAACTCAAAGTCTGGGAATAAACTTCGCCATAGATTCACCAACTCGACTGTCAAAGTCGTTATCGCGTTAATAATAATCAGAAGGCGAACATCAAGCTCACAATTCGAGATGATGGTGACTCTAATCCGTCTTCCAGCAAGCCTGGGGAATGTTTGTCACAGTAAACGAGGCTCAAGCACTGTGGCGTGTCCTTCCCATATCATGTGTCGAGAGGGGGGCGCATGTGGTGCTTGGTGATATCATAGACACCCGTCTGGTCGTAGTTGCCTTTTACAGCTCGGCAAAGGGGTCCTCGTAACGCGTGTTAGTGAAAAAAACCAACGGCCATCAGCAAGCATTTAAATAAACCCTAGGAGGGCTCGGGATTCTTGACGCTTTGCAACAGAGCCAGACAATAAGTCTACTTGCCTCGAGGCATGATGATCGGAAGATAGGACCCGCATCCCGCTTTTCATGTAGTACAGTGCGGTGTAAGGCCTTGATAGAACCCAACTCGGCTCAGAGTCGGCTGATTGATATGATAGACGTTATCTTTTATGTTGAGCCTCGTTTATGACAAGGGAATCAGGGAGGTGTTGTCCTGGCCAATTCATGGCTCACGGATGGGTTGTAGCGAAACAAGCTCAGGTTAAAGCTTCGGTGTGAGAGGGTTGGATTTAATCTGTAGATCTGCAGCGAGGTACGGGTTGGTGCGGGAAGCGCATCTTCGAAGCGTCACAACGTGCCGACCACGATCGATACAGAAATCGTCATCGACACCCAAGACTTCTAGGAACACTGCGATCTCAAGATCTACGGAACGTCAAAAATAGAGCGACCCTTGTAATAGGTCCTGGAATTATTGGTGAGGCGGGAGAAGGACGAACTTAAGTAGTCGGCGCGAAAGTACGGTTGGAGACTTGTTGCCTAGCCGCAGGGCGGCCCCTCCACGCCTCGCCCTTTGATGTCTTATCGTACCGTTTCCGTTCAAATGTGTCCAGGATTACCAGCGATTATCAATTTGAATCTGGAATGCGATGGGAGAATGACCCATAAAAAAGCAGATCATTCATCACATCCGCTATGGGTAGGTCAATAGGACGGACTGAACGGCCACTCAGAGTGAATTGAGGTGAATTGACCATCAGTGCAATCCGAGATCATAGATAGGCGATCGTTTCTCCTCTTAACGGGAGCGTCACTTTCCAGGAGCATATTCACCGAGCAGGACGTTGTCGCGGAGATGACGCGGGACGTGGGGACATCGATAGAGAAGTGGTGCGTGCGCAGTGAATCCTCTGCAAGCAAATTGGAGAAATTATCCAGCTTTGATAAATTCAGAGAAATATGAGAGATCTTGAAGAAATCGGGCGCTGAAGCACATGGAGGGCAAAGGGTTCTGCTTCTTTCAATTTGCTTGTAGTAAAACCAGAAAAACCCGTAAAAATTTGAAATGTTGTAGAACTCCGGAAAATCCCCAGTTGCGGCCTGCGCGTGAGCGTATCGAGAAAATGGGCAGAGGGGATGAGTGGAGATGAATGCTCCTGATCGGATGCTCGGGGAGTGGGAGAAAATAATCTCCCACGGCTCGCGGACACAAAACGTTTCAACAATGGTGGCATCAAGCAGCATCAACCGCGCATGGCGATGAGGTGGGCCCCGATATCAACGCCAGGTGATATTCGTGTGACTCGCGCTCGATGAAACACGAGGTGTGTTGCCGAGAACCCTGAGTAAAAAAAAAAAGCCCTAACCCTAGTACACGCGCCAAAGTTCGGTTGGAGATTTGGATTTCTGGATTGGCCTCGTTGCAGAAGTGCTTTTTGCAAGGGTCAGTGGAGGGATGAAAAGCACATGTATAGATGAATGAACTGGAGATGACGGGATAGGAAATTAGACTGGACCAAGACTGGAGTGACGCCTGGTGACAGCTTAGTGACGGTTTGCGATCAGATACGTAAGCAAGTTATATTATAGGCAGTGTCTTCCATTTTAGGGCTTACGTCCTTTGTCCTATTTATCATCATCCTTCAGGTGAAGCGAGAATTTTTCCCCTTCGCCCTATTACTTTTTCTCTTCCTCCACCCTAGGGGTGCTTTCAACTGGCTGGTCTAATGCTCACTCTAATCCACGGATCTTCCTGCGACGTCTGCGCTGAGGAATATGGCGCGCAACGTCTGCCCCATTCCATTCCCTGTGGTAAGTTTTTTTTTTCTGTGAGAAAGTTTTTTTTTCTCACTTTTTTTTCGGTGGCGAACAGGCCACGTCCTGTGCGCGAGTTGTTGCACGACCATAGTTGAAAAAACTTCCCCCCGGCTTTCACCTGTCTGTCCTTTTTGCCGCATAAACTTCAACGGCGATGACATCCGGCTCATTCGGATGGATTTCACAACGAGTGGTTGGAGTACGCCTAGACGCTTACCCACTGTTGAGTCGCAATATAGTGATCTCACCAGTGAGTTTTTGGCGAGGAGGACTGAACGACTCTTGTCCCCAGAAGGTAACTCGAGGATCCGACCTGAGGCCCGACGGCTCGAAGACAAGGTGGCCAAAGTCGCCGCAAAAAAATGTTCTGTTGAGGAGGTCTCTGCTCTTCACAAAGAACTCGAGGGTTGGCTCTTGTCTGAGAAGGATGACCAAGTGCGCCCGCTTTCGACTCCTAGTCATGCCGAATCATTCTGACAATTTTCTTTATCAGACTTCATCTCTTTTACTCAGCGCAGCTCTGCTGCGGGCCATCCTCATGAATCATTTATCCCATTCTGAAGCCAGTAAAAATGCAAAAACAGTCGAGGCGAACCTCAAGGTGAAACTCGACGCCCTTGAAACTACTAACGGAACGCTAGAATCTGAGTTACGACGGTGAGTCATCTGTGCCTTGGCGCCCTTAAAATTTTCTAACTAGCACCCGAACTATCGTTTCCCCTTCAGAACAGTGAGTTTATTGTTTCCGTGCCTGTCCTTCTTAAAGCTGACCTCCCCTTTCTTAGCGACAACAATATACACAAAAATCACAAGAATGCCAACAATTGCGAACTGAGGTTAACCAGTTGAAGGCGTTGGCTACCACTTTAGGGGTACCATCCCACGATATGCCGCCCCCGCCACCACAGTCGCCGACGCCTCCGTCAACTTCACCAGTGCCTCCCTATAGTTCATCATCACAATCACCTCTTTCACGATTCAATTCCACGCATGTGAGATCCACCTCCATGTCGTCACGACCTTCTACGCCCACTCCACCCGCCCGATCCCATACCCCCGCCGCTCCCCCGCCCCGGTCACACACGCCTTCTCTCAGGCCGCAGACACCTTCTATTCGGTCACATACACCAATGCGGTCTTACACTCCGGCCCCACCCGTACCGCCGATGCCAAGGTACTCAACACCAGCCCCGATGTCGATGAGGTCACACACTCCGGCTCCTCTAGTCCCGCCCAAACCCCGCCGCCTTTCGACACCCTCGCCCCCAAAAATGATGCGTTCAGCCTCTGAAGAAAAAGCAGATGCCCATGAGCGCTGGATACCTCCTTCCGCAGACCCTGACTCGTTCGATTATTCGAACAAATACAAGCCTGTCAGACCACCATCCCGTATGGCCACCCCTAGCATCTCTGCCTCTGCTGCCGCACGCTACAGAGAAATGCATGTCTATTCCCCGACATGAACGCTTTCACCCTCGGACATAATTCTATTCTAGAATTGATTCTATTGCGTGCATGTATCTTATTTGCTTCCCATTAGTTACCCACCTGTCTGTTTGGATATCCCTTCCTCGTCCCCATATTCCCCTTACTCCCATATTCCCCTTGCTTGCTCCCATATTCCCCTTGCTCCCAATTCCCCTTCCCCCGTCTGCATATACCACCGCCTTATTGCAACCGTTCTCGTCCCCCGTAGTTAGCTGTGTGGATCCACGTCTTCTATTTATCGCTGAGCTGGATTCCGCCACCTTTTACTCACCCATCATTCCCTAATCGCCTTTCGACCTTCGACTGCCACTTCCATCGATAGATGGCTAGTTCGGCCCTTTTACACCCACTTTTTAATCGTAATATCTTTTTTTAGCCTTTACAATCTCTTTATGGAGAGCGGCTGCTCTTCTTGCGCTTTTTCTCTTCCCTCTTTGCTGTCCCGTTTACCTTTTTCCCATTTTTACCCTGCTCTAGTCCTATCTCGTGTTTTCCCGGTTAACTCTACTGTTTTCTCTCTCTAGTATTAGTTAGCATCGTACGTAGACGGCGGTTAGAGCCGCTCTCATCTCTCTTCATATGTAGCATTGTTTTTCCTTTTTTCGGATACGTTCATGCCTATATGCAAAAATTTTAGTATGCATATGGCATTCGTACTTATAGGTGTTATATCAATGTTAATAGTTTCGCTGTGACGTTTCCAGAAGGTGTACTCCTTCATTTAAGCTTAACGTTGACTATGTGATTACGCAGATTATGCTATATTATGCCCAAAAGTAGGTGCTTGTATTATAGTTCTGTCTTAACGTCACTTCTGTGAAGTGGGGAAGCGCCTGCCTGCTAGGATACGCTCTGTAGCACCTCTCACATAGTTGTCCGATTCAGGGAAAGTGTGAAACTACTACTTGCGACTTCCAGCCCATTGAAAACACACACATGCCCCCGCGCCCAGAAACTAGTCCCCGTCAAGGGTTTATGGATGTATTATCTCGCGGATTCAAAACGCAATCTAAGGAGTGAATTCAAACGGCCCCGGTGTACCTTGTTTCCATATGGAGGACGCAAGGCAAAAGCGATCGAACGAGGGAGAGCGGAAAACAAATTCGATCGCTGAAGTCGACCCTACATATGAATGATATCGAGGACCGATCGGAGTGGAGCATGAACGGGAGGTTGAGACTGATTATACGCAGCCCAAGATTAAGACGGCGTCCACCTGATGCAAGAGAAAAAATGTGGACTGCGCAAGATGTCCACGAGTCATGTTATGTCAATTGAATATTAGCGTGGGGCGAGGAGGATGCATGTGACGAAACCCCGAGCCCATGGACGTCGAGGGGGGTATCACGATCACCAGTTTAGAGCTCGAAATGTGCGTCGCCAGAGGAATGGAAGCGTCCTACTAATTTTGAACGAAGCAAGGTAAGAGTTTCGATCGCATCTCATGACCTCAACCTTGATGACGATCCTGTAAAGCTAACCCCAGACCACGTTTTTGCAACGCGCACCAGCGTCATCATCGTCATGGGACGAACTTCAACACATCCGTTCGGCGTGTAGGTCTTAGGGAAGCAGATCCTTTACCTCGCATGGCAGGGCATCATAAGGCACGCAGCCATATTTCCGCTTTACCAGTCAATTCGGTTCTTCGTATTCTCCTAGTCCTAACAGTCGGCGTAGTGGCAGCGCGCCTCGCCTATCACTCACTGCGCTTGCGCCGCCGCCGCACGCTGGCTAGTACCAAGTACTTAGTAACGCGGTGAACTCACCTCCGACTACCACCGACATTGAAAAAGAGTTCAGCCCGCTAGAACATATGAAATTTCCCATCGTCGTGGGACCACCGGCTGGCGAGCTGTAGAAGCGCGGTCTGGGAATTCAATGGCGGAGTTATGTGCCCGTTTCATTCCGGGGTAACCGATACAGCATCGCAGCACTTGCGACCATATGGCTGGATATGAGAATTTTCACCGCGAAGGGATAAGTTCCGTTGAAAGTAGCCATGATTCCCAGAAATAATGTAGGTCCGTCCGCTTCCCGACGCTAGAATGTCTGCCCGAATCCCCGCATCGCATACCTGGGGACAGCTGGAAGGTAGGCGGTCACGGCCCCTCACGGGTCGAGCCAACCTGTGGTGGGATTCGGAGCTCGAGAAAAATGATTCGCAAAGGCCGCGAACTGGTAGGGAGATTCCGTAGGCCGACGATTTTTTTGGTTGGCGACGTTCGGGAGAAAGATGGGGGAAAGAGAATCAGCTTAATGAGCGACATATATGGTGGGAGATAAGATGGAAGCTACTCTCAAATAGGAAGAGCGTCTGATCTTCTGATGGAAGCATATTTAATTATCTGATAAGATGCGCCCCTGTCGAGTCGCCCCAATTTCAGGACCTGCACGTTCAAGAAGTCCAAGATATCAATATGCCCCAACGTTCGACGCATGCTACAGTATAACACCTACACTAATTATACAACAGCGACTTGCTGATCACTGACACCACGAGAGGTGGACGGACACAACCTGACGGCTCTAAACGGTAGCATGAACACCGCTGTGGGAGACCTGTGAACCGAGTGTGAGCGTCGCATCGTCGCCCTTCAAAGTGCTCACGTTGTCCGAGATCCCCAAGGCTTTTGTGATGGCTTTGAACTCGGCTTCCGTGGGCCTTTGGGTCCCTGTGCAGACTGCCAACCGAGTTATAAGCACGATCAAATGCAATCCTAGAAACGCAGCTCACTGGCAATGACCTGCTGCTCAGTGGACCCGATGCTAGCAGCTATCTGTGCATAGGAAATTCCTATTTGATAGTTAGGGGACAATTGCTAAAGAAAGCCCGCTGTGATCGTCGACGCACCTGTCCTTGCTTGGGCAGCGGCGAGCGCAGCGCATTGTGGGTTTGGTGCCATGGTGTCGACGTCGTGCGTGATGGTTGTTATAGATAAGGCAATTGGTGATGGGTGAATACAAGAGCTGTGGTATTTATACTGCCGGGGAGGGAAGTAGCCAGTGACCGTCGAGAGTAACGATCAATAATCAGCTGATCTAATCGATTTGATTCGACGTTAGAGGACCCTCAGACGAAGCCTCTGACCAAACGCACCCATATATATTTTATTACCCCTCCCCTGTCCTCGAATCGAGTACTCTGGGTAGGTGAAATCGATCCTCCTTATCACACTATTTTTTCTTCACGGCAAGGCTCCTCTAAAATCCGTGTGCATGAAAAGGTAGTCAACACTGTCTCTTGATAATGTAGAATGATGACTAAAACTGGCCGTGGAACTGAAGTAAAAAAATACCTTGCCTAGTGTACCACCACTGTTTGATTGTTTTTCTCTGCAACGCCGAATGACATGCGAAAAACAGAGATTTGGTGTTTTTAAAGTAGTGTAAATTCTTGCCAAGAATGACGTGTTGCTTGGCGAATACGAACGTCGCGTCTGGAGGTTTTTTTTTTCAAGTGATGACAGAAATGTTCAATCGTACTCACCAGCGACTTGAAAGGGCCTGTTTCAATTTTTACAGAGCGAGGTGGAATTCACAGAGGTGTCTAGATGTTTTCACTTGGCTGTCACATATAAATTATAGAACGCTCGAGTATGTTGACAAGTTGAGGGTTGCAATATGAGGAATTAGCTTACCAAAAGAATAGAAGAAAAGAAAGATAAACATACTATAAGAGGGTACGCAATGGTCAAGAGACCATCGCAATCGGCGAGCCCGTAATTGATTCCAAATTGATTCAGTTGCGAAATGCTAGATGGGAAGAGGTTCGCTCTGTAAATTTCCGACCTCTTGTCGCCGCTATCACCTCGTGAGCTTTTTCGTTTGAACAACAGGACAGAGTGGAAAGCAAGTGTTGAGCAGGTGGGGTCGTCCGACCCTGGCGGGCCAAGCATGTAACGAATGCGGAAGTAACTCGGGCCGATTTACTTCCGCATTTTGATCGGCTTTTTTCGTGCAATCCTGCATTGAACATGACATTTTCCTTCATCATGATTTTATCTTACCTATAGGTTTCTACACCACAAGATCTTCGACTTCCTTATTTTAGAGTTTTGGTGAGTAAATGTGTTGGTCGAAGTGTCAGTGACTCAGTGAACCGCAGGTTTATTGCCATTATACCGACATCAGGAATTCCTTATACCACTTGAGAAACCCTCAAGATGGGCGCTGTGGAACACATAGACGATGCCGTCCCACCGCAATACGAAATACGAGCCACCCGATATGGTGGTCGTGGTGTTTTTGCACTTCGTCCGATCCCAAAAGATACCCTTGTCCTAACCTGTGCTGCTCCTTACGCCAGCGTTGTCTTCCGAAAGTTCAAACGGGAGGTGTGCGGCTGGTGTTTTGCGTACTCATTCGAAAGCGGCAAAAACAAATGGAGCATTCGTCTAGACAACCCTCGGAAAAAAGGTTGTGGAGGAAATGGGGACGGAGGTGGGGGGACGTGGTTCTGCATGGACGAGTGCCGTGAATCATGGGTCCGGAGCTACCATTTTGGGCAGGACAATGACCTGGGGTGGTGGGTGACCGTCAACGCGGCGTTGGAGAAGATCGTCACGCAAGCTAACAAGCGGAAAGTGAGCTGTGACCGAAACCCGAGCTCTAATTTTGGTGCTTCTCCCACGTTGGAACACCTGGACAATCTCAAGGAGGGAGATGTCACACCAGAAGCAATTAGCCACGGTTGGAAAGTCGCTGAAGAGGTTTTCTTTGAGGAGGCAAAATCCGTTACGAGTTCTTGGGGTGTGGAAGTGATGAGTGAATTTGAAATGGACACCGTTCGTTTCGTCCTGAACGGTCTTATCACCCGAGCTACCCAAGAAATTTCGCCTTCCACCTCTTCCGCTGCCACCGCCGGAGTATGGGACGATCTACTGTCACTTCAGGATAACGAATATGCTCTCATACGTTCCAAGCCCTATATCCTTGCTTCGCGAATCCGTATTTACGGGTTCATCAAGCGATTCGTGCAACTTGCACGATCTGAGCGGAAAGCGCAGGCGGCTGGAGTTGATTACGAATTAGCATTCCAAGTACTCTGGAGGCTTGTCTCTACCTCGGAAACTGTACGTGCGATACTTGCGCGGGACCACGGGAACGTGTTCGGGATTTGGGACATGGCGCCCGATGATGAGGAAAGCGAGATGCTCGGATGGGGGTTGTATCTCTCGGGATCGTACTTTAACCACGGTACTTCCATATCTTATAACATGACAGAAATGCAGGCTGACCTCACCTGTAGATTGCAGTCCCAACCTCAAGAAACGTCGACATAAACGGGGAATCAACTTTTATACCACCCAGGACGTCAATCCTGACGAGGAGCTGTGTATCAGCTACGTTGATGTTTGCCCGGGGGCAAGCGTAATAAATCGGAAGACCGACTTGGAAAATGATTGGTTCTTTGTATGTCAGTGCGCCAGGTGCGTCAGAGAATCAAACGTTGGAATAGACCTTTGCATTAGAGATTGAATAGAGATTTAAATTTAGAGACAGAGTTACCCCGAGGTTGGGCCAAAACCCTGAAAGAGATAAGGTGTGACAAAAAACCTTGTTCCACGGGAGTTTGAATTGCAGAGAATGTCTGACTTGAAAGAAGTTCAAGCTGTCGTCAAGAATAATACAGGACACAAAAGACGAAGGAGAGCGCTATAACACAACACACCTCTTGGGGAGTGGCACTTCCCGTCCAAGTTCGCGATATAAATCATATAAAAAACGAATCTCAGTTATGTTTGCCTCTTTCGAGACTCTCGAGGAGAACTGACAATTGCCGGGGCGTCCTTGGGCGTTAACTGCTTCGGGAGCAATGTATAGCCCCTCGACCAATTGTTGTGAATCTGACTAGGTCACTGTCACGAGCGCGTAGATTGCGAAGTTGAACCCAGAACAACCACACGTGGTTCACAGGTATGGGGGAAACCAGATGATCGTCAGAGCCCGTCAATCCTCTTCCTTCACAAGAAACAATCGTTCTTTCTTCCTTCATCGAGAAAGAAAAATAACGAGCCAAAAATACTCACTGAGCACGCACCGGCAACGTTGCATATCCGCAAGGGGGTTTGTAATGCATACAAGGTGCTGAGAAACAGAATGTTGGCGACAGAACTTAGAAGCAAATGTGATAGCGACAGCGGGCCAAAATACCGCTTGTTGCCACAGCGCTGTTGGATGTTGTTCTTCGACATCAGATGATAAACCTGTGTAGTTTTACGACCCTAAACCCATCCTCTTGAAGTCATAAGTGGTGTTAAGCGCCTTTATCAGTGAATGGGAGTCACACCTTGAAAACGTTGCCACCGCGCGAAGCGCTTTTCCCGCGATTCTGCGCTTAAGTGGTCGACCGGTACAGCGTCACGAGAGGCGAAATGCGCGTCTATCGAGCCAAGACTGTGGGGTAGATCTTCCGGTAGAACCCCACACGCAGTTAACGTTACTCGATAACGTACCTTTCCTAGTTGAGGTTGGCAAGACTCGACCGTTGTAAAAGCGCTAGGCACCAAATCCGCCACGATATTAGATGTGTCGGGCATGGCCGACTTTGTATCTCATTGAAGAAGGTAAGAAACGTGTTGGGGTGTATATTTTAGTGGTAGTGAATCTTAGTTGTGGCGGTTAATTGTTCATCCTAGACTTGAACGAATCTGTTATTGACGACGTGAGAAGCGATATCACGAATGATTTCACCTTTAGATTGTTCCGCTGCAGAACAAGAGTGTTGTGAGAGTGTTGTCAAGGGCATAGCGTTGAACACAGGTGCAAGAGGTGACTCACTATTGACCGATTCTAGGAATCACACCTTGCACGGAAGGACAGCCCGGATATTTATCAGATCTCCGGCGTGATGGAGAAAGTTATGTATCCCCGCCCCCGGAGTAGCTGTACCGATGTTGTCAGAATCTGTCTTCCCTGCAACAACATGCGTTGCCAACGTTTCCTGTGTCGTCGCCGCCCATGGGCCAGACACTCGTGATCCCCCATAGTTGGATAGGGCGGCGGAGGGGGACCGCGGGAGTACTCACGGAAAGAAGTAGTACAAGCATTGAATGCGATCCAGTCTAGACAAACGATGATAACATCGCCCTGGTGCCCTGATCACCGGAAGGATACTAGTGCTTCATTTCGGTTGAGACCATTCATAAGCTTAAACTGAGTGAAGCGTTTACCTTCGGCGCGGCAACGTGGTTTGAGCATGGTTCCGGGGGGATGGATCCGCGTGATGTTGTAGATAGCCCTGAAGGTGAGTACGGGGGGGAGCTCTGCGAACCAGCTCAACTAAAAGGGTCTGCGAGGACAGTGGGAGATGTCGTTGAAGACCAAGTACGTTAACCCCATGGTCCATGACAGACGCGGCTTGCGGGCCATGGCCAAAATGCAATTGGCGTCAGTTAGAGAATAGCCACCGAAATATCCGCTCTGAGATTTGATGTTTTTGGACTGCATACCCATCTTCAGTCTTGAACACTCTGAACACCAGCAAGAGCAAAGGAGTGGTATAAGATAAGAATAGCTGCCCCTCCAGAGCGATGATTTTGGTACAAACACGGAAACAGTAGGCCCAAATAACGTACGCCATTACTGAGTTGCAAATCTCGAGTTCAACGCCCAAATAAGTTATCTTCCTCACACTCTCCACGCAAAACATTGACAACACCGATCATTTTGTGAATGCACGAATCACTTTCGCGGAGATATGGAGGAAGAAAATGGAACCGATGAAGGAGAGGGACAAGACGAGCACAATGAAGGGATCACTATTATTCAGAGCAAATGGTATCAAAAGACGGAAAGAGACAAAAGATAATTGAAACGTACACTCGCAAGCCAGGAGAATCGTCCGTGTAAAGTTTCAGCATGGTGTTTGACGAACCACCTGCACCTGCAGCACGCGATGAGTTTGGTCGTGACACCTGCGAGCCCGCCGCGCGTCGCCTATTCATTTTCAAGTCAAATTAAACCTTCATAAACGAAGCCTTGAGGATACGCACCGAATCTGAGCCCCTGGTGGCTTTGCTACCGCTGACGAAGAAGGGCGACCGCTTGAACGTGGAGAATCGGAATCAGACTGTAGAAATATCAGTAAGTATCGAATACAAGAATACTATCTTTCCACTCACCATCGCGAATGAGGGTGTCGGATGGAGGAATGAATATGGTTGGCAGGTTCGCTGGCAGTGACGAAGCAAGAATCGGTGCAACGTAGCTAGATGATCGTGGGAGAATATTCTTATCACACGTGACCTAATGACCTTTGAATCAAACAGCCATCAATAATCCTCCTCTAGCCTCTCCCACTAAGCTCGGCTGACGTCCGGAAAATATAAGCCACACAGGTAGAGAAATTTGGACCCTAAAACTACATATGATGAGATGTACGCCATCTAATTTTTACACATCGTTATCTGATCAAAATCAGAGTCAGAACTCTTTGAAGATTGCTGGGGTTCATGCCAAAGTGAGTTCTTTTCTACCTGGAGAGTGCGCTTTGGAATGACAAATCCCTCATAGCTGCACACATCGTCATAATCTACGTTATCGCTGCAGACTATAATAAGAAGTCTATCAGGAGATGGTTTCCAATTTCCTTTCTGTTTTCGCACTCCTCGCTGGTTTTTCTAGATCTCCGTCTCGGGATCGAGAGCGCTTTAATTCGCGGAGATGAGCAAAGTAACTATTATTTTCCCCGCGACTTGAAATACGCCAAGTATAGAGACAATGGACTCACGCTGTCGATCTTCATGTCTTTGCGATGTTTCCACGTCTCATCTACATTCGACTTCCTTCGACACAGATCTTCCGTCATCATTCTGACTCTCTATCGCCTCATCTAGGGTGCCTGGTTAGTTCTTATGTTCTACCCTTACACTATCCATGACATGGTCAGGATCCCACAATACATTTGTTGGCTCCTTGCAATTGAATCAAACATCGTCACTTGTGAAGTAATGAGCCTTTGGAGCTTGAATCACACATGTGAGGTTAGAGCTTTGGAGAATACCACGCGTCGCTGGCTACATCTCCGACGACATGGTACAGGAACTCGACGCCACCACTGATCTTCTCAGAGACATTCCCACTAGATCAATGTCGAATATGCAATGTGCAGTGCTATAGAACGCCATATGTTCTCGGCTCCCTCATCGATAACGATTGGGGCGCGATAAGAAAATACATAATTATCGCAATCCAGCAAGGGTCTAAATCAGCGACCACATGAACGAGTCACGGGGCGGGAGAGGCGCTCCCGCAATGATCGTGAGCTCGGAGTCTTGGTTCTTGCACCTACGAGGACTCTTTCGGACGTGGACGTGGACATGGACCTGATGATTCTGATGCTATTCATTGGATTAAATCGTATACATCAGCCGTCCTATCATGTCTATCATGCAACTATCATGCCAACGAGGATCGCAGATACCTTTATGTGAATTTGTCTTCTCATAACGCTTTGTCAGTGTAGTCGTAGTAGCCCCAGTGAATTACATTTTAGGATGATTCATGGTAATGTATTTGACTTGCAAAGGAAATATGAACGAGTCTACAGCTCACCGCTGTTCACCGCTCGCCACTCACGATGGTAGTGCGCCCGTGCATCTTACGCGGTATGGGTTACTGGAACATCGGAATTTTACTAATTGTTTGAAGGACTTTTTAAATGTTAAGGCCCTTGTGGTTAGTGGCTGGTAGTACGACGGCCGAAAAGTCTTGGAAAAGTCGCCTCCAGATGTCCGACTGGCCTTTCTGACTGATGTTCTGATCGATCTCGGTTACTTAACTTGAGCGACATGAACAGGTCAATATTGAAACGTTTTGACGGAGCATCATATTATGGTCGTTTGGAACATAGGCTGTCGATTTTCTCTTCATCGACATGAGGGGGTGGCATTCACGTGATGCAACTGTCATCGAAAAATCTTTCGGTGACCACGCTTGTACAACTACTAGCACGACCAGCTTCACGTTGAGAGCAAAATCTCAGTCAAATCTCAGTCAGATTTTGCATACCTCTCCCACTAATGTTGACAACACACGATCCTCTTAGCTTATACGAGGGGCATTGGTCTTCACGACATTTTCACTGATGTTGATCGAGAAATGACCTAAGGTTACACGGCACTGGCTACAGGTAAAGTGCATGCATCGCATGTTAAGACAGTAATGATATTTTATGATAGCCGCAGATCATATTTCGGCGTATTACAGCCACGACACGGACCACGGTACACCCGGAGCAGGTTTCCGATGAAAACAGAGTGGAAATCATTGACTGTTGATGGTGCGAGCAGGCGTGAGTTTCTACCTAGTCTCCGCAGTGGAGTTAAAGCTAACAATTCTCAAAGTAACAACACCTTGTCATACCAAAAATCTGAGAAAAGCGATAAGCAAGACACAAAGACACGCATGCACCTGTCAAGATTCCTTACAACTAATGTACGCTACCAAAGCGATAGCTTTGCGCATAACTGAAGCGCTTACCCTCACATCAGGCGGCCCGATCCGGCTGCCGACTCTCGCCAATCACCTGGCTAGTTCATGCCGTACTTATCGCTCATTTGATCGTGCAGCCCGGTTCAAAGAGGTTGTCCATACGACGCCGGATCGGGAGGGATGGACCCACCGCAGACCTACCCCGGTTGAGCTGTTGGGTTTGTGTAGGTTGCATCTTGTTTATTCTCTGCTTCCAAGATGGTTCTAAGGGACCGATAGGTATCTGCGGAACAAAAATCGGATGCATTTGCGAAAATTCCATCAATTCAAATATGGAATCGAGGGACTGATGAGGGACCCAGTGACACAGTTCAATTCGGAATGGTTGATCCCCCTGCCTTAAGATGTAAGTTGCATTCTTCGCCACTTGGCCTCGTGTGCGCTAATTGCATATAATAACATCGCCAGTTTTCATGCTTGTTTTCTGGCAGGACTATTGTCCTTCGAGCGTTCTCGTCTTGTTCTCCTCTCCACCACAACACGTGTTTTGTGAATTGGCTTGGTCGTCCTCGCCTTCTTATACCCAGGGCGAGCCTCTCTCTGAGCCACCCATCTCGACACCCTTGATTCTACACTACTCTCCCTGCCTGTCGCTCATTATCCGACAATCATGCTGACTGTGGGAGCTGGTTCATCGTGTGACGTATGTCTCGAACCATTTGGTGCCGACGAAAAATGTCCTTGCTCGATAGTTTGTGGTCACGTATTCTGCGCCGAGTACGTCTCGTAAAACCCTTTGTTATGATTGCACCTTACACGCACCTTCGTTCTTTTTTGTCCATCTAGATGCCTTCATAATTTGACGCGTCCCGCCTGTCCTTTGTGCCGCCATGGGTTCAACCCAAACCTGACCGTTAAGCTTCATATCGAACTGGACACCACCCGGCCTTCTCCCACACCCACTTCCCTTTCCACCACCTCTGTCAGTGCTGAGCAGGAGGCACGAAGACTTCATGAAGCTATTGCGGGGATAGCCGACACGGGTTCGACAGAGTCGAATTTACGACAGCTGATTGAAGATGGGAGGTCGTTCCTTCGACAACAGCCTCGGTCATTGGTGAGTGGCAATCCATTGATATGAGTCGACAATCGTTCACCCCGTTGTAGTACAGAGACTTGCGAACGGCACACCAAATGATAACGTACCTTTGCGAAGTCAAGTCGACCCTAAGATCCCAGAATGTGGTGGTGGATACTCTTACAAAGCAAGTCGCAGAGTTGGCGGAGGAGAAGGCGGATCTTGCCAAGCAAGTGGAAGACCTGACCATATTGCGTCAGGTGGATAGCGAAACTGCGATAGCTGTGGAAGTGAGCCTTAGAGAGCATTGCACAAAGGCGCACGCCGCATATGAAGCTATGGTAGGGTATGTACTTCCCTGGTCATTTGTTTTCCCTTTACTCATTGGTTATACAGACAAGTGAGTGACCTGACGTTCTGGCGTCTTGGTTCTTCTGTATGAACATACTTTTCTTTACAGTATAATGTCGTTGCCCAAGAGTACGCTTCACTGGACGCGGAAGTTCGACGCCTCCGCGGGGAAGCCGACTCAAAACCTGCGCATAAGAAATCTCTACCTGGTCTCAAAGGTGCTGCCGTACAGAATCCAAACTCGTATACCGTTTCTCCTCTACCTCAGTTTACCGGGGCACTGAATACTGGTATGAGTCTCTTTATGCCTCTGCCTGAGCTTGAGGAAGACGACGGGGAGGATGGCGATGACGATGACGATGAGGTTGAGGAAAATGCTGATCCTTCGGAGCACCTGAAGTACGGCCTTGCAAACAAAACCCACCCTGGTCGAAGTGAATCTCCCAGTCCTGAATTTGATTATGGGTACCGCCGTTTCTTTCCAAGTTCAACAGGATCGCCAAGCTCCCCAATTCCGCCGCCTGGCGAAGATCATTTCACCAACTCTCCCAACAGTGATCTTTTGCGCACTGCTCCCGCCAAGGAACGACGCCGCTCTCGACCTTCGTCATCCTCAAGTCGCCCCTCCAGCACTGCCACGTCATCGTCTGGTGATGTACCTCGGGCTCTCTCGTCTCCTAAACCACAATCACCATACCCAGGTTCAGCTCACGATGGCGAATCATCTAGAGGACATGTCAGCATGCCCAGTGGCGACAACGATCAGTTAAGGACGCGCCTCCACGACCTCTTGCATGACCCGAGCCTATCCTCTTCCCTTCCCAACATGACGCCCAATCACTTCCCTGCATCCCTTACCCACCGCGATTCGCATCATGATGAAGGATATGCTCCACGTCGCACTTTGTCCGAGAAACGAATTACTCAAGCTGGTCCTTCTGCAGGTCCTTCGTTTGTAGACGACTCATCGTATCCCCCAATGTCTCATGTTGCAGTTCCTAATCCTCGCCCACTCACCAGCAATGGCAGCAGCAGCGCTAGCGCAGCAGCTAAGGCTCTAGAGAAGGCCAAGAAAGAGCAAGAGAGGGAGCGTAGAAGGGCAGAGAAGGAGCGTAGCAAGGTAGATCGGGATTCTGACCGGTCACGGACTAATGCCACTCCCGAAACCAGCCACCCGCGAGCACGAGAACGGGCATCGAGTAGCGCCAATGCGCCTTGGAGTTCGACTTCCAGCTTTAGCTCTGGTAACTCTCGAGCCTCCTCCAACTCTGAGAACTCTCGAGGATCCTCCAGCTCTGGTGCCTCGCTCCCACCGCTACCACGATCGAGCAGCAGCAATGGACCGGCCTCATGGGGATCAAATCAAAGTTATACGTCGGGGGCATCCCATCAGCCTCGGTACCCAAGTGCAGGGCTCAGCAAAGGTCTTTCCTCCGGCTCGACGGCTTTCAGCATCCCGGGTATATATTCATGATCCCAGACTAACATATGAACTCTTCTTCACTCTCTTTGCTCGTTCAGCCTTCTGCTTTGCCATTTGCATCATAGACTGGCCTTGCGTGTTGCCGCGGACAGCCGACTGGCAACTGGTTCACGTCATCTTTTTCATGTATGATTATATTGTTCTCGAAGAGCAACTTGCATTTCAACCACCTCCACTTGTATTATCTATCTCATACATATGTTGCATTGCATTCACGATGTCAGCCTGTAACTGTAATTATCCGTAACAAATCAACAAATGAACTTGCATTTTATATTCATTTGAAGATTATGTCGAGGCTGAAGCTGAAGTGCACGTTAACTGTGTAGCGCTAGCGGCTGGAGGACAAATGAAGTCCATGCAGTCATTGTAGCTTATTTCCGATCTTGGTTCACTTTCGCCGAGGTGGGCGACAGATCGCAAGAGCCACTTCACAAGGATGGTCATGGGACATATTAGATGTGATCGATAACGAATTCAAATAACTTTAGCGAGCTATCGACGGCCAATGAAAAATAGCACTCAAAGGTAGACTGTCGTCATCCAGTATCTATGCCTTTGCCTAGACGCGCAGCAAGGTCCGAGACCTTCTATCAACCGGAAGTCTCGCCGCTGCAAAAGTTCAACAGTATCTTGAACGGTAGTGTTCAGCCGAGGCCCCTAGAACTCCGTTCCACCCGTTTGGGCTGACAATGTGAGAGCCCCAAAAGAGGTCGACGAACGTGAGCTGCTCCATGCTGAATGGATGATTTGCTCAGTTGTCTATGGGTGGGTTGATGCTCCGATCCTCGCAGGGCGATTATCCAAATAGAGAAGCAATTCATCGATAGAGGAAGATGAAAGGCAGCAATAAACTTTTAGGTGTTGGAGTTACGACGGATCTCATTGACATTCGCGGGCGATGTCGCGGACCATTTCGAATATGTGGCGAAGGCCTCTCAGCATACATTGATGTATTTCCGGCATCGTTGCTATGAAAACAAAAAAATCTGTACATGTTAGACAATAATACTGTAGAAGAGGAAATCAGGAATCATCCAGGCCGAGTAGATAGGGCAGATATGAACGTCCGAAATACAAGAATGAGTCCTTAAGTTTGGGACGAACAATGATTCAATCCAGCACCGCAAAATTGAGCCATCAGAAGCCACAATAAAAACTACCGCCATAGATTAGCAATTCGCTCTATGATGGCCTGAAGAACAACTCACAAGCGCTACGACGACCGAAAGAGCGATCATCTTGCTGTTCTTCCACCACATCTGCCTCCTGACGCTCCGAGCGCCTCTCCGAAAAGCCGTCGCCTGACCTGCCATGACATCCGTCTTATCCACTAACAGCTCAATACGCTCACCCCTGCTGAGAATCTGCTCCACGTTTTGAACCATAATGTCTTTTACTTGATTCAATTCATTTTGTGCACGCGCGAGTTCGTCCGAGGGAGGCGCAGTGTTGTAGGTCTGGAGCAAAGCCGAGATCGTTGGTCCGAAGCTCCCTTGAAGGCTGTACGCGGGTATCTCATCTTGAGATGACGACGACGACGACGACGGAGCAGCCGTAAGCTGTGGAGCATCAGTACTGGCAGGTGATACACATTGAGGAAGAAGCGCGCTACGATACCTTGCGTTGAAGGTCAGCCAAGAAGGCAAATGATGTTCTCCTGAGGGTCAGGTCAGAACTGGTCTTCGGAGCAACACAATGCGTCTCACCGCCCTACAGAGTCGTCTGCCATGACGAGGTAAGTGTACCCATCTTCAGAGATGTAGTGAAATTGGTATTGTTCCCAAGCATATGTGAGTTTGCTATTGAAATTTGTTTAGACGCCGGGCTTGAGCGGGAACGCTGCATACCTGTTGTTTGGCGGAATCTTGGACAATATAGTTTGCGTAGCTATAAGGTAGTTAGGCGCCAGAAAGGCCGAGGACGTTGATCCCATCCACCTTGTGAGAAATCCCGACCGCCCGCTTTGTGTTCCGCAAGAACAGTGGTCCCTTTGGCCACAAGAGCATGAATCTATAACTCCTTTAGTCATTACTTCTCTGTATCCTCGATCTATTCACCAGTGACATGGCAAGCCCGTTGAGGAGAAATGCAAGCGACCACTGGAAATTGGTGAACAAGCTCGAGGCGGCCAAGAGGCGGCTTGAGGTAAAGTGTGTTACCTCATGATTCCCACACTGTCAATGTAAGATCGTGACCCTGTTCGACGCTCTCCTTTTTCATGCCGCTTCCAAGGACGTTTTCTAGATTCTTCAAGTTTGTTGAGGCGTTCTTTCTTGGTTATTTCGGCTCTGGCGCATTTCAAAACTCTTCTAGAGGCATTTTTGTCACCCCATTGTGGAGAATTTATTGTCTTCACTGGCAATTGCTCAGTCATTTACCAACTTCGTACTATGGCATCCACTGAAAGTGCCAGCAACGACGGCGACGAGCGCGGGAGGCCGCTAGCCTACCAGCGGGAAGCTCTGGATATAACGCGCTGCTTACCTGGACAGCTCAAGTTTTTCTTTCTGGCTTTTAATGGGCATGGAGCCAACGCTTCAAATTTCGAGAATCAGGCGACGGGGGCGCGTAGAATGCTTCATGTTTCCCGTCGGCCTCCATACTTCCATGACTTCTAGGCCATTCGCAATCATCAAAGCCTCATACTGTAATACATCCCATCTCCCTCATTTACAAGTGGCGCACCGCCGGTTCCCCGGTGCCAGCAAATCGGCATTGACATTGCATTGTCTCCGAAATGATGATCTCGACCAACTATAAAACTTCGAGGGACATGGTCATTTTGGTAGAAGCTTAATCAATCAACGCCACTTTTTCGGGTGTTCGTATGCTCGCCGTCGGTCCACAACTGGACCCAGTTATCTGATATGACATGCAAAACTTAACAACTCGAAAAGACTTTTTCTTCCTGTGCCTTATCGATTACTACGCGGATGGGATGAGGGTGCGTAAATCACCATCGCCATATCGAGCAAGTGTCTATTTTTTTCTTTCACCCCGTGCCGGGAAAGGCTCATGCCCCGCCAAGACAAGATCCTGGATAAGGAAACCTACATATTCGCTTGGAGTGAGGAAGGTCGCTACATATAAGGTGGTCACCACATCGTGGTAGTACTTTCGGGGGTCCTTGCAAATCGCGACATCCACGACACAGGCTGAGGAGACCTCCATTCAACCACGTTGTGTTGAAACCTTCATCGATGTAGGGTGAAGATGCTTCACCTATCATGGTTTCGAATGAGGGGCTTCAACACTCAACGGAAATTCGGGTTTGAGATCTCCAACTACTAAACGCAACCCTCTTTGCAGTAGACTCGGATGTGAGTGATGACGGAGAATGTTACTTCCGGTGACCAGCCGCGGCAGGGTAACGGTGGGGGAGTCTCAAGGAGCCAACCGCATTTTCAAAACAGCTGCTCTCGCGACTGCCCTCCGAAGAATATCAGGTATCAAAGCGAACAAATGGTCGCGTGGATGAACTGTACGTCTCGCGTACGCGAAACAGATCACCTTTAATTATCGCTGACGTTCGACACTTCATGACAGGTAAATTTCTGAGACAAATGGAGATGCCCATGACGTGTATCTAGCTGATACAACGTTTGCTATAAAACCCAAAAGGCCCGGAGAATCTGCAATCCTTGTTTGAAACACAGATAGATTCAGGCTGATCAAGTGCCCATAATCACATCCACTGTCCAGTTGTTTAGGGGATCCAGCAGCATCAGCAAATCAGCATTTACCTTACCTTACAATGTAAGGTGCTACAATGCAACCAATTAGCACTAATGTATAACAATTCTAAGCCGACCTTACATTGTCATCCACTGGTGTCAACAAATGTGGAATGTGGAGTCATGAATGGAAAAGTATGTAAGGTTGGGCCAACATTGGAAGGATATCGCAAACCTTCCACCATCTTCTTTGCCTTGGAAGGTCATGCAACAATTGGTCCCCTTGGGAAGCTTTCTGAGATATTGTGGGCAATTCATAAGTCTCAAAACAATGCAAATGAAGTGAATAATCAAATTGTATTGAATATAAGTAATTGACATGAAGTACAGAAAATGCCCAACACTATGACCAGCCATGAAAATCGGGTAACGCGGCCGCCCAACCGTAGAAATTCCGGAGCCAGCTCAACTCGGCATTCGACTTACCATCATACGCGTCGGATTTTGCTTTTCAATCATGCATCCTCGACAAATCCTCGACCATGACGCCCCGGGAAATCCAAATCCATCAAATCCGGCCTTCGGCCTCGGGTGAGGGACGAGGTAATATATTCCTTGAGCATAGAAGCGAGGGGAAGGGGAACTTGGCTCACTGGGGGCATTCGTGGCCGACAAACACGTCTGAATCCCCGCATATATGCGCCTGAATACACCGTAGCGTGAACGCGCAAGTGAAGGGGGGGGCGGGAGGGGTTCTCACTATAGAAGTGTACCTCACCACCTATTCCATTCCCGCCAACGGCTCGCCAAGAAAATGGGCGCTCCAAGCCTCTACCATCACGCTAGAACGCGGTGTTGCCAAGTGGTGAGCGAGTCGGCTCCGGGTCGCTCTGGGACGCGCAGTGGACACTGGGGAGTATAAAGCACATTATAAGAGTGAAGGGGGTGGATGGGGGCGGGAAGGAAGGTACTCACTGCTCAGAATAGTTTCAAGTTGGATTATATTGTTTTCGGGAGGCGTGGATGGACTATGACGTCACAGAATTAAAGCTCCGCTCGAACTCAGATTTACATCTCACCGCCAAGATCGCCGTTCGACTGCGAGAATTTCTGTTTCCACAAACCACGGACCACAACAACCTAAAAAGAAAAGCTTCTGTCATGGGCGTTTATCATCGAACGCTGAGCTTCATGCTGGTATGACTAAGTATACAATTTGTAAAATAATTTAGCCCTACCTTCCAAGGTCGTTATAAAAATGCCATTGACCTTGGAACCCTTCAACAAATTTGCAACGATATTGGATGATGCCAAACAGTTTCAGTGTACATTCTATACTTAACCCATGATTGTGCTACATTGAAAGGTGAAGCAAAACCTCGTAAGGTTTTGCGAACCTTACATAGACTACAAAGTGATCCAATGTTGTTGTTGTTTTGCTGATGAGTCTGTGGAAATTGGTGGTCGAACACTCGGGCCCACTTCCGGTCGTCTTCATTCGACGATTTAAACTGGTCGGAGGGCTTATTGCAGGGGTTATGCGGCGAATTCGAGAGCCAGATCCATGTCTGCTGAAAATAAGACTCTCCCTTTTTTTTGCGGCCGTGGAGAATTTGCGCAACGCTCTTAGGGAGGCATAAAGTCCATTGACTTGAAGGTGGCCAGCATCGGCGAGGCCGGCGCTGTCTTCAATCCTGCCTTCATGATCGCAAATCCGATGTCGCCGCCCTTCATAGGTAGCCGGGAAGTTCCATGGAGATAGGATAAAGCTGGAATAACGTCTAAGATGGTCCAAGGAGGTATAAGTTTTGCGAGTATAAGTCGATGAGGGAGCGTTGACATCAGTAATTAAGCAATTTAGTTTCCAGTGGTTTCTCAACCCAGAAAACCGGAAAAAACCATAAAAAACTGAAAAAAACCCTGAAACCTGGCAACTTGGAAACCCATGTCCCTTTGTCAGGAAACCTACCTGCAGGGTTTCGCAAAATTAAGCCTTAATAAACTTTGCCCTTTACTAATTGTAGTATATATTCCCTTTTCAGGTGTCCCAGGTTTCCGGAACCGAAGAAACGGGGAAAACCGGCAAAAACCGGAAACTAAATTGACGTTTTGCTGATGTTGTTATCACGTGATTGATATATAAATACATATTATCGATGTTGAAAATAAGCACATTGCTGCGAGTCAACAACTTGAAGTTCATTTGCCTCCCACTACATGTTTCATATACCTTGTAGGCGAGTTGCTCAATACGTAAGAGGGGTTTATCTAACGTTAAAACTTGGTTAGGCCGCCGTGATGTTCAGCGCTAGAATGGGCGTCAATGCTGTTGCCTGTGGACCATGTCGAGCGTTTTGCAAAGTAGCCACTGACAAGCGGGTATTCGAGGTGTAAACGAACGACAATAACTCCCTCAAACGAATACTGCGACAAGTTATGCTCATTCTTCACCCTTCCAGCTGCTGCGATGTTTGCCTGAAGGAGTATACTCGGAATGACCCAACCCAAGTGCCCCATGCTATGCCCTGCGGCCATATATTCTGTGAAGCGTGAGCATTCAATCTCATTTCTCTCATTCTCATCTGATTATCGTGGCGACGACTTAGCTGTTTGACAGCTATTACTCCCTCAAACTGCCCTTTGTGTCGCAATTTATTCGTTCGCAGTACCATAAAAAAGCTGCACGTTGATCACCTTGCGGCCTCGGAGCAACAGGAGCTTGAACTTCTGCGGAAGCTGGCGCTGTCATGGGGGATGGTAGAAGATGATCAAGTAAATGTGTTGAAGGAAATAGACGTGTGGTTGGGCGACCAGGAGTGCGAAATAACGAGTCCCTGCGTTTCAGTATCCATTGGGCCATCTTATTCTCTTATACAGGGTAGGGCCTTAATAAAGGCCCGTGAGGTGGCAGCCAAGTGCCAACAACTCCTGAGGAGCAAGGAACAAGATGGAAGGACCATTAGGAATTTGACGAGGGAGGTCCGAGACTGTCAGATGCGAATGGCGTCTGATAAGGACAATGCGCTGGCCACTGAGGCTTATTTTTTGGAAGAAGCCGAGAAAATGGAGGAGTAGGTCCCGTTTTGTGTGTGGTTACTGCCGCTAATGATATGCCTAGAAAATTGGCGCGACGTGAAGCTGAGTTATATTACTTGCGGGCAGAGAACAGCCGGTATATCTAACATTGTAATTTCTCGTTCATTCATAGTGGCTAATGCTACTTATAGCATGGTAGCCCAGTATGAAGCCGAGATGCAAGGCTTACGGAATGAAAACAGCCGGTATGCTCGACTCTCCTTCTCATTCTAAGATGCTAATGCTTCTTATAGTAGAATAGTTCAATGCGAAGCCGAGATGGAAGCCTTGCAGACTGAAAGCAGCCGGTATTTCTACCAGTGAACCTCTGTCCCCATTCATAGCAGCTAATGCTACTTACAGCAGGGTAGCTCAGTGCGAAGCCGAGTTAGAAGGCTTGCGGACCGAAAACAGCCGGTACACCTAACATTCCACATTCCCGCTCATTCATAGCTGCTAATGCTCCCTATAGAAGGGTAGCTCAATACGAAGCCGAGATGGAAAGTTTGAGGACCGAAAACAATTGGTATGGTTGGAATTCTTCTTGACTGCTCAGTTACAGAAGGCTGATGCTAATTATAGCAGGGTAGCCCAATGCGAGGCCAAGATGGAAGACTTACAAAATGAAAATGAACGGTATGATTTATATTGCGTTTTTCTGGTGTGCATCTCGCAACTGTATTCATAGCAAGGAGGCTCTACACGAAGCGAAGGTGCAATGTTTGGAAGCCAATGTGGAAAGTTTGGAATCCAACGTGAAATATCTGGAAGATAACGTGGAATGTTTGAAAGGCAAAGAGGAATGTTTGGAAGCCGAGGTGGCATATCTGAAAGCGGAGGCAGAACTTCTGATGGCTCAAACAAACCGGTTTGGTTAGTTTTGTACGTTTGAGATATATGCTCATAGTATTTTAGCCAGAAGTCCGAAATAGCAAGTCGAGAAGCGGAGGTAGAATATCACAAGGCCCACATAAACCGGTACGATTGGCGTTGTGCATCTGGTGCTCTACGATTGCTCATGGTATTTATAGTCATGTTGCTCAAAAAGCGGCTGAGGTAGATTGCCTGCGCGCCGAAATCAGTATGTATCCGTTTTCTTTTTCAGCACCTGATCTTCATGCACGCATGGCCAGCTGGCTTTAACGATCCCGACCAGTCAATAATGCAAAATCTTTGGACTGACGAGTGGTCGACGTCTCCCTTGGCGTCGTTTAGGGACTTCATTGTTCCCAGCTATAAGGAATTACAGGTCCGAACAAGGTGCTTCAATGACGAAAATCGCAGTTTAGCCCGTGAGCTCGAGGCTGTCAAGTCACTCCTCAAAAAGCCTCAAAAGCTGTCGAGATTCAGACATAGGGAGCCTAAGGAGGCGCAAGTTTTCGTTGCCAAAACCGACGCACTTTCCACCGCAGATGTCCTCACCGCTATCTCGCCCCCCAATGAAGACGGGAACATACCTCTCAAATCCACTAGTGAGTGCTAGGTTAACGATACCGTCAAATCGCTAACATTCATGTCAGCCAATGATATCAAAGGACCTCATATTGGTCAGAAAATTGCCTCTATGATTCAATCGAAGCGGACATGGCTGGGAGCCTTATCCTCAACAGGGAGTAGTACAGGATTTCAGCCGCATTCTTTGCATTCTCATCAGCAGGCATTCAACACTCCATCAATGCCTAGCCACTCGACGGATTATGGCATGAGAAGAGGTCGCAAGCAGAATCAGAACAGAGATTTGAATGGGAAACTGGCCTACGCGGAACCTTCTGCGACAGAGTTTTCCCTACAGAAAGAAAGGGGACATCAGGATGATATCAAACAACTGCGCCCTCAAATAGACCAAACGAGGTGCCTCAATGACCAAAATCGCAGTCTATCTTGTGAAGTCGAGGCTGTTAAGTCACCGCTTGAAAAGTCTCAGACGCTGTCGGAAGTCAAAGATAGGGAGCCTGAGGAGGTGCAAGTCTTCGTCGCCAAAACAGATGCACTTTCCACCGCAGATGTCATCCGGCAGGTTACCGACCTGAACCGTCAGATATGCGAAATGGCTACCCATTTCAGAAACTTGCTCCAGAACGTCAAGAACCCTGACCCTGTCGCCACTCAGGAACCAGCGACAGGGACGCTAGAGGATGCTAGTTGGATGTTGGGCGAGCAGTTGGCGAGTTTTTTAAGCGCCAATTTGTTGGTTCGGCGCGCAGCTGGCTGCGAAGAGCCCGACCCATTGCTCGCTGATGTAGTTCTCCAGATCGCCATCACGAGGTGGTGCAGATTCATGATCTCTTCATGGAAACCCACTGACCACTCAGTGGCGGATTTTATGAAGACTCTTTACTCTGGGATTCGTCAAATTGGTATGTGACCGTTAAAATGGAATTCTAACAGTTTAATAATGATTGTCCAGAGGATCCAGCTATCTGCGGGCGCTGGCGATCGATTGCATGGGCACAGTTACAGCGGTCTTCATCTGACGACTTGTACTGGTCGGAGGGTTTAATGCAAGGATTGGGTAGCATCCTCAATGTTGCTGGATGGTCAATCCAGGAGTCAGATCGATGTCAACTTGAAACGAGACTCCCACGTCTTCTCGATGTCGTGAAAATTTTGCGCAAGGCAATCGGGGAAGACATTACATCCATTGACCTTGAGGTAGCCACCATTGAAGCTGGCACCATCTTCAACACCAACTACATGGAACCGCATTGGGTGTCGTCATTATTGTTAGAACACCGGGAGGGCACTTTAGAGGTTATTGGAACAACTGGACTGGGACTGTGGGCACGAAAGGGTCATATGCTTCATCTTGAAATGATCCTCCTGCCGCAGGTTGTTCTCAGAGGTGCTGAGGAATTGGGGAATCTTGTGTTCAGTGACAAGCGCATAGCTTGCTGCCTCACGTAGGGTCACTAGACAGGGCCGGGGGATTATCCACGCCAAAATTCACACTGTCACGGAACTCAACAGTATGCATCATGGATCGTTTGAAATAAATATTATTCTGAAGAATGAGCCTCCGACGAAGTCAATACACATTGACCGACTCTTGCGACGATTCAATAAGAGATTCTCTCAATGCCTCTTCTCCCATTTCCTTTTCCAGCTCTGGCCGGGACACTCGTCGTCGTCATTCTTGTATTTGTCCGATACTTTGTCGAAAAAGATCCCACAATGATTTTCTACCAGCAAGATCCCAACAAGATCCCAGCCAAATCCCAGCACCAATTAGCGCTTTGATACCACGTGATATCTCAAAAAGACAATCAAGATTCAATGCAAATTCTGTACATCAGGATTAATTCAGAGCTGGATCACTCGAAGTTCATTTTCCTTTCATTACAGTTTCGTCTTTCTTGTAGGTGAGTTGCTCATTGTATAAGATGGGCTTATTCAACGTTGAGATGTTGGTTAGACCGCCATGGTGTTCAGCGCTAGAATGGGCGTCATTGCTGTTGCTTGCAGACAGGGCAATACTTGCATGCAGGGCGCTTCGCAACCTGCCCGCTGACGAGCGCGTATCTGAGGTGTAAACGAACGACAATAACTCCCTCAAACGAAGACTGCGACAAGTTATGCTCATTGTTCACCCTTCCAGCTGCTGCGATGTTTGCCTGGAAGAGTATACTTGGGATGAAGCGCCCTATGCCATACCCTGTGGCCATATATTCTGTGAAACGTGGGTTTCAATTTTATTCATCTCAGTCTCATCTGATCATCATGACGACGACTTAGCTGCTTAACAGCTATCACTCCGACAAACTGCCCTTTTTGCCGCAATTCATTCGTTCGGAGTACCATAAAGAAGCTTCGCGTCGATCACCTCGAAACATCGGAGCAGCAGGAGCTTGAACTTCTGCGAAAGCTGGCGCTGTCATGGGGTCTGCCAAACGATCAGCAAGGAAAAGTGTTGGAGGAAATAGATGTATGGTTGAGCGACCAGGACGCGGAAATAACGAGTCCTTGCGTTTCCGTACCTATGGGGTCAGATTATTCTCCTATCCAGGGTACAGCCCTTATCAAGGCCCGTGAGGTGGCGGCCAAATGCCAACAGCTCCTAAGGAGCAATGAACAAGATGGAAGGACCATTAGGGAGTTGAAGAGGGAGGCTCAGGACTACCAGGCACGAATGTTGTGCAATAAGGACAATGCGCTGGCCGCCGAGCTCTATCTTTTGAAAAAAGTCGGGGAGGTCGGGGAGTATGTCGCGCCTTTGTGTGTGATTACCGCTGATGATATTCCTAGAGAGTTAGCGCAACGCGAAGCAGAGATGGAACACTTGCGGACAGAGAACAGCCGGTATATCGAGTATTGTAATTTCTCGCTCATCGATGACGGCTTAGGCTACTTATAGTAGGGTGGCTCAATATGAAGCCGACATGGAAGACTTGCAGACTGAAATCAGCCGGTATGCTTCCAATTGTTCTTTCCTGCTTATTTACGGAGGCTTATGCTACTTATAGCAGGGTAGCTCAATACGAAAGTGAGATGGAAGGCTTACAGACTGAAAACAGCCGGTACACTTAGCGCTGTACTCACTCGTTCATTCATAGCTGCTAATGCTCCATATAGTAGGGTAGCTCAATACGAAGTCGAGATGGAAAGCTTGAGGAGTGAAAACAATCGGTATGGTTGGAGCTCTTCTTGCCTGCCCAGTTACAGGCTGCTAATGCTACTTACAGCAGAGTGGCTCAATGCGAGGCCAAGATGGAAGACTTACGAAATGAAATTGAACAGTATGGTTATTGATTTTTTGGTGTATAGCTTCCAACTATTTTCATAGCAAGGAGGCTTTGCACGGAGCGAAAGTGGAATGTTTGGAAGCCGAGGTGGAATATCTGAAATCCGCGGTGGAAGGCCCGAAAGCTGAGGTTCAAGTTCTGAAAGCGCAGGCAGAACTTCTCGCGGCTAAAACAAACCGGTATGGTCGATTTTGCACCTTTGAGTGCGAATATGGCTCATTGTACTCAAGCCAGATTTCTTGTTACAAGTCCGAGGTAGAATGTCGAAACGCGGAGGTAGAATATCTGAAGGCTGACATAGCCCGGTATGATTGACGTTGTGCGTTTGGTGTACCACGATTGCTCATGGTATTTATAGTCATGTTGCGCAAAAAACGGCAGAGGTAGAATGCCTGCACGGCGAAATCAGTAAGTATTCATTTTTTTCTTTCTTTCCAGCAGCACCTGATCTTCATGCACGCATGGCCAGCTGGCTCTAACGATCCCATCCAGTCACTGATGGAAAATCGTTGGACTGACGACTGGTCCATGTCTCCCTTGGCCTCGTTTAGGGACTTCATTGTTCCCAGCTACAGGGAATTAGAGATCCGAACGAGGAGCCTCCATGAAGAAAATCGCAGTTTATCCGATGAGTTCGAGGCTGTCAAGTCACTGCCTGAAAAGCCTCAGACGCTGTCGGAGGTCAGAGACGGGGAGCCAAAGGAGGGGCGAGTTTTCATCGCCAAAAGCGACCTCTCCACCGCGGATGTCATCCAGCAGGTTACTGACCTGAACCATCAGATATTTGACTTAGCTTTTAGTTGCAGAGAGTTGCTTCAGAACGTAAAGAGGCCTGACGCCAGTCAGGAACCAACGACAGGGACGCTAGAGGATGCTAGCTGGATGTTGGGCGAGCAATTGACTAGTTTTCTAAGCGCCAATTTGTTGGTTCGGCGCGCAGCTGGCTGCGAAGAGCCCGACCCATTGCTCGCTGATGTAGTTCTCCAGATCGCCATCACGAGGTGGTGCAGATTCATGATCTCTTCATGGAAACCCAGTGATCGCTCAGTGGCGGATTTTATGAAGGCTCTTTATTCTGGGATTCGTCAATTTGGTTAGTGACCGTTGAATAAAATTGAATTCTAACAGCTTGATAACGATTGCCCAGAGGATCCAGCTATCTGCGGGCGTTGGCGATCGATTGCATGGGCACAGCTACGGCGGTCTTCATCTGACGAATTGCACTGGTCGGAGAATTTAATGCAAAGATTGGATAGCGTCCTCAATGTTGCTGGGTGGTCAATCCAGGAGTCAGATCGACGTCAACTTGAAACGAGACTCCCACGTCTTTTCAAAGCCGTGAAAATTTTGCGAAAGGCCATCGGGGAAGACATCACATCCATTGACCTTGAGGTGGCCACCATTGAAGCTGGTACTACCTTTGACACCGACTTTATGGTGCCCCATTGGATGTCGTCATTGTTTTTGAAAGGCCGGATGGAGGGCACGTTAGAGGAGGTTATTGGAACAAGTGGACTGGGACTACGGGCACGAAAGGGTCATATGCTTCGTCATGAAATGGCTCTTCTGCCGCAAGTTGTTTTAAGAGGTGCCGAGGAGTTGATGAAGCCTTTCTTGTTGCCTTGACTATTATCAGTAAGGAATAGTTCAATTGATACAGCCAATGCACATCTACCAATTGTAACGCTACAATAAGAAATAGCCACTCCGCAAGGCACCCACCTACATCATCCGCCTCCGACCTGACCATCCCCAAACATGGGTGTCGTTGTTTCCAGAGTAACCACTTGGCGAGGAGCTTTATATATATGGCTGTCTCAACTAAGAACAGAAACAAGTCGTTCATCAGAAAGTAGTACTCCTGACAAACTCCTGACAAACGAACAGAAGGCGCGTCAACCAGGTAGTGCCAAGGGCCGCAAGTGGCTCCTGGACTTCCTTTCAGGATGGCAGACGCGACGTCGCGTTTTCCACTTTCGCCTCCACCCTCGTACACATGAGAGCATGGCACTCACGACGGCACCGAGATCCACGGATATTGCTCCAGAACCTTTTCTGCATGTAAAGGTACCGGCCGGGCACGAACTTCTCATTGATGATCTTTCGTGCAGCACCGACCAGGGTGTCGAGATCGGCTTGGCTTTATTCGACAAAGATAATTCCGGGCTTCAATTTCCCATAAATTTCGGGAGAGAGCCGCATGAATATGTCGAAGGTAAGCTGTGAGCCGAGTGACGCGAGACATTCACTTTCGGTTGTCATTTTGATTGTTCAAGCTGCGTCGGACCGGCTCT
The DNA here is from genome assembly GCA_018417955.1 of Laccaria trichodermophora. Lineage (NCBI taxonomy): Eukaryota > Fungi > Basidiomycota > Agaricomycetes > Agaricales > Hydnangiaceae > Laccaria > Laccaria trichodermophora. The sequence continues at coordinate 198,590 of JACTVC010000025.1, read as the reverse complement.
GGGGCACGACTCGCATTTCAGAGATGAAAAGTTAAGTACCTGTAAATGCGGGTGAGGGTGAGCCTACTATAGGGGGTGAGTTCGGAAGAGCTAGGCTCGAGCAAACACCACTCGAGTCGGTAGTAGACTGACGAATCAGCGTCACCCCTGAGCCCAGCATGGTCCATAAGAACGTCCCCTTTTTGCCCATAATAGTTTGTTCGCCGAAGGGTACAGTAGGGGCACAGTGGTCATGGCTGGACAAAAGGTGATCGTGGTTCGAGAAACGGAGCAGTCATGCTCCTTATTACCCATTTCCTTATATTGTTACCTACGTAGCTTACTTCTACAGGAGAGAAAAAAGAATAGCGATAGCGAATTATCAGAGAGCATTCGAAAGTCCGTTCATATGCTACGAAAAAGAAGAAAAACCATTAAGGTATGAGTTCACGAACAAAAGCAGGGACTAGCAAAAGCACACTAGTAGAAACCAAAGGAAAAGGATAAAGAAAAAGAAAAAAAGAGAAATGAAAATCTACGAAAAGTTGTCATAACTGAACGAGCGTAAAAATCCACGACTGGATACCACAGGCGTAGGAGCCGTGATAGCCGGAGGACCAGCGCTAACAGGTTCATTCAAAGCCAGACCAAGAGCATTGCCTGCAAAAGCAGACGACGGCGCGTCCGTGTAGTACTCTGCGTCTGTCCAGACATCCGCTGGGGCCGTGTGCGGTTCCTGTGCCAGGGCACCAGTAGCAACAGCTGCCGTCGACGATCCACGCCGACGGCGATGACGGCTGCTAGTGTGTCTCGCGGAAGAGCGGTTAGCGTCTCGGTGGGTGGTGTTCGTAGCTGGTCGTGGGGGAGGATCTACCTCGTTCCGGGCGTATGTCTCGACTGTGATAGTTTGGGTGTATCTAGAGCCTTGTGGGGCTGCTAGAACTTGCATGGCAGGCGTCGAGGGGTATGACACGTGCCGAGATTGCTGCCCATCTCGAGCGTTGGACGTTGATGCGTGTTGGTAGGTGGGTTTTGCGCCAGTGGCTGGAGGAGGTGGAGTGATCCGCACACCAAGAAGTGTGCTCGGTCCTTCCTGTTCAGACTCGGTTTCTTGGAAGGGGAATGAAGGCGATGAAAGGGAATCCGAGCCGACCGTGATAGGGAAAGCAGCGCGTCCGAAACCTCTCAACTGCAGATGAGCCAAACTCTCGCCACTGGGGCTGGTCCCATTGTCTATTGTGACCACTGTTCCCCAGGAAGAGACGCTGTTCCGCGTGCGGTGTGTGCGATTAGACGCTGGTGTATCGGGCACATGCGGTTGCGGTGGAGCGGATATTGGCTCCTCTGCGATGATTTGATCCACACGGCGACCCCCACGATGTGTCCTGCTTGCTGTCGTGTTGTCCGACAGAAGGTTCGACAACACCGGATGATTTACATGATGATCATCCGATGTTCGATGTCGACGTTGTCGAGATCGCGAACTGGGGTTCGTATCATCGGAGGAAGTCCTCGTGCGACCTGCACTGGAGCTCAAGCTTGAAAGTTGTTGAGAAAGCGTCTCCCTCTCTCTCTCTCTTTCCCGTTCTCGGTGACGCCGATGGTCTCTAGACCGCTCTTGTTGAGGCCAACCCCCAGTGGCCTCTTGGTGCTGGTCAGACCTATCCAGTCCCAAGTTGTGTATCGTCATGCTGTCCAGGTTATTGGGAGGTCCCGAATACGGCGCATGGTTTCCATTGCTCGTGGGCCCATTCCCATTGTTCATGGCCACCTGGTACCCCTCCCCATACCCCACAGCATACTCCGACACCCAGTTGGACATCAACGAATATGGGTCAGCATTATCTAACTCTCCAGGCCGTCTGGGTTGGGGCGTGAGCAGCGGTGGCGCAGGCGGCTCCCCAGGAGGTATGTACCTGTGGTTCGGTGTAGCTCCTGGAACAATGCCATTTTTTTGCTGTTGAATGGAGGGCGAGATCGCACGGTATATGTCGTAGAAAGGTCCTTCCTTTGCCTTGCTCTTCCCCTTCCTATCCTTTTTGGATTCGCGTGACCGCCTTGGTTCGCGTTCATCATCAGCCTCCACTTCATTGGAAGGGTAAGCCTGCGCTGGTGCTGAGTGCGGCCCATTGTGGTAGTAAGGTCCTGGGCCAGCTGCCGCTGCTTGCAAAAACGGTGGGAATCGGTCGAGAGGGACAGGTTCAGGTGGCGGAGGCAGAGGATTCCGCGTGTGGGGTTGATTATACATGCGGATTTCAGCCTGCAGGCGTTCGACTGCAGCTTCATATTCAGCTACTTTGCTAAAAATCCAATCAGCGGCTGTACCCACGTATAAAAGTCGGACGTACTCCTCAAGTGCTTCGGCTTTATGCAAAAGTCCAGCCTCAATGGCTTGTGCAGTGGTCTGTGCGAATCGCATTTGCCTCTTGTATTCCTCCACATCTGTCTTCAATGTGCTGATAGTCTCTAAATTGTCCCGTTTTTCCGTTTTAAGCCGCTGGTATTTAATCATGGCGTCAAAGGCCTTTCTTAAGGGTATACTCTGTGCAAGAAATTTTAGTGACTGTCATCCCAAACACAAATGACAAAATTGAGGCCCTGGTCGAGGTACAGAGGTCGGGCTTATAGAGCGCCAAGGCCGAGCTGTCTACCCGCACCTAAAGCCACTCCAGCAAGGACCACAACCATGTCCTTCCTACAGACCAATAAGCCCTGCACCATACCACTCAACATAAACGCAGTGTGTCGGACAGCACAACCCCAGACAACCAAACCCAAAACTCACCGTATCTGCTTGCCGATCTTCCAACCAACCAGTCACCTCATCTATCATGTCATCCAACTGATCCCCCGGTGAGTCCCACACCAGCGCCAGCCTCTGCAACAGCTCGACCTCTTGCAAATCATGCTCAAGGCCCGACGGGCGATCCACATGAAGCTTCTTCAAACGATCCGGGACAAATGCTTTGCGACATAGGGGGCAGTTGGGTGGTGTGACCGCCATCAGGCAGCTATTGTGTTGTTGAATCAATCAGTACGACGACGTCAACACGACGAGAGCGCTCGAATGAGACGCACGTTTTACAGAATATATGGCCACAGGGTATAGCATGGGGGGTTTGTTGTGGGGTTTCCCAGGTATAGGCATCCAAGCAGACATCGCAACGGCTGGAAGGATGGAGAACGAGCATAAATTGCTTTAGGATTCAATGAGATTCTTGGTTGTCGTCGTCGTTCGTAAGAGGCCTCAACGACGCGGGGGTCCGTTAGAGTATTATGCAGTATCGTGCATGCAAGGACAATCCAAAGGGAACAAGGGCGAACCTCGAGACAAAAATACTGATCGCGGTAAACAGCACTTGCGCCTCGTGCCCCCTTCTAGCGCCGAACAGTCCGCAAATATTAAAAGTACAATAGTCTTTCATTTTGTCAGATAAGATGTACTGTCCGTCATACATGAATCCCTACTCATACCAATCGAAATAGAGCATCCTCAGATAAAAGCTGTCCAATGGTCCTCTTGAAACGGCCCGTTTCGGCAGAATCGGGTCCCTGCTGGGAATCCACATTGTCGTGCTCAGGTGCATTGGGGCATGCAGTCACCCCTTGAGTCAGCCAAATGAAAGTTCCCTGAGAATCAACACCACTGCCTTCCATTAACGTGTTAGGCGGACGGATGAATTGAACTTAAGATCTCGGGCTTCTCCCACCAAAACCTCCCGTTGAGCCTGTCGGTTGACACCCTATCGCTCCGAGGCTATGTGATGATGTGCTGAAGAGTCCTTTTGATCGACCGGCGACTGGGATGGGGAGCTAGATATGGAAGGTAGGGATGCTAGGAGTGAAGCACCGAAATCCGACAATGGCTTGAAAGCCTTCAGACTTGCCATTCTCCTTATATGTGAAGAATTCCCTGGAGGCGAAGGAATAACTGGAGGCGAAGATGTCGTCATCATAGCACTCGATCTAGGATCTTGCTCGTCAGAACTAACAGTCGGTTTCCTGGCGGACGTGAGGGATGGCCAGGCACCCCAGGTGACTGCGGGTCCTGGACTCGAAGCTCCATAATTAAGAGTCGAACTATTCGGAGCGCCAGTCGGCTGCGATTGGAGTGACGACAGGGGTTGTTGTTGCTGAACCCGAAAATCATAAGCACCGTTCTGGTCACCGGTACTCTTTGGTAACTCCACGAAAGATCCTGGCATCGGAGATGGTGTCGGTCTAAACGTTGAAGGCCCAGCAGGCGAAGGGGACCCCGGGTATGCCGATGGCGTCCCGGTATTCGATCCCATCGCAAATGGAGGGATGTAACCTTGATCTCCTGCGTGTGGGGACGTATGTTGAAGATAGAGACTCCCTGCATGAGATTGTCGTTGTGACGTCCCCTGCGGTTGCGCAAGAAAACTAGTCTGCTGTGATTGTTGCGAGAAGCCGGATTGTGTTTGTTGGAAGGTCCAAGTACCAGACGGCTGGGGATTTGCTTGATATCGTTGTGTGGATCCGGTGCCAAAGTAAGGCTCCGAACCGATGTTCTGCTGATAATACGCAAGACTGAAATCGAAAATGAGAAAAGCTACATACCTAAGATTCCTGAAACTTACCTATTGGTTTGAGAAGGAATCTTGTTCAGCTTTTTCTCTTCCCTGCCAGGTGAAGAGTCATCTTCCTCATCATCATTGCTTGGACTGGTGGACCTTGATCTGTTGGGCGTCCTCGTTGGAAATGAGGACGCAGCAGCAGCACCCGGCGTCTTGACGGGAGTTCCAGCCAAAAGCGTAATAACTTTAGAACAGTCAGAGAATTGAAAACAGAAAGATAAAGATTGCTCACACGAAGAATCTCTCCTCCTTTCTTCCGACGGCCGTTGTAGAACACTACGGCGATTTCGATCCTTATACAGGTCAAGCTCCGTCCGCATTCGTTCAACGACTGCTTCATATTCAGCTACCTCTCTAAACGACGGACAAGGAGATATTAGCGCAGGGAACCAGGGAGAAATCGCAACATACTCTTCAAGATCCTTGGACTTTTTGAGAAGTGCAGCCTCGACAGCCTTCGCAGTCTCTTTTTCAAAAGCCATCTGTCGCTGACTATCCTCAATCCCTCTCGCCAACTGTTCTTTTTGCGCCCTTTCCCGAAGCATTTTTCTACGCCAGCGATCAACGTCAGCTTCGAGCTCACCAGCTTTTCTACAATTGAACAAGCCCGTTAGCTACCGTGATCACATAGCGAACGTTGAAAAACGTACTCTTCAAGCAACTTGCATTTTCCCAAAAGTTCAGCTTCAATGGCTTGCGCAGTCTCCCTCTCAAACACGATTTGCAGCTGATACTCCTGGTCATTTCTTGCCATCCATCGTCCCTGTGCTGTCCGAAGGCGTTCAAGCTCGGCTTCATAGTCAGCTACTTTCCTAGATGACGTGCATAGACCAATTAGCGACTATGAAGAGAATGGAAATTAGAAACTTACTTCTCAAGTGTACTGCACTTCTCAGTCAGCTCAGCTTCAATGGCCTGCGAAGTCTCCCTCTCAAACACGATTTGTAGTTGTTGGTCTTGCATCGCCTCAAAGATCAACTCGTCGTCATCTAGTCTCCTCGCGGAGGTTGCCTGCTGAGGCTGATCAGCATCATTTGACGCTGTGATGCGATCGATGTGCAGCTTCACTGCGCGATCAGGGTCTAACGGGCTGCGGCAATTGGGGCAGTTTGGGGGTTCGAATGCCCCAATACAGCTGGATACTACCAGCGTTAGCGAAAAGTCGGATAAGATTGAGGTCGCACACACCCTTTACAAAATATGTGGCCACAAGCTACGGCGTGGGGACCCTTATCTGGGTCGTCCGACACATAATCATCCATGCATATATCGCAAACGCTTTCAGAGTGGAGAACGAGCATAGTCGATGAAGGTAGGGCTGTACACAACGGAGGTCGTCTTTTTGTGGTATTATGCGTGAACTGTAGCGCCCGTCCCAAGCACCGCTTGCACGATGGACATGGCGTCTATGCCAAATACCCTTTCCCGCGATCGGAGTAAGCAGTAGACGCTGTCATCCACAGCCTGCCAGCTACAGCTTGTACATCATGGTTGTGTACGGCGCTTCTGATACCACCATTTAAACCTAATGATTCTGCTGTTGGATGTTGGGAGAAGAGGGAAAAACGAGCAGCCGACTTGAAATTCGGATATGGGGCTCGAAAAACAAGCATAAATTCAAATATTCCGAGCAAAGTTCAGGCAGAGTTGCTCATCCACTCATCACAAAACTTCTCCACAAAAAATAGTACGTGCACTTGATCAACAGGGTTTACCGAAGTGTACAACTTTGATAACTTAGGAGCAGACCCACAGAACAGAGACAGTTTCCTGTAGTACAGGATCCGTCATTACCTGCCAAGGAGATCTCCTCAAGTAAGTGACCGAATTGTTCAAAGAGGCCTTCCCATTCGTGCTGAAGGCAGATACCAGAACAATTGAAGGGGTATGTTGGAAGAAGAGACGAGTGAAGGGATGGTCCAAGACTCTCATCATGTGACTTGTCGCGTCTCACCTCTCGAAGTCCTTCTCCAGATCCATCATGGCAACTCCATGCCCTCCAGCGGAGGCGCTGCCCGTTTTATGTGCAACCTTCCTCAAGATAGATCAAAGTCTCATCGAATCCATAATTACCCATCAACTCTTGGCCCGGGACTTGCACAAACTGCAACCGCAGTACACATCAAAAGAGGAACTGAGAGAAGCCTCATTGTACAAGAACCCTGGCGCCGTTCTTCACCCCCTTCACGTCTACTTTGCTATTTTGAGTGAATATCTCAACCATTCCGCGATCACTCTTGTTTTCTTCCGATACCTCAACCACCTGCGGGATCTTATCAACGCTTACGAATGGCCGAGAGTTCTTGAATATCACCAATCATACTTCGATAATCGAGTATTTGATATGCGCACATGGGGAGACTACGGATCCTGGGGCCTGCCAGAGTGTAAGCTGATGAACCAGTTAAGCTTCACCTACCATTCCACGTCGACTCCTGAAATTACTGTTCCGACTCAACAATTGAAAGTGCTGGGTTACCGAGAGGAGCCCCTACTGCCCATAACGTGAGTTAGATGCACGAGTTCATGTTTCATTCTCATGTTTCTTGAGTCAGATTTTATTTGAGACGGATGACGGATCCATTTGGTGACTACGCAGAATTCAAAGATATACATCCGAGTCGTATCTGGAGAGTGAAGCACACCATCTACGAGCAGCTTTCACTTCTTGACCTCCCTTCCCCTTTTGAAGACTATTATTGCGAGCACTTCGGGGTGCGTTTTATGCATATTCTACGTAGTTTTATGGTCACAGTCCTTCCCGCAGATCTTTGACGGTACCAATTTAGTCAAAGGAAACTCTGATAGGGGCGGAGTACCTCTAGAAAAGGTCATAAAACTTCTCTCCTATCAGGCTGGTAAAATTCCATTTCTCAATCTCGTCGGTCAGTCGATCATGGAAACTTACACTTTGCATAGCTCACCTTACAAAAATTCTTTCGTTCTCTCCAGCTTACCAAGATTTTGAGATTTCGAAGAAAGATGCGAAGAAAAGAAGCAAGCTAACGCTAAGTAGCACAAGGTGATGACTAGCAGCTGTTCCAGTAAAAGGCGGGCTATAGTTTTGAAGGTATTTACGGTTTGTCATAGTGCTTTTTTCTCTGGGTCCTCAGCTAACGGCTTCGTCGTGCACGTGAAGACAACCTTACAGCGAACATTGCACACTGTGTACTCTTGACAAGAAGCCGACTATTTCGTTATGCATTGTTATGTTACAGTTTTGACTCTAACCAAAATTGTATGGATCGCGAAGCCTGAGACTGCCGACCAGCGAAAAAAGAACAACATATTTTGAGAGTACCTTACTCAATCATTGGCACTGAGGCCTCGAATCAGAAATTCAGCAGCTTTGTAGCGTGGCTCGATTGTGCAGTTGAAAGGTAGAGGATATCTGTAAGGGAATGAACGGATACTCATGGACCCTATAGGAAACCAACACATACGAAAGAAGCCCGCTTGTATAATTCGCCTCGAGCTCTTTAGGCTTTCCGGATTCATCAACTGGCGCACTGGTGTTATATACTGCCAACACAGACGAGATGATAGAATATAGAGAATTATCGCTCAGGTACCTGCCAGGACACATCCTAGAAGCCAGCTATGAATGACACATTTCGACGCCATCTTCTCACTCACCTCCTGCCAAACCCGAAAGCCGCAACGACTGGATCTCTAACGCTTGGGTCAATTTGACCGTCTTTGAGATAGCGCTCCGGCTTGAATTCTTCGGAGGCCTCGAATACTTCGGGATCGTGCAAAATTGACCTATACACAACTTTTTAATACTAAAAGCTTTTTCGCGTTGACGAAAAACGTACCATGCGGCTCCGATGACAATAGTACCTTTCGGAATAAAGTATCCATCACATTCATCATCCTCAGTAGCCATGTGTGGAACACCTGCCATGTATGATTAACAGCTGGAGAAGGACATTGAGTAACCTCTTACCGAGGGGAAGGACCAATTGCCAACGCATCGTTTCCTTGATCAATGCGTTTACGTACGGCAGGTAAGGGCGGTCATTAAAGTCTAGAAGGCGATTTATTCCAACGATTGCATCGATTTCCGCCTGTGCCTTTCGCAAGACTTCCGAATACATCGCCATGGCCAAAAAAAAACTTTGAGTGGTTGAAACCGTCTAATTAAGAGTGAGTCGCATCAAAAGAAAATTCGGAGAAGATATGACGAACGGTATCGGCTCCAGCTGTCCCCCAAATGATTGACAACGTGAGTTTAGATCCAAAAATATGATTGCTCACCAATGTATGCTACCGCAGCGGTATTTCGAGAGATAAGCTCTTTCTCCGCTCGGTCTAGTTCTTCATATCCGGGAAATTCCTCTAACAAAGCGGTCAGAACGCAAGGTATCGCCGTTCCCTCTGCCTAGAAACACGATATTTGCCTGTCCGACTAGCTGGCAGTAACATGGAAATAAGAGCTTACCATTTTTCTCTGTATAGATTTAAAGGGTCGATCCACAACTTCAGCATTTATGGCGGCATAGTGAGCAGCCTTCCGCTTGAAACCAGCACCAGGAAACCAGCTTGGCACATATTTCAAGACTGGGAGCAGGTCCACCAAGAAAGTCCCCGGAATGCCAGCTTCGGCAGCGCCCCGCACAGTCTCCTCAGCCAACGCGATGTAGGGGTCGTCGAATTCCAAGACTGGTAGGCCATAAGATACACTCATAATACTCGATGCGAAAGTGCTGGAAAGACGTTGGTCAGGCTACCAAATACGAATGATTGCGACTTACTGTCGGATATGGTGCATAAAATTTTGCGGTGTCGTGAGAAGTCGACGGAGTAAGGCTTGAGTTTCTTTCGCCTGGGTCGGTAGATATTTATGCACGGCGTTCGCATGAAAATGCTCGTGAAATGCACGGCGGTGCCTTCGCCACATTGTACCATAAGGCATGTTTGGTATATCGTAACCCCAGCCCATTCTATGTAGCAATTTAGCCTGCTTGAAAGAAAACATTTGGGCTGAAGGGAACGTACAGCCTCAGCATAGGTACGATCAACCTGTCTGAGTAATTTGACGATCTCTTGTCTAATATATCATTTGTTCTTTTCAAGGATCCCAGAACTAGAAATGGTTGGCCGAGAACCTCAAAGTACACCATGTCGCCTTGTAAGTAGATTAGTCTTAAGCCCCAGATATTAACGCGGAGCGCACCATATTTTTTGAACAATTTATCGTAAGCCAGCCACGGTTTATCGCCTAGTGATGGCATTTCTAACATGGCACCCAGAATAGGGAGTCCCTTTGGACCTGGAGGACGGGGAAGGCGGTTGGGATTTGGCTTCTTCACTCCGATATGCTTCAAGCCCCAGAGACCGAACAGCAAGCCAGCCACAGTGAGGTATGAATGAAACTGGATCGTCTCCATTGCACCCGAGACTGCAGTGTTGGAAAAGCCTGAAGCGAGTATGTCGAACATGATGGTCGCACTGTGAATGTACTAGTAGCAGTGGCCTCACCTGGGGTTCATCATGTCGGTTTAGTAGTTAAATATGGTCGACACATATCCCGGGGTTCAGAAAATCAGACCCAAGAAAATGAAGTGTTAATCAGAGTACGCCTTCTTGTTTCCGGTAAATCCGTGTTGTGATACACTTTCTGGTACTATCGGCATGGAGAAACTCACGAAGATTCCGAGTTGACATCAGGAGTGGCGCGCCTGAAAGTTCAAGGGTATAGGGGCATTTTCTTGAGTCCAGCATACTGAAAATATCAGTGACTTGAGTATAAATCTTTGGCAGGGATACCAAAGAAAGGCAATTTGCGACGATGCTATTTTTCGAAGTGTTAGTAGGATTGGCTCAAGACTGGCTGGGTTCCATTGGGCTGTAGTAAACGTCGATATGATGGGGGGTTTCGTTGGGCTGCAGCGAACCCTGGGTCCGTCAAGTGACGATACACGATCACGTGGGTTTTGGCGAGATTTCCTCAGCGTTCCTTTCCGATTTCTCTCCGCCATCCTGATATCTAATACTTATCCAGTGCTTATTCCACGACTACCTCCCTGCCATGTGTAGTCTTGCCCGGTACACGAGGGCGTCATGCAACAATGGCATCTAAGAGCAGGAGCACCTCGGGCCTTATGAGGGAGCCTCGAAGAGAAGAACAATAATATACCAACACCAGAAAAAAAATCTACTGGTATCCCGCTCACGGGCCCCTGCTTGAACTCGCCCAAACCTGCTTGGTGCCAGCTTATACCACAAAACCATTTGCACCAGTTCTTGCCTTGTTGAGTCTCCTTCCTTGTATCTTCGGGTTTCCCATTAACACGCGACCACTGGAGTGCGTGATATTTCGCTGACTATGAAGGGGAAGAAAAGAAAGCGGTTTCTGTCTAGCTCAGCGCACGCGACGCTTCCGGCCGGGTACTAACTTCTCCACAGGAGCACGGTTATTAACTTCAAGTTGCGGGGACACTGCACTAGTCGAACGGCTTGGATTTCTTGATTCCTGAAGGGCGCTGGGAAGTGTCTCGAATTCCATAGGCGGCGAGTTGGGTTGAGAACTCCTATCATTAGCTTGGCGACTTCTTGAAAGTGGAGCAAAACTATTTCTTGCATCTTGCCGAACGCTGGGATGTAGAGTATCGAATGTAAGAGGCGGAGAACTGTGTCGAGGAGTCCTATCAACGACTTACAGATTTGAAGGTGAAGAAAAATGGTTTCTTGCTCCCTGCTGGGCACCGGGAAGTGTCTCGATTTCGAGAAACGGAGGGTTGGGCCGAGGATACCTATCAATGACTTGATAAGATGAAAGTAGAGAAAAATGACTCCTCGCTTCCCGCTGCATGCTGGCGCTTGGAATTTCATTCTGCAATCGGGACGGCGGCGAGGTGGGAACTGCTCTATCAAACGGAAGAAGTGGTGAGCTTGGAACGCTTCTGTCGAAAGGATGCAGCGAGCTGGGAATTACAGTCTCGGGAGGAGACGACCGTAAACTGAGTCCACTGTCAGCGTATCTCGCTTCCCGCCTTGCCCTCCGGTTTTCTGCCGCATCACGAATGATTGGACGAGGCGAACTCCTGTCTCCGTCCCGAGGGGAGACTGTATAAATGGCTGTGGGTGCACCGGGACCTACTTCCGCGGTCGGTTGATTGTCTCTGCGAACTTCTGTCTCTTCTTTGCTCTGTTCTCGCAACACTCTTTCCAGGGCTTCTTTTATTTCCTGCTGGTTCTGCCTGCTCCGTTCTACAGCTGTTTCCAGATCACTTTGACAATTTGATCCCTCTACAACAAGTCTCTGCAGCAGCTCGAACTCCTGGGAGCCCTGGGACGCTGCGGCGCGACCGATGTGCAGCTTCACTATGCCATCGAAAAAGAATGACTTGCGGCATAAGGGGCATTTTGAGGGTGCGATCGACACCAGACAACTGTTATAACATTAGAGCTTGGGAAAACCATAGATGGCCTTTGGTTAGAGTAGGACCAACGTTTTACAAAAAATATGGCCGCAGGGAATGGAATGTGGCAAGAGGTCCCAGGAGTAGGGGTCCAAGCAGACATCGCAACAACTCGAAGCGTGGACGATGAGCATGAATTCTGGTGATATTCAAAGCCGTGGTTGTCGTTGTCCTTCGCAACGGCCTGCGGGTTGCCAGTGCATATATGTTGTGCACGTCCACGCACGAAAGGCCAGGCCATGTACAACAAATCAACATGCTCACCCCACGCCTTGTGCCCTCTAGCACGCGTGTATTCGCCCTGATTCGACAAGAACGTTCTCGCCTTCTTGCAACATCAAAAAGCAAGGACATCGCATCGAGTGCTGACGCCTCTTTGCCCACCAATGGTCTGAGACTTTAAGGCTGCACCGGCAGAGCTAACCCTTGTCCGGATGTTTTGACGTGCGAGCATAGCACCCTTAGCCAACACTTAGCTGGGAACGTATGTAACGAGTTGGAGGAAAACTAGCGCTTGAGAAGTTCCCGGCCTTCCGGTGTGACCACGCGTTGACGGATTCCATTCTGCTTGATTGAGATTTTGGAAAACCTTGATTGATTCCTGAAAAACGTGTTTTCCATGGTTGCAAGAGTCTGAACTTCAACTGGTTGTTGGCAATTAAAGATAATTGGACGAGGGAACAAGACTTTGTCGGTCTTACTTGTTGAAACTGAAGGTTTGACATCCAAACAAGCGATACCAATCATTATTTGTTCCGTTCAAAGATGTGGGATTATTCGCCGGCTATACTGATACCACACTCGCGGACCTCTCTAAATCGCTCTCAGCCTGCTTAGAGTGAGCTCATGCCTCAACGGCTGTCGCACTAGTTCTTGCCCTGTTCACGAAATCTTTGGAACACCCATTAGTGGCTGCTGAATACTGCTGAGATTTCGCTCACCAATCCGACGGATGATAGAGGGGCTATCATCGACAAGAGTTAGCGACCTGGGATAGGGGGATCTTGGCCGAAGTAAGGCTAATCCTGATGGTCTCGATGGTGCTCTAGCATTATACGCCAGACTAGCAAGACCTGGATCCTGCCGTGGTCCCTGGCTAGATCGTGTAGCTGGCCTAAAGATAAATGGTTGTATGGCTGCGGCACTGACAGCGCCGCTGTGGGGAGGAAGGGGAAAGTCTTCCAAGAGTAGTCGCCGGGCAGACATTTCTACACGGACGGCCGGGGGAGCGGCAGCACCTTGTTCTACTGCCCGCTGTTGTCTCTGAACCTCCGTCTCTTCCTTGCTCCGTTGTCGATGCCATGCCCTTTCTAGGGCTTCTTGTAGTTCCCGCTTGCGTTGCTTGCTCTGTTCCGCAGCTGCTTCGAAATCTGCCTGACGCTTTTCTTCTTCTGCGGAAAGCCTCTGCAGCAGCTCAACCTCTTGTAGACCCTGACCTGACATTAGCGGGCGATCAATGTGGAGCTTCACTATGCCATTGTGGGAGAAGGCCTTGCGGCATAACGGGCAATTCGGGGATGTCATCGACTCCAGACAACTGTTAATGGATTAGAATGAGCGAGAACCAGGAGTAGGACTAACAGACCAACATTTTACAGAAAATATGGCCACAGGGTATGACATGAGGCATCTGTGTCGTGATGTCCCAGTTGTAGGATTCCAGACAGACATCGCAACAGCTGGAAGGGTGAATAAGAAGCATAGCTCCGAGTACGATAGTTCGATGGGAAGGTTGTCGTTGTCGTTTGTAACGAAGAATGGTTCGTCGGTGCACATATACTATGCTCATCCCACGCATGAAAGGCCAGGGACCAACATGCTGATCTCATGCCTCATGCTGCTGAAGCATTTCCGAAGATCCCCCTGTTCAACAGTAACCTCCCACCTCCTTGCAACATCGATTGACGTGTGTCAAACATAGTGCCAAGGCCGCATCTGCCGTCAAATGTCTGAAACTCTAAAGTAGCGCCGATTCAAGAAGTCCTCTCGCTTGGATGAACAAAGTGGCAGGGGAGTGCACCACTTCGCAATCGAGAGCGAGTGAAAGCCATGAAAGGGTTGTAAAAAGGCGTGGTTCTGGTTCGCGTTGGAGGTGATTCGTTCTCCACTCGACTGACAAGCAATCACAGTTAAAGCTATGAAGACTCAGAATCGAATTGTCGCCCAGGCAGGGTATAATGACGTACATGAGCAATTTACCCCTTTACCATTCCCCTGCTTTGGTCAATCAGATTCCGTATGAGCTTTCTCCACAAGCATTCCAACCCTGCTACAATTCAGCCACCCGCCTAAAAGCAGTGTGCAGACGCATCAGCAATCATACAAAATAACCAAAGGAAAGCGAAACTCACTCTTCTTTGATATCCAGACGTTCGACGGCAGCGATCCGAGCGGCGAGCTTTTTGAAGGCACTTGCTTCGATGTTCCAAGAGCATTTTCTTTGTCTCCTAAAACATAAGGTTGTCTTCTTCCTAGCTCCCCTCAAACCTTGGGAATCTGGTCATCAGATGATCGACTGCCAACTGGTGGACCATCCTGACGGGTTTGCATGCATGAGGCATGACTTTCCACCACTATATGGATGCTAGCAGAACGACTCGCAACAGCTTTCCTTCCTAGCGGTTCGGGTCGATTAGAGCGCCACTCCCCTGCATGCCTTGCCAGGCCTAGAAACCTGCGGCCGAAGGAGCGGTTCCGGCTCAGAGCCTCCAATCCTTGAAGGGTAAGAAATTTCAAGTTCTAAAAATTTGGCTGACAGCTGTTGAATAGGGGGCTTATTAGAGGCGCATGCTCAACGCAAGGGCCCAGGGAGATCAGCTCGAAGGGCGGAGATGATGAAGAGGTTGTAGACACGTGACGAATCTAAGTATTGTGCTGCGACGGCTTGAACCACAACCAACGTCCGATTCCTCCATTTGAAGTCAATCTCTCAATTCTCTACAATCATTATACTTGAGGCCTGCTTGGGGCATTGCTACATTGTTCCTATTTTTCTTCCTCCACAGAGGTGATACACTGGGCGTATACCTTCTATCATGGACCCCACTGCTGACCAGGGGATATGCAGGCATGAACGGGCTACTGGACCTACCAGTAGAAATCATCCTGGCGATAGTGGATCGCGTACCTCCAAACTCCCTTTTTACTCTATCTTTGACATGTCGCTTGCTCAACTATCTTTCCACATCGGCGCTTCTCGAACATTGCGGAATCCGAGATCCTACCAACTGCACTTTTGATCTCTACACCACTGTAGAGGGCCAGGCCGATGCCCTGTCTGCCTTACAAGCCGGTCTTCATATCCAACAGATGAAGTTCCTTCGATGCAACCTCCGGCCTACAGGATATTATCCTCAGTGGGAATGGCCCGCTGCCAAACTTATACGTCGACTACATCGCCTCATGCTAAGATTGGCCTCAATTGATGAGGTTGTCCTCTCTTGGGGATGATTGTCCCTCACGACATACACCTAAGATCTGGGGTTATTATCCTACAGGAGTTGCTCAACACAGTTATCACGAAGTGCAAGATCCTTCGCCTCATGAGTGCAGGCTCTTTTTTTGGAAACAGTTACTTATTCAATCCACCGGATAGTGGTTCCAGTATCACTCAAAGACTCCGGCGATTCGTCAACCGCAATGATTCGCCAGATTGGCAGTATACGAGGAACATTAGTACAGGAACTCGTCCATTCCTTACTTGCCCTCCTGCGGCTTTGCAACAGATTGCGCTCAGCAGGATGGAAATTGATGCCTTGAGCCTTTTCACTCCGCCCTGCTCCAGCTGGACCTTCACCGTGCTAAGGCAATCTCAGATCACATCGCTCACCGTCAACTTGAAATGGCCTACGTCAAGATCTACGCAAGCCGAACGATCCCTCATATTCTCTCGACTAGCAGAGGCCCTTCAGCCTTCACTTAAGTTTTTGTTTCTCAAGGGCGTAACACACCTCCTCGATGCTCTTAGCTTCATAGCCCAATTACCACTTCTTGAAACGTTTGGCGTTCTTCCTTGGACGTGGAAAGCGAGCATTGATGAGAGTTCGACTATCACATCTTTTCCCCACGTTCTATCCATGGAAACGATTTCTGCTCCCGCAGACTTAGTTTTCTACATGTTTTCTAGGCCTTTGATCGTACCGAGGCTAAGGACCATTTTTCTGGCCTTCTCAATCAAGAAGGTTGGGGGGTTGGAGGATATTACAACTACAGCCACCTCCATCGCCCGACTTCGTGAATCTGTTGGACCCACCGTGAAGCTACTCTTGTTATTCCACCTTGGCAGTGTTCCATCATTAGATCTAGAGGAATCTCTTTGCGACGGAATTCGACCAATCTGCCCTATATGGGAAGAGGAATTTTCCAGGTTCACAACTATGTCTTTGAATGGCTTAACAGCTCTGTTAGACAGTCCCGATACATTCCGGGTCATTCTGGGAGTATTGACCCTGTTCCCTAGGCTAGAGGAATTGCGTGTTGAACTTAGGACAAGTTACGAAGCTGCTCCCACTCCTATCAACATGAAGACTTGGATGGTTGAGGCCATCTTAGATCGATCTACAAACGTCACATCTATTTCCTGCAACGGAACAGCCCAAAGAATAATTCCCCGCCAAAGTACGTCAGAATGGGTCGCAATCATGTCTTGTTGAGCTAATCCAACAAAAGAGAGCGTCCCACCCCCATCATCCTGAGGGATTGGATAAGTCATGGTCGCCTTGGATCGATCTCCGAACATACCCTTCCTTTTTCCAACCGAAATCTTGCGTCCGACCCTCGCCCCGGCCCAAGAAAGCGACCCTCTGGGCTTGCAACACAGATGGCCGAGAGAGAATCGAGTTGTAGGTTGTCACGACACGTCGCAGGAAATTGCAGGGGTGTGTTTACTGCCTTCACAGGAGAGCATGATCGCTCACCTGCCCTTTATATGTGGGCGAAGCTTCTTGTAGCCAGGAGGGTCATGAAGCAGCCCGTCGTTGGTCTTAATGGCGTTCGGACACTGTTCTCGCTAAATCATAATATTACAATGGTTCTGGCTACTAGAGCACGTCTCTACGAGCGTGGGGTAACCACCATAGTTCTACTGAAACCTTCGTATTGGTGTTGTACGTCGCCGTTGGTGTGAACTGTTTAGTCCTTCAAAAAGTTGTCGTATGACGCACTAGCATCTACTCCCTGTAGTGGCAGATGATTCATAGAATTAAGAAATCTCGACTTATTAAGCCTCCAATGAAGTGGAGCTTGATACCGGATTATATTTCCCCTCCAGACCATGAGCGTCTTCACAGATATTGAGCGAATCGCGCCAGTTTCGGGTCCGACCATGCGTCTCCCGGATGGGGTTGGTGAAGTATGGGCCACATCTATTTATTGAAAGAACTTGAAGGGAAGAACAACCTATAGATGATTGACATGATGCCAAAGAAGCAAGATGCAGATGCAGACCTTATCAGATTAGAGCGCCACTCCCCCCGGGCCCTACACGAAGTTTGCCAGCTAGAAACCTGCGGCCCAAGGAGCGGTTTCCGCTCAGTGCCTCCTTGAAGGTTAAGAAATTTAGCCGACAGCTGTTATGTAAAGAAGAGGTTTGCTAGAGGCACATCGCTCAACGCAAGGGCCAAGGAAGATATTGACACAGATGATGAAAATTCGATTTCAACTTCAAGCAAGGGGGTAGCGGGACGTGGATCCCGAACCAAGGGTAGGTAGGGGGGTGGTCCGGCCGAAGGCCGAAAAAAAAAAGTGACTACCATCAATTTGCTGGTCGAAGTGGTCAGCGCTTCAGCGATGTGCCTTTTGAAACTTTGGATGTTTAATTAGTAGAGTTTGAGATGCAGCAACGCACGGATTTCCGTGGATGACGATGCATCCGAAGGTAATGGTCCAAGGATTTAGAGTCCCCGCCGCCGTACTTGCGTTTTTGGTTGGTTTTTTGACCGTTTACACCGCATGGCAATCCTTGCTCCATGCACCACCCCATGCGCAACGGAAACTTGATTCCTCGACTCCCCATTTACCTGAGGATTTTCCAAAGATTTTCATCACATATTGATGCTCAGAAAGAAACACCGTCTCATTTTGTCCTTACTTACCATACATCTTTGAACAAGTACATATTCTGAAGCCGTTTTGTTTAGCTTAGACAAAAGGTGGCCAACTGCCTGTGACTCAATAGTTGACTTGTTCCACGTAAATCTTACAAATTAAAAAAAAAAAAGCATGAGTGTGGAAAAAACATACTCTATAAGGAAGGTAGGTGGTGGGGGGGGTGTCAAGCCGAACTCTGAAAAAGAAAAAACGAGTGTTGGTCTCTTTTCCACATTCCGCCACCCCCTTGACTTCAAGAAGAGTAAATCTTTAAACAGTGAGGCTGAACGCCCAACTTGCGCCCAACGTCCGATTCCTCAACGTTCAACTTCAAGTGAATTATTTCTTCAAAGTAAAGTCTGCTTGGCGCACTGCTACATTGCTCACTTTCGATTTCTCTTTCTTCACAGAGGTGATACACTGGGCGTATACCTTCTACCATCATCCATGGACTGACCAGAAGATTTGTAGGCATGAACGGGCTACTGGACCTACCAACAGAAATTATCCTGGCGATAGTGGATCGCGTACCTCCAAACTCCCTTTTTACTCTATCTTTGACATGTCGCTTGCTCAACTATCTTTCCACCTCGGCGCTTCTTGAACATTGCGGAATCCGAGATCCTACCAACTGCACTTTCGATCTCTACGCCATAGAGAGCCAGTCTGATGCCTTGTCTGCCTTACAAGCCGGTCTTCATATCCAACAGATGAAGTTCCTTCGATGCAACTTCCAACTTTCAGGGCATCATCCTCAGTGGGGTTGGCCCGTTGCCGAACTTATACGTCGGCTGCATCACCTGATGCTACGATTGGCCTCGATTGATGAGGTTGTCCTTTTTTTTAGTATGACCGGGTTGGATGGTGCTCGCGACATGTACCTAGAATCTGGGGTTATTGTCCTACAGAACCTGCTCAACACAGCAATCACAAAGTGCAAAATCCTTCGCCTCATGAATGCAGACTCTTTTTTTGGAAACAGTTACTTATTTAGTCCGCTGGATACTAGTGGTTTCAGTATCACTCAAGGACTCCAGGGACACGCCTATCGCAATGATTCGCCAGATTGGCAGTATAGGAGGAACGGCAGTGAGGGAACTCGACCATTCCTTACTTGCTCTCCTGCGGCTTTGCAGCAAATTGCACTTAGCAGCATGGAAATTGATGCCTTGAGCCTTTTCACTCCACCCTGCTCCAGCTGGACGTTCACCGTGCTGAAGCAATCTCGAATCACATCGCTCACGCTCAACTTGACGTGGCCAAGGTCAATATATTCACAAGCCGAACGCTCCCTCATACTCTATCGATTAGCAGAAGCCCTCCAGGCTTCACTTAAGTCTTTGTTCCTCAAGGGCGTAACGTACCTTTTCGACGCTCTTGGTTTCATCGCCCAATTACCACTCCTTCAGACGTTTAGCGTTCTACCTTTGACATGGAAAGCAAGCCCTTCTGGCGAGGGATTGACTATCACATCTTTTCCCGTCTTCCTGACTATGGAAACGATCTCTGCCCCCGCAGACTTGGTTTTCTACATGTTTTCCAGGTCTTTGATTGTTCCGAGGCTTAGAACTATATTTTTGACTTTCGAACTCAAAAGGCATGGGGGGTTGTTTAATATTACGACTACCGCCACCTCCACCGCCCGACTTCGTGAATTTGTCCGGCCCAGCGTGAAGCTTCTCCCGTTGTTCCACGTCGAAACGGTGGAGGAATCTCTTTGCGACGGAATTCGACCAATCTGCCATATATGGAAGAAGGAATTTTCCAGGTTCCCAACTTTGTCTTTGAATGGCCTAACAGCCCTATTAGACAGTCCCGACACATTCCGAGTCATTTTGGGAGTATTGACACTGTTCCCTAAGCTAAAGGAGTTGCGTATTGAACTTAGGACAAACTACGAAACCCCTCCCATTCCTATGAACCTAAAGACTTGGATGGTCGAGGCCATCTTAGATCGATCTCCAACCGTCACATCTATTTCCTGCAACGGAACAGCCCAAATAATAACTCCCCGCCAAAGTACGTCAGAATGGGTCCCAAATATGTATTGTCGAGCTGATATGAACAAAAGAATGCCCCCTACTGACACTCCCTTCGTCCTGAGAGATTGGCTGGTCAAGGTCGCCTTGGATCGATCATCTCCGAACACAGCATTCCTTTTTCCAACCGAAGTCTTGCAGCCAGCCTTCGCCTTGCCCCCAGCACTTACTTTCAGCGTTCAAGAGATCTTGCAGGCATTCAACGGATCTCCTTGAGAGTTTCCGCTTCTGCCGAGCTCAAGAGAAGAGGGACCATCAGACTCGGTCTCATCGCTTTCCGCAATCACCCAGTGACGCCCAAGAGTTCGTGACGAGGAGTACCACCGACCAGCCGGTCACTGAAGGGGAATTTGGACGCGGAGTCGTCGCGTCTTGTGGAGGTGATGGGCCGGAAGCGCAACTTGCTGCCCTTGCTGATACGCTGAATTTTGTAATGGTCTGGGGGCACTGCGAAAATGGTGGTCCTCATCACCAACTTATGAGGACGGCGACAGCTTCACTGGATCGCCTAGTTGTTCCGATGAGGGTACTGGGGCCTGATCAAATGTGTATTGTCCAGCAAACGACCCTCTGCGGCTTGCAGCACAGATGGCGGAGAGAGAATCAAGGGGCCCAGAGGTAGCATCGGTTGTCAAAACACGTCGTATGGTGCTTTTACTGGAGAGCAGGAAGATCGCTCACCTCCCCTTATCTATGGGTGAAGCGTGCTGTAGCCAGGAGGGTTATGAAGCAGCCCGCCGTTGCTCTCAATGGTGTTCGGACAACGTCCTCGTTGAGTCATAATATTACAATGGTTCTGGCTTTAAGCACATCACTACGCGCGTGGGGTAACCACCGTAGTTCTACAGAAACCTTCGTATTGGTGTTGTACATCCCCGTTTGGTATGAACTCTCCCGTGTAATCAGACCTACGCCTGCCAAGCAAAGAACCTATCATGGTCCAATAATGCGGGTTTAGACCTTCAAGAGATTGTCGTATGATGCACTAGCATTGACTCCCTGCAGAGGCATACGATCAATGTAACGAAAAGAATCACAAAATGATGTTCCTACCATAGTGATATATCCCACCAAACCTTGGCTTATCACGCCTCCAATGAAATGAAGCTTGAAAACCGGATTATATTGCCCCTCCGGACCATGAGCGTCCTCAAAAATATTGAGCGAATCGCGCCAATTCCGGGTCCGACCACGCGTCTCCCGGATGGGGTTGGTGACGTATGGCCACATCTATTTGTATTGAAAGAAGGGGAGGAACAACCTTTAGATGATGAACATGCCAAAGAAGCAAGATGCAAACCTTGTCGATCACCAAGTTGATCTCATCCTCGAAAAAGAACTGCCCGACATGTGAGAGCCGCCCAGCTGCGAACGTTCCATTTGGATGTGGTGCCCAGTCGGGGAACACCTTGGTGTGGATGTGGGTTGCTCGGCCCATGTAGTATCCCGGGAAGATAGCTGGATTGAGGCTTCAGCTGAAATCTCAAGAAAGGAGCGCCCGCAAGACGTACTAGTGAACTGTGCAACGCCATTTTTGTCTGTAGGCCACGCTCCTCGTAGCCATGTTTCCTCAGATAGACTACGAGGGTAAGGAGATAGTAGCCCTGATCGTTTGCCCCCTATCTGAGGCTCCTCCTTGGCCAGATGCGGATGTGGAGAAGGGTGACCTGTGCAGATGTGAGATCTCTACCTCTCACCACTACAAAGTCATAAACACCTGAATATATGCCTGTCGCATTACTTTGCCATATATCAACCAAAACGTTCGGAAGCGGCTGGCACGTTTCTACGTCGATGACACCGATATCGAGCAGCTACATCGACGTCAGTAATCGAGGAGAGTGTGAGCACTCCTTAACTTACCAGAAGCAGTCCATCCTGAAGCTCCGCAATGTTCTGCCTAATTGGATGTCCTTCCGTGTGGTAGTACGGTCCCTCTGTAACTTCGGGAGCGAGCACGCATGTATTGTTCTGTATATGGGTCTCCGAGATGGGCGTGCAGCCCATCAACGTTTCACCATCTTGCTTTCCATCGTCAAGATATGGCGTGGGGGGCTTGAGGTCTTCGTAAGTCTCCGAGGCGAACAGTTGTTGGTATCCCGGCACGTTGGGTTGTCCACTAAGAACCTTACGAGCGAATTCTCGTTTCCGCGCAGCGGTGAAGGATTCGATGGCAGGAGCACACTGTGTCATTCAAAGTAAGTCCCCATGCTGCTGTCGTTCGTCAAGGGAGAGCTAGGGGCTTACGTGGTATGCTGCTGCTTGTAGCGCTCGCTGTACCTCTATCTCATGGGCTGTCTTGGGTTCCTTGTGTGCGACAGCGAGTAGGTTCAGAAATGCGAAGATAATGGTTGAGACGCCCAACATGAGGATGAAGAGAAGCTCAAAGGAGATCCGGGGACCATTTTATGATGTTGTCGTTGAACATTCGAAGAGCCGTCCGTGTCACGCGGCGCCATAAATAGGCTGCGGCCGCCGGCGCGCATCCGCCGTCCCTTCTTTCTCAACTCAATAAAAACGCTTGAAGGACAGAATCACTCGTTTGCCGCAAAAACTCCGGGAACAAGGTGTATTGAATTTTAACGTTACTCGTGTAAACCCCCTGCTGCTGACATTGGTTGATACTAATTACTTTGGCGTTTATCAGGCGTTTACTTCAAGGATAATGCCAATTCTCACGATCCTTCACTACCGACTTGGACAAGTTACAAGAACCCTGTAGACTCGGAGCTTCAAGTTTAGATCTACCACCTCTAGGCTTGACCGCCCGTATCACAGCTTCCAGTACGATGGACATACTAGACGACACAATCTACTACCTCCCAAACCCTGTGAGCGCTAATGTGCATGGTAGTTTCTCCCTAACATCTCTCTCATGTTAGGGTGCGAAACCGCTACTCCTACCAGAATTGCCATCGCCAGTAAACGTATATTTTTTATATCCTCCTGTCATGCCATCACTGAACCACCTACGATCTTCAGTCATCTTCCTCCACTCACAAAAAGAGTACATTGAGCAAATGGTTCCTTGGTCCTTCTTCAACGCCCGTAGCCTGGTCTTTCGATGCAGATCACACTACTGCCTACTCAAATATGTGGCAAACAAAATGGGATTATTATCAACAATGCTTTCTTGAAGATATTTTGGCACCAATAGAGCGGATGAGCGTGGCTGATATAAAGGCCAGGGCGGTGTGGTTGGTGAGTAATGAGTGCATTATTCCTGCTTGGGTGCGTGGCTCATTGCTTGCTTTAGGAAAATGAACTGAAGAGGATTCAGGATACGTTAACGACGATGGAGGTTCCAAATGTGAGCATCTCGTATAAAGTCTGGGCAGCCATCTAAAGAAACCTTATCTTGCAGGACAACTTGGAGATATACACTGGTATGATGTTCATGGGTACCCTCACACATGAAATAAGTCCATGTCTTCATCATCTGGATTCAGTGGGTCTTCAACATTCAACGTTTTCGAGTTCCATTATTCACTGAAGTATTGTGATATTAGCTAGAAAGTTCAAATTCAGTGCGGCTCTGTGTTCGAGTATCTTTCTAACTACTGACTTGTTTGCAAAGGACGATCAAGTCCTAGATACATCTAAGAAGGAGGTAATTGTATACCGTAATTCTCGTTCAAAAGACTGAAGCTGTTAGCAGCTGCGGAATGTCGAGCGAGCGTATGCGTTTCTGACGCAAAGTTTAGACAAAGTTGTGTCCCTCCGAAATTTCTCGGCACTTCGTTCGATGAAGGTGAACAATTACAGGGCTAACTTATTTTGAAATTCTCATGGTTCAGGATATCACTGGCAGTCTGCGTCAAAGCACCCAAGTACACAAAAAGACTCAAATTATACAGGTAATTCAGAGTCTAGGCGCGTTCGCGTGTCCGCACCAGGTTCAATCAGCTCTACAACCTCGCGAAGCGCCGGAAATCTTGTAGAATTAGAATTATCTGGTCCATCAAATTACACTGCGGTCGATGACTATGGGCCCATAGAGGCCGAAGGACGTCCAGCTGCAATTGACGGACAGACAGCGGGACTCAGCGCTGTATCGTCTCACAGGCAAGTAACGCTAGCATCTACCTGTGCACCCAATCATTGTTCTCCAAATTTTTTTTCTTCCAAAAAAAACAGGACTAACCTTGCAGCATTGCTCGCCATCGCGTTCTTCGGTGCCTCAGTAGCATGGTCCACCCTATTTTCAGGCACACGGGGGAACCTTGAGATTATATCCTGGGCGGCGAGCGTATTCATCGTGGGCTGCGCTGCCGCAGCTTCAGCAAGCTTGCTCGTGGAAACGGACGAATCATTCATGACGAAGTACATCCAGGTCCGATGGACTGTCCGCATCCTTACCCTCATATCAGCTGCACATGTGCTTGCCGGTCTCATCCTTGTCAGCGCTGCTATTGCGGTATTGGATCCGAGTGCGTCTGAGCCGTTCCCTGGTTCACGGTATGTGATGAAGGCCGCTGGATGGTATGCAGTTGGAATGGCGATGGCGTTGGTGATTACGATGATCATAGTGCGAAGACGTTACACGCAACGGACTTGGTTTAGGAGGTGATTCCGACATTTATACCCATGGCCTTAGATTAGACCAAAATTCAACGTCTCTGAAGTTAACCTCCCTCATCCGCATCAACCAGTTTCTGCACCCTTCACAAATTCGCGTTGGAATCTCCCAAACCGTCAAATTTTGATAGGCCAACCTAAGTGCATATTTTTCACAAAAAGGGCGTACGTTGAGTCTTCCTGGACGGGACGTCTGCAGTGACTCGGAGTAGGTCAAAGTTGGTCCATTCTCCTACATAACTAGCTCGGCTCCTGCATATTTCTTGGAGATCGAGCCTATCAAAAGTTGAACCCTGCTAAAAGGTCGGCTCACGACCCGAAGAGATCAGAAATTTAGAGTCTAACTGTCTGAGTGCGCTGCTTGGCGATGATGGTGGTTAGAACGCATTACAAGGATTCTCACGGTACCTGCGCTAGGCCAACTTCAAGCTCTAACACCGGGTGAACTTGGGGTGAACATGAATTCTCACTCCTCCCAGATAATCTTCAACGCCGCACATCCACCAAACGCGGGGGATACGTACCATATTATTTCCGGCTCTTTCCGCTCTCTTTCTCTCTTCCTGCTCGTCTTTTCTCCTCTCAACCGCTCACTATCTCATGTTCAGACGATCCCAGCATTCGGACCTCATCAGTATCTGTTCTCGGACAAAGCAAAAGGTCTTGTGTATTCCACCAGTTGGGCCTTACCTCCTCTGCTCTCAAGCTGGCAGGTGGAGACGAGCGACCATCCAAATATACCATGGAGGGTGAACCACATCAACAACGTGCCAATTAGTGCGAGCTCCTAAGCTCTTTTCTGAATAAGTATTGGTGATTTACATGGCGCGTTCATCGTAGCTGCGACATCCTCCTATATAACGCTGCCACCCCCTTTCACCCATATCTATTCTACTGGTGGACCCACTGGTGAAGTTCATCTAGTTGACAGCGAGACGGGTGGCTTTGGCGAAAAAGTACAGCAGTTCCTGTTTGTTCCAGAAAGCGAGCTTGAATCCGCTGACAAGACGCGCGTTGCTTTGGTAGGAGACGTGTATCGTCTCGGGTCGCCTCGACTGACATGTCTACAGCGCTATGGATCTCATGGAATCGAATTTTCTACCCAGGGGCATGCGTTCATTCCCGTTCTCGGCACGGATTCGATTGAGATGTACGCCCGAGATCCAGCAACCGGCCACCTGAGGCATCTTTCTTCCAATGCCTCGCCAAGGGGCCGCGGAGACGGCCCACGACATGTAAAGGTGCATCCGAATGGCAAGATACTATATTGTGTCACTGAGCACAGTAAGTTTTCTCGGTCTCTTTCTTGACTCTCGAAATTCAGCCTTTTGTCAAGCCAACTTTGTGGATGCATACCACATTCACGAGACAACTCTCGCCTATATCTCTTCACGCCCCCTCCTCCCCTCAATTCTCAGCTCAACTCCGTCAACGACATCCTCCTCCGATCCTCACACCCGGTCGCATTTCCGTGGTGACACCCTCATGTTATCACCCTCTACGTCCCAAAATCCCGCACCTTGCGCATTGCTCGCCACCACGCGCGGATCAACTAGCAACGTCAGGGGATGGCTGAGCATCTTCCGTTTGGGCCCATCAGGCGAGTTCCTGGATGATATTGTGCGATTTGAAACTCCTACGTCGGGCGGGAAGGCGAATGCCCTTGATGTTCGAGCCAAGGAAGACATTGACGGGGGAATGTGGATATTGCTTACGGATGATGACGACCAAGCTGCTAGTGGAGCGGGAGGTGGGGTGCGTGTGCTGGAATGGGACGGGTGGGGGAAGGGAAATGTAAGCGTAGTTGCCGAGTGGCCTCCTCGGGACGATGCTCCTCAGGGAGAAACAATGCTTGGAGGTAGCCATGCCATTTGGCTTGATTAGTTGATGGTATGTCATTCGACGTACGAAAATTGGAATGGAGCTGAACCCTGTTTTTCTCAGCACCTTTCTTCGTTGTTTCAGTTGAAAAGGCGCTCGTTTCCGCAGTATTTTTGACATTTTGGTATCTTCATCGCGTGTACATGGTACGCGCATAGCCTCACCACTTTTATTCTCACAAGGCTCTGTATTTTATCACTCGGAGAAAAGACTGGTTCAATTCTTGGCTTCAAAACCGCGACACTCGTTTTGCTGCGCTTCGGGACCTCTGGAAAAGTGAGCGGAGATATAGGTAATCAGGTCCACAGGACCCATCACATATCGGCATTCAGCACCGCTTCTTGCAGAGGTCGATATGCTGCTCCTGGAGGAGAGCGCCGACTAGATAAGGTTGTTGTTTACGGATGGTCTTGGTTGCGAAGCGACAGGCATGCTCGGGTTCCTAGAACTCGCCCCATCAACCTTGACGACGCTTCCAAGGAATATTTGAGCAATTGCGGCACAAAAAGTACTTGTTCAAGCGGTCCGCTCACGGTAGGCAAGTTAACGAATACAATCGCGTTCAGCCTTTATTTGAATTTTTACAGATGATTGAACCCTGAAGAATACGCAAGGACCCACTGTCTCCTACTGTCACCCGCAACACTCTCGCCGGCGCTAATCAGTCTATCCCACGTCTCTCTTGAAGGGTCCGAAAGCTGTGAAAAACACAACCTTGACGTAATGAATTCATTTATACTGGAGGTACTTAATGGACGTTCCATCCTTTGTATTCACTCAAACATTGTAACCCATGGAGTCTGATTCTACGGTGAGGTTTCTCTCTCCCTGGCCCTTCTTTCGACTAACTTTCGTTCGAAGCTTCACCTTCAAGACGATCAAGATTTCACCCTGGGTGAATTCCCGCCTGTTGTACAACTTCTAAACGTTGGAAGTGGTTTAGGGACGGAGGAATCATGTGCTTCCCCCCCTTCAGATGACCCCTCGACGAGAAAGTCACAACACTTGTCTCCCGAAGAGTTGAACCGGCAACTCCGACATGTCTTCAAACGTAGCCATTCATTCAATGAGGTTGGATGTTATGTCTATTTTGGTACTTCAGGCTTGCTGAGCTTGCTCCCATGACAGAACGGTTTGAAAGGTGAAGAAGGAAAACGATGGACTTCTGGCGACAGACATTTTCACTATCAGTTGCCGAACTTAGGCGATCCCATCCAAGCTTGTCACGAAGCCACTCAAAGGATTGATAAGGGCATGTGCGACGCATGGAGGGACGAAATAGACAAGCTTCTGGTCTTGGTGTGTCATCTATGGATTTCGACTACAATTCATTGAACTGCTCCATTTTCTAGGCCGGTCTCTTTTCTGCGGTCGTCACCGCGTTCTCCATCGAATCATATAAGTGGTTGCAACCGAATCCCCAAGATATGTCTGCGCAGCTTCTGGCTCAGATTTCGCAGATGTCTGCGCACCTGAATAACCTCGTGAACCAAAGCAACACGACTCAATATCCCCCAATACTTATTGTGCCAACTTCCCGAGCCGTTTCAGCGTCCGTTATCCGCATCAACTGTTTGTGGTTTCTCAGCCTCTCTCTGGCACTTTCAACGGCACTGATAGGCATTCTCTGTATACAATGGATGCGGGAGTATCAAAGGGACGCTCACCTTGGAAATATGGACAGTTTTTCCCTTCGTCAAATGCGCTATGAGGGACTTGAAGCTTGGTACATCCCAACAATCATGGCCGCACTTCCCCTTTTTCTCCAGCTCGGTTTGCTTCTTTTTTTGATGGGTCTCCTTGATTTTCTGTGGAGCTTGAACTGCATCGTGGCTACAATACTCACAGTACTTGTGGGATCTGTCCTTTTTTTCGTGTTTGCGACGACTATCACTCCCGGTTGGCAGTTCATCTTCAGGCGGACTTTACTTGTTCCCCAATGCCCATATAAATCACCCCAGTCTTGGGCATTTTACAAATTGCTGGCCTCGTTGATGAGAGGCTTGACATTCGTCATCGATAAAATGGTCCGGCTTAATCGCGTTGTATTGTCTGGATTTGTTGGCCGCTTGATTAGGAAGTTTCGCAGGTACCACATACCATCATTTCTCGTTACGGATCATAGATGCTGAAATTTCAATAGGGTTCCAGGTGACCGTGCAGTTAAATCTCTTCATATTTATGACTGGACAGCCTACGACCTTCGGTGGTTACGTGAACGAGACGCTTACGTCTCTAGCGGCTACGCTGAGGAGGTTGAAACCGATTCTTTAAACGGGCTGCAAGAGCTTTGGCGCAACCTTCCCTTCGGCTCACGGGCAGCCCGAGTGAAATTTTCTATTCTTCAATCGCTCTTGCATCGAATGCGAACCGCTCCGATATGGAAACGTATTTCTACGCTTTCTAAGTTGGAGGAGCCAGGACTTTGTAAATCTAGCTTTCTTTGCCTCATACTCGAACTTCAGAAACATCCTTATTCAGAACGGCATCCTCAGTTCTCAGGGCGAGTTCGTAATACCAATCTCACCCCTATAGCCGAGGATGTTATGCTGATTGCCAGCCTACAATACACTCCTCATTTAGATGAACAAAGTGTGGCTTTCGTCTGTCGGAACCTTGCTGTGGAGGCTAGGATCCGCATTCTGAATGCGCTAGACAACCCATACATCTGCGGAGATCTACCTTCTGTAACGTCGTGCTTCGGAAGTATAATAAGCGCTATCCGACCCGAAGAGCAGTTTGAAGGTACGGAATGTCAATTGATCTTGACATCCCGAGCTGACCTCTTGAAAACAGTTTCTGACGAGATTTTGACTCAACTACTGCATCTATGTTCTGCCAAAAAATTCTTCTCACTTAAATCCGCAGAATGGCTCGGCGCAGACGACTCGCACTGTGTAACCACATATTCTAGCCTACACCTCTTGACCAATGCCGTCTACCACCTAGCTTCGCGGCCCCTTTCGAATCCTGGTTCGCACGCTGCATTGTTCGCAGTCTGCGGACAGCTCGAACAATGGATGGGGAAGTTAGCTTGCAGGGGTAGCCAAGACCTGGAAGAGTTGCTTGATTTTGCGGGCGGTATAATTTGGGCCTTTGCCGGCGTATCGCCACACGCATTAAAGAACTGGAAGACCTGCGATGGCTTCGACACAGTCCACTCCCTCATGCGTACTATTAGTGATTTATTGGAACTCGCCATGAGCGGCGAGCACATTCATCTCCCATCGACCCTCAAACTTCTGCACCTCCGACCAGACGTGGAATTTTCTGTTAGCCTCTCCCAAGATCCCAGGAGAGTTCTATCAGGGGTTCAAAACCTCATTACAACGAAATTTGAACTCGATAAAAGCGGATACAAAGAATTTAACCCTCTTCAAGCCGAGGAAGAAGCACCCATTGCATCATAAATTCACATTGTAACCCCCACAAATTTCAAGGCTTCATATTTTTATTGATTTGCCTGACAACTAAATAGCGAACGTAATGCTGAAATTATAATACGAGTACAAGCTACACCTACACTACAGTGTTATTACAATCCTCTCATCATAACTTGATACGGACAACAAATCCAAATTCCAAAGACGAAAAAAAACGACTCATCAACTAAACAGTTTCGGGAGTAAAGGAAAATCTTTCACCGCCAGAATCAGTGACGGCACGACACACGGCTGACGAAATTCACGCTCGACGTCGCGTAAAATATGGTCCACTTCTAGACGATGCGCCCTCTCAATCTCTAGATCTGTCAGCGCTTCCGCGAGCCGACGCTTGAGCGCTAAGATAAATTAAAAATTAACAAAAACGCGTCAATGTCGACTCAATCTGCTGGTGTAGGACGAGATACATACCATCCATAGTTAATCCTTGAAAGCCATCCAGTGTATCAGCGCTTATCACCTCTGGAGACCCGTAGGGAAGCGTAATTCCCGCGTCGTGATCCTCTTCGGAATCACCACGACCTCTCATAGTTCCTTCATCCAAAATATTCTGAGAAGACAGAGACAGAGTCCTGTCCACTGAGAGCGTCCGCATAGTATGAGAGCACAAATCAGCAGAGGGCGAACGGCTATGACGGGGAGTCTTGATCAAGTGTAAAGACCAAGAAGGAACTGCAGGTAAACCGGCTATGGCAGTGGGAGGCGGAAGACTCGGAGTTGGCGAGCGTGTCCGGGGGACTGACGGAGAAGTGTAATATGGGGATGGCGAGCGTTGAATTGGGAAAGAGAAATATCGGGGTAGCGAGTCGGAATGGCCTGGTGAGCGGCCCGATGGTAGGTTGTTTTCAAATAAATCGTCATGCTCGAGTATCTTCCAACTTGAACGTCAGCTAAAAAGAAAAAGAAATGCTGAGAGACAAAAAGTTCAATGTCACCTTCATCCCGGACTCCCTGCTCATCCTGCGTAACGCGTCCTGAATTTCATCGATTTGCTTGATTATAGAGCGTCGCTTTCGCGGGCTCAACGACCTCACGCGTCTACGAGAACCTTTCCTTGATTTACGTGGGGGAAGCGGGCTGGGCGACGCGTTTTGGCGAGAGCGTAGTCGATTGAGAGAGTAACGTCGGCCGCGTTCAACAGCCATCGTATTAACTTCAAGCTCAAGCTTGGCAGGAGACGTGCTCGGGCGCTTCCTGAGCCTGATCCTCTTCTTTCCAAATCTGTTGCGGCCAAGCGCCGGTTGAAGCTTTTCGTAGACGTCGGCGTACATTTGCGCAACTTGAATTCGTTCCAGATGGATGTTGAGGCCTGAGGATGTGGTGATTGGCGACGGTCGATGGAGGCTAACGCAAGGCGATTTTTACCACGCGGTTGATTCCCACCTGTGGGCGCTTCTTCACTATAGGGTGTGCCTTTTGAGAACCTGATAGACGCCCGCGGCGCTACGCGCTAAGGTTTTGCGGAAAAATAGGGTAGCATTTATGAAGCCAACGCTTTCATGAGCGGTGAGCGTTTTGACGGTGGCCCCTATGTATCATTCTGGGAACAATATTTCGTGAAACAATTCTTATGTTAAGAACGGACTCGGAGGCGTAGCCTGTATATAACAACCACCAAAAGGCATGCAACCAAGTAAGATTCGCATATTTATAAATGGAGGTTGTGAACTGATGAAAAAACCTGATTCTTAGATACGGAAGACTTTCAAAACGACGTTTACATACCTTTCTCTTCTACCGGATATCCTGAACGCCATCTCCGCAAGACATGTCTGAGCCAGAAAGTTATTGCGTAACTCTAACCCTGTTTCAAAGGAGCGTAACGGAGAACATACCTTGTTAAAAGTGCGGCCGTTAAAAATGTCACTGGTCAACCCAACCGAAAGTGAACCTCTCCCGTCACTCGGCTCACGGGTTATTTTTCAAATATCTTCACGCGCCTCTCCAAGTCTCGAAAATGCTTGAAACTCGAAATTGTCCATATCGAACAAAGCCACGCGGATCTCGACAAACGAAAAATCAGGTTTGTGCCCCAACCCAGACGCAGTGCAACGCCGCTCGTCGACGGAGGCTTCGATATCTTGTTTTTCTCGCATTTTCGGGACCACGCGACCCATGTTCCTCGGCAGACCCTCTTCCTCTTCGCCAAATAAACGTCGTACGCGCCGTTCAAGGTCCATAACATTCCTATCCCGAACAAAAGTCACTGCAGACCCGAGAAAGTTAGTTAGTTAGTACACCAAGGAACACGCGTAAAACCCTATCTCACCACATCCTCGCAGAACTCCAAATCACATCCCTCCGAATGGTCCTCAGGAACGTCTCGGATACTGATGATCGTCTTGAGTGCCCAGATACCAAAGACGAATACACCACTCCCGACGAATAGTTGCATGTCCATCCTCAGTAGCCTTGGTCGCGCGGGGGAGGAGGATAGGGGACGTGGAATTGAGTCGTGGGTGTTAGGAGGAGGAAGAAGACGAGCGAAAGGGAACTACGCGCGCGATCGGAAGCAGAAACTGAGTGAGACTATAACGCCTGTCTTGTATTGTGGGTATTAGAATAACTGTTGCGATGATGGGGATGGGAGCGCTCCGCAGCGATAAGGGTAGCAACCAATTGTCCGATGTCTTTAAGAGAAGGCTTAAGATAACGGGATGCATGCTTCTGTGTTCATAACGCGCCGAGGCCCGAGGGGTGGGTTGTGTTGAGGAATTTTTTGAATGTGAGATGAATGCTGGAGTTCATTCATCGTACATTTATGATGCTGGTGTTTCGCTTGGCCGGATGTGTAGCGGGTGGGCTTGTCGTTAGACATACACATTTCGGCCATGTTTTCCCTGCAGGTTCTTCTTCCGCGTCCGGGCAAAGGCGCAGTCAAGCTTCAAGGATAGGGGGCCGAAAAGAAAGGGATTTGTCTTGTGTTTGCACTTGTTTCATTCCGTTGGCTTTGCAACCAACGCAAGTTTTGTCCTGAGCTCACCAGTCATCAAGTCGTCCTCAAGCTTTTCACTACAAGACCGTCATCATGGTACGTCTGATTCACCTCCCAAACATCCCCACCCCCGTCCCAAACGCTTTTATCGGACTGGATTGGTGGAGAAACGATGGATCGCAGAGCTGACTTTTGGATGATGTTAGGCCCCCAAAAAAATCAAGGCACCCAAGGAAGAAAATACCGTTTCGCTCGGCCCACAAGTCGCAGATGGCGAGCTTGTCTTTGGCGTTGCACACATCTACGCTTCGTTCAATGATACCTTTGTCCATGTTACCGATCTCTCAGGCAAGGAAACTATCTCTCGCGTCACTGGTGCGCCATCCATCCCTTCTTCCTTCTTACATACCGTGCTAATGAAGAGGAAGGCGGAATGAAAGTCAAAGCAGACAGAGACGAGTCGTCCCCATACGCAGCTATGCTTGCCGCGCAGGACGTCGCTACCCGATGCCGTGAAGTCGGCGTGACGGCCCTCCACATCAAGCTCCGCGCTACTGGAGGCACTGGGACTAAAACCCCTGGTCCGGGTGCACAGAGCGCTCTTAGGGCACTTGCGCGTGCTGGGATGAGGATTGGGAGGATCGAGGATGTGACGCCTGTGCCTACTGATTCTACGAGGCGTAAGGTGCGTTTTGACTTTTGTGGTTTGGTGTGGGTTGATGCTGATTGCTTTGCTAGGGTGGTCGTCGTGGTCGTCGTCTCTGATCGGATTTCTTGTGTTGGGCATGGGTGGTGTAAAAGAATTTGCATGTATTACATTGTCGCTGCTCAATGCTAAATGTCGCCGCTCGACGCGCATCAGGGCTCATTAACGTGAACCTGACCCGTGGTCGTCCACTCCAAATTGTGTTGGCGTTTCCTGATTTCTTGAGATACATCTGATTTTTGAGACCTTTGGATTCGTCACTATAACGTCACCCAGGCGATGAGACCCCTCCGAGATGACCATAAAAGGTTCCGATCGGACGACCATGTCGCTCCTCATTGAATACCCGCCCACAAAGCTTACACTTAGACCATGGAGCTCAAACTAGTCTACCGCGCCCTAAGAAAAGTATCAGATTGGACAGTCACCGGCTATTACTCGGATTGCGTCGTCGAAGGTGGCGAGAACGTGCCTGAAACAGGTCCTCTTATCATGTACGTCGTCGCCCCTTTTCATACTACTGACTACTTGACTAACCATATACTAGAGCTTCAACTCACCATAACGAGCTCATCGATATCGCTGCGCTCAGTATATATCTTCATCCTACCCACTTCCAAGTACTCATTCACCTCAACCTGTAGCTGCAACAATCCCCTTCCGCCGCCATGTCTCCTTCTGGGCCAAATCAACCATGTTCGCCCATCCAATCACACGCGCCATCCTCGAATCGTCAGGCGCCATTCCCGTACGGCGCAACCCCAACAACGGGTCTGGCTCCTCCTCAAAGACGAACAACAACGACCGGTCGACTCTATTCCAAGAATCATCAGCTGCACTGGCTGCGGGTCAAGTGATCGGTGTGTTCCCGGAAGGCACGAGTTATACGTCGTATCGGATATTGCAGGTGTTGCCTGGCGCTGCGTGGGCTGCTGTTGAGTTTCTTAGGTCCCAGCAGAGGGGGGTGAAGACGGGGTTGAAGATCGTTCCGGTGGTGGTTGTTTATACCGATAAGGCGAGGTATAGGAGTAGGGTACGTTTTTTCCTTTCTTTTTTTTTCTTCTTTGTGGTTGCTTATCGGTCCTTTAGATATTGGTCAAGTACGTTTGGGTTTTGGTGAATGGGTAGGATGTATGCTGACATTTGGAGTACATAGGTATTGCTCGCCTATTCATGTTGATGATTATGCGGAAGAGTTGTTTGAGGAGACGGTTGATCCTGATGCTGCTTCGCGCAGCGTCGTGAAGAAGATCATGGTTCAGGTGGAGAAGCAGATGATGGAGAACACGATTAACGCGCCGGACTGGTACGACCTTCCCATATCATAGCATCCTCTCAGCTCAAGTTGTCAATGTTAGGGACACCTTGTGCGCCGTCCGCTCAGCAAGACACTTACTCTGGACCGACGAGCGCAACATAAAGCTCGCAGACTGGGTCGGAGTCTCCCAAAGGTACCTACATCACTTCATCCTCCAAAACCACACTCACTTTCTCGAAAGCCTAATAACCATATTCGACAACACCTTATCACCAACCACCCACCTAAAATCAGCACTAACAAAATACTTTGCCCTCCTCCATTTCACAGGGATCAAACACTCCATCCTCGCCTCCCTCTCCCCCTTATCCCCTTCCTCATCCTCGTCTGCTTCTCCCCTAACCCAACCAACCATCTCCCTACTAACCTCCCTACCCATCGCCCTCATCCGCCTAGCCCTCTTCCTCCCGCCCCTCCTCCTCTTCACACCCGGATACATCCTCGGCAGACTCTCAGCACGTTGGCTAGCATCAACCGAAGAAGAAGAGACGCAGGCGCAGTTCAAAGCTGTTGGTGGGGGGTTGGGTGTAATGACGACTTTTGCGCTTGTTTTGGGGTTCGTGAATAGGTGGGGGTGGGGGTGGGACACGTCGATTTGGAGTAGTGGTTGGGTGAAGGTTTTGTTGGGGGTTGTTACGGTGGGAGTGGTGAAGTGGCATAATGTTTTGGTGGATTGTAATTATCGACAGTGGGTCCTTTCTTCCCCACTTGGGTGTTTTGAATCTGAAACTGATGGGG
The DNA here is from genome assembly GCA_018417955.1 of Laccaria trichodermophora. Taxonomy (NCBI): domain Eukaryota; kingdom Fungi; phylum Basidiomycota; class Agaricomycetes; order Agaricales; family Hydnangiaceae; genus Laccaria; species Laccaria trichodermophora. Next base: position 162,861 of record JACTVC010000025.1, on the reverse strand, counting down.
TTTGTGTGAAGGCTTCAACGGATATTGACGTATCATAAACTCCTCATGGCGTTTACGCTTCCACGAGTAAAGGTTGATCCGGGGCAGATGGAGGTGTACATGAAGCCTCCACGACCGCCTGCTAATGCTTTTGTCAAGCGTCAGGAAGGGGATCAAGGTGACGCTGTTGCTTTGGCACCGATAAGAGCTCCAGGAACGTCGAGGGAATTGGTACGGAGGCTTTTGGACGCTCGAGATGAGGCGCGTGAAGCGCTTTCGGCGTATTTGGATTTGGGGATTGGGGGGAGTGGGGCGTTGGTGGATGTGTTGGTGGGTAAAGGGGCTGTGATGTTGTAGGACGAGAGGAGGGAATGATGAGAGAGAGGGCGGTTGGAACTTGGTATGTATGTACGGTTAGTGCCACTTTGTAATTGAAAGTTTGACGGTCTAAGAATTGAAAGTTTGACGGTTTAAGAATTGGATGTTTTTGAAGGGGATCTTGGAATCAACGTCTTTGCACTCGTCAGTCTCCCAAGTCGCCCGATTGTTTATCGCCTGCCATTCCGATCGCATGTTTTCTCCCGAATTGCAATTTCATGGCGTATTCAGCCACATGTACATCCATAGAATGCTTCTTTTCCTTGTAACCTGGTTTTGCTCAACTTGAATCTGGCTTCAGTCGCCGAAAAACATGTCCGCCAAAAGAAATGGACTTTCTTGACATTCAGATGGCAAGCTCAACATAGCCACCGCTCGACCCCAGACGCTCAAGGAACGAAGCATTGACCACCTCGCGCCAGCAGAGTCTTGACGAACCCTTCCCATCCCCAAACCTTCTAAACCCTTGCCTTCGGCCGCAACCTGTTGGCATTTTTGCGCTTACAGCTTCCATGATGCCATCCGTAAACCTTCTCAACCCTTGCCTCTGGCCGCACCCCCATCACAACCTGTTGGCATTCTTGCGATTACAAAAAATAGGGTATTTGTCCAATGAATGCTTCCCATCCACAAACCTTCTAAACCTCTGCCTCCGGCCACACCCCCCATCACAACCTGTTGGCCAACAACACATAACGCACAACTTTTTCATGGCTTTCGGAGTCTCTCTTCCCTGGCTCAGTTAGGACCACGTTGTCTGGTCGAGCGAGAACATGATCAGTCATATCAGTACGACGTTGGAGTTTCAGACGTGTTGTCAAAAATGTCTTCGCATTCGTCCGCCTCTCAAGTCGTCCTGCGTAATGTCAGGACTACTACTTGCCATTCCGATCGCATGTTTTTCTTCTAAACTGTAGAAGAAATGGATTTTCTTGCCATCTAGACGGGATTCAACGAAGCCGCCTCCCAACTCCAGATACTCAAGGGACGAAGCATTGACCACTTCGCGCCATCAGAAAGGAAAGATTCGGCAAGCCTTAACGACATATTTGCCCAACGAACCCTTCTCATCCACAACCAACCTTCTAAACCCTTGCCCCTGGTTGCACCCCCATGACTCCAACATTCCGGAGTCACTCTTCCCTGCTTCATCCAGGACCACGTTGTCTGGTCGAGCGAGAACATGATCAACCACACCAGCGTTACGTTGGAGTTTCAGACATGTTGCCAAAATAGTGTGGCTCCGCACCACATCCAACGCCCTTGCTTTGTATGATGTTGCAAGAAAGCCAGGTGTTGGAAGGGCTCTTGTCACTAGGAGGATAATATTCGGAGATCCCTCAGCGCTTCAAAGGGCGACAAACCAGATCTCGTGCCTCGTGCCCTGGCCTGGCGTTTTGCGCATGGGCGAGCACAACATATACCCACTTCCAAACCCCGCGTCGTCAAGCACGACAACAACGACCTCCTATCCAAATCCTACTGACTTCGATGCTCATTGTCCACCCTTCAAGCTCTTGCGATATTTGTCTGGATGCCTATGATTGGGACATCCCGACACAGATGCCTCACGCTATACCCTGCGGCCATATCTTCTGTAAAACGTTGGTCCTACTCCGATCCAAGCGCTACAATCCGTGGTTTTCGTGCATTCTAATGCAATAACAGTTGTCTTATGTCGATGACATCGCCAAGTTGCCCCTTATGCCGCAAGCCATATGTCGGAAGTCGCATAGTAAAGCTGCACGTCGATCCTCCAGCAACGTCGGAGCAGGGTGTGGAGGATATTGAGCTGCTGCGAAGGCTCGATGCAGAGGAAGAGAAACGTCAGGCCGAGCTTGAAGCGGCTGTGGAACAGAGCAAGCAGCGCAAGCGGGCACTACGAGAATCCTTGAACAGGGCACATCGGCTGCAAGAACGGCGCGAGGAGGAGGCTGAAGCTCGTAAACGACAACCCCCTACTGTGGCAGGGAAAAGTGCTTCTGGTGCTGTGCCAAGTCTAACGGAGATTCGGATCGATGAGGTGTTTGGCCTTTTCAGTGAACTTACCGTCACTCGCACCGTCGAGGCTGCGGCGCCACCGTTAACCCGCTGGCGGCGAGGGGAAGGAGGAAGTTGGAGAAGGCGGGACGCTGGCACAAATTCACCCGAGAGCTCTGCTGCGCCACCGTCAATCCGATGGGGAGAAGGAGGTTGGATGGCAAGGCCCGCAAGGCGGAACACAGATACTGGTTACACAAGACCACTCGCGAGCTCGACCTATGCGCCTCTGCATGTCAATACGCCTTTTACTTTTGTGAGCGATTCTGAAGACGGAGACGGGTCTCCCTGAGATGGAGGTGGGCTCCTCTCTAGATTTTAGGCAATTTCGCTTGGGCACCGGTAAGGCTCCCCTTCACGACCATCAGTATGCGCAATCCTTCACGGGCCTTAGCCACTACTTATCACCATCCTTTAATCCATGCTTTCGATTCTGCTAATCTACTTAGCAGGGCTCACACGTTGTACACATCATATCTCAGATACCGTTATATTGTTTACTTCAATGATAAGTTGCGTCTCGATTGGTTACGGAACCCGCTGGTCATCTTTGAATCTTTGATGCTCCCGAAGGGCTTCAAGGAAGATGCAACGATTTTTCTAGATATTCTTCGCTACACATTACATCATTGAGTGCAGTACAAGGTACACAAGATAACTCTATAACTGATATATACAGAAACAACAGCACCGCTACCTTGGGAAATCTCAGGAAATCTCGTCAACGTTAAAAATTCATACAAGTGAAAGCTCAAGTTCCCCTTCACTTGCAGTCTAAAACTCCTCCAGGCTCTCTTCGACCACCAGCTCCTCCAGGCTCTCTTCGACCGCCAGCTCCTGCGGGCTCTCTTCAACCACCAGTTCCAGTGGACTCTCTTCGATCACCAATTCCTGCGGGCTCTCTTCGACCACCAGTTCCTGCAGGCTCTCCTCGACCACTGATTCCAGTGGGCTCTCCTCGACCACCAGTTCCAGTGGGCTCTCTTCGACCACCAGCTCCTGCGGGCTCTCTTCGACCGCCAGCTCCTGCGGGCTCTCTTCGACCACCAGTTCCTGCAGGCTCTCCTCGACCACTGATTCCAGTGGGCTCTCCTCGACCACCAGTTCCAGTGGGCTCTCTTCGACCACCAGCTCCTGCGGGCTCTCTTCGACCGCCAGCTCCTGCGGGCTCTCTTCGACCGCCAGCTCCTGCAGGCTCTCTTCGACCACCAGTTCCAGTGGGCTCTCCTCGACCACCAGTTCCAGTGGGCTCTCTTCGACCATCAGCTCCTGCGGGCTCTCTTCGACCGCCAGCTCCTGCGGGCTCTCTTCGACCGCCAGCTCCTGCAGGCTCTCTTCGACCACCAGTTCCAGTGGGCTCTCTTCGACCACCAGTTCCAGTGGGCTCTCTTCGACCACCAGTTCCAATGGGCTCTCCTCAACTACTAGTTCCAGTGGGCTCTCCTCGACCAACAGTTCCAGTGGGCTCTCCTCGATCACCAGCTCCTCCAGGCTCTCTTCAACCACCAGCTCCTCCAGGCTCTCTTCGACCGCCAGCTCCTCCAGGCTCTCTTCGATCACCAGCTCCTGCGGGTTCTCTTCAACCACCTCCTGCAGGCTCTCTTCGATCACTAGCTCCTGCGGGCTCTCCTTGGTCAATGGCTCCTGTAGGCTCTCTTCAACCACTAGTTCCTCATAAAGTTCTTCAGCACCAGCAAACTCAAACTTCTCAACCTTATGAGCTTCATCAACCAACTCAATCTTGACCCTGTTCATCCCCCTGTAATATTTTGAGGAGGCGGATGGCTTCATAGCACCACCAGGAGCAACATCAGACTGCCTCATAGCACTCTGCATCACAACACGGTTTGTCTAGAAATCAAGTACAATTGAGGAACGATGTCCCAACCTCTAAAGGTGCTCAACACACCTGTGACATGTTGATTGCTTGCAGTATAAATGTTACCTGTGGCGCCCTTGCTCCCCTCCCAACAAATTCGCTCTTCACGCGAGGGCCCTCAAACTTGTCAGTTGCATCAGCCGATAGTTATCTGTGTTGATTGGGGCACAGACTACTCACCCGCACGAGCTTTGGTCGGGCAGCAGGGACCGTTGGGGCATTCACCCAAACGGCGGTATTCCAAGTCGATTGGAGCGACTCGTTATAAATGTTCTCTACGTTCAATGTGCTGATTTGAACGCCAGCATCCACCAACTTTCTGTGAAGCTTATCCGTCACTTGATCCATTGGAGTCTCGCTGCCGTAAATGTCGTCCACGATAACCTCTTCGAATTCGGCGATCAGCCTTTCAGTCTCGATCGTCTCAATGGTCGTTCCAACAATATAGTCGCCAAGTTTTTCTGCCAATGTAAGGGGGAAAACTTTTCCGCTGGGAAGGCCTCAGATTGTGGTTGGCGGAACGTATCCTTCACGACTCACCTGGTAATGTCTACCAAGGCTTTGTAGAAATCGACCGCGTTCTGTCATGCTATTGTGAGCAACGATACAACGACAGCGGAAATACGTTCAAAATACCCTGTAGGTGCTCAGAGTTGGCTCGCATGCGATCACAAACTAAACAGTCATCCTGATTTCAGCTCACGTCACTACATTGAAGCAGAAGAACATACGAGGGTAATTCCACGCTCTGCCATCTGTCGCGCGAGCTGCAGAGGATCGTTTTCTGGAAATCATGTAAGCAGCTGAACATCAATGCCGTTATCACAGAACAGTGACTTACGATCAGGAGATTTCGCAAAGCCGTCATCATCTTCTCCAATTCCATGTGGAGGTGCATCAGTAATCAGAACCACCATCTTCGCAGCACCCTCAGCCCATTCCAAGTTCAGCGCATCGGCAAGGGCAGCAGTTTGCGCTTCTGGCCCGTCACCTCCACCAGACGCAATGAGCCCATCCAAATTCTTCTTCATAACAGACTGTTCGGCTGTGAACCCAAAATTCTTCGTGACAAAACTCATGTCTTGAGGAGGGTGATCACGAAAGGCGATGAGCCCAAACCGGATGGCTCCTTTTGAGAGTTTAGCGGAGGCAGACACTTTCGAGCAGATCTGTTGGATGGCTTGTCTGGCAGCTTGGATGTAAGGTCCCTGGCTTCCCGTCGCATCTTGTAGAAAGGCGATATCGCTGGAGTAGAAAGACGTCAGGTATGGCAATAATGAGCTATATGTGAAAACGCACATTGACTTGGCCGCGGTGCTTTTGCCATTTTGAGTGGTTGACATCTTAAATTGGTTCTTTGAGGAAGTTGGTGAGGGAAGTCGGTGTGGACTTTTCGAGAGATGATAAGTAAATCTGATTTAGAGCTTTGGGGAAATAAGAGGAAGCGCTTGGCTCCTTTCTTGTGTGTAGCGGTGCTATTTAAGCCGAGGGATTGAGACTGTGGCTGCTACAGCTATCTTCATATCATTAAACCCGTTTTGAAAATACAACACTCAAGCGCTTTTGGAGCACCTACAAACAAAACTCGGCAGCCGAGAAACAAGAGCAGGACGGGCCTCACCAAGATACAAAGAGGCCATTCCTTGTCAAATTTACAAGGTGGGTAAGTGAGGGTTGGGTGAAGGAATGATTTACAGCATGACGGTAGTTCACCGTCAGGGTCTAACCAAATTTGGTCAGTTTTGTTTGTACGTGCTCTATAACCAAACAAAAGTGTTGTATTTTCAAGACGGGTCTATCGATATGAGCTGTAACTGCTGTGCTTCATGTAAGTTTTGACTCTGGTGCAGTCAGGTACCAAAGCGACTGCGTGGCAAGTGGAATTCTATGCACGCACCTGCCACAGTCAAATGCAGAACAAAGTGCATTGATGAAGTTACTAACAACTCGCTGAGCGGTTATGGGTGTAGTTCTATGTGAGATCTGGTGAGAGGGGGGCTGAGTGTCATGGCAGCTGCGGCACTAGTGCTGGGTTCGTGAACAAGTTGGAAGTTTGGACTCTCGAGTAGCGTGGTGGGTGGATGAAGCATTGAAGGTCGTGTTGTGGTTCTGGTGAAGTGGCATAACCTTTTAGTGGATTGTAATTATAGACAGTAAGCCTTTCCCCTGCTTTCGTCTTGTCCGACTTGGTTCTGATGGAATGTACTTAGACTCCAACGTATCCTGACATACCAGAAGCTCCTCATTGCGTTTGCTCTTTCCCGACCATAGGTTGATCCGAGAGCGATGGAGGTGTATACGAAACCTCTGCGACCCCCTGCCCATCATTTCGTCAAGCTTTAGGAAGGAGCTCAAGTGGACGGTGCTTTGGAGTCCAGGGAGATTGGCAAGCACGCCTTGGTACCACCGATACGAGCTCCAGGCACGTCGAGGAAATTGGTACGACGGTTCTGGAGGCTCACGATGAGGCCAAGGAAGGATTTTCAGGGTATCTGGGGTTGAGGGAGAGCGAGGCGTTGGTGGAGATGTTGGTATCCAAGTGGTGCCTGGGGTTGCAGGACGTGATCGTATGTTTTTCTTCAGAATTTTGTCTGAGCTGCAAAAGAAATGGATTTTCTTGCCACTTAGACAGGATTCAATAGAGCCGCTCAAGGAACGAACGAACTGCCTCGTGCCCTATAATTTGGCGTTTTGCACACGAGAACAACATACTTATTCATTCTCAAGCCTCACGTCGTTGAGCAAGACAACGATAACCTCTTCGCATCCTACTGGAATCAATGCTCATTGTCCACGCCTCAAGCTCTTGCGATATCTGTCTGACTGCCTATGATTGGGACACCTCGACACAGATCCCTCACGCAATACCCTGCGGCCATATCTTCTGTAAAACGTTGGTCTTACTCCAATCCGAGGGCTACAGTCCCTGGTTTACGCCGACGCGCATTATTATGCAATAACAGCTGTCTAGTGTCGATGGGATCACCAAGCTGCCCCTTTTGCCGCAAGCCATTCGTCGCTAATCGCATCGTAAAGCTACACGTCGATCGTCCAACGTCGGAGCAGGGTATAGTAGATGTTGAGCTGCTGCGAAGGCTTGATGCAGAGGAAGAGAAACGTCAGGCCGAGCTTGAAGCCGCAATGGAACAGAGTAAGCAACGCAAGCGGGCACTACGGGAATCCTTGGAAAGGGCGCAACAGTTGCAAAAACAGCGCGAGGAAGAGCCTGCTGAAGCTCTCGAACAGCGCCCCCCTACTGTGGCAGGAAAAACAGCTTCTGATGCTGTGCCCAGTCCAAGGGAGACTCGGGTCGATGAGGTGGCTCTGCTTCGCGGGGAATCTTCAACCCAATGGAGGGGAGGCTGGAGGTTCCCAAGGAGGGGAAATGCTAGCCTCACAACTTTACCCGGGAGCTCTGCCGCGCCACCGTCCACCCAATTTGGGCGGGGAGCAGCTGGAGGTGGTGGGAGGGCAGAAGCTGCATGGCGGAACGATTGGCAAGTCAGTTCGTCTTCTAATTCGGATGCAAGTTCGGAAGACGAGTCTTTCTGAGTTGAAGGTGGGTTTCTCCCTAGGTTCAAGCAACCCCGTTTGGGCTACAGTACCCCCCTCTTTGGACATCATTCCTTCGTGACCATGACGGGCCCCAGTTATCTACCGTCGTCCTTAGTAATCCGTGGATTTGACTCTTTGAAGTCTGGACCTCTACTTATGCTTGCTCACATCATGTGTGGAATGCCCTTACTATATTATTTACTTCAATGACCCTGTGATTTGCGTCTCCAGAAATGCTGAGTTCAGAACCCACTCAATACCTTTGACGTTCCTCTTACTTTCGCCGTTATGCGTGGGTGGCAGGGTGGGAAACACCAACAAATCGCCCAACACTGACCCAAATGGTGTTTAAAAGGCTCTTATCGGGCTATGGTGCCATGTCTGGAACCAAAAAGATGCCCGATTTGGACATAATTCTCAAAGCGGTAGTTCCATCAGACCCTACTTTCCATTTCAGAATTTATGTCTATATCCGGCTTATTGTGAACAAATTAGGCATCTCTAATCGAGTAAGGGTGAAGTTTTCGAAACCTTATATATATATGTAAATAGGCAAATGCAGAGTTCTCCAGGTGCGCCGTGCACCTGGAGAACCTGCTAGGATGTCCATTTAAGGTACCAATGTCCTATGTAATACATGTGGCAACTAAAAGTAAAGGGAGCAGGAGGGTGGGTAAGCGCGAACGAGAGCGACATGACAGGAAGTATCTCGAGTGAGGAAAGAGGGAGGAAGGAAGAGACAGGCCTTGCTACGCATCTAAATACCCCTCGCGGAATTGGATTGCTGGTCTCCGAGGTGAAACCAGGCCATCTCGGGGAGAGAGGAGATGTTGTTTCGTCCCCAGGCGCCCGTGCGCCTCATCATCTTGGGGAGAGGAGATGCGGTTTCGTCCCCAAGCACCTGTGTGCCTCGATTAGACTATAGTAAAAATAATTTTAAACTCAACTAATTGAGTAAGGGTGAAGTTTTCGAAACCTTATATATATATGTAAATAGGCAAATGCAGAGTTCTCCAGGTGCGCCGTGCACCTGGAGAACCCACTAGGATGTCCATTTAAGGTACCAATGTCCTATTATACCTATTAAAGATGTGAAAAAAGGGAGGGAGGGAAGGGAGGGTGAGTGGAATATAAGAAGTTGAGTGGAGTGGAAGACGGAGGGATGTTTGTAAGGTGCCGGAAAATGGGAGGATGTTGAGGTAAGTGTCCTAGGCTTGAGAAGTCCATAGAAAGAGTAGTACAAAGTCAGGAAAATAAAAAAGAAGAGAAATGTTCAGACAATTATGAGACAGATGCAGGTTGGTGAGCAGGTCGACCAAAGAGCATGGCTTGGAGAAGGACGGGATTTTTTCTGATGTAAATCTTGAAAGTATCCGTCACCCAACGTCCCGTGGCTTGAGTGATATCAGGTGACACCCCAGCTTCAGCTAATGAGGTGGCACCTCTGGCGCGCATTGATTGCCCTGCAATGTCAGAGGGGAAAAATCGGCGAAGTTTTTTGATGAACCAGGAACGTGTCGGCACAATGCCAGACTTCTGTAACCATAATTCGGGCTTGAAGGGATGGAGATGATCTCGCGAGGCGAGATATGAGAGGAAAAATTTGTGTGGGTTTGATGGAAGGTTTGTCTTTTGAATTATGATTGTATTCCCCTCAAAAAAGCGGTTGGCCTTATGGCCAGGCAGCAAGAATGAGTAGGATGTAGCTGATATCTTGATGGTATGGCGTAGGGTGACTTTACGATAGTCACGAGAGTCGACTCTATCAGGAAAGGTCAACTCGCCAAGTCGCAAGAGACCGTGAAATCCAGTGAGTAAGATAGTGAGGAACAGTTTCTCGTCATGATCCAGGGAAGTCCCGATATGGGATATGACAGTTTCTAAATTGGTTTTTGATAAGGGTTGTTTGCGGTGGATGGGCGTTCCAAAACGACGTCGGCATCTAGCAAGAGTCCGAGAGACTAGAATGCTTCCTCGCCACTTCCGGACCTCAGGGAAGAAAGGCTCGAGTTGGTTGCAAATGCCTGAAAGATATGAATTGACTGAGTCAGGTTTGATATGGGTTGACATATATACGGTGAAGAAGCTCAGGGTTTCTTCAGTGGGTTCTATGGGGAAATTGTGGATTTTGCAGAATGTAAGATATGAATTGAGTGTGGAGGTGTAGGTAAGGTGTGTTGAATTGTCTATAGCGAGCCCCAAAGTGATAGACCACTCGTGCACAAGACGGTCTAATGTCCACGGCTCTCGATGGGGTTGACGAGAGCCGTGTGAGATGTTGATCATTTTACAATGACCCCCAGCTGAACTCAAGGGGGCTGAAATAGGTTTTTGATGGGAGAGGTGATAAATGAGTGTGGGAGTGAAATCCAGGGAAAATCAAGATGGACAATCAGGGCCCTTGTGTCCAGATTTCGTGCATTTGTTACAAATGTGAAGTCGGCGACACTGAGAAGCCTCAAGCGCGCATAACCCCTCATTCCAACAGTTACATGCTTCTTGTATCTTCTTCCGAGAGGTTGAATTGGGTTTGATATTGGTGGTGAGAGATGCCCGTTGAACGACGGCGGCACCAATCGAGTCCATGTGAGTTGATCTGAGGTCTGAGAATTTGTTGAGATCCGTGAGCTCCAAGTCCCGACGAGCGCCAACGCGACGCCGTACAGCTTTGTCGAAAAGGATAACACGATCATGGAAGTGGGCGTCAGTGGCAGCGAAGAGTCCAATGATATACTCAGCATATTCAGCCAGCTCTCCAGCTCTGTGTGGGAAAGCGGTTGATGTTGCTCATGAAGCCCTGTTCCATGCGATGCTCCATTCCCCAGCTGTTGAAACTGTCTTTGTCGGGTTGACTGTTCCAAAGTGTATTTCAAGATCTCCAATCTCCTCCACTCGCTCATCGTTGTTGGACATCGAGTAATAACCACTGAGGACAGTGTCAAGGTTGACAGCTCTCCCTGCAAGAATGTTAGTCCACTCCAAGTCTGGGAATTCAGGGCATGTTGGAGAGTTGACAAGAGAGTGTTTAGTCCCTTTTGGATCGATTGCGTAGAGCTTAAGAAGTTCAAGTGTGCTCGTGAGTGACGGTGATAGAGTGACACGATGAATGAAGTCAGATATAATCCAAGGATATTGAGATTCGTCTGGTTTTGAACGCTTGTTGGGTGTTTGATCTTCGTCAGGGTTCCCTCTTTCAGCACGACTCTCTGGTGGAGTTTTGGATCGTTGTTGACGACTGCCACGATGCTGAGCTTCTTCGAGGTGATGTTGATGATTCTCAATGATAGTGAGATATCGAGCGAAGGCCTCTTCAACAGTTGAAGCAAACGACACATCATTATCTGGAATGCCATCAAGTAAGTGCGTGTAGATTCTGGATAACGCAGCCGCTTTAGAGATCCGTGATGATCTAAAATCCTCGAGAACGGAATTGCACGAAGCAAGGACGGCGTTCGCAGCCAGGAAATTCCCAGGCAAGCTTGGATCGTCTTGTTCGTCGTCGTCCTGTTCAGGATTTGGGTTTTGAGTTGGATGTTGCCCTTCTTGACGTAGTTCTTGACCTCCTTGACCTTGATCAGGATTTTGTTCATTCCCAGGAGTTGACTGAGTAGTAGGATCAGAAGGATTAGGAGTATTGAGAGTTTCATTGCTGGTAGACATAAGATAGGTGAAGACTGGTCTGATGCAACCATAGGTTGATATATGTAAGCGCGAACGAGAGCGACGTGACAGGAAGTATCTCGAGTGAGGAAAGAGGGAGGAAGGAAGAGACAGGCCTTGCTACGCATCTAAATACCCCTTGCAGAATTGGATTGCTGGTCTCCGAGGTGAAACCAGGCCATCTCGGGGAGAGAGGAGATGTTGTTTCATCCCCAGGCACCCGTGCGCCTCGTCATCTCGGGGAGAGGAGATGCGGTTTCATCCCCAAGCACCTGTGTGCCTCGATTAGACTATAGTAAAAATAATTTTAAACTTGATTTACGTGTGACACCTTGCTTGAGTCACACGATTACTAATACTAATTCTGCATGCTCAACATGTATCTTGCCTGTTACTGCACCAATTTCTGTTGTTGAACATGCAAAGTAGCACTAAAAAAATAGGCCATTGCAGAGGTACTCATATTGAGGAAGAGTACAAGGCAGGAGATGTCAGATCACAAACAAAAATCAAATGGAAGAAGCATCTGTACATGTATCCCTCCATGGTGTCTGGTTCTCACCTACCCAGGATCCTAATTTTGAAGCTATGGCTCCCTGATTATCAGGAAAGGCCAATTGTAAGAATAATTTCTATAAAATTCATGAGCACCTTGAATTTTTTACCATAAATTAACTAAACAAAGTGGCAAAATGAATAGATAAAAGGAGAAAAATCTAGCAGAGGATTCAAGCACCAAGCTATGCTGCAGAGTTCTTGAACCATTTTTATACATTTATAATGAGAGCATGGGGAATCAACATCACTAACAGCCCTGGGGAAAGAAAATTAGGAGAAAAGTAAATATGTCTGCACTCTCAGCAACAGGTATTGCATCAATTTCCTTGGCATCCATGTCCTCAGGCATGGTTATATATATTGAGTAAAACCTCCAAGTTTACACCCAGAGGAGCCTTCAGCAGAGAATTTCTCCTATTTCTTTTGGCCAAAATGCACAAGGTAAATTTTACAGTGGAAAGCACTACTTGGATTATCCAGTTCTACTTCAAGAAAAAGGAGGTGCATGGTCTGCTTTGATTCTGCAAGAGAGGATTAGATGTAAGCATGTGCAGGAAGAGGTGGAAGGGGAAAATGTCAATTCTCATGAATTCTTTCCCAATCTATTGGTTTGAGTTATATCTATACTTTCTGGTGTTTATAAATTTCTAAGTGGTGGTGTGATATTTTTGGTGCATAAAAATGTAAATAGGAGAGTAAGAAGTCAGAGCAAATATATTTTTGAGAAAAGAAATTACAGCCTGCAGCAATTGAGCTGGAGACCTCACCATACATTACCAGTCTCAATCAAATCTTTCCATTGAGCTAAGTCACTCTTTTAAATAACATAATTTATGGTGGACAAGTTATGGAGTTTTTGATTTTTGATTCTTTTTGAAATTGGTTCCAGACATGGCACCATGGCCTCTTATCGATATCCTTCAGCGCTTCAGCGCCTCAGTCAAAGGGCGATAAACTAAGCTGTTGATCTCATGCCTCGTGCCCTAGCCCGGTCTTTTGTGCATCGACGATCCCTCCAAATCCTACTGAAATCCATGCTTATTGTCCACGCCTCAAGCTCTTGCGATATCTGTCTGGATGCCTATGATTGGGACACCCCAACACAGATGCCTCACGCTATACCCTGCGGCCATATCTTCTGTAAAACGTTGGTCCTAGTCCAATTCAAGGGCTACAATCTGTAGTTTTCGCGTGTTCTAATGCAATAACAGTTGCCTAACGTCGATGGGGTCAAGTTGCCCCTTTTGCCGCAAGCCATTTGTCGCTAGTCGCATCGTAAAGCTCCACGTCGATCGTCCAGCAACCGTATCGGAGGAGGGTATAGAAGATGTTGAGCTGCTGCAGAGGCTTGATGCAGAGGAAGCGAGACGTCAGGTCGAGCTTGAAGCTGCCGTGGAACAGAGCAAGCAACGCAAGCGGGCACTACGGGAATCCTTGGAAAGGGCACGACAGTTACGAAAACAGCGCGAGGAAGAGGCTGAAGCTCGCAAACAACAACCCACCGTTGCAGAAAAAAATGCTTCCGGTGCTGTGCCCAGTCCAAGGGAGACTCGGATCCGAGATGAGGTGGTTCAGATTGACCGTGAATCTTCTGTCACTCGCACTGTCGGGGCTGCCCCGCCACCGTCAACCCGATACGGGCGGGGGGCAGGGGTTTGGAGGGCAAGGCGGGCCGCAAATGCCAATCTCACAAGTCCATTCGTGAGCTCTGCCGCGCCACCGTCGATCCAATGGGGGCAAGGAGAAGGAGTCGGAGTTTGGAGGGCAAGGCGGAACAGGGATGCCGATCTCACAAGTTCACTCGCGAGCTCGACCCATGCGCCGAGTCGTCTGCAGGGATGGCATTGAAGTAAATAATAATGGTATTCCAGATATGATGTGTACAACGTGTAAGCCCAAGCAAGATGAGCAAGATGTCCAAAGAGTCAATCTTAAGGAGACCCGTTTCCGTCTTCAAAATCGCCAAAAGTAAGAAAACGAAGCACCTTGGGCAATTCTCTTAAGTTGAGGGAAGATACTACTTACTAGCGTTCCAGTAATCGAGAATATTCTTCACTATGCGTTATAATTACATGGCTCAAGGGTTGGGTACAAGTACAAGGGTACACGAGGTAAATCCATAGCTGGCGTAGTTCAACTTGACGTCCATTCATCCCCTGTAATATTTTGAAGAGGCGGATGGCGTCATAGCGCCACCAGGAGCAACAGCAGACTGCCTCATAGCACTCTGCTTCACAACACGCGTTGCCTAGAAATCAACTAGAATTGAGCAACGATATCCCACCCTCTGAAGGCGGGCAACACACCTGTGACATGCTGATTGCCTGCGGCATAAATGCTACCTCTGGTGCCCTTGCCCCCCTCCCAACAAATGCGCTCTTCACGCGAGGGCCCTCAACCTTTTCAGTTGCATCAGCCGATAATTACTTGTATTGCTTGGTGCACCAACTGCTTACCTGAACGACATTTGGGCGGGCAGCAGCAATTGTTGGGGCATTCAGTCAAACGTTGGTATTCGAAGTCGATTGCGGTGACTCGTTATAGATGTTTTCTACGTTCAACGTGTTGATTTGAACACCAGTGTCCGCCAACTTGCTGTGCAGCTTGTCCGTCACTTGTGCCAGTGGAGTCTCGCTGCCGTAAATGTCGTCCACGATAACCTCTTCGAATTCGGCGATCAGCTTTTCAGTCTCGATCGTCTCAATGGTCGTTCCAACAATGTAGTCGCCAAGTTTTTCTGCCAATGTGAGGGGGAAAACTTTTCCGCTGGGAAGGCCTCAGATTGTGGTTGGCGGAACGTAACATTCACAACTCACCTGGTAATGTCTGCCAAGGCTTTGTAGAAATCGACTGCGTTCTGTCACGCTACTGTCAGCAACGATGCAACGACAGCGGAAATACATTCGACATACCCTGTATCTGCTCAGAGTTGGCTCGCATGCGATTACAAACTAAAGAATAGTTCTGATATCAGCTCACGTCACTACGTTAAAGCAGAAGAACATACGAGGGTAATTCCACGCTCTGCCATCTGTCGCGCGAGCTGCAGAGGATCGTTTTCTGGAAATCATGTAACTGAACATCGATGTCGTTATCACAGAACAGGGACTTACGATCAGGAGATTCCGTAAAGCCGTCACCATCTTCTCCAATTCCATGTGGCGGTGCATCAGTAATGAGGACCACCATCTTCGCAGCGCCCTCAGCCCATTCCAAGTTCAGCGCATCGGCAAGGGCAGCAGTTTGCGCTTCCGGTCCGTCACCTCCACCAGACGCGATGAGCCCATCCAAATTCTTCTTCATAACGGACTGTTCGGCTGTGAACCCGAAATTCTTCGTGACAAAACTCATATCTTGGGGAGGGTGATCACGGAACGCGATGAGCGCAAAGCGAATGGCTCCTTTTGAGAGCTCAGCAGAGGCAGACACTTTCGAGCAGATCTGTTGGATGGTTTGTCTGGCAGCTTGGATGTAAGGTCCCTGGCTACCCGTCGCATCTTGGAGAAAGACGATATCGCTGGAGTAGAAGACGTCAGGTATGGCAATATTGTGCTAGATTGACAACGCACATTGACTTGCCCGCGGTGCTTCTGCCGTCTTGAGTTGTTGACCTCTTGAATTGGTTCTTTGGGGTTGAAAGGGGAAGGTTGGCTCCTTTCCTGTGTAGCGGTGCTAT
Organism: Laccaria trichodermophora; assembly: GCA_018417955.1. Classification (NCBI taxonomy): domain Eukaryota; kingdom Fungi; phylum Basidiomycota; class Agaricomycetes; order Agaricales; family Hydnangiaceae; genus Laccaria; species Laccaria trichodermophora. The sequence goes on along the minus strand of JACTVC010000025.1, from coordinate 147,136 downwards.
TTATGTCGAAGGATAATGTGCCTGTTGACTGCTGTGCTTTGACTCTGGTGCAGTCGGTACCGGTGCGACTGCGTGACTGATAAGCCTATGCGTCGTGAGGAATTGTATCAACGCACCTGCCACATTCAAACGCAAAACAAAGTCCATTGAAGACTTGAAGCTTGAAGTTGCCAACAATTCGGTGAACGACTATCACTGACACAGCCTCATCTAATCATCCAATTGACTTTCAGACCCTGGACCCTAGTTCAATTGCAGTCGAGAAGTCCCTCACCAACAAACAGTCAGCCTGCCAGTGCATCTGGAGATCTTCCACAAATTGGCTTGTCGGATGGCTTTGGTACCGGTGTAGTGGTTCAGTCAGGTGTTGTTGCCTGGCGTCTGATGCATCCAGGATGTGGCCTTCTCGAATGGCGCATGTTGCTAATAAGTGGATGGATTCCAAATCTTCCGATTGACTCCGCTGAAGGTGGAGGCCTTGAGGCCGGAAAATAGCGTGAGGGCACTATTTCTTGGATTGAAGCATGGACCATCGAACGCCCACTGGCACGAGCCCACCAGTGACCACAGTCTGCAATGTATGTTTTGACTTGAGCTAAATCGGCCTTGTCTGGTGGCAGCTTCAAATGTGCAGACAATGAAAAGGCAATGAAAAGGAGACGCGCTGCTCCCCAGGTGAATACAAAACTGAGGTGTAGATCATCGAAGGAGGAACTTCCTAAATGAAAAGTTGGTAATCGGATGGGGGACGCGAGTCGTTAGTAAAAGGGGGGTCCCAGGGGTCCGGCTTAGCACATTCAGATTCTTCGTCCTATCGGATGTGATCTATATCATGTTGCAACAATCCATCGTTCAGCTGTCCACAAACACATTCTCTTTGACCCTAAGCCCTCCAAACTCAGCCTATCATCCTAGTCAATCCTAGTCCCTCCCCTCGATGCTCCCCAACGCCCAAGGATTCGTCATCAAAGGCGGCAGCTTCAACGAAGCTCAGAATCAACATGTTGATCATTCCACTAATTACCAGATTAATATAATCTCCCCATCCGTGGGATATCAGCTGAGTCACGAAGCATTGGACAAATTGATGTTGCAAGCGAAGTTGCTTGTTGAAACAGCGGAAAGCAGCAGTTCCTTGACATCTGATGGGTCGGAGGGTTCTAAACCGGAATCGACCCCGTCCATCAACCCTTCCACCATAGGTGGAGCCGTCGAACGCCCCGTTGCGATACCCGTAACTGAACGACGTCCCATTGAAGAGGTGGGAAAGAGGCTTACTATATATACGGGCGTAGATAAAGCGTTGAAAAGGCTCAAGAGATCGATCAGCGTATGCGTTTTTCAAGCCCTTTATGTCCTACTAGTAGTGCACTGACCCACTTTTGGTATTTTCCACTTAGATCGTCTTGACCCTTACGCCTGCTATGACTCATGAGTTTGGTACTCCGTGGGCTACGATTGTTTGGAAGGTAGTATCCATTCATTTTGCGTTGAATTTCAGTAGTTCTTACAATTTAGGTCCTTCAATTCGAAAAAACGAGTCCGTATATCCTGACCCTCATTCAGTTTGACGTCTAAATTAAAGCCATCCACAGGTACGACGCGAAGGCAAATCAGCTGGACTAGCGAGTGTGTAACTACACACGGTCTTCCTACTTCACTTAGCTTTCATCTCCTTTTTAGAACTGGATTCTGCAGAGTCGAAGAGCTCGATGACGGTACGCTGCAACCGGGTGATCTACGTTCAGTCGCAACAGTGATTCAGCTCCCATCATCATCATCAGAGTTTTCGCTCAACAATCCGAGTTATCAGCCAGGAACAGCGACCATCTTGCAAACCGTAGAAGGTGACGAAGTGTTTTTTCCTCAGAAAATGGAAGTACCATTCGATGAAATGCGAGCTGTGTGCAATTTGACGGGCTCCGAACAGCGAGTGGCCTTGTGTAGGTCGACTCCCCTGGCTAAAGCCTAAGTGCTAAGTAAAGAAAAAGGTTCCATTGACCCCAAGAAGCCGGAATCGAACCAATTCTCTCCCGTAGTGGCTCTTGACGTTGGGTCCGTGGTTATTCACTGCTAACTTCGATGACTCAACGTCTTCGTAGGGAATTCTTTGCCTGCGGGCCCCCCGTGATGCTTCAAGCATTTGCCGTGCCTTCTTCGGAATACCAGGGTCAGTTCACATATACACCCACTGATCTCATCTGAATGCACTTATCCATTTATTTTCAACCAAACTGTAGAACGGCAACCCATCGACACTTCCATGCTCCTTCGGCCGCTTTTCGTCAGTGCTGAAACTTCTGCGCCGGAACCCATCGATATTAGCAAATTGAGCAAGCCGGTAGGAGAGATTGTCGCTTCGACCTGTTCACTGATGAGTTTGCTCGATACAGATCACATTCTTCCGTCTTTATTCTGATACATCGGGTAAAATAGTGTTGGAAAAGGACAAGTGATGTACAACGCCAAGTACTTAATCCATCTCACTACTCAATGTTATTCGTTCCCCAACTTTGTAACTTAAGGTTAGGCTCGTGACCATGATAACCAAATGATAACTTTCTATCCCGGCCGTGTCGTCAATTCACAAGTACGTTTCTCTCAAGGGTGTAGCCATCGTGTTGCCAGACACTTGGCAAGCCGAACCCAACATCTGCTCATCGCTCCTCCACCCGCCGGGTCTCAATATTCGTTACTTTCAAGTTTCAGATCAACAGAAATGTCATGTCTTTCCTCAGCCACAGCCATCCCATCAACGAATGCAGTGAACTCTTCATCGCAACATCTGGCAAGCGTTTGCAGAAAACATTTCAAAAGATGCAAAAGCGACCCTGACAGCCGGGTGGCAACGCCAATTGAAGTTGTACAAAAGTTGTATGTGCGGTCGCCGTCTGTCGCCGTTCTGACTCATGGTACTGAGTAGTGATGCCACGGCCCGGCTCAGCTCGCGCGGCCCAGCTCAGGTGCTAGGGCCGATTAATATTTTTTGGCCCCTGAGCCGCCCTGGGCCGCCCAGAGCCGACCAAAAAATTCTAAAGTGGGTTGGGCAAATTTCTACTGTCAATGACTGGTTTCCTACCCTCCTACTTACACTTTTAAACTGACTACAAGCTATTTATACAATAAATATGGAGAGAAACGCTCAAAAAACGCTCTGTACCATCTCATGACACATTATTTGGCTATGGCCACTGATGGAAAACTCAGCCAAACAATGCTGTTGGAAATCATTTCTTGCCTTCTGGTGGCCGGGGATGGTAAGTAATCATGCAAGGTCAAAAAAATGTTTAGGATATATATACTAGTTCATATTGAGTATTTTAACATGTTTTTAGATGCCCATCTCTTGCCAATTTTTTTGCAGGTATTCTAACAGCTCTGGCCTTGAGCTAGGGCCGATTTACCGGCTCTGGCTGGCCCAAAAACGGCCCAGCCCACTGGCCCGCAGCTCCCGAGCCGGGCCGTTGGCATCACTGAGGCCGCCCTCAGAGAAATACGTGACACGGCTTCTAAACTTCAATGACGTTAGGACATCTCGAAAAATAATTCAAGTTTTGGACAATGGCCGTGGATTGGCTTCAAGTTTTGAATGGTCACTAGTACGTAGGATGAGCCAAGCGTGTTACTTTAGTGCCTCGTAGTAACTTCGTAAGTATGTACAAAAGTGTTCGTGAGTTGCAAGAGTATTGTCTGCTGACGTAGGTAAACAGAAAATTGCGTCGTGGCGTCATAATGAACAGGCCCGAAGAAACACCCAATGTCTTTTGTCAGGCGTCATCCCCATTTTCATCCTTATTCACGCTGCCCCTGACATACTTCAGCACCAATTTTCCATCGCGACGCCGAATGCGCCATTCTGTGATCTGTCAAACGAAAGATAAGTTACGCAGTTTATCTCGATAGATAATACGACCACGCACAGGCTTGAGGTTGTTCAGCGGAATACCCCTTTTCGTAAGCATATCCCCCTTCACCACTGCCACAAGTTTCTCGTCATATTGCCCATCTATTCACTGGGCTATAAGCATACGTCTGACTCGAATTATTCGTAGGACAAACCTTCATATCCATTCGTAACAAAGGCATGCAAATACAAATTTGTGTCAGCCGGATAACTCTCATCATGACTGGGCAAAAAACGGTTTAGCAAAAAAAGGTATTCTCTGGGCTTCCCCAGCGGGGACTCACAGAATGTTTTTGATACGAAGGAATGGCCTGAAAACGGGTCCACGTTTCGTCTGTTCGTAAGTGCCTGGTCACAACTGCTTTAAGCCGCACTAAGAAAGGCAGGTAGAATTATAGCCTTACCAAGGGCAACATCAATCGGCTGCTCGTGATTGTTCTTCACAACTGGGTCCTTGCCCTCAGAATTTGTCCACTCCTCGCCTGTCCATGCGGTCTGAAAGGATAAGATGTAAGTTTTGCGGGCAGTGAAGGACAAAAAGGAAAATTCAACAGACAGGTGCTGGCACTGCATCTGGGCTCCTGATGGCCCTGCCAGTATCTTCCACTGTTCCAAATCCTAGTTTGGTCTCCCCGCCGGAGCCACGACTGGCGAGAGGAATGAGGATGCAAGATAGATTCCAAAACGGGGCTACGCACACGCAAGGGCAAAAAGCGGTGAAATCCCTTCCTGGAAATTGGCTCTTCACCAAGTCAAGATAACGAATTTATCACAACTCACGAGAATGGCCTATTTTGATGACCTGGAATAGATCGGTATGGTTTATTATCACAGATTGATCGTCGTAACATACCTGCCATGTAAGGAGTGTCTCCCTGGCATCATCTGTTGAGTCCGTGATGTGCTCGTGCGGTGAAAGGAATAGAGTTATCTGTAAATCTTGCGTCAGCACGATGACTACTTCTTGGCGTAAAAGAAGAAAGTACCTCAACGGGGCCAACGTCTTTGTCGGTCGTGAAGATAAGGCTGCGTCGGCTAAAAAGTAACCATCCGAAGAGAGCAAACGCCTGAAAAAAATATCAGGTTTCTAAGGTAATTTTAATGCGCAGGAGACGACGAACGAGAGAGTTGAAAAGGTAGGACAGATTATGGCCATTTAAGAATGCGAGTATGAGGAGCCCGACTGCAACAGCTCCGCCAGCTGCCGCACCGCCTGCGATGGCCCCGACGTTTTTCTTCTTTGGGCTTGGCAGCGTCGATTGCGTGTTATTGACGACATGGACAGCATACCTTGACGTTTAACCAGGTCTGAATAAGAGTGACGACAAATTCTCGCACAAAGCCAACGTACGCTATCGTAGACAGGGCTAAAACTTGCTGACCAGACGAGACCTTCGTAGATGTTATTACGACGGTGTGTTCTGTATTGGTAAGGTTTGACTTTGTCCAGAGGATGTCGTTGCAATATATTCCTGTTGAAGCCGGACCGCTTGCAGCAGGTATCTGGGACCCATCCACTGTTGCGCGTCCATTTGAACGATCCAAGACTGTAACATTTCCCGTTATAAGGATATCGGTTCCTATGGAGAGGTGGCTAGGGATCGCGTTTTGAAGAAAAAATTAAAGGTAACCGCCGGGACGGGCCGGGTACGCACCGGTAAATTTGAACGTCGCAGAGTCGCCAATCTGTTTGGTGTAGAAATATGAGCAATTCTCGGCATTAGGAATCAACGTGGTAACACTGTTGTCCGTCCAACCACTTCCGGACCGTCTAAATGAAAAGAAAAATCAGAATTGCGGCAGAGTAGAAAGACGTTTCTCCAACGTTATGTTAGTCCTGGGAACGACTGTCCAGTTCTGTGCATAGGTGACCAGAGGTAGGAAGAGCAGAAACAGTTGACAGAGCGGCATGATCGTGATTGAAATCAGGAATTGGCTAATTGTTCTTCAGTGGTAGTGAGGGATGGAGAGTCACAGATATTCTGGGATGAGGCACCCATTTTATGCGATTCGAAGCGGCCTTTAGATAAATTCCGCACGCCAGAAATGTGGCCAAGAATGTGGCCGTCAATTTGTTGTCAATGGCTGTCAACAAGATAACGTTGGCAGGCTACATGGAATTGGTGGTCTGAATAACTTATTCGGTTCCCCGGCCTCATATCGTCGATCTTTGTAGAATGTCGCCCAATTAGGATAATTTCTGAGAGTCGCCCTGTGCATGTGTCGACCTGGCGTGGCCTATCGTTCTGCATTCAGCTGGAATGATCATATGGCGAGCGCTTGTCGATCATCGAACATGTCAACTTTGTAGGTATGATCATATGGCATTCAATATGCACAAGCGCTTCACACAACACCACCCGTTCTTCTGGGCACCTAAACCCATTCCTTTCACATTTCCTGTTTCATCATTGTAGGTATGATCGTATGGCATTCAATATGCACAAGTGCATTACACAAGACCACCTGTTCTTCTGGGCACCTATATCCATTCCTTTCACATTTCCTGTTTCATCAGCCGTACAACACTCATACCGAGATAGATCATAGATCTAATATATTTGACACCGAAGGGAGACAGAAGGTCGCGTGAGTATTAGTACTACATAGCATACTTGTTGGACGTTACATCAGGAAAACTCAAGGGGGCCCCAGGAATTTATAAATTACCCGGGGTCGGTTTTTTTTTTAAAGAGTTTGAGTACCTCCCCCCCCCTTCTTCAAATATGTTATTCCAAGAAAAACATAGCAATTTTCGCTCATTTTTACATGTGAATCGACAATTCTGTACTAGTAAGACTCTGAGAGATATTCTATGCCATGCACGCACGTTTTCGCATGCGGGCGTGATTCTCGCAGCGCCACCCCTTCAGTGCAACCTCAAAATTCCCTTAGGCCCCGTCTCTGGTGATTGGGCCTGATTGAAGCCTTTCAATACCGCTGCCAGTGATGATGTGGGGATTTTCTTCACTCCAACCTGGAACAAAGTCCATGTCCTTCGCTTCACGCGCTTTCATGCAGGGCTTTTTCCTTGGTGCTGAACGATCCCCGCTGGTCCCGCTGTTCCAACCTGCACATCTTCATCACACTTGGGGCATTTCACGGTTGTTGACGTGTCATATTTGATCTTCTCCGACTTCTCTTTATTCTAGGTAGAATAATCAACTGTATTTGAGACTATAGAGGACTTAAACGTCATGCTGCCGACCTTTCCTTTCGCCATGGTTGCTGTTCATAAGCCGTATGAAAAAAATGAGAAAAGATGAACCAAAAACCAAAAAAAAGATCCATTCTTCACCCAAACAGTGCTTCAAATATCCTTAATTAACTGTCTAAGGCATCTAAAGCTTGTAGATGTGATGTGCCATTGCTAGGTGCCGTTAAAAATATATTTTAGAAGGATTACTACTAAATTTTTTTAAGCACTCTGAGAGAGCCCCCCCCCCTCTACCTCGGGTCACAGCTTCAATTCCTGGTACCCCCTTGGGAAAACTACAAATTACTTATGGGGCTTAGGTAGCTTGAAATGACTTGAGAACTGACTTGAATCACTTCGGCACTTTGATGTTACATAGGGCTTCGCACCGTATGTATTACGGGTACGGCCATACAGCTTATGGGCTCCATACGGGCCCTTCCACAACTCATCCGTACTGTATAAGTTAGGGTTGAATAGCCAGACGATACGGTATGGGAGGAACTACGGTTATATGGCCGTATTTACGGTATATGATAAAACTAAGTAACGAAGATTAAATGGGTAGTTTTGGGGGCTGACAAAGTTTAGCAGCAATCTTCTCTCGTGAAATTATTAACTTCCTAGTGTTTGAAAGTCCGGTCCGGTCTGGTTATTGAGCCCTCGAGGGCTCTAACCGAGACCGAGACCGGTTACCTTGTGCCACGAAACCCAAAATAACCGAACCGGACTGCTACTGCTGATATAATCGGTTAGTAACGGTTAGCGGTCGGTTACATGACCGGTCCTAACCGGTTATTTCTCTGTACTAACATAATTACAAACCTATATTATATTTCTAATACAAGCATTATGCTGCATGCACCAGCGAGGCGTGTGTAGGTGAAACACTGCCTCACACGATGGCCCAATGAAGAGAGAAAGAGAGTACTCGATCTGTGAGCCTTTCTCATCACAACCTACGCATCTGGCATTAGTGCTTGAAAGTCCAGTCCAGTCTGGTTTTTTGGCCCAAAATAAAAAGACCGAGACCCAGACCGGTCCACACAATTCCTAAAACCTCAAAAGACCAGACCAGGACCGGTCTTTTGCAAGACTGCGGTCTTTTTCGGTCTTTGGACCAGTCTTGGTCCAAACTGGTTACAACTGGTTCAAGACCGGTTTTTCAACTAAATATGCAATAATATTTGCAATTGTGAGTCGGTAAATTTATTGAGATTCCTCGTAGCTTCAAAACGAGTGCAAGAACGTTAAATTCCGTTGAGAATTGATGTATCTACAAAAATACCAAGGTACATCTACTATTTTCACAAAATATTTTACTATTTTATATGTATCTTTGTCAGTTTTTGGCCTAAAAATATGATCTTAGGTGCGTTTTGAAGGGTTATTATGTAGGTACAAAAGACCGGTCTTAACCGACCAGACCGGTCCACGTTAACCGGTCTTTTTGTGGTCTTTTAATCTCAAATCTGCAAGACCAAGACTGCAGGTCCAGTCTTTTGCAGTCTTGGTCCAGTCCAGTTGCAGTCTTTTTGCAGTCTTGAGACTGGACTTCCAAGCACTATCTGGCATATTTCATAAACAACCTCGCAGGTCGAGTACACCCGACCTGCGAGAGTTTCTCATGGATTGCCATTGTTGTATCAATGTCACATTATCACACATGTGACGACAGGAAAATAGTCACTTAAATTTCAATTCACCGTAAATATGTCAATTCTCCACTAAAAAATATGATTTTTGGATCGTTAGAAAGCATTTAAACAGGGGAATATTTGTGTGTAACATTAGGACACAAAGACCAGTTATAACCGGTCCTAACCGGTTTTTGTTTGGTCTTGAATATTTTGGGATGACACCTAACCACTAACTGGACTGCGGTTACGGTTAGGATCGGTTCAGAAAGTCTCAGGTTCTGGACCAAGCGTTCGCAGACCACTTGGGCGAACGCAAACGCAGCCCCAAAATGGAACCCTAACCCAACCCTAACCCACACCTGCGGCCACTCAACTTTGTCGCCTTGCCCATTGCTTTGACGGCGTGAAAGCAAGTCCACTTTACATGCCCCATATATCCCTCCATCATGTACTCAGTACTCCCCAATAACAATATTTTGCCATGGACAAGTACCCATCTGACCCCGAGTTTCACACCGTTTCCCTCTGTCCTGGCAGGATTAGACAGATGTGTGGCAAGGCTATGGGACCTCTCTGAGTCTACTTAGCCAAAGGGCCTCACTCAAAGCTGGAAAACCGAGGGGAGTTGGTTCAGATGTGCACAGTGAGTCTTTCTTTCTTCTACATCAAAATTGCTGACGTTTTGATAGGATTTTAGTTGCATAAAGACTATCTACCGTATAAACACCAGAAGGCACATTGCCTTGTGCTTCGTAAATCATACCCAGGACATCCCGATAGGTATCCCAAGACACTGCGACCACCATCTCCCGCGCCTCCTCCTGCTGCAATGCAAACACTGCCAAAACTCACAGATCACTTGCTTGAATGAACTGTGCCTCACGAAACAGGAAACTAGGACATGAGGAAATGGGGCTTGGAGGTGTAAGTCTTGCTGTGTGAAGCTGTGAAGGCTGGTGCAGAAATTTGGATACAAAGATATCTTACATTGTCAACGACGACAGCAACGGTGAAGCATTGACCATAAGCTGACTAAGTACCTGATGAGTTTGCCGGCTGGTTCGCCGAACCATTCCGTGAACCGTTCGCGAACCATACTCCCAGAGGGTGAGATGTCCTTGATCGGTTAGGTAATTTTTGCGGTCCTGATCGGTTATGGTTCGGTCCAGTCTCGGTTATTTTCCGGTTAACTAACCTAACTTCCAAACACTATAACTTCCTCTTCACCAACATGAGGGTCCGGATGGTTTCTGGCTTGAGACTAGCGCGACGGAGAGATACTATAGTATCTTGACTGCCAGAAAAAATCCGTTCAACGGCTACAGCGGATCCTAATGATAGATGATAAATTAGCATAATAGATAGGAGGTTGACAAGATAATTACCTGGGATTGAGAAAATATCACGAACGAGGCGGTAGAGCTGTGGGAATTGAGCACGACGGCCATGCCACCATTGAAGGGGATCACAAGTAATGAAATCTTCCTGTCACAAGTTCCAGAATTCAGTCAATTCGTTCGTACAAGTGCGCCTGCGTTGGAATCTGGCAGTGAAGTTCTTTTGAGGAGATCCTGAAGATGATGACGATGTAACAGAAGAAAGGGATGTCGTTGCACTGAGTGACTGATAAGGATTCTCCCCTGAGGCTTGGGGTGACAGGTAATTGACTTTGAAATACTCCTGTAGATCAGCTTTGGCCGTCTCCAAATGAGCAGCAAGATCGGCGTCGTTCTCGAACTCGTCCCTCATAGCTTCATAAGAAATACAGGGGTCCAATACTGCAGATAGAGGACAGTAAGAAAACCGTGACAATCTTTGATTAAAAATGAAATTGAATGTACATGAAGACAACATGAAGACCAAATATAAAATGGAGACTCATCATACGTTTCATAGTAATCACTGAGTTTGCGATGGGCATCTGTGAGTCCTTTCATCAGACGTGGTGATGTGGAATTGGGGAGGGATCGGATTATATCTTGGAGATCTTCTTCCAGCCCATGAAAAATAGCATGTGTTGATGACAGCATGGGTGTCTGGGTAGCAGACATCTGTGTAGTAGCTGTCTGGAAAGACTTCAGCCAGGCAGTGACCAGATCAATCGAGTGCCAGTCTTCATCGGAAAGTAAATATGGCCAAAGGTCGCTATGAAGATGGACAAAAGAGTCGATAGCTTTGCGATAATCAAGGGCACATCCTGAAAGTTAACAATCAGTTTATATATTTTAATTCAATTTAAAGAAGACGTACACAACATTTGATGAGTCGACAACCATCGGGTCTTAACATCGAGGATGAGCATCAACCCAGACTTTTGCTCAGTCAGCAAGAGCTGTGCGTTCATCCTGTCGACTTCTTGATACCAATGTTGACGACGCTGAGGGCTTGCGCGAACAGAGCATACAATTTTACGAAGCTGAGTGAGATTGCAAATTATCATCAGCAGAAGGCGTTACACAATAGGCACCATCTCACTTACTTTGTAAACAGCCAACTGGATATCATTTGACAGCCTCTCGTTGACAATGTCGCTATCTTCCCCTTCCATCTCCTGGGCTGTATCCATGTCATATTCACGCTCAACCCCCACATTTACCTCATCTTGATAGTTGGTGGCTTGAGCCCGAGCACTGTCGTCTTTTGATATGATGCCGATACCCTCAAGCAGCTATTTATATTTGGAGCTGTTAACGCCATTGTCTAAACCAAAGAAATTCACGCTTGAACAGACCTTGATTGCCGCAAGATGAATTGTATGGGGCATACAGTGCATGTGGGACTTCTGAGCAGAAAATTCGATGCCAGCAGCACGGCACTGTGATTCAATTGCCTCCATCATGGTGTCATTGTTGCTTGCGTTATCCATCATGATTGCCATAATCTGAGAAATGTTAGTGCATGAAGATAATGTTAGAACAGCAATTAACATACCTGATTTTCAATCCCATAAAGTTCTAATGTCGACCATAGAATGGCTGCCATGTTTTCGCTGGAGTGTGCTCCCATGAGCTCACAGAAATCAATTAGAAGCTCCTCTACACAGAAAATAAGCAAAAAAAAAGTAAACATTGAAGGCAACTCACCGTATTGTCCATTGTTTCTCACATAATGAGCAACAATTGCCAGAAATGTGTACCCATTACTAGACGTCCAAGCATTGAGGGAGAGGCTGATTTTTCCCTCCAGAGACTACACAATCCATTGACAAGGTTCACAATTCTGGCACCAAAAGAAAAAAGAACCACGTACCCCAAACATTGCTTTGGTTTCTTCAATTGTATTTTCTCCAAGAGTCATGACTCGCCGATGAACACCATCCTTTTTTGGAAGTGAGAACTTGGTAGGATCCCGATTATACTCCATCATTGAAACAAACTCAGGTTTCTCAACCTTGTTGAATGGTTGATCACATGCAATGATCCACTCAATGAGCAGCTTTTCAAACTTTGCCTGGTCCCAAGGCTCCTGTAATTGTGGTTAAAATATGAAAGCAACCATTGGAGGAAGACATACAGCTGCATTGGCTTTCTGTTTAGCAAACACTTTCTTTATACCAGATGTTTGCACATTGAGCTTTTGAAGGTATTCAGCATGGATGGAAGAGTCAAATGGCTTTCGTCCCGAGGCAAACTGGATCTCTTCAGAAGTTGGGGGGTGTTCAGTCTGCAGCTTCATATAAAGGAAAAGTTGGTGAAGTGGTGGGAAATGACTCCTCAAATGACCGATTAAACCTAAGAATGGAGTTAGTGTTAGAGATTGAAGTCAACATGCAATGAACATGGAATAGACATACCATTTAAGCTACAGTTCATTGCTTTCAAGATGGTCAAAACTTTGCGATTTCCGTGATAGCACTTGTAATGCTTATCCCCCGGTTCTCCTACCTCGCCATCCTTGTTGACATCCACCTGCTCGTAAAAGAGATATATAGGATTCTGTTTACCACCGCCCTAAGATTTAATCAGCTAAATGAGCGATAATTTTATTTGTAGCTTGAAACATACCGTTTTCTTGGTGATGTGACTTCTTGATTTAGATTGCGATGTCAATTGCGATGCTGACTGCAAGTAACTAGACTCTAATGTATCTACCACCTGCTTACATTTCCAGGCTGGTTTCTTTCCTTTTGATTTACGACTTCTGCTGGAAGGAATCATTTTCGAGGGAAGACTATCAGCGAGCTTTGAAAACGGTTCAGAAAAGAGTACAGTCATCAACTGGTCAATGACACAGCTGGGTCAATGACACAAAACAGTCCCACTCCCTCATTTTTGCTCACATCCCTTAGAAATTCAATATCAATGTAAGGAAATACTATCTCAATATTAGTGTGCTTTTTTGAAGCAACAGAATCTCTTGAAGTCCTTCAGAGCTCTATTCATCAGTTTTGATCAAGTTTGAACAATTTCATTACCCTGATTTGGCAACAATCTTCTGAAGAATGAGATTTATTTTGGCAATCCTCCAATAAAAAGTATGTAGGGTACAATAAGCAAAATTTATCTAGAAGTGTAGAGGCTCGTAGGGACTGTCAGCGAGTGAAAGATGTGAAACGACGCTGAGATGGGTTACCAAATGTGACAGACTTTGTGACACATCCGAGGTAGGGCCAAGGTAGGGCTACTGGTCCAATGAAAATATATCCTCAGCCTTGCCTCAGCTGACAGCCAAAAATGCATGGATGGCCTCTGTTCAGTACTCGAGAACTCCAAGGGCATTGACATCAGCTCTTGAGGAGAGTATTTCTCAGATACGAGTTAAACCAAATATTGATGCCATTTCCGAATAAAGTAAGATGTGACTGTGTCATTGACTTGTGTAGAGGCTGTTTCAACCGAAAACCACAGCTCTCCATAACTAGGCAAGATAAAAAGATTTAAAGCAGTAGATTGTGTAGTGTAAATACTTGATCAGATTCTGTACAACTGAGTTTTTGAGAAGCTGATGTGTGAGGAATGTGATCCAGTCAATACAAATGTTTGTGTCATTGACCGGTTGATGACTGTATATAACATAAATTAAGACAGAAACATACCTCGCTATTAGTTAGCACTACACAATCCATGTCGTTGTCTTCTGATACAGAGTCACTGTCGCTCAAGGAACCTGCAAAATCAGCATCATCCTTGTCAGATTCATCTGCTTTTTGTTTGGGCTTTCTCTTGCGCTTTCGTGTTGGCTTCGGGCTGTCTTGGTTGTCTGAGTCCAGTTCTGCATTGATGATTTCAGCCATTCAGTCCACATTACGTGAATGCCGACCACGATCTGTGCAAGAAATGAGAAATTGATGATTAAAAAAGTGTAAGACGAACTAGATGGTTTGCTACCAGATGTGATGGGTGTCTCATCATCAGGATCATTTGCCATGTTATCTCAGATGCATCCTTCAAAGATCCATCAGGATTGAGAGTGCATTGGTCTGAGAATGATAGTGTGTTGGTTGGTCAAGATTTGATAGAACGAGAAAAACACAGACCTGATCCTCCCAAAAAGTGACAACAAATGGTAAAGTGTGATAATGGGCCAGCCGAGAGCTCGTTCATGGTTAGTGATTGTCACGGGTTTAGCAACCCATGCGGGTTACGGGTAGGGGTACACTTGGGTAGGGGTACGGGTTTGATATTCGCTACCCTCACCAAACCCGGACCCGTGGCAGGGGTTGGCGGGTACCCGTAGCAGTACCCGTCATGTTATTAGTCAGTGTTTGTGTAGCTCATGGCCTGGCAATAAGATCGAAAAAAATACTAATTTAATTATGCATAAATAAGAACAATTTGTAAGGTATTTTATCACCCCCAAGTCATATCGAGAGAGGGGGACCTTTTGGTATTTGGTTTTGTTTTTTGTCATTTTAAATTAATCAAATATTTTACATATGAACAAGTATATATGGGGGGGGGGTAATTATACAAGGGGGCATAAATAATCATGATGGGAGTAAAGGAGGAAAGGAAAAGAGACACGAGAGAAGCTGAAGCGCTATATATACAAGGCACTTTAGGGCGGGTTCTGATTTAGGGCAGGTTCTCTTCTAAACCTGCCCTAAATCGGAACCCGCCCTAAAGTGCCTTGTTTATATGGCGCTTCAGCTTCTTTCATGTCCCTTTTGCTTTCCTCATTCATTCTTCCATCTTGGCCCCTATATGTATAATTAGTCACTTGAATTTACGTAGTGAATTGTAATATAAACCCTAAATTTTGCTCTAACTGATGGCAGCTTGGTAAAAGTACAGCCCATGAGCAAATATTGCAGTTGACATGTAAGTTCTCACTCAATTGTTTTGTTCTTAGGTTCTATCTAACGAGAATTACTTCGGGAATGACTTGCCAAGTTTACGAAACATGGTGTCCAACCCTGAAATTTTGGCGGTTGGTTTTGTGTGTGATTATGGTCCTTTACCAGATATTAAGGTTGACAGGTAAGTTCTTGCTCAATTTTAACGTTCTTGGGCTCTATCTGACCGAAATTCTTCCAGGAACTATCTCCCAAGTTTACGAAACATGGCGCCCAGTCTCCGAATTCTGAGGTTGGTTTTACAGGGGGAATATGGTTCATTACCTGAAATTAGGCCTGCCAAGTAAGTTCTTGCTCAATTTTAGTGTTCTTGGGCTCTATTTGATGGTGACTACTTCAGGAACGACCTCCCGAGTTTACGGAACATGCCGTTCAACCGTTCGAACTCGGTGCTTGCTTTTGTGGATCAATAAGGTCCGTCACCGGAAAATGAGGCTTAAAAGTAAGTTCTTACTCGAATTTTACGTTCTTGGGCTCTACCTGAGCGGAATTGCTCCAGGAACTATCCCCCCAGTTTACGAAATGTGGCACCCAACCGTTCAGATTCAGTGCTCGTTTTTGTGGGAAATACGATCCACTACCAAAAATGTAAGTTGGCTAGTAAGTTCTTCCTTGAATTTTATGTTCTTGGGCTCTACCTGACCGAAATCCTTCCAGAAACCACCTCCCCAGTTTACGAAACATGGTGCAGAATAGTTCAAACTCAGCACTCATTTTTGTTGAGAATACGGTCCAATACAACCAAATGGAAGTTGACTATTTTTTAAGCACTGCCCATGGCTGCAATGTCTTTTGCCTACATGATGAACTATTAACTTGAAGGACAAGGTTGTAGAAGTAGAATACAGGACCGTCTCTTTCCCGAGAGAAGTAAGTAGGATTTGTATGGTACATTACTAAGCAATACAGAATTTAGATATTTAACTGTGGTGCTGAACCTGTAAAACCTGCCAAACCCGCCAAACCCACCAGAACCCGTACCCTTACCTGCAGAAACCCGTACCCGTGGTTGAGGGTATGGGTTTCCAGGGGCAGGGGTACGGGTAAGGCCGAAAGTACCCAGGGGTTACCCGTGACAATGCCTATTCATGGTGTCAGAACATTGAAGTGGACGATTATGAAGGCTATTCATTGAAATATATGGAAGGCATTGTGTAGCTGGGTACAATCTGCATAGGGATAACGTGTGCTTGATGTCAGAGATAGTTGTTGAACCAGAGACCACTATGATTTGTGTAAGATAGGTTTGTAAAGTTGGGAATCAATGACTCACGCAGAGGTATTGTTCAACCAACTGGAGGCACAATAAAAATAGTAAAACGGGACTCCATGCCAACAAGGCGATGAAAGCGGTCGAGCTGCATGTGTGATATGTGAGACTGGTGGTATCGACGATGCAACACTAGACCATTCACAATGCGATCCAGAGGTAAAAGACAGGGGGAAAATATGAAAGCTGTATCATGAAGATTAGCATCTAAATTAATATATGACGAAAGGATTTAATACGCACTCCACAGAAAGAAAACCACCAGAGAGTATCCAACCAATCAAATGCTCCAAGAGGCGAGATCTTCAAGATTTGAATGAATGTTTTGAGCAAAGTCAGGCTGAAAATGCCCGCAAGAGGGAAAAGCGCAACCGTTAAGGCGATCGGGAGGCCGAAAATGAGCGAAATGGAGAGGAACCATGTGGGTGCCCAGTTAGCAACAGACTGAGTTGACAAAGGCGAGAGGACAGGTTTGACGTTTCGATCCAGATCCTCTATGCAGGTACGTGCTCCCAAAGTCGAGATGACGTCTGTAAGGAATTATGCTCACTGAGCACGTATCAAATGAGGGGGAAAAAAACTGACACATTTCGCAAATGAGGAGGACTTGGGCACGTTAATGAAGATGAGTGTAGCGCGAAACATTGAACCTTTTATAAGCTTTGAATATCTGAAAAAAGCGAACTTGGCCTGAATTAACATCATAAAAGACTAAATAAACCCAAGAATCGATCAGGGCCTTTTTATTTGAAAAAGAGGAGTAATTACCGAGAATTATGTGAAGTGCAGAATGGACTTGCATGTTCTCTTGGAGGTAGAACCTGATCTTCACTGACCAACAAGGGAAAAAGGCACTGCAAGGCAGGAGATATAATGAAAAATGTTCAATCTACCCAGGGGATATCGATTCCCAAATGGTTTTATTGTCTCTTGCCCAGACACTTGCACTCTTGTAGCTTTACTAGGATAGATTGAGGGTGTTATGGGAGTGCTGAAACAGGTTGAACGACAAGATCAATGTTGATTATTGATGCTGACATGTGGGAAACGATTGGTCAACAGAATTTCCGTACTAGTCGTTAAACCCTCGGAGCAATCAAGCTGATATTTTTATTCTACCCATACAGTCCCGTATATACCGTATTACAGTAGTAGATTGAATGGGTCAATATGGTATACATCCGTATTTGTGACAGCCATCAAATATTGGATCGCAAGCCCAATCGGTACAGTACGGGCACCCATATAAAATACCCATATAGCCGTAGCTTTATGGGTACGGTGCGAAGCCCTATTGATGTATAGCCACATTTTCATTTGAAAATATAAGTGATTCAAGTTGGATTCAAGCCAAACATCAAGTCAGCCAAGTTCATAAGTTGTAAGTGTGAGAACACGTCAATCCAACGTCAATCTGCTTGAATTAGTATAGTAGGTTATGCACAATTCACACAATCAAGGAAGTCGTGCACAGCTCATTTGTGTTTACCATACATAATTGTGTTCCACCCCCACCTAATGAAGATATGTAAGCGTGAATAAAATTGGGCGACATGGCAGTGCATGACATCTTTGCACCCTTGCAGTGTATGACATCATACATGCCCAGCAAGTTACTGAAATGATGATTCAAACTTTATAGTCTGAAGTTTGGTTTTATTTATTCATGCAATATTTCTTCGCAGCAGTCATATTGATGCACCAGCCGACCTTGAGCGCACGCCCCTCCCTCCATGATACTACTCAGAGTTTGAACATTTCACCCCCGGCCCCTTCCAAACGAGGCAGATTGTCCAAAAAGCTGACATCGCGAGCCACGACAAAGGCAATCCATGTCACAAGTATTAGTGACCTTACCCCAACAACACTGAGCCCCATGACCATACAAACAGGCCATGGTTGATGGTGCCTGCTGATGAGCCGATGTATATGTTGACCCCATCAAAGCTGGCTCGGCCACCCATATTTTCTTGATGAGTGGTTCTGTGTGCCGGCCGACCAGCCTAAGGATGAATTGACCCCGCTGAAATTGCCTTGGATTGTGGGTCAGCTGAACCGCTTTTGATTCCTCACAATATGGATCAGCCCACTTGCTGCACCCTGGCTCGGCAAAGTCAGTTTACATACCCGAGGTCATGAATGTCATTGTCAGCCCCGAGCAGAGATGAGGCCGGCCCCCATCTGTTGCCATCTCCAGCCCGGATATGGCCAGGCCCAGTCGGCACCACACTCCCTACCATTCTTTGGCTTGTCTCCAATTAAACAATTTATGTTGCCATCTGTCCCGTGATGATAGCCAGCCCGGCTAACACATGGCCTAGCTAAGTTTACTTGTTCATATGTTATACCAACCCCCTAATGTTCTTTTCCATGTCCTGCATTCAAAATCACCCTCTGGTTTTATGTTTGCATCAGGCCATTGAGTACATTAGCTGGTCCTGTATTCTGGTGCAAAGTTACTGAGCAGACAAGGTCATTGAATCTGTACAAATGCATGGAAACAGCGAATCAAACATGTTCAGATGCAAAATAATGGAGCCGACAAGTGGGAAATAGTACAGCCGACAAGTGGGAAATAGTACAAATACCCGGGTTTCACCTTGAGTGATTGAATCGATTCCATATTAAATCATTGTGTCTGAGCCAGTGCATTTTTTCACGGAAAAGATGTGTGAGCTGGCACCATGTCCGGGTGAAGTTACACCAAGCAGACATGAATTACATCAGTAAAGGTGCACATCGGGTGATGCAGGCATTTGAATTCTAAACTGTTGAAGTACCTTGGCTGGTGCCATGTCCAGATGCAAAATAATCAAGCAGACAAGTGAATGAAATGGGTAAAAATGCCTGGGCTGCACATCGGGTGATATTAAATTGTTGAAGTACTTTGGCTGGGTGAAAAACGACTGAGCAGACAAGTGAATTAAATCATCAAAAGTGCCCGGGCCATGTCTCAGATAATAGAGCCGATTTTATATTAAATTGGTGAAGTACTTTGGCTGGTGCCAAGGTCAAGTGGAAAATAACCGAGCAGACAAGTGAGTTAAACCAGCAAAAGTGCTCGGGCTGCGTCTCGGATAATAGAGCCGATTTACTATTAAATTGTTGTACTTTGGCTGGTGCCAAGGCCAGGTGAAAAATGACCGAGCAGACAAGTGAATTAAATCGGTAAAAGTGCCCAGGCTACATCTCGGGTAATAGAGCCGATTTAATGGTAAATTGGTGAACTACTTTAACTGGTGCCGAGGCCGAGTGGAAAATAACCAAGCAGACAAGTGAATCAAATCGGTAAAAGTGCCCGGGCTGCATCTTGGATAATAGAGCCAATTTAATATTAAATTGGTGAAGTACTTTGGCTGGTGCCGAGGCTGGGTGGAAAATAACCGATCAGACAAGTGAATTAAATCGGTAAAAGTGCCCAGGCTACATCTCGGGTAATAGAGCCAATTTAATATTAAATTGGTGAAGTACTCTAAGTGGTGCCGAGGCCGAGTGGAAAATAACCGAGCAGACAAGTGAATCAAATCGGTAAAAGTGCCTGGGCTGCATCTTGAATAATAGAGCTAATTTAATATTAGATTGGTGAAGTACTTTGGCTGGTGCCGAGGCCGGGTGGAAAATAACCGAGCAGACAAGTGAATTAAATCGGTAAAAGTGCCCAGGCTATGTCTCGGGTAATAGAGCCGATTTAATATTAAATTGGTGAAGTACTTTAAGTGGTGCCGAGGCCAAGTGGAAAATAACCGAGCAGACAAGTGAATCAAATCGGTAAAAGTGCCTGGGCTGCATCTTGGATAATAGAGCCAATTCAATATTAGATTGGTGAAGTACTTGGCTGGTGCCGAGGCTGGGTGGAAAATAACCGAGCAGACAAGTGAATTAAATCGGTAAAAGTGCCCAGGCTACGTCTCGGGTAATAGAGCTGATTTAATATTAAATTGGTGACGTACTTTGGCTGGTGCCGAGGCCAGGTGAAAAATGACCGAGCAGACAAGTGAATTAAATCGGTAAAAGTGCCCAGGCTATGTCTCGGGTAATAGAGCTGATTTAATATTAAATTGGTGAAGTACTCTAAGTGGTGCCGAGGCCGAGTGGAAAATAACCGAGCAGACAAGTGAATCAAATCGGTAAAAGTGCCTGGGCTGCATCTTGGATAATAGAGCCAATTCAATATTAGATTGGTGAAGTACTTTGGCTGGTGCCGAGGCCGGGTGGAAAATAACTGAGCAGACAAGTGAATTAAATTGGTAACAATGCCTGCGCTGTGTCACGGGTAATAGAGCCGATTTAATATTAAATTGGTGAAGTACTTTAACTGGTGCTGAGGCCGAGTGGAAAATAACCGAACAGACAAGTGAATTAAATTGGTAAAAGTGACCAGCCTGCATCCCGGATAATAGAGCCGATTTACTATTAAATCATTGAAGTACTTTGGCTGGTGCCGAGGCCAGGTCGAATATAACCAAGCAGACAAGTGAATTAAATTGGTAAAAACACCCGGGCTGCTGCTGATGATTAAATATGAAATTGTTATGCTGTCTACGGATGGTTGAAGTGGACCACTACTGAGCCTACAAGTGAAGTATATCACTGAACATGCCTGGGTTGCATCTGTATCATTTCAGTCTGGGTGTGATATTACCGAGCAGACAAGATAACACAACTGATGAGGGTTGTTCCCCGAGCTCGGAGCCATTCATACACCAATGCCGAATAGACAAGTTAGTTATAACTTTCACACCATCCGCCTGATGCTCCCTCTCAATGCCATCATTGTTGACCGACAATTACTAAATCAGGCACTAGTTTCTCCAATAGGTGTAATCCCGCCCCCATTCCGCCCACCAGTCATGAGTATAGTATTTCCACTGTTACTGGATCATTTCTCTCCAAAAAAGTTCCTAATCATATTTTGGTTGTGTTTATTATATATGGTGTGAGGTTCACTTAAGGCTGGGGTAGCTAGTAGGTTGTTCAAAGAGTATTGATCAGGTAAGGAAGGCAGGATGTTTTAAATATCTGTTTTGGTAGATACAGAGATATGGCTGGAATGTTAGTGACTATCCATGTACCATTGTCCTGCTCCATATATAATCTTCTGAAATCATTATCTTGTCTTGTCAATCTCTGTAATTCCTTTAAAACTTCTTTCTAGCTATCCCATCCCTACCTCCAACCCACTTTTGACTCTCATTGGTGAAACAGTGGTGATGTAACTAATGGATACAATGTATTCCTCCCTCCTCTCCATGCACCATTTACCAGGTAAGTTGCTCCAATTAGAACCTTATATCTTCATGTCATGCAAATAATAATTGAACATATTCCTCTGGAACTCCCATGGGATTTATATGTCTTCTGGGCATGTTGTGCAATACAGATACTCAGAACCCCAAATGGCTATTCTGAGCTACCACAAATTAAGCATATATAATATACACTGTTTTCTTTCTGCTTTGGGGAGGCTACAGTAAAGGTATACATACCATGGGGAACATTGAGGGAGATGCATGTCAACTACACTACTATAGGTTCTTGTTTTGAGTATGACATAGACTACATCAAGATATAATTAGCAGGGTTTTTGGAGAGAAGTGGCCAGTAATGGTTGAGATATAATGCTGATGACAGGGCAGGATGGCAGGATGGAAAGATGGAAGGATGGGAGGATGATGGGATGGTGGGATGGCAGGATGGTGGGATGGCGGGATGGCGGGATGGCGGGATGGTGGGATGGCAGGATGGTGGGATGGCGGGATGGCGGGATGGCGGGATGGCGGGATGGCGGGATGGTGGGAGAATCCACTCACTTGCCACTTTGCAGCCGGACATGGCATTAGCTGAAGGACTTCGCCAATTGAATATCAAATCGGTTCTATTATCTGATGTGCAACCTGGGCATTTCTACCATGTTATTTTTTACGCGGCCTCGGACCAGCCAAAGTATGACAATTTAATATCTGTCACCCGATGTGCAGTCCAGGCACTTTTACCAATTTAATTCACCTGTCTGCTCGGTTATTTTCTACCTGCCCTTGGCACCAGCCAAGGTACCTCAGCAATTCAATATTAAATTGGCTCTATTATCCGATGTGCAGCCCAGGCACTTTTATCGATTTAATTCAGTTGTCTGCTCAGTTGTTTTCCATCCAGCCAAAGCACTTCAACAATTTAATACTAAACAGGTTCTGTTATCTGAGATGCAGCCCGGCATTGTTACTGATTTAATTCACTTGTCTGCTTGGTTATTTTTCACCCAGCCTCGGCACCAGCCAAAGTACTTCACCAATTTAATATTAAATTGGCTCTATTATCGGAGACGCAGCCCAGGCACTTTTACTGATTTAATTCACTTGTCTGCTCGGTTATTTTCCACTTGGCCTCGGCACCAGTTAAAGTATTTCACCAATTGAATATTAAATCGGCTCTATTACCCGAGACGCAGCCCAGGCATTGTTACCAATTTAATTCACTTGTCTGCTCGGTCATCTTTCACCCGGCCTCGGCACCAGCCAAAGTACTTCACCAATTTAATATTAAATTGGCTCTATTATCCAAGATGCAGCCCGGGCACTTTTACTGATTTAATTCGCTTGTCTGCTCGGTTATTTTCCACTCGGCCTTAGCACCAATTAAAGTACTTCACCAATTTAATATTAAATCGGCTCTATTACCTGAGACGTAACCTGGGCACTTTTACCGATTTAATTCACTTGTCTGCTCGGTCATTTTTCACCCGGCCTCGGCACCAGCCAAAGTACTTCACCAATTTAATATTAAATTGGCTCTATTATCCAAGATGCAGTCCGGGCACTTTTACCGATTTAATTCACTTGTCTGCTCGGTTATTTTCCACCCGGCCTCGGCACCAGTTAAAGTACTTCACCAATTTAATATTAAATCGGCTCTATTACCCAAGACATAGCCTGGGCACTTTTACCGATCTGCTCGGTTATTTTCCACTCGGCCTCGGCACCACTTAGAGTACTTCACCAATTTAATATTAAATCAGCTCTATTACCCGAGACGTAGCCCGGGCACTTTTACCGATTTAATTCACTTGTCTGCTCGGTCATTTTTCACCCGGCCTCGGCACCAGCCAAAGTACTTCACCAATTTAATATTAAATCGGCTCTATTACCTGAGACGTAACCTGGGCACTTTTACCGATTTAATTCACTTGTCTGCTCGGTCATTTTTCACCCGGCCTCGGCACCAGCCAAAGTACTTCACCAATTTAATATTAAATTGGCTCTATTATCCAAGATGCAGTCCGGGCACTTTTACCGATTTAATTCACTTGTCTGCTCGGTTATTTTCCACCCGGCCTCGGCACCAGTTAAAGTACTTCACCAATTTAATATTAAATCGGCTCTATTACCCAAGACATAGCCTGGGCACTTTTACCAATCTGCTCGGTCATTTTTCACCCAGCCTCGGCACCAGCCAAAGTACTTCACCAATTTAATATTAAATTGGCTCTATTATCCAAGATGCAGTCCAGGCACTTTTACTGATTTAATTCACTTGTCTGCTCGGTTATTTTCCACCTGGCCTCGGCACCAGACAAAGTACTTCACCAATTTAATATTAAATCGGCTCTATTACCCAAGACATAGCCTGGGCACTTTTACCGATCTGCTCGGTCATTTTTCACCCGGCCTCGGCACCAGACAAAGTACGTCACCAATTTAATATTAAATAATCTCTATTATTCAAGATGCAGCCTGGCCACTCTTACTGATTTAATTCACTTGTCTGCTCAGTTATTTTCCACTCAGCCTCGGCACCACTTAAAGTACCTCACCAATATATTATTAAATCGGCTCTATTACCTGAGACACAGCCCGGGCACTTTTGCCAATTTAATTCACTTGTCTGCTCAGTTATTTTCCCGGCCTCGGCACCAGCCAAAGTACTTCACCAATTTAATATTGAATCAGCTCTATTACCTGAGACGCAGCCCGAGCACTTTTGCCAATTTAATTCACTTGTCTGCTCGGTTGTTTTCCACCCAGCCAAAATACTTCAACAATTTAATATTCAACAGGTTCTATTATGCGAGACGCAGCCCGGGCATTGTTACCAATTTAATTCACTTGTCTGCTCCGTTATTTTTCACCCAGCCTCGGCACTAGCTAAAGTACTTCAACAATTTAAAATTAAATCGGTTTCGTTATCTGAGATGCAGCCCAGGCACTTTTACCGATTTGAAGCCGAGCAGAAAACATATACTAGTCCATATTGAAAAGGCCAGGCTGGCTCAAAGATCGGCTGATCCCATGTTTAGAAATTGTCAGTTTTCATGGCCGACCCAGTAGCAGTATCCATTTGCTGGACTGATCAGCCAAGCCATGACTACAATAATGTGGGTCCCACCAGCTGACTCTGCTAATCAAAATTCAAGACCCTCGGCCGATCACCAACCCAGGAACATTCAAATCTGTCAACTGATCCTGCATAGCTATCTTCCATCAGCCGATATACAAATAGTTGTCCTTCGCTCTCGAGGTGTAATTCCTGCTGATCCAGCTGTGCTAAATCTACATCACCGGCCGACCCTTCATTACCTTATTCATGGGACTGCATCGGCCAATTCATCAACACCAGGTTATTGTCTCTTATCAGCCCATCAGCAGTCACCATCAACTATGGCCTGTTTGTATGTTCAGGGCTCTCAGTGTTGGTGGGTGATTCCTACTAACTGCCCTGTCCATGTGGCTGAGAAACAAGCTGAGGTCTTCCTAAGTCCACAGTGCAAGCATGCAGCTCGGAAGAGTGCTCTGAAGGCTTCCTTGAAGACAACCTCGTGAGTATACTACACTATAGTGCCTGTTCATTATCTGATCCTCTCTTGTTGTCCAGTGACTTTTATGCAAACGGCATCCTTGACTCTCAAATTAATTCCCAACAGTGGTATGACCTCATACAGGATGGGGTATCCCAAGCTATCCCATCCAACCCAGCCATTGAAGTTGAAGCTGAAGAAACCATCAAAGTTGATGAAACCGATGACATGTGTGCCAACTGTGCCTACCTACGTGCTGAGCTTGAGTGCTTGCATGCAGCTCATCAGGAGACATGCAACGATCTATGTGATGAGCTCGAGAGCTCGCATGCAGCTCATTGGGAGTCATGCAACGATGGCATCAAGCTTGCTTGGGACTATGACAGCCTGGTGGTGGAGGCAAAGTTCTTAAGGGAGTCTATGATTTTTGCTGGGGCCAAGATGACAGAGATGGCAGGGGGCATGTCTGGGACACTTAGCGCACTCCTTCAGGTTAATACAGATTTCTAGTAATTAGCAGCTCAAATTCATCTTGCTTCCTGTTCCATTTATGAGATGATCATTCCATGTAACTAACCACAGTTAAATTAAAATGCGATTTCATGAGAATGATGGTCTGCGAATTTATTTACATAGTATGCAGCGTAGTAATCTAAAGAGTTGGAAAAATTGATATGACGAGGAGCAAACTCCTCTCCGTAAACAGGAATGAGATGAGCCCCACGGAGGATGCTGTCAACATGAATGACGCCCATACTTTGTGTTCCATCTTCCTCCCAGTCACGCTCGACCATCCACATCCCCATCTCCTTGCATGGTTCCTTGCCCACAAGCGAAAACCACTGGACGAGTGCACATGGATAAAGAACATGGTTGAACTTGAAGGAGAAGAACAGAATGGTGCGAGCTGCATGGAGCCCGAGCATCCCTTTGATGTTGGGATCGTTTGTTGCGAAAAGGCAGTCATGACATAGCCCTTCACCTTGCCAGGAGGGTGTGGCTCGTATCTGTTCACGATGCATACCGCTGACACCAGCTGGATCACTAGGTGCAAAGAATTCAGCAACAGCAGAGTGGAAGACCTTGATGCAGCCGTCGAATGTAGGAAGTAGATTAAGCAGCTGTTCTGAGCCAGGGATGGGATTATCAGGATAGAGTTGGTCAAAAAGAAAGGTTTGGATAAGGTGTTGGAAAGTTGGTGACTGTGGAACACCGAGATGCTGTGATATTTCATGAGCCCGACTGGGATAACCGTGGGCTAAGGCAGATAGATTATTCAGTATGAAATTGATAACAGAATGGAAAGGAGCGTACCTGGGGTGCAAGCAAGAAAAACCTCTGCCATTACTCGTGGTCCAGCAACCACATCATCCTCGTCACCATCTTCATCTTCAACAGCCTCCAACACCACACCGAGAGCTGGAAGAGGGCCCAACAACATCCCACGAGCGATGAAGTCAACCTTGGAGGCGGTGAGTTTGTCAAGGCGTTGATTGGTAAGGAGCATCTGTCTGAGTGCCTTGTAATGACTGGAGCGCTGCCATGGTTCTTTGATGGCCTTGATGTGTTTGGATTCCATGATCGATGAGCAGAGACCATTTGGAGATCCGAAGAGCTGAATGACTGTCTTGTAGTGAACGAGCGAGTGCTGGCATGGCAGCAACAAGCCTTCTGGATGAACCCCTACCTTCTCAAAGATCTGGCGATGTTCATGGAATCGTGCTAGAGCTTCATCGATGTCATGCAGGGTGGTCTCTGTATGAACGGATTGGCAGACAAGATAACAAAAGTCCAAGAAGGCGGCAAGAGCCTGCACCATTTGTGGTGGAACATGCCCAACAATGGCTGGCAGGTAAACCTATGCACGAAAAGCTGTGTTAAACATGGGGTCACCTGAGACAAGATGAAACATACCTTCATAAGGGCTTTTGAATCATTGCCCGTCCATTGCTTGAAGCCTTGCCCTTCGGGAAAACGACAAAGGCCAGGAAATGAAGGAATGGCCGCAATCCTGCAAGAAATATTAACAAGTATCAAATGTATTAAGCAAATTAACATACTGATGATCAATATTGGCCATTATTGCCACTGCTCCTGACTTTCCATGGACAATGACCAGATATTCGCTGACCCATGTAACGAGATGGTCTTTGAATGTCCCTTTGATGACCTGATGAAGGAGGTCCGATGTGAGGAGTTCATGGACGTCGGCTCTTGGAAAGTCGGCAGTGAACGGCTAGTAGTAAACATTGGTTAAAGGTGGTTCAAACTGAGGGATCTTGAGTACACACTGTAACATCTCCGACATAGCCATAATCGGACCAAAGTGTCTTCGGGGATAGGAGATCACACAAGGCGTCTTGATGTTCATTGGATTGCAGCCCTGCCTTTCTATCGAGATCTTGTGGTAGAGTGGTACATCTATGTCAGAGTCTTATCAGTTAAGTCGGCGCAATGAGTCATAAAGTAAGAATTACCGTGGACACCAGTCTTGGACAACACAGGCAAGAAGAACTTGTTCCGGATAATCAGCTATGTAGGGTCCGATAGAGTATATTGCATGGCAGTAATGCCCATCAGGACAAAGCACAATCTCAGGCTTTGACATTCCTGGTTTGAGCGGCTGGAGGATGGCAGCAAGAGATGAATGGAAAAGTTGACGACGAAATCTTTGAAAGCCATTGTCATCTGCATATTCACGGTTGGCTATCAGAGAAAGGAATTCAAGTTAACAAAGCTACTTCAATGATACAATGCTAATTCGATGGTACGAAAGGGTTTCAAAGCCTAGACTTACTTTTGGGTATAGCAAGAAAACCAATCACTGTGAGGGCATTTTTGTGCATGTGGCGAACACTGTTGTGAACGTTTCCGTTAGAGGCGTAAAGAGGGTAGTATTCTGTTTGCCCCATTGCGATGGACACCATGGTTTTATCGCTTCCAAGGATGACAGGAATGAGCATGGCTCCATGCATCTCTGGGTCCTCAGCTATAATATCCTAATCGAACAGATGTCAACACGTCAGTGTCAATAAAATGATGGGCCGATAACGTACTGCTTGTTTCCATGCCCAATTAGCTGACATGAGGTCTGACCAATGCCTCTTTCCATTTGCATCTGTCTCTTGGAAAGGCACATAGTGAATTCTGCTGTCGAAATCCGTATTTGCAAGCTGTTGGTGGAGTACAGTACAGGGATCGTGATGCCAGACTTCATATTCGGCAAGCATCCAGGGAGGCACTTCTTCGCCTTCTTCCGGTCGTGGACCTGAGTATGTCATGGAGAAAGAACTCCATGGAGCATCACCAACAGCTGTCGAATCAATTGTGTGGTAGAGGTCTTTATGGTCTGCGAAGGGAGGATCCTCCGACTTCGCAGCCCAGATGTCGAGGAGTTCGTCGATTTGGGATCCAGGCATCTGGTTTTTGGTGAAGAGAAAGTTGGTGAGTTCGAAATCAGTGCGATCCTTGTACAGTGAGTAGTTGGTTGTGTCAGTAGGGCGCTTGACAGGCAGAGTGCCTGGCGGCAGGTCGACACCGTCCTTATCACATGGCATCCCTGGATCAATTGTGTTAATATTATGATGAGTTCCAAGCAAAAATATTTGACATACCATCTAAGATTGGATGTTTGACGATCTTGGCTTCATGTTGTGGACCATCTTCATCAAGATCACCAATGTTGGGTGCGTCTGCATCGAAGTCATTGATTGGTGGTGGTAGGTCTGGGTCCAGTGGGGGAGCGGGTGCGAATTTGTGGTGGTTAGACCGGATATGCTGAGTGAGACCTGATTGATTGTGAAACCCATGGTTGCAAACCACCCCTGTGGGTGCCTTCGTGATGCAGATGAATCGTAAGGGGCGGTGGGAAGCCATAATCAGTAGGACAGATACACTTTGGAGGACTTGTAGGAAATTATTCTGTGTAGTGTGAGAACATAACACATTTTTCATTGATGAACTGTATAGTAGCGGACCCTAAAAAAAAACAGAGAGAGTAAAGAGACCACTTGAATTTAGGTCACGGTCAAAAAAATACATGAAGTCCACTCAGCGCTCAATGGTTTGGACCAAAAGGAAGGGTGCACCAGCACCTATTGCAGTGAGTTCTGATTCACAAACCTTGATCTTGACATTGATGACGTTTAGATGGCAGGTGATGCACCCACGCCTGTTGTTCCACCAAAAAAAAAGATGCCTAAGGGTTGGGTTGAGGTAGAGGTGAATAAAATTGATTTACTTACCTGAGGATTTATCGCCAAACTGATTTGTTTGCTAGCCAGAGGAATTCGACGAATCGGTCATAGATCCTCGGCTATGCGATCCAGGGCATGAAGACCTTCCCTGTACTCAGCCAGGGAATGCAAACAGCCTGGGATGGTTGATGTCAGTCCGACTAGACCTTGGAAAAGTTCTGCCGAAGTTGGCAAAGATAAGTCAGATTGCACTGAACAATCTAGAAAGGATCACGAGGAGCTTCAGAAAAAGCGGAAGGCTGTTGCAGGTCTTGAAGATGCGATGGTCGTCGAAGAAGCTGCTAGACAGGCCAGTGCTGCCAAACCAGTCTGTGGGCCTGTTAGTGCCAAAGTACCTTGCCCGGTTGCTCAAACTCAGGAGGACAAAGACAGTGTGAGGACTTAGAGAGACACTGTACCCACAACTCACTTACGTTGACAGAACCGGATTCAGAAGTTGGTGTTGGATCTGATGAAGATGTGGAAATCAATGACGATTTGCAAGAGGTTTGTGGAATTTGGTTGTATGATGATAACACTTACTGGTTTCTGGGAAGCACGGCAATAGTGAAGATTATGATGGTGTCGCAAGTTCACCCCCCAAGGCAAAGAAACCAGTCAAGCCTAAGAAGAAGTGAGGAGATCAACGTGCGTTGATTGAACAGAGTTGGCTCACTGAGAACAAGATGGGGGACTTGTTTGCGTTAGCTTTGGACACAAGCAAGTGTAAACTTGTCAATGAGGAACAGCCTGCAAATCAGTTCGTGTTTCATTGTCTCACATCTCCCATCTTCTTCATATCTATCTATACAGGCCAGCCTCGAAGAAGATCAAGTTGGCCCTCCCTTCTGGTCTCCTGCCTGCTGCCTCTGCTAGCCGAGTCAACCTTTCCATATCTCCAAACCCAGTAACACACTGAAAACTCCCAGCATGAAGAATCCTGTTGCCGTCCAGCACTTCAGTCACCCACCTTGAACAAGCTATTAGCCTTGAAACATATAGGTATATATCCAGGCTAATAGGTTGTTCAGCCATTTATTTTTCTTGCCTTGGGAGAAAATATAATATTGGATTGGGTAGAAAATGTTTGACCTCTAATATTGTGACCAGAAATGTTTGGGTGGTTATATTGTGGTTAAAAATATCCTAGCCATATCAAAGTGGTCAGAAATGTTTGAAGTGTGTCAGACTGCTAAGAAATTTTTGAGCCAAGTCAAACTGACCAGAAATGTTTGAGGTGTGCCAGAGTGGCTAGAAATGTTTCAGTGGTGTGACATTGCTTGGATATGTTCTAAGCATGTCACACTGCTAAAAAATCTTTTAGCCTTGTCACATGGCTGAAACATATCCGACCAGTGTCATGGGGTATCTGGGGTCCCAATTTCAAGAAAAAAACTTGGTTTTTCTGGTGCAGTTTTCTCATCATTTTGTACATTGCTTTTTTTTTTCCCTCAAAACTCATCTAAGTTTGTTCTCACCAATACCCTGCTTCTATCTGTCATTTTCACCACTTTAAGTCTGTTTTCACCAACATCCCACTTCTCTCTGTCATGTTCACACCACTCAGAGGTTCTTTTCACCAACACCCCACTTCTCTCTGTCATGTTCACCACTCTAAGTCTGTTTTCACCAATACCCCACTTCTCTCTGTCATGTTCACCACTTTAAGTCTGTTTTCACTAACATCCCACTTCTCAACTAAACCAAGTTAGCATCCTCCAGCAGCTTTCCCCCATTGTTTTCACCAACACCCCTTCTATCTGCCATGTTCACCATTTGAAACTTAACCAAGTTAGCATCCCTCAGCAGCCTTCTCCTATTGTTTTCATCAACAGCCCCCTTCTATCTGCCATGTTCACCATTCAAAACTCAACCAAGTCAGCATCCCTCAGCAGCTTTTCCCCATTGTTTTCACCAACACCCCCTTCTATCTGCCATGTTCACCATTTAAAATACAACCAAGTTAGCATCCCTTAGCAGCTTTCCCTTATTGTTTTCACCAACACCCCCCTTCTATCAGCCATGTTCACCATTTGAAACTCAACCAAGTTAGCATCACCCAGCAGCTTTCCCCCACTATTTTCACCAACACCCTTCTATCTGCTGTGTTCATCATTAAAAAAAACTCAAACCTTTCTTAACCTGTCAAAACTATCCAAATATTCATAAAGATTTCTTAGTTTGCAAAACCATTTCTTGCTTCCAAATATTTATTTAAAAGAATTCTTCACAAGCTAAAGATTTCTTGTTAATACAAACATTTTGAAGAAGATTTCTTATCAAGTCAAAGATCTTTGAACTTGTAAACATTTCCAAGTACAATAAGAAATATTTCATGAAGATTTCTTGCCAGTACAAACATTTTGAAGAAGATTTCTTATCCAGTCAAAGATCTTTGAACTTGTAAACATTTCCAAGTACAATGAGAAATATTTCATGAAGATTTCTTGCCAGTACAAACATTTTGAAGAAGACTTCTTATCCAGTCAAAGATATTTGAACTTGTAAACATTTCCAAGTACAATAAGAAATATTTTATGAAGATTTCTTGCCAGTACAAACATTTTGAAGAAGTCTTCTTATCCAGTCAAAGATCTTTGAACTTGTGAACATTTTCCTATATGATAAGAAATATCTCACAAAGATTTCTTGTCAGTACAAAAAGATTTCTTATCCAGTCAAAGATCTTTGAACTTGTAAACATTTCCAAATACAATAAGAAATGTTTCACAAACATTTCTTGTCAGTACAAACATTTTGAAGAAGATTTCTTATATCTTTCAACTATATCTTGAACCAGGATATATAACCACAATATCTTCACTTCAGTCACCCACCTTGACCAAGCTATTAGCTAGGAAATCTTGAAAAATTATCCAGGCTAATAGATCCTTTGGCTGGTTATTTTTTTGCCTCTGGAGAAAAATATATTATTGCATTGGGCAAAAATGTTTGGCCTTCAATATTGTGACTGGAAATATTTGGGCTGATATTTTGTATTGAAAAATATCCTAGCCATCTGAAAGTGGTTGGAAATATTTGAAGCATATTAGAGTGGTAGGAAATTTTTTAGCTGTGTGACACTGCTGAAAAATGTTTTGGCCATGTCACACTGCTAAGAAATTTTTGAACCATATCATACTGCTGAGAAATGTTTTAGCCATGTCACACTGCTGAAAAATGTTTTGACCAGTCACACTGCTTGGAAATGTTTTAGCCATGTCACATAGGCAAAAAATTTCCTGCCAGTGTCATGGAGTATCTGGGGTCCTAGTTTCAAAAAAAAACCTTCAAAAATTTCTGACCATTCAAACTTTTATCTTCTGGATTCAACTTTTCTACAAAATTTATCATAAAGATCATTTTGGTCCTAAACTTGCCTTTTTAGTTTATATTGTATTTTTATTATAGAAAAACCAGATTATATCTTGCATTCAGCTCTATCTATTGGTATTCAGCTATTTGTTATATAGTTATAGCCTCTGAATTCTGCTCTATCAGATAATAAAGGTTGTTACTAACTGCTCTTATGTTGAGTGTATATTAATAACTGCCTATAATAGACTAGCCTTACTTACTGAATTATTACTGATGTCTATTATTCTTGCAAATTACCAGAAGTAAATATTGGCTGATGTGTGAGCCATATTTCTTCACTGAAGTATGTTCCTAAAGACTAGAGAGAGTTTGGGAACTGTCAGATTGACTATGCCAGCTTTTTTTTTCACTTTTATAGAGGTATATTTCTGAGAACTGCAGAGAGCTCTGAGGATTGTCAGTGTCTGAAGTTATAAATATGTATAATATGATATGATATGATATGATATGATGTATTCATGTCTGTTGACTATAATGACATGCTGACTACCAGTACTTTACTGTGCCCCACCTATTTCTGCAGGAATGGCTAGAATCTCCTAGAATTCTGATCTCTCTATTACAAATACTTGAATTTCCTTTTTTAGATATAGACCTTAGACCTTGACAACAAGTCCTATTTTTTCTCAATTTTACCACATTTTCCAAATGATTTTCATTTAAAATAGTAATCTTGCCTCATTTACTCTGATTTCAGCTCTGCAACATTATAACCAATAGTGACTACCATCCAATATTTTCTTTAATGTTTCTTGTATTTTATTGTAATTTTCTGGCAATATTTGCACAAATTACCTTATTTGGAAATATGCACAGACCATGTGCACTCACTATACACCAACATTGTAAATAACAGTTATAGCTGAATGCAGAATGATAAGCCACGCCAGACTGACACATGCACAGGGCAGACTGTCAAATTTTCAAAGCAACATGATGGCTGAGTTCTCACCAAGTTCTCACAATGAGTCAAATAATTGATGTCACTGTAGTACCACAGTAACATTTGAGAGTCTGCTCTATGTATGTGTTGATCTGCATGACCTGTCATTCTGCATTCAGCTGTGATGGTATGTCTATTCTTTTTCTATTTTTCCCCCTGTTTTTCCAGCTATATTTGTATCATTTACCATATTAGGAAATATCCACAGACTATGTATATGGTATCTAAATATTGTTAACAATAGTCTATTATTTTTCTCTTTTTCTTCTGAGTTTATGGCTATATTTTCATTCATTACCATATTTGGAAATATGCACAGACCAAGTAAACAGTACATCAACATTATCAACAACCATTTATATCATGTAATTTTTTCTTCTAATTTTTCTAGCTATATTTGTATTAATTACTATTTTAGCAAATGTGCACAGACCATGTATACAATACCCCAATATTGTCAACAACAGTCCATTATTTTTCTCTTTTCCTTCTAATTTTTTGGGCTAAATTGAATTTCCTTTCTTATTTTTCTAGCTGTATTTTTATTAAATTATTATATTAGGAAATGTATCCAGACCATGTATCTATTTCTTTTTTCCCCCTTTTTGTCTGACTCTCTGGATGTATTTCCAGAATAGGAAATGTGCACAGGCCATCAACAATAGTTTATTATTTTTTCTCCTTTTTTTCTGATAGCAGTCGTGGTATTGTAAGTGCCAAAATCTTTCCTGGAAAGACAGATCACATGACCACATCATATGATCTATCACATCATCACATCATCTGACCTATCACATGACTGTATCACATGATATAGAACATGAACAACTATAAGTTAGATGTTTGTTTGTTATTTGTTGTATTACTTCCATGCCTATCCATGCATGTCCTTGATTGGTATTTATCACTACTACTGACAAGTACAAAAGGGAGTCATGTGACACAATAGCTAAGCAATGGAAAGTAAATAATGTAAAGGATGGATAAGATCCCAGATATGCCAGCCATTTCCATACTTGTCAGTAGTAGTCCCATGTATGAGGGGTCAGGCTATCAGATATATTCCCTATTCAATGGATTCTATATATGCATGTCACAGGAGTCACACTTCTTATGCATCTTTGTACATGCATCTTCTCTGTTTCCACTTGCATATAAGAGTATTACTGTCTTCATGACTCTTTATCAAGCTTAGTGAAGGAATAGAGTGACAATGTCAGCTGTAGATTGTGACTCTTTTAGGAGAGCTTGTGACTCTCTGTCTTTGTGTGCTCATCATTTTTCCCTTCCCTACATTCTGGCAGGATCCTGCTAAACCTTTCTGCAGCATTCTGGGAAAGGTGAGTACAGCTACACTTGTGACACTCCAGAGCACCATCAAATTCTCCTTAGCTTGCCAGACACTTATATTGACATTACTCCAAGAGTTCGAGTGTCAGCACAGTTTATCAGGGCAGGTCTTATCAGATCTGTGGTGTTATCCCTTCCTGCATCTGTATCCAATCACTCATGGACTTCCCAAGAGGTAGCAGAGGTTACAGTGCTTTGCACTGCTGTTTGCATAATGGAGTTTAGGAATCATGTTTATATGTATTGTATTGTGACCCACAAATTGGGAAGTAAGAGACCAGTTACATCCACCAAGGCCTGTAATGTCTAGCACTGATAGATGTTGCTCATCATGGCAAACAATGATCTGTGCCTGCATCTCATCTGATATCTGAGGCACCATGAGAGTTGGGGTTGAGATATTCCATTGACAGCTCCTGCATTTGATGCATAGATAATCCATTCCACTATACAGAATTTTACCAGAATAAAATCAGAAAAAAATAGGGAGAGTGGTGATGATGGGGTACTGTTCACATGGTCTGTGCACATTTCTTAATATAGTAGTTAACGAAAATATATCCAAAAATAAGAAAAGAAATTCACATAATGTAAATAGTTGTTGATAATGTTGATGTACTATTTACTTGGTCTGTGCATGTTTCCAAATATGGTAATTAGTAAAAATATAGCCAGAAAATGAGAAATAAAAGAGAAAAAATATATAACAATAGTTATCTCATATGCATTATATAGTTGTTTATGTTGTGTATCATGTGATACAGTCATATGATATGACATGTGATATAATCATGTGATAATAAAGTCATGTGACACAAATCATGTGATATATAATAGTCAGGTGACATCATCATGTGATGTGATCATGTGACATATCATATGATGTATCCTGTGATACAACCATGTGATCTCTTTTTCCACACTTATAACATCACTACTGCTATTTTTTGTTATTTCTATGTAGCTGTTGTAATATGGTGTAATGAGGTCTGGCCACAGAAATTAATAAGGTAATTGATGAAAATGGAGCTAAAAAGTCACTAAAGAAAGAGAAAAAATAAGAGAGTATGTTGATGGTCTGTGCACATTTCCTAATAAGAAATTATATTCAGAAAATTAGAAGGAAAAGAGAAAAATAATGGACTGTTGTTGACAATATTGGGGTATTGTATACATGGTCTGTGCACATTTGCTAAAATAGTAATTAATACAAATATAGCTAGAAAAATTAGAAGAAAAAATTACATGATATAAATGGTTGTTGATAATGTTGATGTACTGTTTACTTGGTCTGTGCATATTTCCAAATATGGTAATGAATGAAAATATAGCCATAAACTCAGAAGAAAAAGAGAAAAATAATAGACTATTGTTAACAATATTTAGATACCATATACATAGTCTGTGGATATTTCCTAATATGGTAAATGATACAAATATAGCTGGAAAAACAGGGGGAAAAATAGAAAAAGAATAGACATACCATCACAGCTGAATGCAGAATGACAGGTCATGCAGATCAACACATACATAGAGCAGACTCTCAAATGTTACTGTGGTACTACAGTGACATCAATTATTTGACTCATTGTGAGAACTTGGTGAGAACTCAGCCATCATGTTGCTTTGAAAATTTGACAGTCTGCCCTGTGCATGTGTCAGTCTGGCGTGGCTTATCATTCTGCATTCAGCTATAACTGTTATTTACAATGTTGGTGTATAGTGAGTGCACATGGTCTGTGCATATTTCCAAATAAGGTAATTTGTGCAAATATTGCCAGAAAATTACAATAAAATACAAGAAACATTAAAGAAAATATTGGATGGTAGTCACTATTGGTTATAATGTTGCAGAGCTGAAATCAGAGTAAATGAGGCAAGATTACTATTTTAAATGAAAATCATTTGGAAAATGTGGTAAAATTGAGAAAAAATAGGACTTGTTGTCAAGGTCTAAGGTCTATATCTAAAAAAGGAAATTCAAGTATTTGTAATAGAGAGATCAGAATTCTAGGAGATTCTAGCCATTCCTGCAGAAATAGGTGGGGCACAGTAAAGTACTGGTAGTCAGCATGTCATTATAGTCAACAGACATGAATACATCATATCATATCATATCATATCATATTATACATATTTATAACTTCAGACACTGACAATCCTCAGAGCTCTCTGCAGTTCTCAGAAATATACCTCTATAAAAGTGAAAAAAAAAGCTGGCATAGTCAATCTGACAGTTCCCAAACTCTCTCTAGTCTTTAGGAACATACTTCAGTGAAGAAATATGGCTCACACATCAGCCAATATTTACTTCTGGTAATTTGCAAGAATAATAGACATCAGTAATAATTCAGTAAGTAAGGCTAGTCTATTATAGGCAGTTATTAATATACACTCAACATAAGAGCAGTTAGTAACAACCTTTATTATCTGATAGAGCAGAATTCAGAGGCTATAACTATATAACAAATAGCTGAATACCAATAGATAGAGCTGAATGCAAGATATAATCTGGTTTTTCTATAATAAAAATACAATATAAACTAAAAAGGCAAGTTTAGGACCAAAATGATCTTTATGATAAATTTTGTAGAAAAGTTGAATCCAGAAGATAAAAGTTTGAATGGTCAGAAATTTTTGAAGGTTTTTTTTTGAAACTAGGACCCCAGATACTCCATGACACTGGCAGGAAATTTTTTGCCTATGTGACATGGCTAAAACATTTCCAAGCAGTGTGACTGGTCAAAACATTTTTCAGCAGTGTGACATGGCTAAAACATTTCTCAGCAGTATGATATGGTTCAAAAATTTCTTAGCAGTGTGACATGGCCAAAACATTTTTCAGCAGTGTCACACAGCTAAAAAATTTCCTACCACTCTAATATGCTTCAAATATTTCCAACCACTTTCAGATGGCTAGGATATTTTTCAATACAAAATATCAGCCCAAATATTTCCAGTCACAATATTGAAGGCCAAACATTTTTGCCCAATGCAATAATATATTTTTCTCCAGAGGCAAAAAAATAACCAGCCAAAGGATCTATTAGCCTGGATAATTTTTCAAGATTTCCTAGCTAATAGCTTGGTCAAGGTGGGTGACTGAAGTGCCTGCCTAGCACTATTTTTCATTCTGCCTGGGCTGTTTTTCATTGCTTTCCCAGAGTGATATTTTTGGTATTTCATTCCTGCCTAGGGTAATAACAGGGTAGGAATTGTCAGGGTCTTTTGCATTGTTGGAGGGTGATCACATGACCAGTTACCAAAAATGGTCAAAAATGAAATTTGTAGCCCTACACTATAGCTTCCTGAATCTGTTTGAATTAGATTCTGAAGTGCTCCCATTGTGGAAATATGAGGTAAAGGAATTTCAGAAGTGTCACATTTCTTTTTTGTTTTTTTTTGTTGTTTTTCACCATGAAAACAAAACCAAACAGCATACTTTCAGTTTATTTAGAAAGCTCAAAGAAAGGGCTACAATTATTGTATTGTGGGAAAAATGACCAAAAAAAGAAGGTGCATGCCCTAGAAAAGGAATTAGACTATGAGAGTTAGATATTGTTTAGTGGTGCAAGTGCCAGTCCCTGACTCTGTTTGAAATAATGTAATTTATACATTCCACCTGAATAATGTTTTATATTACTATTAGTGGCCTGCTCATCACTGAACCACTAACACAGTTCGCTCCTTGCAGGCCAGCCTTACCAAAAGGTTGTAAAAAGTTACAAAGAACAGAACAAGCTGAAATTCATAGTAAGCCATCACAGTCAAGCATTCTCTCTCTGTTTCAAAATCCGGAATTTAACGTCATAGGCCATGAGAACTTGGTATGTATGGTAGTTCAAATGTTCACCAGCAAAAGAGAATACAAACGAGTGCTCAAAGGAAAGAACATTATGGTGAGTCATCAGTGAAAACAGGAACACTCAGGAATGATCAATGGAACATACCCAAAATTTGTGGGAGTGCCATCACAGGACAGTTGGCAGAGAACATGTTTTATTGTTCTGACAAAATCCTCCTCTGTTTCAGAGTCGGGCATAGACTACAAAAAGTCAGACTTAGACCACACAGTTTACTGATATACTATAAAAGACTACAAAAGTCAGACTTAGACTACAAAGTTTACTAATACACTACAAAAGACTACAAAAGTCTATAGATTACCAAGTTTACTGATAGACTACAAAAATGTCAGACCTATACTACAAAGTTTACTGAGATAATACAACAGACTACAAATGTCAACACCTTGCACTTCAACTACATGATCAGGGTTAGGACCAAAAGGTTATCCAAAGTCAACCTAGCTCTATAGCCATCCATCCCATACATGGCACATATTTGATAGGAAAATGGCTAGGGAATATACAGATCCACTGCAGGGACCCTATGTATTCCATTTAGTTTGAGGAATTCTATGCAAAAGATAGTATGAGAGCCATTAGAAGAGTTTGTCCTGTCCACTTTTTCAGACTAGAAAAGTTTGTAGCATCTGCTTTTTCATTAGAAAAAAGTTTGTAGTGTCCACTTTTTTTGACCACTAAAGAATATCAGAAGAGTTTGCAGTGTTGCATTTTCATTTACAAATGTTTGTGGTTGACATGTAGTTTATGGTGTCCTTGGCCCTATGTAGGTTATGGGGATGAGGTTGAAGGATTGCCATCATATTGCCAGTGCTGCAGCATTATCATGCACAAGTTGTCTTTCACATTAGGAAAGTCCATTCTAAGCCTTGATACCTACTGTCCTATCTAAAAACATAATTATAAGTTCATGTGGGGATATGGCTAAATGATTGACATGACATCACCAGTTCTTTACATCATGACCAAGTTGGCTTTCACACTGTCTGCTTTCACATTCATAGCTACTGGCCTGTCCCAAACATAGTCAACTTTGATACAGCTCTTTGATCCTAATGTAAAAGACAACTTGTGCATAATGCAAAAAACCAATGCTGCAGCAATGGCAATAGGTCAATCTATAATGTCAAGGACATTACAAACTACATGTCAACTACAAACTTTTTAAATGAATGTTAATCTTTCAACCTCATCCCTATAATCTAGACAGGATCAAGGACACCACAAACTACATGGCAACTTGTAGTCTTAAAAAGCAGACACTACAAACTTTTGTGGTCTCAAAAAGCAGACACTAGAAAATTTTCTAATGAAAAAGTGCACACTACAAACTTTTCTAGTCTCAATTTTGACCCTAACCCTAACTTTGTAATTTAAGTCCAAGCTTTTGGAGTCTTTTGTAGTGTATCAGTAAAATGTGTAGTCTAAGTCTGACTTTTGTACTATGTAGTCTTTTGTAGTGTCTTAGTAAACTTTGTAGTCCAAGTCTGATATTTTTGTAGGCTATATATCAGTAAACTTGGTAGCCTATGGACTTTTGTAGTCTTTTGTAGTGTATTGGTAAACTTTGTAGTCTGGGTTTGACTTTTGTAGTCTTTTAAAATTTATCAGCAAACTTTGTAGTCTAAGTCTGACTTTTGTAGTCTTTTATAGTGTATCAATGTAAAAAATATACCATCTATAAATCATATAAATAATGCTTCTAATAGCTTAGGTATAACAGATGAGTCTAACGCCTTGTAGTCTATCAGTAAACTTGATAGTCTATATCTAACTCTCATAGTCTAATTCCTTTTCTAGGGCATGCACCTTCCTTTTTGGTCATTTTTCCCACAATACAATAATTGTAGCCCTTTCTTTGAGCTTTCTTAATAAACTGAAAGTATGCTATTTGGTTTTGTTTTCATGGTGAAAAACACAAAAAAAAACAAAAAAGAAATGTGACACTTCTGAAATTCCTTTACCTCATATTTCCACAATGGGAGCACTTCAGAATCTAATTCAAACAGATTCAGGAAGCTATAGTGTAGGGCTACAAATTTCATTTTTGACCATTTTTGGTAATTGGTCATGTGATCACCCTCCAACAATGCAAAAGACCCTGACAATTCCTACCCTGTTATTACCCTAGGCAAAGAAAAAAAATAGCCCTAGGCAGCAATGAAATACCAAAAATAACACCCTGGGAAAACAATGAAAAATAGCCCAGGCAGGAATGAAATACCAAAAATATCACCCTGGGAAAGCAATGAAAAACAGCCCAGGCAGAATGAAAAATAGTGCTAGGCAGGAATGAAATAGATATGAAACAGAAATGATATGGATATGACACAGAAATGAAATGAAAAATAGCCCAGGCAGGAATGAAAGAGATATGAAACAGGAATGAAATGAAAAATAGACAAGGTAGGAATGAAAAATAGTGCTAGGCAGAAATGAAATAGATATGAAACAGAAATGAAATGGATATGAAACAGGTATGAAATGAAAAATAGCCCAGGCAGGAATGAAAAATAGTGCTAAGCAGGAATGAAATAGATATGAAACAGAAATGATATGGATATGAAACAGAAATGAAATGAAAAATAGCCCAGGTAGGAATGAAAAATAGTGCTAGGCAGGAATGAAATAGATATGAAACAGGAATGAAATGAAAAAAAGATGAGGTAGGAATGAAAAATAGTGCTAGGCAGGAATGAAATAGATATGAAACAGACATGAAATGGATATGAAACAGGAATGAAATGAAAAATAGCCCAGGCAGGAATGAAAAATAGTGCTAAGCAGGAATGAAATGGATATGAAACAGAAATCAAATGAAAAATAGCCCAGGCAGGAATGAAAAATAGTGCTAGGCAGGAATGAAATAGATATGAAACAGAAATGAAATGGATATGAAACAGAAATGAAATGAAAAATAGCCCAGGGAGGAATGAAAAATATTGCTAAGCAGGAATGAAATAGATATGAAACAGAAATGAAATAGATATGAAACAGGAATGAAATAGAAATGAAACAATACCTTAAAAGAAATAAGATACATTTCATAAGGTCTGCCATGTTATCTCATTTCATAAAAAACCCTGGCAATTAATAAATCGTTGTGCTGGCAGTTGCCAGTGTTTTATGATAAGAAGTGGTAGGGACTAGTGGACAGCCGCCCCACCAACGACGGACACCAGAGAAGACAAGAGGACGTTGAAAGGAAAAGAAAAGGAGCAACCCACAGGCGCACAATCTTCAATCTGGATGGCGATGGAAACGCCTTTCAAGAGCTCCAATTCTTGGTTCGTGAACCTGGGCAAAAGCAACAGAGTGAAGCAGCCAGGTACCTCGAGGCCCCCTGCAGAACCGAACATCCTCCTTGGAATCGCCACTCCCGCAGCGCCTTCGACAGCAAAAGCATGGGAAGGGTGAGATCAACCGCCACACATGCCTGTACAGTCCCAAGCCCTACGGCCAGAGAAGGCAGGGTCTTGAGTAAGTTCCCATGCAAGTGGGAAACATGACCGCGCACGTCACTGGGAATGCAGGGAAAGCAGGAGAGAGCCAGATGAGCCTCCAAGCAGTGATGACGACAGTAATTCGTCCAGGACAGTTCGATCTCGTCGGAGCTGCAGTCGAAAGAGACATTCGCACACCCCCAAGCCTCGGAGGCGACGATCATTGACTCCTTGACCAAGACGGAGGAAGCCACCACCAGGCGACGATGGAGGGGATGATGGTGATGGAAGTAACAGCAGCGACTATTCTTCCTATTCGTCCTCTGGCAGCACACATTCAGGATCTAGGAGGCATCGTTGAAGACAGTCCAAAGATAGTGTAGTCATTCCTTATGGTCGAATCACCCCGACTATCGACGCAAAACTGAAACAGGAAGACTTGCCGACATGGGACGGCAACCCCAACACGGCAATCAAGTATTTTTGGAAGGTGCAGCAGCAAGCCACCTTGGGAGGGTACATACCTTCTGCGCTAGGGTATTGGCTCTGGCTAAAGTTGAAGGAGGGATCAGACGTTCAGAATTGGTTCGCTACTTTACCTTTCGAAGAACAGTCCAGAATGCGTGGACATTGGGTCGATTACTTGAAAGGGATCAAGGAAGGCTACTTGGGTCGCAACTGGCAGTTTGACATTGCAGAAGTGTACAAAGCTCAGTACTTCAGGCAGCCGGGCCACAAACAAGAATTGCCTAAGTCTTTTATCACGCGTCGTATTATGTACACTAGGATGCTAGCTAAATCAGATGACGGAGGACCCCTCGAAGTTCATCTAGTCATGGCAAGGGCTCCTTTGCCGTGGAGAACTATTCTCGTACTCGAAAACATTAAATCTTCCTCGATGCTGTACACCAAAGCCGCTGAACATGAAGCTGCGCTTATCGAAATCTCACGAAGTCAGGCACAATCGTCCAACGCAATCACCTC
Organism: Laccaria trichodermophora; assembly: GCA_018417955.1. Lineage (NCBI taxonomy): Eukaryota > Fungi > Basidiomycota > Agaricomycetes > Agaricales > Hydnangiaceae > Laccaria > Laccaria trichodermophora. The sequence goes on along the minus strand of JACTVC010000025.1, from coordinate 103,844 downwards.
AGAGAATCTCATGTCTACTCTAAACAAGATGGGATATACTCTGGACAGATCGAAATTTCAGAACTTTCCACAGAATAGGAGAGCTAACTTGACTTACAACGATGAGGAAGTGAAGCCGCCAAGTGAAGAATCAAAGGAATCTTATATGACGCAAGCAGTCAGCCAGGAAACACATTCCAACGGGCAAGAGAAGATTCTCACAGAAGTCTTTCAAGTCTTGAAGAAGAGGCAATGTCCCCCACCACCCGGAGGTTACATGTTTTCTAAAAACGATCATGTTACTACAAAGATGGGGAGGATGCCCCCTTCACCTTGCAAGTGTTGTGGTAGCGCTAACCACTGGGACAAGGAGTGCCCTGACTGGGCTGTCTACCTGGAAAAAACAGCGAAGTCAAGCTACAACAACGAACGCGAACTCATAGAGGAAGAGACGTACTATCTGAGTGCTTACAATATTCTGCTCTCTCAACGAGTAGCGTCACTGCAAGTCGACCAAGCCCAGTTGGAGAAGGATTTTAAGCCGGCAGTTTGTAGTAGCATGAGCAATCAGAGCTACCATGGGCATAAGACCAAAGTCCTGCCAAGGAAGATGGCCGTCACTGTAGAGGAGACAGAAGACGAATTTCACAGACCTCGAAGGGGAGAGCGCTGTAGATGAAGACCGTCCGCTTCAAGAAAATGACGACTTGGATACTCTACCGGTCGCCGAAGAATACTGGGAGGCCTCTAACTCTGAACCTAACCTTCACGTAGAAATGGACGCGAATTTCATCAAAGAATGGGTTGAAGAATACCAAACGGACCAGTCATTTCGTTCGATTTGGAACGACGAGAAAAGAGAAATCGAGAATTGGAAACGCGATGGTCGGTTTTTGAAAGACCAAAGGGGACTCTGTTCTTCTTGGACGAAGACTACCAACCTAGGCTGTGCGTTCCCAGGGCGAAGCGAAACTTAATTCTCAGAGAAGCACACGAAAACCCTCTTGAGTCAGCACATGCAGGACCAGAACGCCTATGGCAGACGCTAAGCCAGAGATTTTATTGGAAGAGAATGAAAGCAGACATACTAGAGTACTGCAAGTCATGCGATCCATGCCAGAAAACCAAGTTTGGCAATTTCAACAAGTACGGTTTCCTCATCCCCAACCCTATACCGTCATGACCGTACCAATCGATCTTGATGGACTTCATCGTGAATCTGCCTTGGTCTAATGATTTCAATGCTATCTTTGTCGTAGTGGATAGACTCACCAAACAGGGAACTTTCATTCCATGTACTACAGGTCTCACTGCTGAGGAGTTCGCGGAATTGTTTGTCAAACATATCGTGTGTAGATTTGGAATCCCTGATAGTATCGTCACAGACTGCAATCCCTGATGGACTTCGGATTTTTGGAAGGGAGTAGCTCGGTTCCTCAAAACAAAAATGGCCCTATCATCAGCACATCATCCTCAGCACGATGGTCAAACGGAAATACTCAATCGTCACCTAACGACCATGCTAAGAGCTTATGTATTGGACGATCTTGCAGACTGGTCCACTTGGTTGCACATCCTCGAGTTTGCGTACAACAATTCCATTCACGGATCGACGGGCGCTTCTCCTAACTTTCTAGCATACGGTTTCCAACCTAAATCACCCCTGGACTTCCTGTTACCAAAGGATAGTCTGAGAATTAAAGCTGCCACTTACTCACTGGGCCCAGAAGTTCAGAATTTCTTGGACACGCTAGGCATGCACAGGGATAGTGCGAGACGAGCTATAGCAAAGGCACAGGATGAGCAAGCAACGCAATATAACAAAGGCCGTAAACCCGTACCAGACTTCAAGAAAGGAGACAGAGTTCTTGTAAATCCGCACTCTCTTGACTGGGTTGACGCGAAAGGAAATGGAACTAAATTGAAACAACGATGGATAGGCCCATTCGAAATTACACAAAGAATTAATCCGAAAGTTTTCCGCCTATGCATGAGCAACAAATACCCAGGCTTTCCAGTCTTTAACATCGAGCATCTGAAGAAATATGAGGAGTCAGGACCAGAATGGGGCGAACGTACCCAAATGCTTGAATCACGCAGAACGCAAACCGAATCCAAGGAATTCGAAGTTGAAGCGATTGTAGGACATTGCCGCAAACAAAAAGCACTCCAGTTCCTGGTGCGTTGGTCAGGTTATGGCCTGCAGTTCAACACTTGGGAGCCACAGAGCAGCCTTTGGAACACCTCTATTGTACTGAATGAGTACAAGAAGAAGCACAATTTGTGATTAAGCGCCGAGCCCACAGCCATTGCACAGCTATAGTGGAACATTATGCCCCAATTCTCATTATCTAATCGTTCTCATAGATATTTATTAGTCAGCAGGCCCAGATCTCTTTTCATCTTTCATTTATTCCCTTTCTTCTTTATTATCACTCCACAGTCGGGTTACGCGAGAGTGCCGGATTTCCCGCTCTAGCTGCTAGGCTTGTTACTCAAGTCTTTTATGGATTTCCGTTTCAGACTGTGGGTTATGGATTTTCTTCCTTTGGACAATACTGGCCTCGTACCTCAAGTCGATTTCAGATCGATTGGAGATGATCTCTGGGTAGGTCTTAACGCCTCCTGCGACAAAATCCCCTCGGAAGCCCCTGCTTATTTCGATTACCAAAGCAATCAGCGGTTAGCAGACGAATTCAGGGATAAGGGACCAACAGGCCTCAATTTGGAGATGGAGTGGACTCTGGATGCAGATTGGTATGACCCCAAAGCCAGCTGGCGCCCCTTCCTACCATTGCCCTCTGGAATGTCAAGGGAGTGGTACTACCAGATGGATCAGGGCACGCCGTCCGACCCAAGGTCAGTTTCGCCTCAGTACACTATTTTTCCACTGTTACTAGTGGAGATGGAGACCGATCTTTGACGATTCGAGTCTTATGTGGTAGCCATAGCTAAGTCATCCGTTTTCCCAGCTAGAGTGGCGAGGCCAGGCCTTTACAACTTCTCACAGCTGAAGGGGCCTTTTGACTCCATTCGATCGCTTGAAAACTTCGGAGCGAACGTGAAAAGGCAAGCATTGGACTACCTCAGCTTCCTGGCTTGGTGGACGCTCTCTACTTCTGAATGGGACGTCCACCTCTCACGCGACACGGTCGACAGCATCATGGACCTTAACTTGGACGACTGTCCCAAGCGAGGCATGCTCCTCGACTTGGAGAGAGATTGGAAGCAGATGAGTATTCCACATTTGCTTCGTCGCCGCATTCCCGTCTTCTACAAGTGGAATGAAGTCATACAATCCAACAACCGCTTCCTCTCCTTATCCCCCAATATCCTCCGGGTCTTTGACGAACGCAGGAAGGCAACGCCAGGCAGTAGAGTATTCGCTATCGACATGCCGGAATTCACGAAGGAGTTCGAGACTATGAAGGATTATGACGAGTTCTTCCAACGTCGAGTTTTCCACAACGAACCTTCGCCGGACCTCGAGTTTCGGACGGATTGGCACTATGCAGTAGTGGATTTTCAGGGATGGATGTACCGGCCCATCGATTTGGAGATGGCCAGGGAGTTCGCAAAGCGGTTCGGCTTGCACGTTGTTAGACGTGAAAATAGGACGTCCGTGATCTTCCAGCAATGGGAAGCATTCCAGTACAATGACACAATCGCAGAACCCGCAGGCCTTGCAGAGTGGCACATTGGCAGGGACCTCATGCGGGGGAACATCGAAATCCGCGAGATACACAAATCCTTCTTCGCGCCAGTTCAGAACCAGAAATTCGATATGAACGGATTCCCTGACTATGGTCCCTCCCCCAGAAACAACCTCTTACGCCCAGCTAGACCTCGGAGCTGGGTGGAAGCAATGTCATCCACGGGCCGAACTTCCAGCAGAAGCAGTTCCTCTGGCCCCAGTCGTCATCAATCTTCCGCAAAGAATTCGAACAGATCCAGTCCATACCCTAGGCCCCGCTCGTCCTCTCCTTCAGCCAGAGCTACCTACCAACGATGTAAGGAGTCATCACCTGAGACTACCAAGGAGCAGTTCCTCCGTCATCTTCGTGTCCAGGGAACCGTAATCATCGGAACCGCATCCTTGTGGTTATCCCCAGTTGAAGCAGACTGGAATCCCTTGTTCCTCGAGGAAGGCGTGCTCCTATTCCCTGACAACAGGACGCAGATCAGGCTCAGGTACTGGACTCTATGTGGATCGCCCACAATCCATATGCGTCAAGTGTTAGACTTTGCAATAAGTCGAGGCATGAAGTTCTTGGTCGCGATCCCCTTCGACGCCCTCCCACATTTCCATCAACTCGAGAAACCGGGCATGTCGAGCCTCACCAAACGGACGTACAACACCGGATTCCAAGAAAGCCCCTTGACGTATAGCAAAGGGGGTTCAGATTTTATGGATCAGTACCTCAGGGCATTCAGTAGATACACTATGGAACCATAACAATAGAAATTGACAATTGTCCCAATAAGTCATAGGGCTACCCCAATGGGCCCAATTACAAAGGACGTTATGACACTGTACATTGGCCCAATGATGTAAGAATATGTATATTTGATTGTTGGGCCCAATGAAGCTGCCACTATCAAAGCCAAGGGTTTATAGATTGGCCACATGGGTTAAATGGGGGGTAATTTTGACTGTCAATATATGATTGCATTAAGCTACAGTTGATAGTTGGGCCCAACATAGGGTAATGGTTAATGGTCAAGGTTGGGCCCAATGGCCCAATTATTAAGCTACAGTTGAAGGTTGGGCCCAACATCAGGTAATTGTTATTGGGACAAGTTGGGCCCAACGGCAAAATACATATGACATGGCTTGTATCTTGGGCCCATGGATCAAAATACACTATAGTTCCAAAGGTTAGCCCAATCTTTGGATTTTCGGGGTCGGGGCATTGTTCCATTAAGATCGGCCCCACGGACCCGCAGTTGTTCCGGACGTGTTGCTCCACCGCACCCGCAGATTAAAACGCGGACAAGCAATTGTTCCGTTACCCCCATGGGCCCACCCACCTTTCTTTGACTCGTGAACCGCCTGCTGCTCCCGTGCACCCGTGGACTGAAATAAGGACGTAAAATCGTTCCGTTACACCCACAGGCCCACCCTCCTTTCACTGACCCATGAGCCGCCTGCTGCTCCCGTGCACCCGCGGACCGAAATGCGGACGAAAAATCGTTCCCTCCTTTCTTTGACCTGTGTTGCTCCATCACACCCGTGGACCACAACGTGGAACAGCAATTGTTCCGTTACCCCCGCGGGCCAACAGTCATTCTGTTACATCCCCCGTGGACGCTGTTGCTCCGTTGTGGCGACGGACCAAGGACTGTTCCATGACACCCACGGGCGAAGACTTTCGTCACACCTGCAGACCGCCTGTTGATCCATTACACCCGCGGGCCACTGGCTAGACCTCCTGAGGATGGGGCTTTGACAGGCATGGGCCACCCAAAATAGGTGGCATAGGATATAGTATGAAGTCCGATGAATCGTCTGGGAGCAATTTCTTAAAGAGACGGAATAGGGACTGTTCAGGCTTAATGTGGTCTAGTTAAACATGAGGATGACATGAGGCCATATTGTATATAAACCTCTGTGATGAAAATAATATTTGCAGGACAGCATGACCACTGCTATGCCTGCCTTGCAGGCTCTTACAGACGATGTTGCCCTCTATATGTCCAGGAGACTCCACTACAACATCTTGCAGGAGGGTCCGAACGACTTCCCACCAAAGGAGCTAGCCGAGGACCTTGTCACTGCATGCGAACAGGCTATCTCGGTGATAACGGAGGCATGGATGGCAAAGCCTATTCAAGTGGACTGGCATATCGAGGAGTTCATTAACGAGTTGGGATCACGACCTACAGGTATTCGTCAGTATCATTTTTATCCAACGGAATGTTGATGTCTCGTCCAGGAATGAATGAAGTTTTGGAGGCGGACTTAATGAAGAAGTTTCCACCTGCATATCCCTCTGAACGGGAGGTTGTGGAAGGAAGGCCCTTGAGAGTTCTGGATGTCCACGGCTTTACGCTGGCTTGGTATTTGCCCGAGGCAATATCGGAGACTGTTCAGGTGAACTCCACCGACTTGTTATTCAGCTGTGGAACTTACCTTTCATTCATCAGAACTGTCTTATATGTGCATTGGCCCATCTTATGCCTTACTTGAAAGCTAACCCTCCTCGAAGCGGAGGCGGATGGCGAAATGACATGGGTTATTTTCGGACCCCAGGTGAATCAGAGATACCCGCGGGTAGCGTAACTCTTACACCACTCTGGGGATCTGCCGGACATGAGGTATGTTTCTACATTTTATAGTTATTCCTCGCTTATGGCCTCCCAGTATGATGGTACACCATTGCAAGCATCTTCCACCTTGAAGGACGACTCTGGTGGAGGTATGAGATTTATCAGGGACATTATGGACTTTCAAGCAATAGTGGGGGGTGTTATGAGTGTCCTCCATCCTGCGCAGTATTGTATTATGCGGGCTGTGCTTATCCGGGCTGCCAATCAAGGAGGTCTTTATTGTCCTCCACTGATTCCTGCTGGAATCCGGCGGAATCAAATTTGGCAGAGGGCCCTGCCAAATTGATCAAACCATTCCAGCGGAATTTTGATGGAATTCAAATTCCGCCGAAATCGTTCCAGGAATCACCCGGAAGGAATGCTCCCGGAACGACACGGAACGGAATTCCTGATGCCCAAATCAAGCGTCGGCAAACGCCGACGCTTGATTTGGGCGTCAACAACAAACAACCCTCTCTCTCTCAACCACCACCACCATCGTCCACGACGCCCACCAACCTTGCGACATGACCACGTCACCAACGGCCACCACCATGCACACCAGCCACCGATCGACCACCACGCCTCAACGCCCACATCACCAGTAAACGACGACGACACGTTGCGACGTGGCAACAAGACGACGAGAACGACGACGTCCGTCGTCGTTCTCACCACGACCCCCACCCTCTAACACAACGTCACAGCCACGACGCGGGAAACGACGCCCCAACGCCACGTCACCAGCTCCAGTAAACGAGCACGGCAACACGTTGCCACGTCGCTATCAGCGACGTGGCAACCAGACGACGAATGATGCAAGTCGTCGTTCGTCGTCCTAGGTGAGCAACCCCCGTCCCAAGCTCGTCCCACCCAGCTTGCTAACACCAGGCACACGACGAGGGACAACCACGTCAACGCACGACCACCACAACCACACCCATGGACGACGACACACCTCACCACGTCAACGGAGGGCCACGCCAACAAACGACACGCCCACGACGACACCACCACCACGTCAACGGACGACGACCGCGTCAATGGACGCCCACGTCAATGGACGCCCACGTCAATGGACGACGACGACGTCAACAGACGACGAGCACATTAGCGGACGACGAGCACGTCAACGGACGACGACGGCCCACCCTCTTCCCTATCCCTCCCTCTTCCTTTCCCCTCTCCCCTTCCTTTTCCCTCCCCCCTGTTCCCTCTCTCCATCCCTCCCCCCTCTCCCCTCTCTCCATCCCTCCCCCCTCTCCCCTCTCTCCATCCCTCCCCCCTCTCCCCTCTCTCCATCCCTCCCCTTCACTCCCTCCCCTCCCTCCCCCTCCATTGCTCCCTCCCCCCTTCATCACTCCCTCCCCTCCATCCCCCCTCCATCTCTCCTCTCCACCACTCTCTCCCCACCACTCCCTCCCCGCCCCCTCATGTAGTAGAGTATGTAGTTCTTTAACACTCAATGTTGTAGAATAGATTTATGTAGTTCTAATGAATATAATATACTACAATTTTCTCTGTTCAAATCTAAGTGTGATAAGAAATTCTTAGGATTAAGTTATCAACATAGAATAGAATAATAGATTGGTTGACTACATTGCATAAGTAATTCAGGAGGTCTTGATAAGTGCACATTAAGTCACATTTAAAGTGTATTTTCATCAATTCCCCTGTTCCAAAACGTATGTCTGAAATAGAAGAGTGAAATATAACCTAAATAATGAGATTTTCTGTCTATTCCAGTTGGATTCCTGCAGATTCCGGTCGGATTCCTACTGGAATTCCTGGAATCTGCCGGAATTCCTGGATTCCAGCCAGAATCCGCGGAATCCAGTAGGAATCAGTGGAGGAATGGAAAGTATTGCAATCAAGGGAAGAAAGATCCAGATGGAAAGCCCGTTTCCCCCGTCCATGCCATTCAGGATGTCGACGGATTACGTCGAATACTTCGATATTGGGCGAGCGGATTTATGGGACTATCAGTCATAAGTCAGAGGGAATCGCCATTCCATAGAGATGGACAAAGTCCGATGGGAATGTTTGATCTCCTGGCCAACATTGGCCGGACGATTGATCCAAACCTTCAGGCCGAGCTTCCAGGCATTGGGATTAGATTTCAATACAAGCCGGGCACTCTTCTCTCAGTATTGTCCAAGTCCGTTAGGCATGGAGTATCGCCTTCAACCGAGGAACGATACTGCTTGGTGTTCTTCATGAGAGAATGGGTACTCCATCAACTGGGGTATGACCAGCATCCTTGGATGTCGGATGAGTTGTTTCTGGCTTGGTTGGAACTAGATGACCCAGAAAAGATGGAAAGAATCATTCATCTGGAACGAGGGGGTGAATGGAAACCATTGATATAGATATATACATTCCATACTATACTACATGGACAGACCCCGAACGGCGTTTGAAAAATCATCGTCTGTAACCATCATAACGTCCAAATTGTGTTTACATGGATTGGCCGGAATGTCTTGCTCCGAGGCGGGTCCATGCAACGTATCCGGGTCCCCCCCCTCTGAGAGGGAAAATTCTGGGAGACCTCGAATGGGCGGCCTGCCCCTCCTCTGTAGCCTTTGTGGAAGTGCCCGTCTTGGTCGGGCAGATGAAAGCATTGCTTGAGCCATATCCTCTGCCACCTGTGTATTCTCCTTCAGCTTATCCTCTTTCTCATGACGTTCTTGGATGTTATCAAGAACGCAACGTTGATATTCAGTCCGATATTCCGCCTCCATTGCAGTAATATCCACTGAGGCGTCCTGCATTCTTTCGTCCAGCTCCTTGATGTTGTCAGAGAACCGGTTGATTTCTACATCCAAGGTCACCGCTCCGCAGGCGATGCCATCCTGGAGAGCTTCCAATTGTTCTATCTCCGCGGAGTTGGATACAGAGATCGGAACCTCCCCTCGGTGTTCATAGATTTGCTCCAGCTAAACGGAAATGTCAACAATAGACAGCCTGGTTTCAGCAAAACGGTCAACTTACAAACTTTGAATGTATGAGAAGTGCATCCTCCTGCACATCACTCCATTTCGGAAATGTGTCCACAATGGACGCCATATCCTTTGCGTTCCACCAGTCACTCAAATAGCAGTCCACGATTCGATCAGGGTTGGTGTCCGGGCATTCAAAGTCCATATGAACTGGGCCCCTCGCGGAGATGGATTCTGCAAGATACGTGGGAATATCGTAGTGATACCCTCGGGCACGATGCGATCCGAGTAAATATGTAATTGCGTCCTGAGTTGAGAACGTTAACGGGGAAATGAGGGACAAAAACAGGGTCACTTTACCACTTCTTGTTGAAACATTTTCACCCATGCTTCTTCCTGGTCCATGGTTTTTACATCCCGCAAAGCTCTGTTTGCGGCCCGAAACCTTGAGCTCATCATATAAAGAAGTTGTTGCATAGCCACCGTATGCTCTTCGTCGTCCAACTGCTCATCAGTGAACAACATATTTGGAGGACAAGAAATATTTTGCCGATAGATATAATCAATTCTTAGATCAGCCCTGTAGAAATACAGTAGCAAACAACCCGTAGCCATGCAAGGAGAACCCGCAATCAAATGGCCCCGGATCGTTGGAAGTCAGTGAGTGCCTGGATCTGGAACGCCCGCCACATGCCCGCTTGTCTCCTAGCATAACACTGCTTCCCTGGAGTCGTTTCATATCCAAGGCCATCCCACGTTTCAGCCCGACGCTGGAAGTACAACATCATCCAGCGCATTTCCCGCGGAACGAGCTTGAATTCCTCCAGCCACCTGTCCCGCCTTGCCTTCGCCTGGATATAATTCACTCGATACACTGGAATTATGGTTAGCCGTAGATCCAAATACTGGCTAAAGTTCCTACATTCTTCCATGTGAAAGCTTTCGAATGAATCTCCATGAATATTCATACCCCAGAACCAGGGAATGTTCTGGTTTCTAAAGCCCCGACCATTTGGCTGAGAAATATTGGGAAGCGTATGGGTTTCTTTCTTTTCTATAGGTCGATATTTGTTGAGAATGTCAGCCGATGCACCCAAGCGGGCCAAAGCCCATCGAGCTTGCACATAGACCCGGAGATGGTGTGCCAAGTTTCTATCCGCAGTATTTACCTTGTCATAGGAACGGGTCTTTCCCTTTTTACTTTCCTGATTGTTAATTTCTTTGCGATAGATGAATGATTTGTGTCCAATTTCCAAACAGATGGCTGCCAGTGTATCATTGGCTTGTGCAATCCGGAGAAGAATCTCCCGCTGACAGGCAATCTCCATTTGCTCCAGAAGGTCAGGAAAAGACGAGGGGAGTATGACCTCCATGCTTTCAGCCATTTGCCTGTCAGATGAAGGGGGATTGGCCAGCAGCATCTCCAAATCATCGTCATGTTCATATCCGTCTTCCACGGGTGGTATGTCCATGGTCTGACTCACGAAGTCTACTCCGGGAAACAGTTTGTATGCTTCCCGCTCGAATGCATCAATTCTTCGGAGAAACATCTGACGTCGCTTTGCCAGGTCGAGCTTGTCCTCGGGTGTTGGCTTCCTGCCCATCATCCGGATAAACCGACTTAACGCCAATCTACTAATATAAACTTAAAGTCCCTGATGAGGGACAATTAACTTACTGAGCTTCCTGTATCTTGATCCCAGTGCTAACCCACAATGTTACTCCCATGGAAGCGTTCACTGGGGATTCCTGTCCCATGAGTGCTGCTTGAACGTCCTTCTGCGTAGGCACTGATGCTGGCCTTTAATACAAGACATATCAGGTTGTAACATAGGAAGACAAACCCTTCGGAGCTTCTGCTTCATACACATCCATTGCTGAGGCATCAGCCACCCGGCATCTCTGTGCTTCCTCAGCAAGTCCATCCCAATCTTTAAGTTGTTCGGGGCTTGCAGTGTCCGAAAGTTTCAATAACTCCGCTTCCGCAGCTGCGAGTCCGGATTGAATCTTCTTCCAGCGGTGGCATAGCGAAGAAACTAACACCAATCAGCATCGCTTTTGGAAGACATATTTAAGGCGGACCCATGTTGACGAGTTTCTTCCAGTTGCTATCTCCCATGTGGGAGTCCAAGACCTCGGTCCGATGGGTGAGAGTCATTGTTCGGGAGATTCGACCAATGTGATTAAGCGTCGACCAAAGGGTCTCCAGAATTTCACCATCAGCCTGACCTGCCCCCTCAATAAAAGTAGGTGAAAACCTAGCCAGACAAATCAATTGATGCCCATGGACATGGAAAAGGCCTATCCCGGGAATGATGATTAGGCCTGGGTGAACTTCGAGAAACGGGCTGTCCTCCACCCATTTGAAAAAATTCTTATGGTACTGGCAGTTCACATCATAGACCACAATGCACTTCATTATTTCCTCCATGTTGGTGTTCTTCATTGCCTCACAAAGTGCGTAATCCATGTTCATCTGTCTAGCAAACTTTCTCAATGACATAAAAGATGGGGGAGGACAGGATTACCTACCTTTCGCCTTTTTGAAAGTCAACAACACCACCAGGGCAGTAGCAGCCATGCCTCAGACACGCAGCAGCTCCCAGACCCGTGGAATCGCAACCTTTGTGAATACGGGCCTTGTCATTGACAGCATGATGCTCATTACAAGTTGGTGCCTAGAACGGCCGGGTCGAAAGGATCCGGAATGAATGGGTAATTGCTCACCTCCTTGACTTCTTTCGCGACCCTCAAATGCTGTCCGTATCTTTGCTTTTCCACCATGTATCCCTCCCCATTCTTTAACCAAACATCCGTTTCCAGCCGTCGCTGCAATTTATGATTACAGGTAAAGTTACCATCCAGAACAAAGCCCTGAGAATACGCCCATTGCTCAGCATCCTCTTTCCAGTTCTCTGGAAGATTAACCCCTGGCTGAGGACATGCTGCACAGAAAAGTGCTAACTCTCCTGTTCCGGGAGGACGATGTTGATGTCCAAATCCAAACCACTTGTATTCTTTTAAACTTCTCCATTGACGACTTGCCCAAATAAGCTCTTGATATCGGTCCTGCATTTTCCTTTTGAGTCCATAGTCCAAAAATCTCATTGTGGTTCCTACATACCTTAACCTGCCTTGGAAATGCTTTGGAAGTCATTCTCCGGAGTTTGGAATAGTAATGGGTCGCAGACGTTTTGCATTCCAGGTTTTCCAGGAGATAGTCATCAAGGACACTGAAAGTAAAAGCTGTCTGCGGTTGAGCAGAGGTAGAGGGAAAGAATCCCATCCATAACAATTGAATATCCAATGCGGGTGCACCCGCACAATGGCAGAATGACGTAGGTAGCTGATGAATTCCGTTTGTATGAATGAATGTAAGCACCCGACGTCCGTTCAGATAAGATACAGGTGGATCAGGGATCTCATTGTCATCCTGGAGACTTTCCCTGCCATCCGTGAGATCCTCGATATCGATGTCAATGTCAATGTCATCCGGGTCCATATCCGTGGAATCCAATGGACATCCACCCTGATCCAGATAAATATCTGGGTCTAACCCCTCATTATCCGAAGAATCCCATTTCATCCCCAGACAAGGCGAGCCGTTGTGTCCCAAGTGTACGACAGTACCCACTTTCCATAACCAAGATGATGAGAAATATGAACCAGTCCAGCTTTTCACCCTGTGAAACGGATGTCGACGATGTGAGATTCTGCAGCAATCTGTGCATTCGGATGTATTTCCCAGACAATCCTGGCATTTCCACGTTCCCTCCCTTACCCTGCATGTAGCACAGATATTAGAGGGTGCCGGAGCCTCTCGTTCAAGTAATTCATCAAGATACAACCGGCGACGATTTCCCCACTTGCGTAAATAATCGTTGGATGACTGTCAATTGTAAAAAATCTGTTGACATGACTAAGTCAAGGTACCTACCTTGGATCCATTTATCTCCTGATTGTTCATGTTCATGAACATAATTTCTTCATTTGTTCCCATTGAGCAGTCATCCCGGTCAACTTGGGGTAAAGAAACAGAGTTTTTTTGGGGGGATTGAGATGGGGTGGAAATGCATTGAGAGGACGTTGGGTCTGTTGGAAAAACTGTCTTCACTTTGACATTTCCACGGGGACCTTGAGTATAACGGGTGTGTTTCAGAGAGCCTATGACCTTTGTTCTCCAGGTACTCATCTCTAATCCGTGGTGTTGTTGTGGAACTTTGAAGGAGATGTTTTGCCTCGTGGTGAACCTCATGTTTATCAATCAATGGATAAGTCTTCCTTTGCTGCATTTCTCCCAAGTAGATTAAATAGGGTCAGGTGAAGGCTCTGATTTTGTCACCACTGATAGCATGCCCGCCAACCGTAGTATAATGCAGACTAGCAGAAAAGAGTGAGCATCCTATTTTTAGCTCGCCAATCTCTGGTGGGCTTGCCAAAAAAGGCAGAAAACTTGTCAAATATGGTAATCAGGCCTTTGTTTGTTTAGCATCCCGAAGTCTAACATTTCTCTGCTGAATTCACTGAAGAAAAAAAAAACAATTCAAGAATACATTTACAACTCCATCTCACAAGCTTCTAAAGAATGAACAACAACTCGCTAGATATCCCTGTGCCCTCTGGGGACGAAATGCCTCCCCCAAAAATGGTGGAACACGTCGCACCCCCAGCCCATATCTGGGAAGACTGGCAGATGGAGATCCTAGAAAAATATCTTCTGGAATATAGGTCAAAGAAGTCTGCTGGAGCCTGGGTTGCGATTATGGGAAAGGTGCTACAAAAATTCAAGGTGAGGAAGGAATCTGCAGAAGGAGATACAGCTAACCTCCGAAAGGTAAGCATAGACCGAAACGGATGGCCCGTTTGACTGCTAATTGAATACCACAGGCCGTCCAGCAATGGTTCGGAGTCAAGTCCAGAATTCGAAAGCCTAAAGAAATAAAAATCCGGAGCATGAACTGGAACTTCCGGACCGTCGCATCGGTGCAGAAGAAGATGGAAATTAAGGAGGCCCAACGGACGCTATCTGGAAATGGGGATATTAAGTTTGGTAGCTTCCAAGCTGGGCTGAATTTGGTTTTGAGCAATCTGACAGAGGATGAGATTGAAGAGTTAAAAGAGACGGCGAAAAAGTGGAATTTACAAGGGCCTCCGGAAGAGGAGAAACAGAGGTCTGCCTTTGTCCGGACCCTTCTCACCCGGCTCATGCTTTTACAAACAGGCTGGCTGTGAAATCCGCAATGAAGTTCTGCCGGACCTTTGCTGAAAAAGCCTGGAAGCAGCTTGGGGGGAGGGTCTACATTTTCTGGGGTTGCTGCGATGAAGACGGGACACTATCCGCTTCCAAATTCGACTTTAATGCTGAACTCGGGATGGGCAGGAGCTATTGAGATGTTATTGACCACCCATGGCTGTAGTACTATGCCAACCTAACTGCAAAAATGCACTTACCTTTTTTTTGTAGGAGCTGCATCTTGCCAGGTGGCCAGATGCCATTCTACCTGCACATTGCTACACACCTATATACAGGTATGTACCACTTCAGTCACCCACCTTGAACAAGCTATTAGCCTTGAAACATATAGGTATATATCCAGGCTAATAGGTTGTTCAGCCATTTATTTTTCTTGCCTTGGGAGAAAATATAATATTGGATTGGGTAGAAAATGTTTGACCTCTAATATTGTGACCAGAAATGTTTGGGTGGTTATATTGTGGTTAAAAATATCCTAGCCATATCAAAGTGGTCAGAAATGTTTGAAGTGTGTCAGACTGCTAAGAAATTTTTGAGCCAAGTCAAACTGACCAGAAATGTTTGAGGTGTGCCAGAGTGGCTAGAAATGTTTCAGTGGTGTGACATCGCTCGGATATGTTCTAAGCATGTCACACTGCTAAAAAATCTTTTAGCCTTGTCACATGGCTGAAACATATCCGACCAGTGTCATGGGGTATCTGGGGTCCCAATTTCAAGAAAAAAACTTGGTTTTTCTGGTGCAGTTTTCTCATCATTTTGTACATTGCTTTTTTTTTTTTCCCTCAAAACTCATCTAAGTTTGTTCTCACCAATACCCTGCTTCTATCTGTCATTTTCACCACTTTAAGTCTGTTTTCACCAACATCCCACTTCTCTCTGTCATGTTCACACCACTCAGAGGTTCTTTTCACCAACACCCCACTTCTCTCTGTCATGTTCACCACTCTAAGTCTGTTTTCACCAATACCCCACTTCTCTCTGTCATGTTCACCACTTTAAGTCTGTTTTCACTAACATCCCACTTCTCAACTAAACCAAGTTAGCATCCTCCAGCAGCTTTCCCCCATTGTTTTCACCAACACCCCCCTTCTATCTGCCATGTTCACCATTTGAAACTTAACCAAGTTAGCATCCCTCAGCAGCCTTCTCCTATTGTTTTCATCAACAGCCCCCTTCTATCTGCCATGTTCACCATTCAAAACTCAACCAAGTCAGCATCCCTCAGCAGCTTTTCCCCATTGTTTTCACCAACACCCCCTTCTATCTGCCATGTTCACCATTTAAAATACAACCAAGTTAGCATCCCTTAGCAGCTTTCCCTTATTGTTTTCACCAACACCCCCCTTCTATCAGCCATGTTCACCATTTGAAACTCAACCAAGTTAGCATCACCCAGCAGCTTTCCCCCACTATTTTCACCAACACCCTTCTATCTGCTGTGTTCATTATTAAAAAAAAACTCAAACCTTTCTTAACCTGTCAAAACTATCCAAATATTCATAAAGATTTCTTAGTTTGCAAAACCATTTCTTGCTTCCAAATATTTATTTAAAAGAATTCTTCACAAGCTAAACATTTCTAAATACAACAAGAAATTTCTCACAAAGATTTCTTGTTAATACAAACATTTTGAAGAAGATTTCTTATCCAGTCAAAGATCTTTGAACTTGTAAACATTTCCAAGTACAATAAGAAATATTTCATGAAGATTTTTTGCCAGTACAAACATTTTGAAGAAGATTTCTTATCCAGTCAAAGATCTTTGAACTTGTAAACATTTCCAAGTACAATGAGAAATATTTCATGAAGATTTCTTGCCAGTACAAACATTTTGAAGAAGACTTCTTATCCAGTCAAAGATATTTGAACTTGTAAACATTTCCAAGTACAATAAGAAATATTTTATGAAGATTTCTTGCCAGTACAAACATTTTGAAGAAGTCTTCTTATCCAGTCAAAGATCTTTGAACTTGTGAACATTTTCCAATATGATAAGAAATATCTCACAAAGATTTCTTGTCAGTACAAAAAGATTTCTTATCCAGTCAAAGATCTTTGAACTTGTAAACATTTCCAAGTACAATGAGAAATATTTCATGAAGATTTCTTGCCAGTACAAACATTTTGAAGAAGACTTCTTATCCAGTCAAAGATATTTGAACTTGTAAACATTTCCAAGTACAATAAGAAATATTTTATGAAGATTTCTTGCCAGTACAAACATTTTGAAGAAGTCTTCTTATCCAGTCAAAGATCTTTGAACTTGTGAACATTTTCCAATATGATAAGAAATATCTCACAAAGATTTCTTGTCAGTACAAAAAGATTTCTTATCCAGTCAAAGATCTTTGAACTTGTAAACATTTCCAAATACAATAAGAAATGTTTCACAAACATTTCTTGTCAGTACAAACATTTTGAAGAAGATTTCTTATATCTTTCAACTATGTCTTGAACCAGGATATATTACAACAATACCTTTTTAAACTATATCCTGAATTAAGAACAAATGGTTGGTTGATGTATCTGTAATTTTCACCAGACAAAGGTGCAATTTATTGATTATGACTACATAGATTTACATTACTACATTTGCTATTAAAGAAATATAGAGATGGGGAGTGAGGGAGAGGGGGCAGGTGTTGGTGGGTAATAAGAGAGGGGGAAAGGGGTGGCAGGCAATGAGAGAGAGGGGGAGTGCTGGGAAATGAGGGAGAGGGCTAGGGAGTGAGGGAGTGGGAGTGAGGTAATGGGGGAAGTGAATGAATGGGGGAGAGAGTGAGGGAATGGGGAAGGAAGTGAGGGAATGGGGGAGGGAGGGAATGGGGGATGGTGGATGGAGGGAATGGGGGAGGGAATGAGGGCAGTGAGGGATAGGCAATGATTGAGCCCCTGTCGCCATTTGTAGGCGGCGTTGGTGGTCGCTCATCTTTGTTTGTGGGGTGGGCGCCCAGCGTGTCTTCATGGTGGTGGGCGCTCGACGTGTCTTCGTGGTGGTCGGCGGTCGGCGTGTCTTCATCGTCGTCCATCCGTCGTTTGTTGACCATTGTCGTCGTTTTTCCATCGTTGCACACGGTGGGTGATGTGGGATGTGCTAGCCATTGACTGCCCACTGGTGGAGTGGGCGGTTGCCACCATTGGGTGGTCGATGGTGCTGGGCCTGTGTTAGTAACGTGGGTGGGGATAGAGACGGTCAGGTGCTTACCGTATTGAATAGAAAATGACAACGACGACGGCGGTTACGCCGTCGGTTATGTCGTCGTCGTCGTCCATCTGCGTCACATACTTGCCACGTCGCTCGTGGGGTCGTTCATAGGTCAGGGGCCATGGGGGTGCGCTGTTCGTCCGTTTTCGTGGGTGCTGGTCATCGATTGGCATGGGTGTTGGTCGTCGATTGGCGTGGGCGTTGGTCGTCGATTGGCGTGGGCGCTGGTCGTCGATTGGCAAGGGCGCTGGTCGTTGTTTGCCCGTTGTTGTTTCCGTTGCTTGTTGTGTCATTGTTTCCCTTGCTTGTCGTCGTTTTGGGGTGTTGGTCGTCATTTGCCGGTTGTCGTCGTTTGCCAGTTGTTCTCGTTGCGGGTGGGGCAGTCGTTGCCATTTGTGGGCAGCCGGGGTTGTTTGTCGTGGGGGTCGTGAGGTGGAAGTCGTGTGATTGACGTTGTTGTAGTAGTAACGTCACTGTCACAGCATGTGACAATTGCGTCAGCATCTGACTTTTGGAAGAGAATGGCAACGTACTGAATGACGGAGACCATTTCCATTGAGGATGGCTCCTTAACTAGTTACCTTAAATTAAATCTCTTTAGATGTAGATGGATGTCTTTTTGTAACATTTGATAGAATAACTCAAGAACTGCCAAACTGCCAAACGTTAGACAGGACTCCAGGATAGTGCTTGAAAGTCCGGTCCAGTCTGGTTTTTTGGCCCAAAATGCTAGACCGGTCCACACAATTCCTAAAACCTCAAAAAACCGGACCAGGACCGGAAAAGACCAAGACTGCGGTCTTTTTCGGTCTTTGGACCAGTCTTGGTCCAAACTGGTTACAACCAGTTCAAGACCGGTTTTTCGACTAAATATGTATTAAAATTTGCAATTGTGCGTCGGTAGATTTATTGACGTTTTTCGTAGCTTCTAAACGAGTGCAAGAACGTTAAATTCCGTTGAGAATTGATGTATCTACAAAAATACTAAGGTACATCTGCTATTTTCACAAAATATTTTACAGTTTTGCATGTATCTTTGTCAGTTTTTGGCCTAAAAATATGATCTTAGGTGTGTTTTGAAGGGTTATTATGTAGGTACAAAAAACCGGTCTCAACCGACAAGACCGGTCCACGTTAACCGGTCTTTTTGCGGTCTTGTGATCTCAAATCTGAAAGACCAAGACTGCAGGTCCAGTCTTTTGCAGTCTTGGTCTGGTCCAGTTGCAGTCTTTTTGCAGTCTTGGGACTGGACTTCCAAGCACTACTCCAGGAGTTGGTATCCAATTGGCATCTGCCCTACTATTCAACATTCATGGGATTTGCAGCAGGTAAAACACAATAGTCTACATAGAAGAGTTTGTGGATGGCTTGAAACCCCAAAAGCCACTTGTATTTATTGAGGGTGGACATGCAAGTGTGTGGTACAAGGTAATAGAAAGCAGGCTGGATGGATTTCCACCCCCAGCCTGTCTTGCATGCACTGTTGCCTCCTTGTGAAGTTGTTGCCATCCTATAATGCACATATTTATTGTCTTCACACCAACAGCTGTTGTCTTCTATGGTTCACTTCCAAGTTGAAGTTCCAACCTACAAGTGCAGATAATTAAGACATTTCAATGATCTCATTCACAATGTCTACCCTCCAGTTAATGTTCTTCCATAGTGCTGTAAATACTACAACCTATGGTACCTTACTCCTAGTCATGCCAAAGTTCAATTCTGAACCATCAGTTCAACTGAACTGGCAGAACTGAACAGACAGTTTGGTTACAGTTCCAGCTGAGTTCCAGTTTGGATTTGGGCATGGTCAGTTCTAGTTCACAGTTGAGGCATGAGAGAAATTTTAAGGATTGTATTCAATCCAATTCAAACTGAACAGGGCATACATGTTTTTCAATATCAGGTGGGTTGTATCAGAGGCTGAGCTCTCTGTTGCTGGTATATCTCCTCATAAAAATGGTTCCAATAGTACTCTATCAACTTCTATCTAACTTTAATCAATTATGTACATGATTCATGGTGTATTATTAGTATTGCAACGGCCTTTTGGATATCCAAATGGGTGTCATATGTGTCACTGGATTGGTTTGATGTGGTATTGTTTGGCTACATCATGTTTGCCAAATCGTTCGTCAAACAACCACGTCCAAGACTATGACTTCGCCGCTGATGACCACCATGACCATCCACCATCGAAGACAACGCACGAGGGCCCAGGAATACCACCGACCATTCGACATGAGCATGCACCCTCCACGCCCATTGAGAATGGCCACGAACACGCGTCGACGAGGGCTCATGACCACACGACAGGCCAGCAACTCGACAAAGGGCGAAGAGCGCCCACCCAGGACTGCATGAGTGCCCACCACGTCCTTTTGCGAGGACGATGGTGACAAGGTGGTGCCCAACGGTAAGCAGTCACCACCTCTGTTTTCCCTGCTGACACCAACTAGGTGCCACGTCGTAGCTAGCGACGTGGCAACCAAACGACGAACAACGACTGATGTCGTCGTTCGTCGTATTTGTTTTTCCTCGAGGACCACAATGACCGCCCAACAAACGAGGACGACCACGGATGAAGACGTGGGCGGTGGACCACGGACAAAGAGGAACGCCCACGGACAACCGCGAATGACCACGAGCACCCACCAACATCCACAATCGCCCACCAACATCCACAATCGCCCACCAACGACAACGACCGCCCACCAACGATCGTCCATGACCGCCCACGAACGTCCACGATTGCCCACCAATGACAACGACCGCCTACCAAAGACAACGACCGCCCGCCAATGTTCACCACCGTCCACCAACGTCCACGACCGCCTGCCAACGACAACGACTGCCCACCAACGATTGTCCATGACCGCCCATGAACATCCACGATCGCCCACCAATGACAACGACGGCCTACCAAAGACAACGACCGCCCGCCAATGTTCACCACCGTCCACCAACGTCCACGACCGCCTGCCAACGACAACGACCGCCCACCAGCGATCGTCCATGACCGCCCACGAACGTCCATGATCGCCCACCAATGACAACGACCACCTGCCAATGTTCACCACCGTCCACCAACGTCCACGACCGCCTGCCAACGACAACAACCGCCCAATGCGATTGCCCATGAACGACCACAACCACCCACGAACATCTACGACTGCCGAAGAACGAGATGAGGACGAACATCTACGAACTAAGGCGACTGAACAGACACGAGCTCAGGTGAGCTCCCCCTCCATCACCCCCCACTCCTCCCCACCTCTTCCTTCACTGTTCACCACTCCCCCTCCCATTACTCCCTCCCCTCCTTCCTCCCTTCAATATTGAAGCTGACTCCTTCCCCCTCTCCCTCACCCCCCAGCATTCACTCCCCCTCTCTCTGATTGCCTGCCACCCCCTCCCCCCTCCCTCATTGCCCATAACCCCTTTCCCCCTCCCTCATTGCCCATCAAACCCCACTGCCACTGCCACTCCCCCCCAATCCCAATCCTTGTCATCATTGCTTATCACCCCCTCTACTACTCCCTCACTGCTTACCACCCCTCCCTCACTGCCTACCACCTCCCTGTAATTAACATTCAATGTAGTAGAGTAATTGTATGTAGTTATGTTTAATACACTCTACCTTTCTTTTTTATAAATTTTATAATCAAAAAAGATATTGTGGTTATATATCCTGGTTCAAGATATAGTTGAAAGATATAAGAAATCTTCTTCAAAATGTTTGTACTGACAAGAAATGTTTGTGAAACATTTCTTATTGTATTTGGAAATGTTTACAAGTTCAAAGATCTTTGACTGGATAAGAAATCTTTTTGTACTGACAAGAAATCTTTGTGAGATATTTCTTATCATATTGGAAAATGTTCACAAGTTCAAAGATCTTTGACTGGATAAGAAGACTTCTTCAAAATGTTTGTACTGGCAAGAAATCTTCATAAAATATTTCTTATTGTACTTGGAAATGTTTACAAGTTCAAATATCTTTGACTGGATAAGAAGTCTTCTTCAAAATGTTTGTACTGGCAAGAAATCTTCATGAAATATTTCTCATTGTACTTGGAAATGTTTACAAGTTCAAAGATCTTTGACTGGATAAGAAATCTTCTTCAAAATGTTTGTACTGGCAAGAAATCTTCATGAAATATTTCTTATTGTACTTGGAAATGTTTACAAGTTCAAAGATCTTTGACTGGATAAGAAATCTTCTTCAAAATGTTTGTATTAACAAGAAATCTTTGTGAGAAATTTCTTGTTGTATTTAGAAATGTTTAGCTTGTGAAGAATTCTTTTAAATAAATATTTGGAAGCAAGAAATGGTTTTGCAAACTAAGAAATCTTTATGAATATTTGGATAGTTTTGACAGGTTAAGAAAGGTTTGAGTTTTTTTTTAATAATGAACACAGCAGATAGAAGGGTGTTGGTGAAAATAGTGGGGGAAAGCTGCTGGGTGATGCTAACTTGGTTGAGTTTCAAATGGTGAACATGGCTGATAGAAGGGGGGTGTTGGTGAAAACAATAAGGGAAAGCTGCTAAGGGATGCTAACTTGGTTGTATTTTAAATGGTGAACATGGCAGATAGAAGGGGGTGTTGGTGAAAACAATGGGGAAAAGCTGCTGAGGGATGCTGACTTGGTTGAGTTTTGAATGGTGAACATGGCAGATAGAAGGGGGCTGTTGATGAAAACAATAGGAGAAGGCTGCTGAGGGATGCTAACTTGGTTAAGTTTCAAATGGTGAACATGGCAGATAGAAGGGGGGTGTTGGTGAAAACAATGGGGGAAAGCTGCTGGAGGATGCTAACTTGGTTTAGTTGAGAAGTGGGATGTTAGTGAAAACAGACTTAAAGTGGTGAACATGACAGAGAGAAGTGGGGTATTGGTGAAAACAGACTTAGAGTGGTGAACATGACAGAGAGAAGTGGGGTGTTGGTGAAAACAGACTTAGAGTGGTGAACATGACAGAGAGAAGTGGGGTGTTGGTGAAAACAGATTTAGAGTGGTGAACATGACAGAGAGAAGTGGGGTGTTGGTGAAAAGAACCTCTGAGTGGTGTGAACATGACAGAGAGAAGTGGGATGTTGGTGAAAACAGACTTAAAGTGGTGAAAATGACAGATAGAAGCAGAGTATTGGTGAGAACAAACTTAGATGAGTTTTGAGGGAAAAAAAAAAAGCAATGTACAAAATGATGAGAAAACTGCACCAGAAAAACCAAGTTTTTTTCTTGAAATTGGGACCCCAGATACCCCATGACACTGGTCGGATATGTTTCAGCCATGTGACAAGGCTAAAAGATTTTTTAGCAGTGTGACATGCTTAGAACATATCCGAGCGATGTCACACCACTGAAACATTTCTAGCCACTCTGGCACACCTCAAACATTTCTGGTCAGTTTGACTTGGCTCAAAAATTTCTTAGCAGTCTGACACACTTCAAACATTTCTGACCACTTTGATATGGCTAGGATATTTTTAACCACAATATAACCACCCAAACATTTCTGGTCACAATATTAGAGGTCAAACATTTTCTACCCAATCCAATATTATATTTTCTCCCAAGGCAAGAAAAATAAATGGCTGAACAACCTATTAGCCTGGATATATACCTATATGTTTCAAGGCTAATAGCTTGTTCAAGGTGGGTGACTGAAGTGTATGTACCTCTATATAGCTAAACTGAAATTATGTTATATTTGATTATTTTTGGCATCCTGCCATTTATTCTGGTCATCTTTGATATTTATTTCCGCTGCTTTGTGTCTGTTCCAGAAGCTGTTGTTATTCCGGCAGCTTGTGATGTCAACACTGGTAAACAATGGCTTGTTTGGTGCTTTTGGAAATGTTTTCGTTCTCCTGCATGTTCCTTAACCATAACGTGTCTGCAAATCATGTAAAATAAATCATGTATTATGTTTTGATAGATTCCAGTAATTTCCGCTTCAATTGCGGTTCATGAATTGATGGATGCGGCCTGCCAGGTTTGGATGACCTTTGGGGTTGGTGCTGCAGCATAACACATACAAACAAACCCTCCGTCAAAATAGTACATTTATTCTACGTCGTCCTCCACCAGGGACTCGAGTACAGGATCTAAATATTCACTTGGAGCTTCCCCAGTGTCATCACTGCTCACTAGGGGGGTCAGCGGCTTATCCCACAGCCGACTGAACTGCTTGTGCAGGGAACGTTGGATGCTTGCCTGCCGCCTCGCATACGCCTTTACACCCTCATTAGTGGCTTCATCCAGCCCATCCCATCCTTCGGAACACTCCTCCCACCACGTGGCCCTCCACTCAAGAGTCTTCCGGACTCGTCTCATTTCCTCGCGCAATAAATGAACCTCTTCCCACCATCGCAAATGTCTCGTGCGTGCTTTTACCCACTCGATCCAGACCGCTACAGAAATAATTAGTGGGGGACAGCCCAAATACATGCAAAAGAACGTACCTTCATGCAAAACTTTATCACTCCCGTCACCAATCGCCGCAGGAGACGTCCAAATCCATGAAACGGCTCTTCTTCCCTCACCCAAACCCAGCTTGAGAATTTTCTTCTTTTTCTTTGACATTGAGAGCGGCCGTCCATCTGGCCCAAAAGGATTGTTCGGGTCTTCGATGCTAATCTCGTGGCCGTCGGGTGTTGTCAAGTCACTGTGGTTCAATTCCCGCAATTCTCTCTCCCATTCACCTGGTCCCACCAGGGTGTATAGTGCAGCCCTTGCATTACGGTACTTCAGAGCCAAAGCTTTTGATTTATCCTCCAGGCGATCGATAGTGTCCCGCGCTCTTGTTGAGGGGTTTTGACCGCGTACATGGCAGTTACAAAAGGAAATGAATGAAAGGCGGCCACGCTGCAGACTGCGAATCTTGTCGAGGGTGTCATTGCATTCGGCTCGCTGCAATTTGGTTTCGATCTCGATTAGACGTTGGTTTTGATCTCGATTAGACATTGGTTTCAATCTCGATTAGACGTTGGTTACAGTCATGTTTACGGTGACTTGGGGGGAGGGCCAAGGGAAGCCAAAGAGCCTGCTGTTCGACCTCCAAATGAGCGCGTTCAACCTCTGGCAGCTGACCTTGAAGCTCCTCGACTGGTGGCTACCACTTTTATCATAATACCAAGGCATATGCCTAGAGCTAAATATCTATATCTCAAGCATAATTATGAAAGGCCTTTCATTTGACTTGCTTATGTCTCTCATTCATTTAAATGCTGGGCTTCACTCATAAGTTGTAGGAGAATTACCCTTGAGAATTTCATAAAGGTGGCTGGCAATTTGATTGCAGATTTTCATACTTATCTCTCATTATTTCATTCTGAATTTCATATTTATCCCCACTGCTTTCATTGTGACTTTTCATTACTCAGCTCTCAATATTTCATTCTGAATTTCATAGTTATCCCCACTGTTTTCATTGTGACTTTTCATTATTCAGCTCTCAAGATTTCATTCTGAATTTCATACTTATCCCCACTGCTTTCATTGCGACTTTTCATTATTCAGCTGACAGAATTTCTTTCTGAATTTCATATTTATCCCCACTGCTTTCATTGTGACTTTTCATTATTCAGCTTTCAGTATTTCATTCTGAATTTCATATTTATTCCCACCACTTTCATTGCGACTTTTCATTATTCAGCTGACAGAATTTCATTCTGAATTTCGTATTTATCCCCACTGCTTTCATGGCGACTTTTCATTATTCAGCTTTCAGTATTTCATTCTGAATTTCATATTTATTCCCACTGTTTTCATTGCAACTTTTCATATTGACCCCCAATATTTTCATTGGGATTTTTCAGATGTATCCCACATGTCAGGGTCCATGCAATGGGCTTCCATGGAAGTGGTCACATGACCAGTTACCAAAAATGGTCAAAAAACAAAAGTTGTAGCCCTACAGTGTAGCTTCCCAAATCTGTTTGAATTGTATTCTGAAGTGCTCCCATTGTGGAGATATGAGGTAAAGGAATGTCAAAAGTGTTGTGTTTTTTTTTTGTATTTTGTGTTTTTCTCTATGAAAACAAAACCAAATAACATGATTTCAGTATATTTAGAAAGCTAAAAGAAAGGGCTACAATTATTGTATCATGGGAAAAATGACCAAAAAAGGAAGGTGCATGCCCTACTATAACAGTCAGATATATGACTACAAAAAAGTCGGACTTATACTACAGTTTACTGATGCACTATAAAAGACTACAAAAGTTGCACTTAGACTACAAAGTTAGGGTTAGGGCCAAAAGGTTATCTTGACTACAAAGTTTGTAGTGTTTTCTTTTTGAAACTACAAAATTTTGTAGTGTTGAGCCTTTTCATTAGAAAAGTTTGTAGTGTCCGCTTTTTGAGACTACAAAAGTTTGTAGTGTGCACTTTTTTATTAAAAGAGTTTGTAGTGTCTGCCTTTTCATTCAAAAAAGTTTGTAGTTTTGACATGTAGTTTATGGTGTCTTTGGCGCTATCTATGTTATGGGATGAGGTTGAAGGATTGCCAGTGCTGCAGCATTGGTATTTGACATCATGCACAAGTTGTGTATCACAGTAGAAAAGGCCATTGATACCTGCTGTGCTATCTGAAAACATAATTGTGAGTTCATATGGAAATATGGCTGAAGGATTGGCATCACTGTATATATCATCGGTTTCTCACATCATGCCCAAGGTGTCTTTCAAGCTAGAGAAGGCTATTCATGTTGATATCTACCCAAGACATGGTCAGCTTGCAACATGACCTGACTTAAAGACACCTCAAAGGATGAATCAGCCCACCATATATCACATCTTGCCCAAGTTGGCTTTGAAGCTAGAGAAGTATATTTATGTTGATATCTACTCAATACATGGTCAACTTAGAACATGACCTAGAACACCTCAAAGGATGAATCAGCCCATCATCCTACAGCTCTCAAAGAGCTGTATCAAAGTTGACTATGGTTGGGACAGGCCAGTAGTTATCAATGTGAAAGCAGACAGTGTAAAAGCCTACTTGGTCATCATGTCAAAAACTCATGATATCATGTCAATCCTTCAGCCACATATCAAATACTAATGCTGCAGCACTGGCAATCCTTCAACCTCATCCCATAACATAGATAGGGCCAAAGACACCATAAACTACATGTCAACTACAAACTTTTTTAAATGAAAAGGCAGACATTACAAACTCTTTCAATAAAAAAGTGCACACTATAAACTTTTGTAGTCTCAAAAAGCGGACACTACAAACTTTTCTAATGAAAAAGCGCACCCTACAAACTTTTATAATGAAAAAGTGCACACTACAAACTTTTGTAGTCTCAAAAAGCGGACACTACAAAATTTTCTAATGAAAAAGCGCACACTACAAACTTTTGTAGTCTCAAAAAGTGGACACTACAAACTTTTCTAATGAAAAGGCTCAACACTACAAAATTTTGTAGTTTCAAAAAGAAAACACTACAAACTTTGTAGTCAAGATAACCTTTTGGCCCTAACCCTAACTTTGTAGTCTAAGTGCAACTTTTGTAGTCTTTTATAGTGCATCAGTAAACTGTAGTATAAGTCCGACTTTTTTGTAGTCATATATCTGACTGTTATAGTAGGGCATGCACCTTCCTTTTTTGGTCATTTTTCCCATGATACAATAATTGTAGCCCTTTCTTTTAGCTTTCTAAATATACTGAAATCATGTTATTTGGTTTTGTTTTCATAGAGAAAAACACAAAATACAAAAAAAAAACACAACACTTTTGACATTCCTTTACCTCATATCTCCACAATGGGAGCACTTCAGAATACAATTCAAACAGATTTGGGAAGCTACACTGTAGGGCTACAACTTTTGTTTTTTGACCATTTTTGGTAACTGGTCATGTGACCACTTCCATGGAAGCCCATTGCATGGACCCTGACATGTGGGATACATCTGAAAAATCCCAATGAAAATATTGGGGGTAAATATGAAAAGTTGCAATGAAAACAGTGGGAATAAATATGAAATTCAGAATGAAATACTGAGAGCTGAATAATGAAAAGTTGCAATGAAAGTGGTGGGAATAAATATGAAATTCAGAATGAAATACTGAGAGCTGAATAATGAAAAGTTGCAATGAAAGCGGTGGGAATAAATATGAAATTCAGAATGAAATACTGAAAGCTGAATAATGAAAAGTTGCAATGAAAGCAGTGGGGATAAATATGAAATTCAGAATGAAATTCTGTCAGCTGAATAATGAAAAGTTGCAATGAAAACAGTGGGGATAACTATGAAATTCAGAATGAAATATTGAGAGCTGAGTAATGAAAAGTCGCAATGAAAGCAGTGGGGATAAATATGAAATTCAGAATGAAATACTGAGAGATAAGTATGAAAATCTGCAATCAAATTGCCAGCCACCTTTATAAAATTCTCAAGGGTAATTCTCCTACAACTTATGAGTGAAGCCCAGCATTTAAATGAATGAGAGACATAAGCAAGTCAAATGAAAGGCCTTTCATAATTATGCTTGAGATATAGATATTTAGCTCTAGGCATATGCCTTGGTATTATGATAAACAGTGGTAGCCACTAGTGGCTCCTCAGCTTCATCTAGCATCAGAGAAGCGGCGGGCATATAAATGGCTTGAATATTCCGGAACTGTTTCAGCTGGCGTAGCAGCAGCAGCCGTCTGCGCTGAATCTCATTGTCTTGAATAGTTGTGAGTTCTTGCGAACGCCTTGCATCCCACGCGATTCGCCGTCTGTTAGTTCAACTTGTGAGTATCAGGACAAATAAAAAAGAAAGAATCTGTATTACTGTGTGTCTTCAACAAGTAACCCCATCGAAATGAACGCAGTGGGTCCCGTGGCATGGACATGCGGTACTCCGGCTTGTAACGAACGCTTCTCCTCTTCAAGGAGTTGCTTCTTCACTTCATCTTGTGAAGTGTCTACGACGGAGCATTAGTCTTTCACAGTAATGACATGTTGAACAGGCGTACGGGATGCGAGGGAGACGTAAGGATTTTTCTGCATCGGATCCCTTTCCCATGCCAAGACCATGTCGGACCATTCCTTTGCCAATCCTGGCTGCGCCCGTAACGATTGGGTGAAATCGTCGAATATCTCTCGCTGACGCTTCTCTTCAGAAGTGGCAAGCACGAGCCGCAAATGCAAACTTCGACCTGTGAACAATAATGTATCAGCAACATACGGTAAAACAAACAAGAGAAAACCTACCGAGCCCAACATACTTCCGGAAATTATGGTGCCCAAGATGGTCGTCAAGGGTGTCATGCCGTGATCCTGGACCCATCTCCTTGGTGCTATTGGTGACTCGGTTCAATTCTGACCAACTACGTTCGATACCCTCCCCGTCTGTTCTACCAACCCCAGGCTTGAAATTGAGAGAATGGGGGGCTTGGCATGGGAGCTTATGCATAGGGCAGTGACACTTGGGAATTCCCCAACCGATGTTGACATCCTGAGGAAGATGAAGATGGGAGGGGAGGTCGACCATACGTTCTTCGAAATGAAGCTTAAATTGACAAGCGATGTCGTATGAGACAAAGACAGAAGCAACGAGAAGCGGGGCCAGAGCAGACAGAAGTATATAATCCATGTTGCAATATCTGCAGTAACGAGTAAGTTTCTATAATCAATACGCAAGAGAATCACGTACCATTCACCTTTCTGCAAATCTCCAACGCCTCCTGCTTGGACAACTTTGTGGCGAGCACAAAGAACCATCCCAACCCCAGTGGAGCGCATTCCTGTTGAAAACTTTGTTTCGGCATGAGCCAGCGTTTTGAAGCCGCTGCAATTGCTTATCTGAAGAGGGAAGGGTCAGGATTTTTAGTGGACAACAACAGTAAATTACGTACGTCCTTCTGAGAAGCATATTTTAATATATGCTTGTGGTACGGCCCGTCTTCGGGGAAGAACGCAAAACCTGTGTGTAAACCCAGATCTTTTGAGACTGACGAGCGCATGAGATTTTTCAGGCGGAAATTGGCGTCCATCGCTATGATCAACATGTACAAAAACCTGGAAATGAATTAGTTTTCATATCTCAAACCATTCAATACCCACTTACTTCCACTCTGCCGCGACAGTTTGCCAGTTGTCCGGTAGATTCACACCGGGGCGGGGACATGCGGCACAACCAGGGACAAGGTCACCCGGCTGCGTATTCATCAGCCCTCCTGGTAAGTTGCCGTGGCCGCCACGCTTCATGAGCTTGAGGTGGCGGAACATGCGAACCATTCGCATGAATGATTTGTAGCGGGTCTACATGAAGGAAGTAAGTCAGTCGTCATGGAGATCCAATATGGATGGACGTTACCTTAGGTATCTCGAGTTCAGTGTTGTCAGTCAGACACTCCAGAGCTTTATAAAACTCATGGGCGGAAAGTTTTCCTGTCAAGGTGAGAGCGTGGAACTGTTCAAGTACGCGAAGAGTCGCGCAAGTCTGAGGTTGGTGAATGGTGGCAGGAAACCATTCAGCTCGAAGGAGTTGTTGACGATTGGAAATCGTCTGGTGTTCGCATCCGCAGAAATCGACAGCCACGTAGTGTAATCCATTTGTATGAATTACTATGAAATCTTTGTGGCCGGGTTGAGGAGCAACGCACGGCGAATCAAAGTGGCCGAGCTGTATTCTTAAACCCAGGGTCTTGAGAGATATCTTGACAAAAAATGTACCGTTCCATTTCTAGAGAACAATTAGTATATCGAAGTTTTACCAGAGAAAGAGGTGGCATACCTGAATGATGTGGAAGGGGAGGTGTTTGTGTCTCTCCAGACAACAGGCCGAGCAGTATAATGACCTGGCCAAGCAATCCTTGCAACGATACAAGCCCGGCTCGCCGATATGCCCCTTTGATGCACAGGTGGTGCAGTCGTGACTGAAATGACGATCGCCCTGACCCTCCAGCCTCAGAAACTCCAACAAATACTCCTCACGGAAACCTGGGTCCTGCTTATCCTTCCCGGCCCATTCATGTAGCGGAGCATCCTAAAGTGGGCGCATCAGTGAACATGAATGGAGGACAGCGAAGTGCAAAACTTACCGACGTTGGATAACGTTTAGCAGCTACGTTTGCTGCCACAGTCTCCGTGAGATCGCTTGTATCTTCCCCCTTGCCCAGATTTTGACTGCTACAGCCAAGACTGGCGTAGTCGACACTTGGACCCCACTCTCCAAAATCTGGGGAAACCTCATACGTAGTCAAGCACTTTTGTGGAGAGCGAGGTGTCTGGAGAATTCGGAGGCCGTTTTCAGAAATTCGAACGGTTCGTGCTTGAGGGATGGAGGTGTCGGCCTCGTCGCCAGAATCAAGAACAACGGTATACTTAGCCTTGCATTTGCCTTTGGTCATTGACAGAGATCTAGGACAAGATCCCACGATCAATGATCAAGTGCTCAAGGGCTCAGCGTCAACAAGTGCTCACGTGTTCCAAGAAAATCAAATGGATGTTACAATACGTAGTTGAACTTTATGTACAAGCGCACCAGCCCACATTCTAGACACTTTTCCAAGGAATGGACAGTGCCTCGTAGATCGCTCGGAGCGCCTCACAATTTGCCGAAGAGGTGGGTGACATCGAAAGGCTCTCCATCATTTCTTGGATCACAACATTCATCTCCTCCTTCCAAGCTGACGTCGACGGCTCTGGAACATCCTTCTTTGCCTCTGGGAATTTGAAGGCATACCAATGCAACTTATCCTTGAACCACTGATATGCGCGTCAGATAACACGAATCAAGAACTACGGAATCTGTACCTTTTTTCGTCGCTCGGCAATGTACGCCTGATAGTCGTGATCGTCCAACCAGTCCTCTCGAACCTGGATGTGAGGCTCAGGATCCGGGAACCGCAAACACCAGACTTCGAAACCTCTCTCGAAGAAAGTCCTCAGTTGTTCCCCTTTTTCTGCCACTCGAAAACTGGGCAGAAAAGCTTTGAGCAGCTCGTTCTGTTGCTCGATGCTTGCCCGATTATTTGGGTTACGAGGGGGCAGTGCCTGGATCTACAATCGTTCGATCACACCAAGGACTCAGGGTCAATGTCAAGCTGCACTTACCCATTTCTCCTCCCGTCTCCGAGCTCGTTTCTCAGCTTGAGTGTCAGGAAAAAAGACTGGCACGGTTTCATTGGCACGGCGAAGAGATATTTTCTTGCGGGGCATGATTGAATTGGTGAGTGGTTTGGTTACGAAGACGTGGCCGTGGCAAGTTTAACCGAAGCTTATCAGTGGTGGCTTAAGAACTATACAGCTGGAAATGGTCAAAATATGTGGAATCTTCCACAAAGGCGGCATACCACTACAAGATAGTCAACAAATTAGCTAAGTAGTCATCTTTTCGCCTGCAACAATAATCTGATACCCTAATGCGCCACTTCTGTGCCAGTCAGCCAAGTCACCAGGAGAGGCTGTGAGGAGGAACTCCACAATGTCTCCTAGTAAGTGGTACACCTCCCGGTATTCTTTCGCAACAAAGGTATTGGCCTTGTGATACTCCATTGCACACCCATACTCCTGCAATATATCCCCAATTATATCTTGGACTCCTTTCATCAGGCCTTCCCACATTTCAAGCGTGGAATCGCAAGCATTCTGGGCCAAATTGGGCGCTTTGATGTAATCGCTGACAAGCGAGTCAATGTACACGTACTTGTCGCCGCGGGTAAGTAGCTCGAAATCCTCCCTGGCCCTGGCCAATTTATCGAGTGCATGAAGTCTGTTCAACTCAGAATAAGTATCGCTCGAAATGGTAACGTAGATTACAGCTTTACCCCACTTCGGCCTCGGAGTTGACATCTGACTCTGCAGGATCAGTGCCGATGGCTGGCTCAACCCTACGGGGGGGATTTTTTCTAACAGCCTTCAACTTCTTTTTATATGCACGACGCGATCGGCGACAAATCTGGACACGGTTCCTGAGCAAATGACAGGGAAGTGAGGATTGCGTACGCAGAGGACAATCATAAATATGACTGACTTATCATAATACTTTTTGGATGTAACTCGTCGTGCAGCCAATTTTTCCTCAGGTGTATTGTAGAGCTTCGGTCTCACCATGGCTTTGAAGTTGGAAGCTGCTGAACAAGATCACGGAAAAGAAGCTTGTCCAAAACCGGATGAACATGCACATTCTTATGAGTTTTTGTTCATTCTCCTTGAGAATATAAGTAGCGGTATCATTGTGAACCGAGGAAATGATTCTGTATAAAGACCAATTCCAGAAGTGTAAAGTTTTAAACTACAGCCTCAGTTGGCATTGCACATGTTGAATTGCGGCAAAGTATATAAGCCATTTCTTACAACTTTTTGTTCATTGCTCCTGAACCGCATATATCCATACCATCCTGAAGGCAGGGTGTGATTCTGCATGAAAACCCAGTTTTAACATTCTTAACTCCCAAAAAAATTTGCCTGGTTTGATACCGCACACCATGGGTTTCGGCGAGCCTCAGATGTTAAAGTGCATCTGAAGTATGCTTCCACTCTACAGCTGGGCATGCTTTCTTCTGACTTTTACTCCACCTCCGGTAAAGCCCCAAATCCTTTTATCTCATCTGATAAATTTCATAGTCTAGATGTTTCATTGTGAAAAGATAAGCCGTTGAACCAAAATTGAAGGCTCCAGCGTATTTTTATCATTTGTTTTTGAAAATTGAGATATTGACCAATTGGGAAAAGCTCAAGCTCGTATCAAATCCCTTCGAGTATTCAGATTCACACATGTACAGGTCATGGAAAAGAAAGACGGCTAAACGTGATTGGCATTGTTATACGAGGGGTGACATTCAAAATGGGCTATCTATCTGCAGGCCCTATGCAACGATACAGTGTCCAAGAAAAAGTATACTAGCGATCGCACTAAGTCAAATAAGTTGCAAAGCCAGCATTGATTGCCGCAGCCATCCTGGCATGTCCCTCCTGGATGCCCGAAACCTTGGAAAAGGCTGAGTGCGAGACGCCTGTTACGAAAGGGGAAAGGATCTCCCTTCAAATAAAGAGTGAGTAATTGAGTTGTCATCGAGTGATACACAATAACTTACCAACCACTGAATATTCCGATGTTTCGGCCACGACTAGCCATGTAGAAAGGCCCTGACTCGTTGGGGCCTGGGACATGATAACCGTAGACGGGGGTGACCAAAGAAGGTGGTGGAAGAATGGCGTTCTTGGGCGCGTTGTAGGGCAAAACGTAGTTGGGCAAATAAAGCAAGGCGGTCGAAGCGGTGAGTGTTCCTAGGGGAGGGGAGTTTGTAGCATTTGGGGTAGCCGCAGATGCGGTGTCAGTGGCAGAAGCGACGGGTGCAGCATTGTTTGCAGTGGCAGTAATAGCCGAGGAAGGAACTGGGGCAGCGGGTCTTGCGGCTGCATGAGTAGCTGCAGGTACAGATAAATCTACAGGTGCAAGGACATCCGCAGACGCCAGGGCGACTGCGGATGCAACAGGAGCAACGACTACAGGTGCGGCTGCAGGAGCAGAATCCGTGGCGATAGAACGGATGCTGTTAACTAAGTCTGCCAGAGAAGCAGGGCGAAGAGTAGCGGAAAAAGTGGGAGAAGCAGCGGGGGAGGTGGTGGGATCAACGACCACGATTTCTTCATCATCAGACGCGTAGTTTGGATCACTAGCCCTGAAACCGAGGACTTCCAATGCATCCCCACGAAAATCCGAGACAGGGGCAGGGGTGTCGCTATACGCAGTGGTGAGGAGGGCGCGAAGAATGGTGCAGGTGGTTTGGGGACCAATATCAAGTCGGGCAAATAGTTCGTCGATGGCTGTGAAGAGCGTCAGAGATAAGCTATCTCGAACTTTGCTACGTACCAAGGCTGGCTGGCAATGGGGTGCTCTCGGGCGCTCCATTGTCAGTGAGTTTCGTCATGTCGGATCTGTTGAACAGAGTCGATTGTGGATTGAGGGTAGCAAAAGGGTTGGGGGGTGGGGGTTGCAAGCGACTGGTT
Organism: Laccaria trichodermophora; assembly: GCA_018417955.1. Taxonomy (NCBI): domain Eukaryota; kingdom Fungi; phylum Basidiomycota; class Agaricomycetes; order Agaricales; family Hydnangiaceae; genus Laccaria; species Laccaria trichodermophora. The sequence continues at coordinate 69,195 of JACTVC010000025.1, read as the reverse complement.
CTTTAAGTGAGGGAAGAAGATTTGGCTGATTCCCACATGCGGCAAAAATGTGGTGAGCATACGATGTATTGACTAAATTATACATACCCGATAGTCACTTCCGCAACAGGACAGTTACTTCCACGACAGGTTGACGGTCAGGACAGTTACTTCCGCGACACGTTGAAGGTCGTCGAGTCTGCCTCTCACAGTCAAAAAATGTAGATAGTCTGCAAAAAATTGCAACTTACCCATTCTTTCCGCAAAGATCTACCTCAGTCTCACAATGGCGGTCGTCGACAAGAATGAGCTCGAGAACGTCGAAAATGAAGTCGAGCCTGTGTTTGCGTAAGTTGTGATGGCTCGTGTTTTGTTTGGGAGACTTATCTTTTCGGAATTGCCAGGGTCGCTGACAATCTCACTGCCAAACTCGTGAAGGGATGGGCGAAGGGCGAGCGCAAGACTTTCCTGGAATCTCATTTGAGGTCCTACAAGGCTGCCCTCCTCGTCTCTTCCGACAAGGCCGACAAACTCCTCGATAACATCGTCAACCTTTGGTTCGCGAAATTCCATTGGTCGATCCCAGTCTCGCAACCATATCTCTACAAGCCGCTTCTCATCCCTGTCGGCCCCGATGGATTCGAAATTCTAACGGATGAACAAGCCCAGCTCAAGAAAGATGTAATCAAGCGAATGCGGATGGTAAGTGTTCGCCTTTCAAATTAATATGTCGTCTAATCATCTACATCAGACACTATACCACTGGTATGATTACTGCAGCAAGAAGGTCAAGAAGTTGCAAATGTCCAAGAAGGCGGATGACGATCCCATCAGTGTCTTGCTGAAAAGGTTGCTTGGCACCAACAGCGGCCCTGGGAAGCGTGCAATGGGGTGGCAGCTGTGGGGGAAGGATCACTTTGACAGTCTCAAGTCGGAATTCAAAGCTAGTGGCAAACGTGATGCGCTTTGTGCCCAAGCTTGTAACGAATTCAAAAAGGCTCGTTTCGATATGTTAAGCGAAGAAGAACAGGAGGAATGGAACTCGAAGGCTAGCAACGCACACGAAGCAGCCAAGAGGAGGGTCAAAGACCGCGAGGAGCTCGATACGGGCGTGATGAGCCCTGAAGATGCTCAGGCGTGAGTTGCCAAGATCTTCAATCACGAACGCCTAACATTGCTTACGATTTGTTCAACAGCTGCATCGATCTTTTGCCGAGTGTTCTTGGCCCACTGGTAGATGCACTTGGCGAGGCCATAAACATGCATGTGTCCGTTTTGATTGGTGGTCCCGAACCCAAGCGCATGGGACAGCTCAATGTGCTCAGGTAATGTCAAGTTTTCGCATTAACTGTCGTCTTGACTCATTCATAATTAGTGTACATTATGGCGTTAACAAGGAGGCCGTCCCCAGATGCTGGGCATTAGCCGACAAGGAAAAGTTCAGTAATGGGCTGAAGCAAGCCTTTCTCGATTTTTTAGAGATCTGTTATTGTAAGTCTAACCCTTCATGAAATACATCATTGACTAATATTATTATCACCGCCAGCTCCTGATGAATGGCGAGCCCGTGCTCTGACCACAAGCGACGAGCAGCCCGTATTGGACGACGACGAGTCAATGTCCATGGACGTTGACACGCCTTCGGCTCACCCAGCAAAAACTTCTGCATCCACGGCTTCGACAAATGACGCACCTTCCAACCAGTCAGCTCCTTCAAAGAAACCTTCTGCGTCCATGGCTTCAACGAAGCGCAACAGCAAGAGGAAGCGGACGGGTGAACAAAACAGCGGCCGGACGTCAAAGAAGCAGAAGAAGCAACAGCGGAAGAAGAAAGGGAAGCGCCGCACTAATACCGAGGAGTCTGATGACGACAACGAGGAAGGGTTCGAGGAGATGCCGTCCGATGTAGACACCAACAGCGACACTGATAAAGATGTTCCTTTGTCGTTGACGACACGAACGACCGCTAGGCAGTTAGCAAAGGACGCCACCACTGACAGCTCCACACTTGTTGGCTGCGATCAATCCGTTACTCAAGGGCCTCAAGATCTGGAGCTTCCCGTAATCGTACCCTCAGTTGGTGAATTTACCAACCCCTCACTCCAATCGACAAACACGCTCCTACCTGACAACCAGTCTCCTCACTCAACAGTGCAGACCAGTAACGCTGTGCTGGAACTCTGCCAACCCGACCGCCCGGCAGCTGTCAACATAGCAACTGACGGCTCCACAGCTGACAGCTCACCGATTGACCACTTCGATCAACCAACTCCGCTCCTTCCCCCCCCACCTGACGGCATCACCGAGCTCTCAGGACTTCAGATCAGTCCTCCCTCGCCAATCCCAGCTTCTTCGACGTCCACTCAGCCGTTGCGTATAAATGCTGCACCCGAAATCCTACCCAACCCTGCTTGGCCGACATGGTTTGCGAACGCTTATGAAACATTGAGGAACAAAAATCTTGGCCCCATTTTCTCGGTCCTCCTTCCCCTGTACGTCGAGCTCGAATCATGCAACAATTTCGACATTGGGAAGACCACGACTGGCTTTCGGAAGGGAGATAGACCGGACGAGGTTTCTTGGTGGATCGGGCATGGACGTGAACGCGAGCCCACAATCAAAAACGTAGATGTGTTCGACAAGTGTTGGTGGTCCTGGTGGAAGGGTTTGCAGCCGCCGTCTCGACAGGTTGCCGCTGTCGAAGGTCTTCTCAGTGGTGAACATCGTATGGTAGAGGTCGAAGAGGATTGGGATATGCTTCGCAAGCATGGCCAGAACGGCTTTTTGACTGTGCTGTCGACTCTCGCATGGTGGGGAGGCTCAATCAACGGTAAGCCTGTCCAGAACTTTGCAAGTTGGTTAGCAGCTGTAAACGAGGTCCATTGGGTCCTCTTGCGCCTCTTGGACTCAAGGTATGCTACCATAATTCTTTCCCTGTGCAGATATACAAGCTTATTCTACTTTTAAGCTCTTCCGCACCATCAGCAAAATCAGCTGGGAAAAACAAACGCTAGGAAGATGTCGGTGGTAATCATTGTGGGTTGGCGGCGTTTCTTTTAAACATCGTGTCCAATTTTTTCTTGACCTGCCCCCTTCTTGTCTTGCTGATAATCTCATGTAAACTAACTCGACGATGATCCGTTAGTACATAAAATGCCATTCTTGTGTATATACTACGTTTGTCTGCACAGAGTCAATAGTTTTCGTGTTCGAACTTTGAAGTCAAAGTCGAACATGCACGTGACTTGGATTTTTCGAACGCTGAAGTTCAAAGTTGCATGGATGGTGTTTTTAATGTATAATTGCTGGCAAACATGCACGAAGGGGTTACAGATGAAGCTAGCAGGAATGTGTAGTGCACCGCTTATAAAGTAGCTAACGTTTCAAACATAGAAAGAGCAACGGATTGTGGAAATAAACAAGGAGGATGCAAACATCAAATAGGGACGCTGCAAACGACACGCGTGGACATTCCAGAGAGTAAGGGAGAGGTAATGAAATAAACATCGAAAGAACATTGGTGGAATGGACCAATGAATTGGCAAGGAATCTTTTTTTTTTTTTTAAAAAAAAAACATACCATGAGCGGAAAACATATGAACAGACAGAAAACATATGAGCGGAAAAGGTTTCATTTCATGGAAATCATACGTGACAGCAAATTGAATCAATGATGTACGCGGAAACCAATAATTGATGGATGAGAAGCCTGATTTGATGGAGGAAACCTCTCATAACAAAGGAAGCCAAAAATAGACCAGCTGTATAAGCATTTATCCACATAAACCTATTCTAGGGGTGTAAAAATGCAATGCAAGCTTTTTTTTCCGCTTTTTTTCGATTTTCGGATGCATTCTTTTGGTGATTTTCAGATGCAGAAACTTTTGGCATTGGGCCACCTACAAAAATGCACCTTTTACAAAAAAAGGCGAAGTGCAAGAATGCATAGTAATTTGGTTATATACTACAGCCTCGGCTGTATTGACGACGGTTCTCTTTCTGACCTCTCCTGGGGAAAATATCTTCAGCAATGCTATGATGGAAATGCCAAGGCCGCGGAGAATGATATTTTTGTCGGGGGACATCGTAACTCACCAATGGATTTGGACACCCGGGAGAATGGTGAGCCAATACTCCCAGAGCCAGAGTCATGGCCTTCGGATGTCACGGGGGAGGTTATGATCCGATGGTTGAAAAAGCTATTAAGATCATTTGTAGGAATGCATTATTGTGAGTCAGACTACCTGCCATCCTGTCCTACAGTGGCCCATATCTTTTTAGCATTGGCCACTGATGGAAGAACCTCTTGGGTCCCATGGGCCGATATTGTGAAAGATCAGGCAATGTTCATAGATGAAGAATACCTTCCGGATTACCAGACGCTTGATGCGGAGCTGTCGCACCTCGCCATTCAGAAGGTGAAGACGCTGTTAAACTTTTGGATTCAACGACAGCGTGCCAGGCAGACTGTGTTTCGCTTTCGGCTTGTCATCCAGGGTACTGAACGCGTCCCGGCAAAGGCTCCAGACGTCCGGACGAATACGCAAAAGCCGACCTGTAGATCCAGAGCAAAGGGGAACTTGAAACGACAAGTCTGTAGATCGAATGAAGGGGAACTCAGAAGTGACGAGGAAGTTGATGATCCATTGAAACAAAAGGTCAAGGGACAAAAGGGCAAGGGTAAAGTAAACAGAAAGGGAAAAAAAGGAAAGAAGTCCGCGGAGATGGTCGACGATTCCGGAGAAGAATTCGATCTTCTGGCCATGGATGACTTGGTCTTTTCTGATGATGACCTCCCTCTTCCAAATAGCTTAGACAGTACAGCCGGACGTGGCATGGGATCTGGTGGGATGGGCATGAAAGGCCCGCAGGTGGGTGGAACCACTACTACGAAGGGCCCGCGGGTGGCTGGAACCGCTGTGGTAGGTACAACCGATGGAGCACACTCCACAACCACGGCCTATACCCTACCAGCGCCCGCCAGTGGCCCAACCACCCTCCAGACCCTCCCCGCACCCCACAGTTTAGCCACCGCTGACAAGGCTTTGTGGAACAGGTTTGCGGCTCATCTTCCCCACAACTGCATCGATTGGTCCGAGGAGCAAGCTATTGCACAATTCTGCATGTTTCAACGTTGGTTCAGTGCTGAGACCAACGGCATACTGGCTGGGGCTGCATTATACACCCCCCCCTCAGTGGCAATGAACAGGGACGTCACAGACCCGTCACCACCTGCGGGTGGGAATGATTCTCCGAAGACGATTGAGCCCGCCTGTCCCAAGGTTGCAGAGAAAATGCCTGAACTCATGCTGGTTGAAAGAACGACTGCAGGCGGTTCCACTAATCCGGGAGAAAGGACACCTGAAGGGGCTACCCCCACGCTGGCAGACAAGGAGACTCTGGCATTGAATCATTCACTCCCGAATAATTCAATGATCCAAAATGCACGCGTTGAAGAGGTTCCAAAACCTGTATTGGAACCATCGGACAATCCAGAGGGTCAGGACATCCAGATGAAAGATGGCCCACCCGCAAAGAGGGCCCGGACTGCTGTGAAACCAACCCCTGCCAAGCCAACCAGGAGCAGTGCCCATACCAATGCCCCTGGTCCGTCCATCCCCTTGACTAGATCGAATGCAAAGCGCGGGGGTAAACGCAAATAGTCCGGCCCAACGTCGGACCTTCTACTTACTGGAACTTGACTTTCATTTGTCTAAATACATTGGAGCTTTAGCAGTCCGTTAGTACTTGACAATATAATCTGAATCGAATCTTTGCAATAACTATGTAGAAAGCTGGAGAAGCTGGATTGTTTCCCCACGGCCGCGGACCGTTTTCTTTCGGCCGCCTGGACCTTTTCAGGAATGTTAATCACCCTCGGTGATTAACGTTTAATTCCCTCCAGCATCTGGAGGGAATGCATTGTAACCATCTGCTCAAGAAAAATTGTATTTCAAAACCTAGCTGCGATAACTATGTGTATGTCCAAATAAAATCATAGGAGGGCCGTAGACACCGTACAACTAATCCAACGTCTTGGCCCGGTCAACTGTAGAGCCGTCAACTGCATTGAAAATGTAACGTCCGTCATCGATGGAGGGGACTAGGCCGTGCAGAACGTCGTTGGAAGGAGTCGATGGCCATGGATGGACGTTGCCCAGGGAGATGGTAGTCAGGTCTGTAGCACCCGCGGACCCGTGGACTTCGCTCAAACCCCCTTTCATGTCCTTAGCCCTCTGCACCTCCTTCCGAACCGTGTCGTCGTCGACTACCCTGTCCGATCCCACTGCCCGTTCAACTCTCATCCGCTTGTCCAAACCATCATCCGGGTGCCTCAAGAACTCATTGGCCATCACGTTGAGGCAGAGCCCCAGCCGAGGCTGTAGTATATAACCAAATTACTATGCATTCTTGCACTTCGCCTTTTTTTGTAAAAGGTGCATTTTTGTAGGTGGCCCAATGCCAAAAGTTTCTGCATCTGAAAATCACCAAAAGAATGCATCCGAAAATCGAAAAAAAGCGGAAAAAAAAGCTTGCATTGCATTTTTACACCCCTAGAATAGGTTTATGTGGATAAATGCTTATACAGCTGGTCTATTTTTGGCTTCCTTTGTTATGAGAGGTTTCCTCCATCAAATCAGGCTTCTCATCCATCAATTATTGGTTTCCGCGTACATCATTGATTCAATTTGCTGTCACGTATGATTTCCATGAAATGAAACCTTTTCCGCTCATATGTTTTCTGTCTGTTCATATGTTTTCCGCTCATGGTATGTTTTTTTTTTAAAAAAAAAAAAAAGATTCCTTGCCAATTCATTGGTCCATTCCACCAATGTTCTTTCGATGTTTATTTCATTACCTCTCCCTTACTCTCTGGAATGTCCACGCGTGTCGTTTGCAGCGTCCCTATTTGATGTTTGCATCCTCCTTGTTTATTTCCACAATCCGTTGCTCTTTCTATGTTTGAAACGTTAGCTACTTTATAAGCGGTGCACTACACATTCCTGCTAGCTTCATCTGTAACCCCTTCGTGCATGTTTGCCAGCAATTATACATTAAAAACACCATCCATGCAACTTTGAACTTCAGCGTTCGAAAAATCCAAGTCACGTGCATGTTCGACTTTGACTTCAAAGTTCGAACACGAAAACTATTGACTCTGTGCAGACAAACGTAGTATATACACAAGAATGGCATTTTATGTACTAACGGATCATCGTCGAGTTAGTTTACATGAGATTATCAGCAAGACAAGAAGGGGGCAGGTCAAGAAAAAATTGGACACGATGTTTAAAAGAAACGCCGCCAACCCACAATGATTACCACCGACATCTTCCTAGCGTTTGTTTTTCCCAGCTGATTTTGCTGATGGTGCGGAAGAGCTTAAAAGTAGAATAAGCTTGTATATCTGCACAGGGAAAGAATTATGGTAGCATACCTTGAGTCCAAGAGGCGCAAGAGGACCCAATGGACCTCGTTTACAGCTGCTAACCAACTTGCAAAGTTCTGGACAGGCTTACCGTTGATTGAGCCTCCCCACCATGCGAGAGTCGACAGCACAGTCAAAAAGCCGTTCTGGCCATGCTTGCGAAGCATATCCCAATCCTCTTCGACCTCTACCATACGATGTTCACCACTGAGAAGACCTTCGACAGCGGCAACCTGTCGAGACGGCGGCTGCAAACCCTTCCACCAGGACCACCAACACTTGTCGAACACATCTACGTTTTTGATTGTGGGCTCGCGTTCACGTCCATGCCCGATCCACCAAGAAACCTCGTCCGGTCTATCTCCCTTCCGAAAGCCAGTCGTGGTCTTCCCAATGTCGAAATTGTTGCATGATTCGAGCTCGACGTACAGGGGAAGGAGGACCGAGAAAATGGGGCCAAGATTTTTGTTCCTCAATGTTTCATAAGCGTTCGCAAACCATGTCGGCCAAGCAGGGTTGGGTAGGATTTCGGGTGCAGCATTTATACGCAACGGCTGAGTGGACGTCGAAGAAGCTGGGATTGGCGAGGGAGGACTGATCTGAAGTCCTGAGAGCTCGGTGATGCCGTCAGGTGGGGGGGGAAGGAGCGGAGTTGGTTGATCGAAGTGGTCAATCGGTGAGCTGTCAGCTGTGGAGCCGTCAGTTGCTATGTTGACAGCTGCCGGGCGGTCGGGTTGGCAGAGTTCCAGCACAGCGTTACTGGTCTGCACTGTTGAGTGAGGAGACTGGTTGTCAGGTAGGAGCGTGTTTGTCGATTGGAGTGAGGGGTTGGTAAATTCACCAACTGAGGGTACGATTACGGGAAGCTCCAGATCTTGAGGCCCTTGAGTAACGGATTGATCGCAGCCAACAAGTGTGGAGCTGTCAGTGGTGGCGTCCTTTGCTAACTGCCTAGCGGTCGTTCGTGTCGTCAACGACAAAGGAACATCTTTATCAGTGTCGCTGTTGGTGTCTACATCGGACGGCATCTCCTCGAACCCTTCCTCGTTGTCGTCATCAGACTCCTCGGTATTAGTGCGGCGCTTCCCTTTCTTCTTCCGCTGTTGCTTCTTCTGCTTCTTTGACGTCCGGCCGCTGTTTTGTTCACCCGTCCGCTTCCTCTTGCTGTTGCGCTTCGTTGAAGCCATGGACGCAGAAGGTTTCTTTGAAGGAGCTGACTGGTTGGAAGGTGCGTCATTTGTCGAAGCCGTGGATGCAGAAGTTTTTGCTGGGTGAGCCGAAGGCGTGTCAACGTCCATGGACATTGACTCGTCGTCGTCCAATACGGGCTGCTCGTCGCTTGTGGTCAGAGCACGGGCTCGCCATTCATCAGGAGCTGGCGGTGATAATAATATTAGTCAATGATGTATTTCATGAAGGGTTAGACTTACAATAACAGATCTCTAAAAAATCGAGAAAGGCTTGCTTCAGCCCATTACTGAACTTTTCCTTGTCGGCTAATGCCCAGCATCTGGGGACGGCCTCCTTGTTAACGCCATAATGTACACTAATTATGAATGAGTCAAGACGACAGTTAATGCGAAAACTTGACATTACCTGAGCACATTGAGCTGTCCCATGCGCTTGGGTTCGGGACCACCAATCAAAACGGACACATGCATGTTTATGGCCTCGCCAAGTGCATCTACCAGTGGGCCAAGAACACTCGGCAAAAGATCGATGCAGCTGTTGAACAAATCGTAAGCAATGTTAGGCGTTCGTGATTGAAGATCTTGGCAACTCACGCCTGAGCATCTTCAGGGCTCATCACGCCCGTATCGAGCTCCTCGCGGTCTTTGACCCTCCTCTTGGCTGCTTCGTGTGCGTTGCTAGCCTTCGAGTTCCATTCCTCCTGTTCTTCTTCGCTTAACATATCGAAACGAGCCTTTTTGAATTCGTTACAAGCTTGGGCACAAAGCGCATCACGTTTGCCACTAGCTTTGAATTCCGACTTGAGACTGTCAAAGTGATCCTTCCCCCACAGCTGCCACCCCATTGCACGCTTCCCAGGGCCGCTGTTGGTGCCAAGCAACCTTTTCAGCAAGACACTGATGGGATCGTCATCCGCCTTCTTGGACATTTGCAACTTCTTGACCTTCTTGCTGCAGTAATCATACCAGTGGTATAGTGTCTGATGTAGATGATTAGACGACATATTAATTTGAAAGGCGAACACTTACCATCCGCATTCGCTTGATTACATCTTTCTTGAGCTGGGCTTGTTCATCCGTTAGAATTTCGAATCCATCGGGGCCGACAGGGATGAGAAGCGGCTTGTAGAGATATGGTTGCGAGACTGGGATCGACCAATGGAATTTCGCGAACCAAAGGTTGACGATGTTATCGAGGAGTTTGTCGGCCTTGTCGGAAGAGACGAGGAGGGCAGCCTTGTAGGACCTCAAATGAGATTCCAGGAAAGTCTTGCGCTCGCCCTTCGCCCATCCCTTCACGAGTTTGGCAGTGAGATTGTCAGCGACCCTGGCAATTCCGAAAAGATAAGTCTCCCAAACAAAACACGAGCCATCACAACTTACGCAAACACAGGCTCGACTTCATTTTCGACGTTCTCGAGCTCATTCTTGTCGACGACCGCCATTGTGAGACTGAGGTAGATCTTTGCGGAAAGAATGGGTAAGTTGCAATTTTTTGCAGACTATCTACATTTTTTGACTGTGAGAGGCAGACTCGACGACCTTCAACGTGTCGCGGAAGTAACTGTCCTGACCGTCAACCTGTCGTGGAAGTAACTGTCCTGTTGCGGAAGTGACTATCGGGTATGTATAATTTAGTCAATACATCGTATGCTCACCACATTTTTGCCGCATGTGGGAATCAGCCAAATCTTCTTCCCTCACTTAAAGAACCAGTCGCTTGCAACCCCCACCCCCCAACCCTTTTGCTACCCTCAATCCACAATCGACTCTGTTCAACAGATCCGACATGACGAAACTCACTGACAATGGAGCGCCCGAGAGCACCCCATTGCCAGCCAGCCTTGGTACGTAGCAAAGTTCGAGATAGCTTATCTCTGACGCTCTTCACAGCCATCGACGAACTATTTGCCCGACTTGATATTGGTCCCCAAACCACCTGCACCATTCTTCGCGCCCTCCTCACCACTGCGTATAGCGACACCCCTGCCCCTGTCTCGGATTTTCGTGGGGATGCATTGGAAGTCCTCGGTTTCAGGGCTAGTGATCCAAACTACGCGTCTGATGATGAAGAAATCGTGGTCGTTGATCCCACCACCTCCCCCGCTGCTTCTCCCACTTTTTCCGCTACTCTTCGCCCTGCTTCTCTGGCAGACTTAGTTAACAGCATCCGTTCTATCGCCACGGATTCTGCTCCTGCAGCCGCACCTGTAGTCGTTGCTCCTGTTGCATCCGCAGTCGCCCTGGCGTCTGCGGATGTCCTTGCACCTGTAGATTTATCTGTACCTGCAGCTACTCATGCAGCCGCAAGACCCGCTGCCCCAGTTCCTTCCTCGGCTATTACTGCCACTGCAAACAATGCTGCACCCGTCGCTTCTGCCACTGACACCGCATCTGCGGCTACCCCAAATGCTACAAACTCCCCTCCCCTAGGAACACTCACCGCTTCGACCGCCTTGCTTTATTTGCCCAACTACGTTTTGCCCTACAACGCGCCCAAGAACGCCATTCTTCCACCACCTTCTTTGGTCACCCCCGTCTACGGTTATCATGTCCCAGGCCCCAACGAGTCAGGGCCTTTCTACATGGCTAGTCGTGGCCGAAACATCGGAATATTCAGTGGTTGGTAAGTTATTGTGTATCACTCGATGACAACTCAATTACTCACTCTTTATTTGAAGGGAGATCCTTTCCCCTTTCGTAACAGGCGTCTCGCACTCAGCCTTTTCCAAGGTTTCGGGCATCCAGGAGGGACATGCCAGGATGGCTGCGGCAATCAATGCTGGCTTTGCAACTTATTTGACTTAGTGCGATCGCTAGTATACTTTTTCTTGGACACTGTATCGTTGCATAGGGCCTGCAGATAGATAGCCCATTTTGAATGTCACCCCTCGTATAACAATGCCAATCACGTTTAGCCGTCTTTCTTTTCCATGACCTGTACATGTGTGAATCTGAATACTCGAAGGGATTTGATACGAGCTTGAGCTTTTCCCAATTGGTCAATATCTCAATTTTCAAAAACAAATGATAAAAATACGCTGGAGCCTTCAATTTTGGTTCAACGGCTTATCTTTTCACAATGAAACATCTAGACTATGAAATTTATCAGATGAGATAAAAGGATTTGGGGCTTTACCGGAGGTGGAGTAAAAGTCAGAAGAAAGCATGCCCAGCTGTAGAGTGGAAGCATACTTCAGATGCACTTTAACATCTGAGGCTCGCCGAAACCCATGGTGTGCGGTATCAAACCAGGCAAATTTTTTTGGGAGTTAAGAATGTTAAAACTGGGTTTTCATGCAGAATCACACCCTGCCTTCAGGATGGTATGGATATATGCGGTTCAGGAGCAATGAACAAAAAGTTGTAAGAAATGGCTTATATACTTTGCCGCAATTCAACATGTGCAATGCCAACTGAGGCTGTAGTTTAAAACTTTACACTTCTGGAATTGGTCTTTATACAGAATCATTTCCTCGGTTCACAATGATACCGCTACTTATATTCTCAAGGAGAATGAACAAAAACTCATAAGAATGTGCATGTTCATCCGGTTTTGGACAAGCTTCTTTTCCGTGATCTTGTTCAGCAGCTTCCAACTTCAAAGCCATGGTGAGACCGAAGCTCTACAATACACCTGAGGAAAAATTGGCTGCACGACGAGTTACATCCAAAAAGTATTATGATAAGTCAGTCATATTTATGATTGTCCTCTGCGTACGCAATCCTCACTTCCCTGTCATTTGCTCAGGAACCGTGTCCAGATTTGTCGCCGATCGCGTCGTGCATATAAAAAGAAGTTGAAGGCTGTTAGAAAAAATCCCCCCCGTAGGGTTGAGCCAGCCATCGGCACTGATCCTGCAGAGTCAGATGTCAACTCCGAGGCCGAAGTGGGGTAAAGCTGTAATCTACGTTACCATTTCGAGCGATACTTATTCTGAGTTGAACAGACTTCATGCACTCGATAAATTGGCCAGGGCCAGGGAGGATTTCGAGCTACTTACCCGCGGCGACAAGTACGTGTACATTGACTCGCTTGTCAGCGATTACATCAAAGCGCCCAATTTGGCCCAGAATGCTTGCGATTCCACGCTTGAAATGTGGGAAGGCCTGATGAAAGGAGTCCAAGATATAATTGGGGATATATTGCAGGAGTATGGGTGTGCAATGGAGTATCACAAGGCCAATACCTTTGTTGCGAAAGAATACCGGGAGGTGTACCACTTACTAGGAGACATTGTGGAGTTCCTCCTCACAGCCTCTCCTGGTGACTTGGCTGACTGGCACAGAAGTGGCGCATTAGGGTATCAGATTATTGTTGCAGGCGAAAAGATGACTACTTAGCTAATTTGTTGACTATCTTGTAGTGGTATGCCGCCTTTGTGGAAGATTCCACATATTTTGACCATTTCCAGCTGTATAGTTCTTAAGCCACCACTGATAAGCTTCGGTTAAACTTGCCACGGCCACGTCTTCGTAACCAAACCACTCACCAATTCAATCATGCCCCGCAAGAAAATATCTCTTCGCCGTGCCAATGAAACCGTGCCAGTCTTTTTTCCTGACACTCAAGCTGAGAAACGAGCTCGGAGACGGGAGGAGAAATGGGTAAGTGCAGCTTGACATTGACCCTGAGTCCTTGGTGTGATCGAACGATTGTAGATCCAGGCACTGCCCCCTCGTAACCCAAATAATCGGGCAAGCATCGAGCAACAGAACGAGCTGCTCAAAGCTTTTCTGCCCAGTTTTCGAGTGGCAGAAAAAGGGGAACAACTGAGGACTTTCTTCGAGAGAGGTTTCGAAGTCTGGTGTTTGCGGTTCCCGGATCCTGAGCCTCACATCCAGGTTCGAGAGGACTGGTTGGACGATCACGACTATCAGGCGTACATTGCCGAGCGACGAAAAAAGGTACAGATTCCGTAGTTCTTGATTCGTGTTATCTGACGCGCATATCAGTGGTTCAAGGATAAGTTGCATTGGTATGCCTTCAAATTCCCAGAGGCAAAGAAGGATGTTCCAGAGCCGTCGACGTCAGCTTGGAAGGAGGAGATGAATGTTGTGATCCAAGAAATGATGGAGAGCCTTTCGATGTCACCCACCTCTTCGGCAAATTGTGAGGCGCTCCGAGCGATCTACGAGGCACTGTCCATTCCTTGGAAAAGTGTCTAGAATGTGGGCTGGTGCGCTTGTACATAAAGTTCAACTACGTATTGTAACATCCATTTGATTTTCTTGGAACACGTGAGCACTTGTTGACGCTGAGCCCTTGAGCACTTGATCATTGATCGTGGGATCTTGTCCTAGATCTCTGTCAATGACCAAAGGCAAATGCAAGGCTAAGTATACCGTTGTTCTTGATTCTGGCGACGAGGCCGACACCTCCATCCCTCAAGCACGAACCGTTCGAATTTCTGAAAACGGCCTCCGAATTCTCCAGACACCTCGCTCTCCACAAAAGTGCTTGACTACGTATGAGGTTTCCCCAGATTTTGGAGAGTGGGGTCCAAGTGTCGACTACGCCAGTCTTGGCTGTAGCAGTCAAAATCTGGGCAAGGGGGAAGATACAAGCGATCTCACGGAGACTGTGGCAGCAAACGTAGCTGCTAAACGTTATCCAACGTCGGTAAGTTTTGCACTTCGCTGTCCTCCATTCATGTTCACTGATGCGCCCACTTTAGGATGCTCCGCTACATGAATGGGCCGGGAAGGATAAGCAGGACCCAGGTTTCCGTGAGGAGTATTTGTTGGAGTTTCTGAGGCTGGAGGGTCAGGGCGATCGTCATTTCAGTCACGACTGCACCACCTGTGCATCAAAGGGGCATATCGGCGAGCCGGGCTTGTATCGTTGCAAGGATTGCTTGGCCAGGTCATTATACTGCTCGGCCTGTTGTCTGGAGAGACACAAACACCTCCCCTTCCACATCATTCAGGTATGCCACCTCTTTCTCTGGTAAAACTTCGATATACTAATTGTTCTCTAGAAATGGAACGGTACATTTTTTGTCAAGATATCTCTCAAGACCCTGGGTTTAAGAATACAGCTCGGCCACTTTGATTCGCCGTGCGTTGCTCCTCAACCCGGCCACAAAGATTTCATAGTAATTCATACAAATGGATTACACTACGTGGCTGTCGATTTCTGCGGATGCGAACACCAGACGATTTCCAATCGTCAACAACTCCTTCGAGCTGAATGGTTTCCTGCCACCATTCACCAACCTCAGACTTGCGCGACTCTTCGCGTACTTGAACAGTTCCACGCTCTCACCTTGACAGGAAAACTTTCCGCCCATGAGTTTTATAAAGCTCTGGAGTGTCTGACTGACAACACTGAACTCGAGATACCTAAGGTAACGTCCATCCATATTGGATCTCCATGACGACTGACTTACTTCCTTCATGTAGACCCGCTACAAATCATTCATGCGAATGGTTCGCATGTTCCGCCACCTCAAGCTCATGAAGCGTGGCGGCCACGGCAACTTACCAGGAGGGCTGATGAATACGCAGCCGGGTGACCTTGTCCCTGGTTGTGCCGCATGTCCCCGCCCCGGTGTGAATCTACCGGACAACTGGCAAACTGTCGCGGCAGAGTGGAAGTAAGTGGGTATTGAATGGTTTGAGATATGAAAACTAATTCATTTCCAGGTTTTTGTACATGTTGATCATAGCGATGGACGCCAATTTCCGCCTGAAAAATCTCATGCGCTCGTCAGTCTCAAAAGATCTGGGTTTACACACAGGTTTTGCGTTCTTCCCCGAAGACGGGCCGTACCACAAGCATATATTAAAATATGCTTCTCAGAAGGACGTACGTAATTTACTGTTGTTGTCCACTAAAAATCCTGACCCTTCCCTCTTCAGATAAGCAATTGCAGCGGCTTCAAAACGCTGGCTCATGCCGAAACAAAGTTTTCAACAGGAATGCGCTCCACTGGGGTTGGGATGGTTCTTTGTGCTCGCCACAAAGTTGTCCAAGCAGGAGGCGTTGGAGATTTGCAGAAAGGTGAATGGTACGTGATTCTCTTGCGTATTGATTATAGAAACTTACTCGTTACTGCAGATATTGCAACATGGATTATATACTTCTGTCTGCTCTGGCCCCGCTTCTCGTTGCTTCTGTCTTTGTCTCATACGACATCGCTTGTCAATTTAAGCTTCATTTCGAAGAACGTATGGTCGACCTCCCCTCCCATCTTCATCTTCCTCAGGATGTCAACATCGGTTGGGGAATTCCCAAGTGTCACTGCCCTATGCATAAGCTCCCATGCCAACGGAGACCTTGTAGAAGACACGGCCGCAAGTATTAATCAACGGAAAGCAGGGACGCAACTATGCTATGGCACAACGTGATCCATCTCCCAATACTTTGTAGAAGATGCGGGTGCGAGTATTCATCAATGTAAGTCACAAACTACCGACCCGCATCCATTCCATCCAACAGATCCAAGCTTTTGTGATCTCCGAATACATTGTAGAAGACGCAGGGGGAAGTCTCAATCAACATTATACATCTCCGAATACTTTCTAGAAGGAACGGGTGCAAGTATTAATTAACGAAAAGACACAGCCACAAGTATTGAAAAATGTGATGGGTCTCCGGATACTTTGTAGAAGCCGCGGGCACAAGTATTCATAAATGTGATGGATCTCCGGATACTTTGTAGAAGCCACGGGCACAAGTATTCATAAATGTATGTAAAAAACTAAGGCCCACCATCCATTCCATCCGACACCTTAAGTACAGCTCCTGAACTCACACCCTTGGATTGAAGTTGAACGGCCTTTTTCTTGAGGCTGATCATCATGTCCAACTGTTCAAGTTGGTCCTCCGCATGAGAGCGGACCTGCAGCAAAAAGTCCCAAGCCCTCACCGCTTCCTCATATTCCCTATACAATACCTTATACGCCATTCTGGCATATTCCAGAGGGTGAGTCACTGCTGGCAAATCCGGTGTGACCTCATCAAAAAAGGTCCGACGGAGATTCAAGGAGGGCGAGGATAGAGGTACCCGCGTAGGACCATCAGAATCCCTGAGTGTCGCAGAAGTTTTATTGCTTTCGGAGTTTGCAATAGCGACCTTCACGATGGCTTTTAGAAAGTTGTAAAAGGACGAAATGAGATACGTACATCCGTATCATTTCTCGCCCGCTCCAGTCGCTCGTAGTTTTCCAACATGGAATTGATGCCTAGGTAGATTGGTCAACGAAATCAACAGTCATACGTGAACACCTACCCTTTGTTGCGGCGAACGTCCGGGACATCATGTCCGCTGAAGCATTCCCAGCCAAACGGACTTTTGTTCTCCAGTCAGTTGAGTAGTCAATAAACAAAGGGTTGAACAGTGCGCACCAAGAGGGGACGTAGACGACATTTTATTGCTGAAGACGATTCGGAGGGTGGACAATGGAGTACTTTGTTCAAGACAATTTGGATGGTGGACAATGGAGTAATCGAGATGCGATCCTCCAGATTCGGCCGAAATTCATTGATGTCCGAAAATGGAAATGTTGACATAGAATATTTCCACCCCCACCACCTCTCTATTCTTTCCCATCACCCATCCACTCCGTTATCCATCCACCACGTTAGCGTCGATGGTCATTATGTCCACCCCACTCTCCATCTTCAACATCCCCTCTGATCTCACCAAGAAGCTTCCCACCTGTGAAAAAATCAACGAGATTTACCCACGGATTCCCTCACTCATCGAATTGGCCTGCACTTGGTACAGGGAATCATATGAAGGTGCGAACGAGCGGACAAGGGCAGCTCGGGAGGATTCCCTACGAAAGGTTGTGGTGAGTGTATCTCACTATCTAACATTACATGCAACTCAGAGAAAAATGTAGGGTTGGTACCTATGTTGCACGCAAGTCCTGCAACACGATCCTGACTTTTCAGTAACGCCCAAGATGGAGCGGATTACCAACGAGGTCCTTGTAACGGAGCAGGGGGATTTTAATTGGGAAGTTCTCGAGGAGCCATCGCCCGAGCAGGAGCAAGAGGAGGAAGTTGAGGAGGATGACTTCAGTGATCTATTAGGCGGCTGGGGTGAATGTGGATGGGCCAGCAGCCACAGAGAAAAGCAAACAGAAGGAGGTTGTGGAGGAAGTTCCGAAAAAGCGGAGTAGAGGGCACAAGCGTAAGGCGGATGCAGGGGATGATGGAGACATGGAGGCTGAGGTTGCGGAAGTACCAGGGCCGAAGGAGCAGAGGAAGAAGGTGAAGGTGCAGGGAGAGAACAAGGATGTTGAGATGGACGACCCCGATTACGACTTTGGGACAATGGGAGTTACGGCCACCGAACCCACCCCCCACCATCGCACTCCTTGCAAGCAGTGTGAGATCGCCAACTTGGATTGCGTTGTCGCAATAGGCCTCAAAGGCAACACTTGCGTCAAGTGCCGTTCAAGGAAGATCGGCTGTAGCTTTGTCAACACCCCCGGTGCGTCTGGCAATCGACTTACCTCCAATCCGATGCCCAAGAAGACGACGTCGAAAAAACCCCATGAACTGACTCCCCCCATCATCCTCGTCACTGCTCCGCCGAAGCAAAGTGCAAAGCCAGCAGGCAAAGAAATCGAGGCCAAAGATGCGCGCCCTCATCCTCGCGCCACCAAACCACCCGCGAAGACTGCGGCTGTCACCCAGAGTGGGGGCTCTCAACCACCCCCCGCCAAGGACGATGCCCGCGGCCTCATTCATCCAGAGAAGACAACGGTATATGCGAATTCGCGCTACACAGGACCGAACCAAATCCCTGAGAAGTCCGTAGCGGAGGTAATCGTCCCAGAGTCTGCACAGGAACCAAAGGTGGCTATTCGGGTGACGCGGGCCTCAAGTCGCCAGACGTCCGAACCTGAGGTTAGTGTCACAAACGGGAGGGTAAGGGATGGGAGTGTACGACCAGGCCACGACGGTGAAACAGCCAGTAAGTCCTTCTATTTCTCTATGGAAATACAGAGTGACTTAACGTCCCCCAGGGGCTACATTTGCGGAGCTTAGGGAAGACTCCCATATGCCCATTGACCTCCAGGATCCATTCACCCATTGTCTCGACAGCATCTCGACATCCGTCCGCCAGCAAGGCGTTGATCTGGGCAAAATGTCCAATAAGGTCCGCGAGACGTCCGCCTGAGTCGAGGCCATGTCCGCCATCGCGATCCGGCAGAAGGACCAGGAGATGGAAGAGTTGAAGAAGGAACTCAAGATGCAGAGGTCGATGTTGGCGGACCTTGAGGAGAGTCAAAAGGTCTTCGAGGAGAAGAGGGTTGAGAGGTCGTATGGCAGAGCTCCATAATGCTCGGTGTGACGGCTCCAGGAAATGATGATCGACATACTCCTTGTGAAGCGCTTCCATTCTCCTTTCCACATCTTGATTCAAATGGACAAGTTTGTCGACATAGGAGGGGTGGATGCAGCCAGTATCAAAAGCGGGGGATGGATCACTCTTCCAGCAATTCGTCACGAGTTCGTATTCTGGGAAATCGCGCGGAGTCTCCACAGCGGGCGACAGGATAAGGGCCCTCCATTCCTTCCCAGGGAACCAGAGTTGAGTGTTCCTGGTAGGATCAAATGGTCCCATGTGACCGTCATAGCGACGATGTTGTTCCTCGAAATGCCCCAGTCTGAGGTTCAAGTTAGTCGGTCGAGATCCAGGGCAGAAAGGATTCTGGAAGGAGTTGGGCGATGATATCTTCCAGAGTCGACCTTGGGTGGAAACATATCGGTTATGGATGGAGGGAGGTAAAGAGTAGGTAGGAGGGGGAGGAAGTCGAGGGATTTGCTCGTAACCCGCGAAACTGGGATTCCGACGAGGCAAATACCGTCTCGTATCGTTGCTGTCAGCTGCTAGGATATGGCTGAGTCGCCCAGCCATAATATGCGGCTCGAGTGCAATTGCGCTCGAAAGCAGCAGGACACTTCTGACGAGAGCTCTGTGGGGACTTAAAGAAGAAAGGTTCAAAACGCACTAAAGAGAAATCGGAGTATCAAAAATTTTTTGATCGAACTGTACAGAATTATTAATGACCCTAACCCGAATTTAGGGTTCGGAGGGTAATATTTGGAGAGTCGTCCAAGGAGTGTCAAATAGATAGGCCTTGGGAATCGAGATATTCTCTCTTAAGAAGGGGGGAATTTCGTATGTCGTACTCCGATACCCAAGAATCGTCCGCAGGTCCATATCCTTTCCATCGGACTAGGAACATTCTGCGGTTAGCTTTCCTTTTTCTGACTAAATGGTGACCCAGGATCGCTTTGACCTCGTATTCTTCTGAAGCTCGAAGATCACGCGTCGAGGGTAATTCGGATCGTTCGCCAAATCGTTCAGGCGAGGGTACGTATTTCTTTAGATGTTCTAAGTTGAACACGGGGTGCATAGAGTAAGTATCCGGTAGTCGTAGTCGGTATACCACGGGATTGATTTTTTCTACAACTTCAAAGGGTCCAATCATCCTTTGGATAAGCTTCTTCCCAGTGCCTTCGACGTCTACCAATTCGAGAGAATGTGGATTTACAAGGGCGTAATCTCCGACTTTCAACTCCTGCACCGGACGTCTTTTCTTGTCATACGCCTTTGCTTGTCTATCTTGGGCTAAAGCGATAGCGTCCTTAGCAGAGTTACGATGTATCTCTAGAGCTTCAACAAAGTCTTCGGCTGTTTGACTAGGCAGGAAGGGGCGGCGAGCAGGGTCGATTTCTGGCACTATCGCGCTCACTAAAGTCCTTGGATTGTAGCCCATAAGTAAGAAGTTAGGGGAGTACTTCGTCAACGAATGCACGCTGCTGTTGTAGGAATAGGCTAGAACACTAAGCCAATTCGACCAGTTCTCCTTGTCAGTGGAGACGTAAGCACGAAGCATTTGTTCGATAGCGGCATTAAGGACTTCAGTTTGTCCATCGGTTTGGGGGTGGTGCGCAGAAGATAACGCCATGACGCTCCCATAGTTAGAGACTACCGACCTCCAAAAGATAGTAGCCCATCGCCTGTCTCGGTCTGATATTATAACTTCAGGCAATCCATAAACGTTAACTACTCTTTCCACAAAGAGTTTGGCGAACCCTTCCTGGGTTAAAGTGGTATGAGTGGGGATTATGATGGCAAACTTGGTAAGCTTGTCCACTATTACTAGTATAGCAGTGAACTTCTGTTCTCCGGACGGAGGAAGCCCAGTAATCATGTCCATAGTAACAGTAGAAAAGGGCCTTGATGGAATATGCGCGGGCCTTAGCGCGCCCATCTTGGCACGATGGTCCGTTTTGATTTTCTGACAAACGTCGCAGGAAGTAGCATAGATTTCGGCATCCTTGCTCATGGTCGGCCAGTAGAATAGTTCTTGAAGTCGCGCTAAAAAGCGGCGGGGTCCAGCATGAGCACTCTCATAAGGAGATTCGTGAATCCACCTTAACACGTAGTTGATCTTTGCACTGGGTACACATAGTCGTGTTCTCCAACCTGCGTCGATAAAGTAAAGTAGACCGTCTTGACCTCTCTGAAAGTGGCTAGCAGAGATTATCGTTCGTTCATTAGGTTGTTTTTGGATATAGCGGGGGGCGAAGAATTTGTCTCTTTCGTAACCTTCCGCAAATTCCTTGCAAATGATGGGGTCTACCGCTATGAGCAACTGTGTTCGACTCGTCCATTCTTCGTTCGGCGGTAATTCCGAGGGCTTAGTTCCTGCTGGGTAGGTCCAATGGTCGGATTTGGCGAAGGGCAAAACTTCACCTTGCTCGCCGGAGTCAACAGGTGAGGTCTCTTCGACTATCGCAGAGTCGGACTCATTCTGATCATCACTGGTTGGTTTAGTGATAGTTCCACGCCTTTCTTTGGCAGCGGTTTGTCGTCTCGTCCAGACCGCAGACACGTGTTTGTCGATTACGTCTTCCCACCTCATAACACTGAATGCTGCCTTAGGAGCAGCCGCACGGAATATTCTGTCTTCGGCCTTTTGAGCGATATTACGTTTGACAGGATCCTGTTCTATAGGAGTAATGTCGTCGCTAAGCGGAGAATCGTGTGGTGGAATTCGTATCAAGCGGGATAAGGGATCAACGTTAGAATGTATTCGGCCGGCTCGATGCACTATTTTGAGTCCAGGGTAGGCAGCGAATACCGCCCCCCAAGCAGCTAGACGACGATTGGCATTCTCATAGACTCGCGCCCATACCAAGGCTGCGTGATCGGTGATCAGAGTAATTTCTTCTCCTTCAATGAAAGGTTGAAACTTTACAAGCGCTTCCTTGGCGGCGAGCGCTTCCCGTTCAGTAGCACTATAATTCCTTCAGCAGATTTAAAGGTTCTGCTCCAATAAGCGATAACTCTTTCCACATGGACAACAGTTTCATCCAACGTGGCTCCCCACTCGTCTGGATGTTCGACTTCATGCGTTTCTTTATGTAGTCTTGTTATTAACTGAGGTATTTCCTTTCCAGCTTCCCAGGCCGCTTCGAGCCTAGCATAACAGGGAGTTCCTTTCAAATCTTTTACCGCGATAGTCTGTACTTGTTGCAGACTGGCGCCCAGGGCTGTGTCCGAGGCATCTGTATAAAGTCTATAGGCCTTATTCGCCATAGGATGCCCTAGTACAGGAGCATTCGCTAGGGCTTCCTTGGCTTGTTCGTAAGCGGTCTCTTGTTCCGCGCGCCAATGCCATTTAACTCCTTTCTTAAGGAGGTCAAATAACGGCGCTGCGATCATGGAATAGAAGGGAATATAGGCAGAAAAGTAGACGACCATTCCTAAAAACTTCTGAAGATCGGACACTGAAGTTGGTCTAGCGAGTTCCATTATTGCTTGGACTTTCTCTTTGTGGGTAGATAATCCTAACTGGGAGACCTTCTGTCCTAACAGAAGTATAGAGGAGTAGCCAACAAAACATTTCGCTGGGGATAAGGTGATTCCGGAGGCGGCTATAGCTCCGAGGACGCGATCTAAATGGACAAGATGGTCTTCCCAGTTTTTTGAGTAAATCACTATGTCATCGATATAGACCAGAGCGAAAAGCCATAGGAACGGGGCCAACACGCCTTGCATGATCCTTTGAAAGATGGACGGTCCATTCCTCAGGCCAAAAGGCATCCTCCTGAATTGCCACAGTCCTAAGTGGCAACGGAAAGCTGTCTTCTCCTTATCGTCGTCGGCCATTTCTAATTGCGTGAATCTGGCGAGGGCATCGAATGATGATAATACTTGAGCTCCAGATAAGGCTTGTATGATTTCCGATTGGCGGGGAATCGGGAATTCATCCGGTATCGTTTTAGCATTGAGCTTACGATAATCGATTACTAGCCGTGGTTTACCGTTTCAGTAAACGACGAGGGCAGGGAAGCCCCATGGACTGACCGACGGTTCGATAACTCCTGTTTCGAACCAGGTTTTCATTTGTTGGTCTATAACTTCTCTTTTCGCTGGAGAGGTACCGTACATGGGTTCCGAAATTGGCAAGGTATCTGGCTGCAGTGGGATCCGGACTCGCGCTTCCACATGCCCTAGTCGACCATTTACACCGAAGGCTGCTGCATTTCTGCGCAAGACTTCAGACAGTCGTTCCTGATACTCTTCCGGAATGTCAGGACCGAGATTGACTAGTTTTTCCACGTCTCCTTCTAAGGGATCTTCAGGCACGGCAGTGGTTTTGGGTCCCCACGTATCATCATTCTTGAAACGGTCGTCATGACCAGGGGTATCTGCAAAGGGATTCTCCGCAGTTGCTAAATCTTGAGCTTTCAAGGTTCCCATTATAGTCTTCTTCAGCGCTTCAGCAGAAGCTGCCATCCTAGAGAGATGTTCGTAGTCCTTGGGTTTATCTAACGAAAGTTCAGGATCAATCAGATATCCCACCACTTCTCCAGCTCTAACATAGCGAGGATGCGGGCTGGTATTGGCAATGGGTAGGTAGGGACAGGAAGCCGTTATCCAGGTAGTGGGAGCTGCCATAATGTTTTGATTATCAGTTCCAATAATGATCTTCTCCACTATCCAATCCTCGCGCCCTTCAAAAGCGGCGTCTACAGCAATGTTACGAACATGGTAAGGCTGGATGAGTGTGTCTTCAGAAGCAGTTACTTCCGTCAATTTCCTCGCATTACCTTTTGGTTTAGCGCAGGCTACGGCCTTCCTTCGAACGAAAGACTGAGTAGTATGCGCTACTCTTAGCTCGAATCCCAAGTCTACATTGTGAGCGGAGGCAGCAGGTAACACGCGCCCTGATTTCCCAACCATGACTTCACAGAGACCCGTGGCGTGTCTAATAACGCTCAATTCGTACGTGGTCTGAAAGTCTTCTCCTAGTAGAAGAGGAACATTCATGTTCCTTACGACGTAGGCTTCAAGT
Source organism: Laccaria trichodermophora (assembly GCA_018417955.1). NCBI lineage: Eukaryota > Fungi > Basidiomycota > Agaricomycetes > Agaricales > Hydnangiaceae > Laccaria > Laccaria trichodermophora. Next base: position 45,258 of record JACTVC010000025.1, on the reverse strand, counting down.
TCAAAGCTAACAATCGATTCATCTTGAGCTACAACGAAGAGTTCGGTCTTGATGTACCCCAGGACTTTGGCTCCTCCCGTAAGGTGGTATAGTTTCATTCTCATGCCTTCCCGTAGACGGGGAGAGTTCGTCAAGGACTTCCAGAATTCTTCTGAGATGAGGGTGATGTCGGCTCCTGAATCTAATCGAGCTTTGATGCATTCCGAGCCTAGGTCGCCCATCTTGGCTCGTATATGCAGGGCCTTTGTACCTAACGATCCCATTCCTTCGGGTAGAGATCGTCCTTTGACGGCAGGAAAGACTTTCCCCGGTTCATAGATTCTAGTAGTAGTCTTTATGGAGGCTCGCTGAGGTATTACCGACTTTCGTGTAATATCCTTTAATTTGCCCTTAGCTTTTCGCTCGTTGCGATGCATCGGGAATACTTTATGGAGTTTGGCATCGGGTAGCTTATTACTCAGGAGTGTCTCCTCGCGCATTATTGCTGTGAGCGCTTCGCGCTTGGTAGCAGCGAGTGCTTCCTTTCGTCCTCCTTGAGAGTGGTGGATGTCTAAGGCGAATTGTCTGAGCATATTTTCACTCTCATAAGCGGAAAGGATGGTCTTAGTTTCAGCCAACATAACTAGGTATAGTCTATCCGCTTCCTGCTCTTCCTCTGGATCCCAATCTACATGAATTTGATGCGCATTCCGGAGAACGTTCCATTTCCCATAATGAGGACAATCTCTATGGAAGTGCTTGGGGCTTGTGCATATGTAACAATCACCATGAGGTTCCTTCGGACTGACTTTAGAGTCATCCTGTTCAAAGGATACTCCATTCCTCGTCTTTCCGTGAGGGAAATCTATCTTGGTAGCGTCTTTCGGCCCCCCAGCACGAGGAGGTCTAGACTTGATCTTCCGGTTCGAATTATTAACGAAATTCACGTTTTTATCTTCGTCATCCTCCTCGTCACCGGAACATTCTTCTAAGTTCACGTCATGACTACTTGGATCCACCTCCGCTGCGTGCGCAGCGTGCGGACAGTGGTTCCGATAGAACGGCGCTGGCTTGCGATTACGCTCAGCCTGCTGCCAGGAAGCCATCAGGCTATTGTTCATTTTCTTAGCCACCGATTGAGTGGCTAAGATGGAAGGGCAGAGAGTCTCGTTTAGGTAATGGGTCCATTCCACTGGCTGGCGTCGGAGGATGCAAGCAACTGCTGTGGGTCCATCGATTTCATCTGGGTGCAAGAAGTGATGGTGTCGAATTCGGCGTTGTATGTATTCTAGCAGGCTTTCCTGTTCGTGACCCTTATTCCTAAAGGTCATCTCGTCGAATTCGAAGGTCCGTTCGCGAACCCATTCTTCGTCCAAGAAGTGGGATTGGATACCGACCATCATGTTGTCCCAATTGATGGAGAAGTAGTCTCGATCGGGGGAGGGTAGAGTTTCCCACCAGCTTTTAGCATAGGAGGTCCACTTGCAGCCATAGATGTAGTCCTAGCCCTATGAGGTGTGCAATTGCCTTGCACACCATTTGCCAATTGATGTGCAATGTCCTTTGCCTACTTTTGCTTGCATTCTCCTCACCTTTAAAAAATCACCCCAGGGGGGAAATTTTTGGTTTTTTTGGGTGAAATATCAATATCTGTGATAGAAAAATCAAAAATAGCTTGCTAATGTTTGAAATCTGTTCTATTTTTGGATCCAACATGTTTGTGATATATAACAAATCTAAATATAACTCAGATATGTTTTACAATATAAAATTCTTAGAAATGGTACATCCTGGATCAGTATTGATGACTGGTATGTTTTTCTGTATCCTGTGTATGTTTCTCTTGCCAAAAGAGCATCCACATATTTTTTTTCCATGTCAAAATCTCTCTGAAAAAGCTGCATTTCACCAGAATATTTCAGTTGTGATAATTCTCATTTTTCTCCTTCAAATTTATTGTTACAGCTACTCAGAGCTACCAAGTGATGTAGAAATATTTTTCTGATTTTTTCCAAAAATTTCCACCACAATCAGAGATGTGGAGATGATGGATGCACAAGTCATGTTCTGGATGACCTTTTCCAAGTAACAAACAATTGTCAACAAAGCCAGGAAAATCATGGAAATGCATTTTGGAGGGTGTCATTCATATTATTGATTGTATCAAGCTCATATTTCCTCAGTTGCAACTTATTTTTGACATATAATATGACTTTTGATATTTTTATTGAGCAGCATTTGGATGGATGGCTCAGGTTCCAGCTGGATGACGTTGCGAAAGGCATTGCCAAACAGTCGCAAATAGTTGCCTCCCTGTAGCAAGATTTTCAAAAGGCATGCTATTCATTCTTTACATCTAAATTTTAATGAAACATAAATTCTGGTGCTCTACAAGTGGAATACAGCCTGATTTTTCATGTTTCACATTCATGGTGCCCTCGCAAGTAGATGGATGCAACATAGTGAACTCGGATGACACGTTTGAAGCTTTAGACAAACAGATGCAAACTTCCCAAACACATTGAAAACACCGGAAATACAACTGAGATTGAGCAAGGAGAGGAAGACAATATTGCTCTGACCATGGTAATACATCTTAGCATGATTGTTTTACAACTTTTACCTTGCACTTTCATCAGAAGTTGGCTAAAAGTTGCAGAGAATGGAGTATCCTTTTTTCAAGATAAAAAACATGTCATTCCAGCAATTTGACATTGAAAACCTGCCAGCTATAGCCTACTAACACCTATAGCATAAGTGAAATAATATTAGGATAGGCATTGTTAAGTTTTGAGTGAAATAACACACCTGAAAGTCTTGTTCCCATTTTTCAAATTTTAGGAGGGTTTTAAAACATACAATTGTGTTGGCATACATTTCTCTGCTTGCCTCATACTCAGGGAGTCAAATTCACATTATCTCAGCTAAAGGTGGATGCTAGTATGAAATTATTGAGGGCTGTATTCACCTTGATAATGAAGGATTTGTTGTGAAAGTCCTTGAATAGAGTGTATTTTGTCTGATATAAACTATACTGTGTTCACAAAAATCATCTAATGGCCAAGAAATTTACATGGATACCTTCAGAATGAAAACTCGAACAGATTCACAAATTTTCATAGAAATCAGAGGATTGTGTGGATACGGGTAATGGGAATGGGTGCAGAGGGTCACAGTAAAGCAGCTGAAAGTGCCGGAAACTCAGCTGTAGATTGGAGTTCGTCTGATTTTTACTCCCTGCCTGGTAAATACATAGTGCTACCTATCTCAAATGTTAATTCTATTGCTTAGGACCTTTAAATACATTTTTCCGTATTTTTTCCCCCTCAATAACGAGTGCGCGCAGTGCTCCTTCAGCGCTCGGCACTTTCCGAGCGTTGTTGATGGCTGGTTGAGCAGCCACGTCAACGTCTCTGGCACACATTACCTTCACTTCTACCAGTACCACTTGAACAACAATAGGTAAGTACTTCCTAATCCCCCTCAACCCACCTTGCTGAGACAACGCCACAGGATGACAACGTTGCAACGAGGAGGCCACAGGACGACGACATGGGACGAGTACGACCCAACCACAACGACGCGGCACAGCGACGACCCAACCACAAGCGACAGGACGATGACAACGCGACGAGGAGGCCACAGGACGACGACATGACGAAGGCATGGGACGACACGGAACGAGTACGACCCAACCACAACGACATGGCACACGTCAACTGCCAGATCGAAGACACAACATCGAGTCGCCCTTCACCATCAACCCACGTCCTTTCGCCAACAAAGCTCAAATACCCACTATGACAACCACAGCATCCTCAACAGGAATTCGGAAAGGGCGGCTCAGCACCACCGTAAGATTCTTCGTAGGTATATCTCCCGTCAATGCCGCCCTCATTCGCTCACTTGTTTCAAAGGTCTCACAAAGCCCGCTATTCGTCTTACCGCTCGTCTTGGAGGTGTGAAGCGTATTTCGGGTCTAATCTATGGGAGACTCGTGGTGTCTTGAAGATTTTCCTTGAAAACGTGTGTTATTACATTTCTTTGTTGCCTCTATAGTGTTACTAAACCCCTACCCTTAGGTGATTCGTGACTCAGTAATACTAGCAGCCCCTTGTCTCCCCAGCCCAAATCGACGTCGGACGTGCGGGGGGTGGTTGGCAATGCGAGAGTCCCTCCCATTCCCATCATCATGCACACAACCCAGGTGTCACGTCGCCCACAGCGACGTGGCGATCAAATGACGAACAACGGGCTTTCCTGTTCGTCGTCATCGGACCGACAACACGATGACGGACGACCAACGTGATCAACAACACAATCACGGCACGGCGTAACGACACGGGACGACGTCACCGACAACGACGATACGACAACAACACGGAAACAGGACGACGACGACAGCGCAACGACGCCCAGGACAGTTGCGACGCGACGACCCAGAACAACAACAACGTGACCCCGACCCCGGAGAATGACCATGCCACTACGTCGCAGGACGACAATCCAGGCCCATGCAGTGAGCGTATAGCCTAGCCATATAGGATTGGAATCGACTCGACCGCGTCAAGGACGAGGTGAAGTGCATGGCAGCAAGTGGAGGTGACAGATGCTGGAAGAGGGGAGATGCACGGACGCTGAATCGTGACAGGTCGTTAAGAGCTCATTTATGTATTTTTTGAAATGCATATTATCGGCCTTCATTACATCCTCTTTACAGTTCTTGCTTCCCTGTATGTTGTGTTGTAGAGTAGCTACTACTAGCCGTTTTTCAATTCTTTTTTTTTTCATTGCTGTTTACGTCTGTGTACCAATGGCATCTAAGGCCCCAATACATCCAAAAAGGGTTTGTCGCATCCAGCTATTTCGGTCTGATTTGACAGAAGGAAACTATCTGAAGTGGTCTGAACAATATCAAGCATATATTTGGTGAAGTTTCAGAGGTGGTTTTTAGGAGGAACAAAGCTATAGGACATATATATCTCCTCAGAACTAAAACTATGCATTGTTGACAATTGTGTACCAATGGCATCAAAAGGCCCAAGGTCATCCGAAATGGATTTGTCACATCCAGCCTATTTCGGTCAGATTTGACAAAGGGAAACTATGTAAGCATGTCAGAACAAAATCAAATATATATTTGGTAAAGTTTCAGGTGTTCTTTCTAGGAAAAACAAAGCTGTAGGACATATAGAATTTGAACTGTACATTGTTGACATATATTTAGACAAGAATTATATTTATGTGAAAAGCCCACCCCAACAATCCTAGGCCAAACCCAGGATGACAATGCATGCTGCAGACCCCTGGCCCGAATGCATGGATAATGGCAAAGCATTAAGTGCAATAATGTGGGTGAGTAGGGCAACAACTACAGCCAGGGGTGCCACTTGAACGGAGCTATTTGGGCTATGCCTTCCTTCATCTTGGAACCCAGTCCGGCTAGAAATCCCATCGAACTTAGATAGTCAATTGCGGTGTCGCCGGCGCCGTTCCATTCGGGCAGAGCGTTTGAATTCAACTTGTGGTTGATCTGCCATTCTTCTGGAGTTCGCCACCAGGGGGGAGGATCTTGGGGGGATGGATTGCTGATGTTTCCGCCTCCTCCTCCTCCGCTTCTGCCGCCTCCTCCGCCGCCTCCTCCGCCGCCGCCGCCGCCTCCTCCTCCATTGCCCCTAGGGGGAACGTACCAGGAGGCTGGCGGGTTCGGACCGTTAGGTTCTGGGTTAGGCTTTCCTCTGCGATCGTTGTTATCGCTGGAAGGAGGCGATCCTCCGGGGGGAGGACCGCTGTTATGTTCGGCAGGAGTTCCTTGACGATTCTCGCCGTTATCGTCCGCTCCAGACTGTAGTTGAGTTCCCATTGGGTTACTCTTTTGTCTGAAGGTATAACTAGTCCATGCCTTAGGGCTGGGAATGCGCGAAGTGAACGCAGCAGGTACCCTAAGGCCATTATTGTTGACGCTGGAGTTTATGGTTGCAGGAGCGTTGTTGGTGGTCGTCGACTTCACTGAGGACGTTCCAGCAGCAGACACCCCGATAGCTCCTAATCCTGGTAGTCGAGTTACAGGGTGTTTCTTGGATAGAAGAACTGATATAGATCCAGGGACAGGTGGCTCAGTAGCGAATCTAACACTCTGACCTTCACTTGCAGCGGGGTTTCATGCAGATTCAGGTCCTGTGGTATGGGTAGTAGATTCGCTGGAGGTGACCGACTCATTTCCTACCGGCGGTAGTGTATTACGAGTTCGATGGACGGAGAACTCCCTGGGAACGGGGCGATCTCTGTAAGCTCGGTCGCGCAGATATGCAGCGATCTCTGTCAGGTCTTGGGGCATCTTACTGAAATACTCGGGTCTTGCGAGTAACTTTCCGACTTCCTTTCTAGCAGATTCACTGCCGAACATGGATCGGATGGAAGGTCTAGTCGATTCATAGGAGCTTATGGACATATGATCTGAATTCGACCTATACATCTTTGTGAGGGCGTTTATTTGTAGCACCAAGTGTTTCAAGGCCACAGTGGTTCGGTGTTGCAGGATTCGATACGTAGCTAATACCTCGGTTCTACTATGGTGAGAGGCTAACAGCCGCAAGAAGGCGAATTGTTGATTGAGGACAAAGTGTTCCTGATCGCGTTTACGGAAGAAGTCCGCCAAGACTTGCAATACTTGGTCAACAGTCACGACGACTTGAGAGGCTTCCAGGAGCAAGGCACGTTCGATTCCATAGGTGACGGATTGCCCCGTATGTTTTACCAAGTCATCTTTACTGACTTCGTATTCGGCAAACTTTCGAACCGCGGTGCCTAAATTTTCCCATCGACAGTCCCTAGGAGTATTGTAGACTAACTCGATAGCGCATCTCAGTCGATTGCTCTCGAGTTTCGTTCTACCCAGGATCTTTCCGTCGATTGCACCAAGAGGCACAAGGACGTCCTCGTCCACAGATGGATCGAACGGCCCAAACATTCGTTCCGACGACTTGGAAATAGGTTCTGACCATATTGGCAGATTTCTGGCACCGTCTATGTCCCAGAAAATCGTCTTGTACTCGGGCTCTTCGCGCTCTGTAGAAGCTGCGTATCGCGTCTCTCTACCTTCAGTATGACTCGATGTGGACGTAAGAGCTTCGTTGTCCACGGCATCCTTTCGTTTAACGTTTTGGATATTCAATAACTCGTCCCTAAGAGCCAGGGCCGAGTCAGAGGATACGCCATGCGTCTGTTGATCGAAGAGCGCAGGAGGGTTCACGCCTGAAGTCAATGGTTTCTGAGTCGTCTTGTTCGAATTGTTCGCACTCCTGGGAGCAGCGGGTTGCGTATTCGCGCTCTTGTTGGCGGCGAGTTGTGCGCTTGAACCTCTATTAGCAGAGGACATTCGTCTCGCGCTTTGGGAAGCAGCGGGGATAGTATTGGCCGTCGTTGTGGGGACCTTGTCCGAAGGATGAGGCCCAGTTAATATGGGCCCCGTTATCGGCATGGTATTGTTATTGGTAGGGGATCTGGCTTCGGGGTCCATCTCTTCCGTCATAGATACTCCCTTCCCTTTCTTCCTAGTCGTTAAGGGGGTTACTAACTCGCGGCTGGCTGAGTTGTTGGTATTACGGGTTTTGTTGCGGAGATTGTCGTCTCCTCCTGAGGGAGTAGCTGAGCTCATAGAAGAAATGAATGATATGTCTTGCTGGCAACCTCCTGGTTTAAGAGGGGGCGGTTGATGGTCTAGGCGTTGGTAGGGTAAGGATTTCCCTGGAGTGGCGATCGTTAGGGTCGTCGGGGTTAGGGAGCCGTCAGATTCAGGGTCCTGAACAGAGAGGGCCTTCGCGCAACGGCAGTGGGCATAGCTCGACACGGTTGGGAGAGTTGAGGGCTTTCTGAACGAGTCATAGGTCCTGAGGGCAGCGAGGGAATGCACTGATTGAGGACCAGACGAGGTAGTAACCAGGGTAAGGGTTGACGAAGATTGGACATCCGAGCCCTCGGATTGAGGACTCTCGAAAGCAGCAGGTGTTTGCGCTAACGAGAGTCGCGGGGTTTCGGACAGGTCTTCGTCGTTGGTTGTAGTGGTAGGAAAACTAGGCACAACCGTCAGTTGACAGATTGTGTCATTAAGACTTACCTGTTGGGGCTTCTCCTCGCCTCTGCACTCATGGACTTCATCTTGATGAAGTCCGTGGTGCCCCCACCATTGTGAAATCGGGTTGTCGTTCTTGACCTCTCGACGAAGGCGTGAGCGAGTGAGGGTAGCGGAGAAGATGCAGGGAATGTGTGAGAGCGCACGTGGAGCGGTCACGCATGTCGTGGCCGCACCTCCGTGATCCAGTGACCCCGGACGAGGGACGCTGTCACCCAGCGCGGGGCTCTGGTATCCCGGAGGGGAGGCACAAGGCAGCCTAGCCGTATACGATAGGGATGACCCGCTCCACATATAAGTTTATGTGAAAGTTGCAAGTGGTTTATTTGTTAGTCTTGGCACCACATAACAAGAAGATAACAAGAGTAAATACGATGGTCCCATGTCACGCAAGATAGGTAAGTAGTACTACGGTATCACAATTCCAGATGAATTTCCCATCCCAAGACAATCGGAAATCATCCAGGCACTATCGGGCGCTCAAGTCTTGTCATCATTTGACACTCTTGCAGGATTTACACAACTGGAGATACAGGAAGATGAACAGGAAAAGACAGCTTTTAGATGTCACCTGGGCCTTTGGCAATTCTGCAGAATGCCCTTTGGTCTACGAAATGGCCCCTCCATTTTCCAGTGTTTAATGCAAGGCATTCTCGCGCCCTACCTCTGGATCTTCACTTTAGTCTACATCGACAACATAGTTGTGTTTTCAAAGTCATGGGAGGAACATCTTACCCACCTAGACCTGGTCCTGGGCGCTATAGCTAAGGCTGGAGTAACTCTATCGCCATCTAAATGTTTCATCGGCTACTCCTCCATACTTTTACTAGGACAGAAGGTTTCGCGGCTGGGATTATCAACACACCAAGAAAAGGTTCAAGTGGTCCTAGATCTGGACCGCCCGGCTTCTGTGGCAGATTTGCAGAAGTTTTTGGGGATGGTGGTGTATTTCTCACAATATATTCCTTATTATTCATTTATTGCGGCACCGCTATTTGCGTTATTGAAGAAGGGAGTGAAATGGAGATGGGAAGAGGAGCACGAGATTGTGTTTCAGGAAGTGAAGGAAGCGTTATCCAAGGCGCCTGTATTGGGGCACCCAGTCCAGGGTTCTCCGTATCGTTTGTATACAGACGCCTCTGATGTCGCCTTAGGCGCATGTTTGCAGCAAGTTCAACCCATCTCTGTGGGTGACCTGAAGGGCTCGCCGGTGTATGATCGGTTGATGAAAGCTTGGGAGGCAGGATCATCCGTTCCAAATCTCGTTCACTTGCTAACCACCGAAGCTGAGGAAGGAAAATCGATTACGGAGTGGGGAGCTACGTTGGATGAGACAGTGGTAAATGTGGAACACGTTATAGCCTACTGGAGCAGATCATTGAAATCAGCAGAAAGGAATTACAGTGCCATGGAAAGGGAGGCTCTTGGGGCGAAGGAAGCTTTGGTGAAATTCCAGCCATTCATTGAAGGGGAGACAGTCATTCTCATCACGGATCACGCCGCGCTTCAATGGGCGAGAGTGTATGAAAACGCGAACAGGAGGCTTGCAGCATGGGGGGCAGTGTTCGCAGCCTATCCCGGGCTCCGGATTATACACAGGCCTGGCCGCATACATTCCAACATGGATCCATTGTCCAGGCTGCCAAGAGTGCTGCAGCATGACTCTCCTGTTAGAGATGATTTATTACCCATCAGCGCGGATGAGGACAAGCGGCAGACTGCACAGGAAGCAGAAGACAAGACTAGCAAGTCAGCTGCCTGGAAAGCAGCTTTCGCAGTATGGTGGTGGGAAGACATGCTAGAAACCCATGCTTTTATAGCACAATCGAAAGCTGACGCCACAGCTGAGTTGCCTAAAGCATTCCCGAAAGTAGACGAGTGGTCGTACCCCACGGACGCCCATCTAGGAGGAGAAGAGGATTGGGAGAATAGGGCTCATCTGCTGGTAGCCTTAAGCCCAGAAGTTGTAGATAACTTTGCCAAGGGCTATAAGGAAGACCCATTCTTCAGACAATACTATGCCGATGAAATCCCCAACCCTAGAATCACCATCACTCCCTCCCACTTCCGCAAAGGATCCAATGGGTTACTCTACTTCATCGATGCTCGATGGGAGACGAGGCTATGTGTTCCCTGCTCACAAGTGCAATTTACACTGGAATGGATACATGAATCACCACATGAAGCGGCCCACGGCGGTTACCTTAAAACCTTGGAGCGTGTCCGCGAATTATTCTTCTGGAAGGGCATGAATCACGACACGGAAAGATTCTGCAAAACATGTGATGTGTGTCAGAAGACTAAGGTTGATAGAACCAAGAGGATGGGAGCCCTATGTCCTGCCCACATACCATCACATCCTTTCGAGACCGTATCCTTGGATCTTATCACTGGCTTACCACCCTCGGGCAAGGAAAAATACACAGCCGTTTTAGTCATTGTGGACAAATTGACGAAATTTGGCCTCTTCATACCCACTCACGACACGCTCACCCAAGAAGGTTTCGCAAGGTTATTTGTCGAACAAGTAGTGCATGTATACAGCATGCCCCACAGGATCATCGCTGACAGGGATAAGCGATGGGCTACAGGGTTCTGGAAAACTGTAGCAGCCTTACACAGGTCCAAGATGGCACTGTCGTCTTCTCATCACCCTCAGACTGATGGGCAGACAGAGATTTTGAATGCTACCATAGAGCAAATGCTTAGGGCTTACGTCTCCAAGGACTGTAGCTCTTGGGCAGCTTGGCTTTCTGTTCTCGCCTTTGCATATAACTTGGCCAAACACTCTTCCACACAAGACGCTCCGAACGGGTTGTTATTCAACTATCATCCGAAAGTTTTGACTGGAGAGGTACAGACAAAACAATGGTCACAGGAAGAAGGGTTCCATTCCAGTGATCGAGCAGAGGAATATGTAAAAGCTATCAACCTACGTCGAGAACAAGCACGAGATGCCCTCGTGATCGCACAAGAACGGCAAGCTAAAGCTTTCAATAAGAACAGGCGTCCTGTGGAAGAGATTCTGCCAGGAGACCAAGTATTGGTAAATCCACATACTCTGAAACTAGTAGAAGTGGAAGGTATGGGACGGAAGTTAGTGCAGAGGATGATAGGACCCTTTGAAGTTATGGAAAGAATCAACCCCAACGTGTACCGACTCAGGCTACCTGATTCCTATCCGATGCATCCCGTGATCAATATTGACCACCTGAAGAAGTACAAACCGTCCCCGTCGGACTTCGATGACTGCACTACCCTACCGCCAACTCGAGATTTCCTGCCAACCGAGGAGTACGAGGTCGAAGCTATTATAGGGCATAAATTATCAGGAAGGAAGAGGGGCAATAGAAGGACATTCAGAGTTAGATGGGCAGGGTACGGCCCAGAATCGGACTCATGGGTCTCGGAAGCCAATTTACGCAATTCTCCAGAGCTCAAGAGAGAATACTTGGCTAAATTAGGACTAAACTAGGTCTCATACGTCCCTGCATCCCCAAAAAGAATTTCTAGAGTAAAATTCAAACACTGCTCAGAATTTAAAAGAGAACAGTGAGGATGAGGTGTCCTTCTTAACTCTCAATATTTCTGTGAAATATCCAAACCCACACTGTCCTTACTTTCTGCAATTCCTGGTCCACAAACACCCTACACCATGTCTGGCTTCCCTGCTTTCCCTCCTCCAGTCCACGTTCCAAATTCGTCATTATGCCCCAACCCAATGTGCAACATCAAGGCATCTCATGATTTCCATAACCTCATTCCGATACCTCCTATCCCAGTAGGCATTCCGCGATTGGAAGTAGCTCGATTCGCCCATCCTAACCCTTTCCCATTGGTAAATTGCTGGAAGTTGATCTCGCCTACTTCTTTCGACCCCAAAGATGCGCCTCATGTATACTTGTCAGGTGGCTATGGTGCAGTAGGGTTGATGAGAACGCCTGTAGAAAAGGAAGGCTGGGTATTATATGATGCAGTAAGGGAAGGAGCGTTGATTATCCAACTGGCAATTCCCAAGCGTAAACGTTGGCGTTGGAAATGGTGGTAAAGAAAGGAAGGGAAGGAAGGCAGAATGGATTAACTTATACCCTTCAAGCATTCACACAAGAAGCCTCGATTCATGTCCATCACATTCTATTCATAGGCGAAGAAGGAGAGCTCGTTTCTAAGTACATAATTACATAATTTAGGTAAATATTATGAACAGTGGGAAAAGTATCAATTACTTCTCTCACCGTTCATTTATTGACTTTTAGTGGAGAACTCGCTGCTGCGCGCAGTTCAAAACTTTGTTCGCTAGTTTGATTATACCCTGCTGCTGCATGCGGGTTATTCCTGGACTCTAGCCATTTCTACGAATCCGAACATGGACGGCACACGTTTTACACATACCAAGGCTCCGACTGGCCACGATTCTCAACGATACGAAACTCGCCGGAGAAAGAGTTGTTTTGGGTACTTTGAACCTCCAGTAGTCGACGATTCTCTATTGTTCCTGCTGCCTCCTTTCTCCAGGGTGCATAGTCGCGTGGTTTTGATAAAAGGGAAGGTATGGGATCTGTGGTCGCCAAACTCGACGATCGACGCATTCTACCCTGGCATACGAGCCCCGGGGTACAACGTAGCGATGGAAACGGACCCCTCCAAACGACGATTTGACGGTCACCTGGGACGCTTTGATCCTACAAGATCTCCCCAGCACTACGACCCCCGTAGACCATGGTTAACATTTGTACGAAGGAATAAAGCATCGACTTTGAGGATCGAACATATTCCTCTATTTACCAGGGCATTCAGTAGATACACTATGGAACCATAACAATAGAAATTGACAATTGTCCCAATAAGTCATAGGGCTACCCCAATGGGCCCAATTACAAAAGACATTATGATACTATACATTGGCCCAACAACATGACAATATGTATATTTGATTGTTGGGCCCAACGACAGTGCCACAGTCCAAGCTAAGGGTTTATAGATTGGCCACATGGCTTAAATGGGGGTAATTTTGGCTGTTGATATATGACGGTATTAAGGTACCATTGAAAGTTGGGCCCAATGAAGGGAAATTGTTAAGGGAGATGGTTGGGCCCAATGGCCCAATTATTAAGCTACAGTTGATGGTTGGGCCTAATGTAAGGTATTTGTTAAGGGAACAGGTTGGGCCCAATGGTAAAATTTCAATGCTTTAGCTTGTAAGTTGGGCCCATGCCATGATATAAGCTATAGTTCATAGGTTAGCCCAATGATTATTTGAATTTTGTGGGTGGGCTTTGGTCCAGTAAACCCGCGGGTCTGCTCCTGTTCCATTGGACCCACGGCCGCACAATTGTGCAATTACACCTGTGGGTTGGCTATTGTGCAATTACACCTGTGGGTTGGCTATTGTGCAGTTACCCCCACGGGGTAGCTCTTGTTCCGTTACCCCCGGGGGTTGCCACGTGGGCCAGATCATGTTCTGTTACCCCCGTGGATTGACAATTGATCCATTACACCCTCAGGCTGGCTGTTGTTCATTACCCCCACGGGGCAGCTCTTGTTCTGTTAGCCCCGTGGGTCGCCACACAGGCCAGATTGTGTTCCGTTACCCCACGGGTTGACAATAGGTCCATTACACCCGCGGGATCTTATTCCGTTACACCCACGATGTCCAGCTCTTGTTCTCTTAGACCCATGGAACCTTCTTCCATTTGGCCCATGGGTTTCCAATTAGAGCAACGGACCTTGTGTGGTTCCCCCGCGGGTCTCCGATTACACCCATGGATTACCTGCTGCTCCGTTACACCTGTGGCCACCCACGGACCACCTGCTGCTCCTTGACCAATTGGCCCTCTTCCATCAGCCCCCCACCCGTGGGCCACGTTTGCAGCTGGCCTGCAAAATGGACCAACAATTGTGCCTTTACATTCAGAGACCATTATTCTGTTACACCTGTGGACCAGCAATTGTGCTGTTTCATCCATGGACAAGCACTTGTTCCATTACACCCATGGGCTGCACTCTCATCCGCGGACCTGCTCTTTTTCTGTTACCCCCACGGACCAGCAATTCTTTTATCTGTGGACCGACGGATTACCTACCACTCCGTTTCTGGGCCAGATACCGGTGTTTGTGGGCTAAAAAAGAAAAGAAAAAGAAAAAGAAAAAAGAAAAAGGGAAGAGGAGGAAGGGAGGACTCAAACCTCACGATATCGACGCAGCGTGCAACAACAGAAGCAAGCAACCTGCAGAACACTTCGCTGAGCTGCGGCAGTGTGTCCTGTAAGTGTTTGCGAGCCGCAGGAAAGCGAGATACTGGATACTCGGCTTACATTTGCGAGATTAAGGGTTTATTTCCTGCTTTTAGGTTTATTTTATGTTATATAAGCTGGATACTCGCTTAGATTGCACAAAAGGTACAGTCAAATCTCTGATAAGATAGGACATTCATATGCAAACTATTCCCAGCCTTCGAAGCACGTCTTATGCAGACGTTTCGGATTTCTTCCTTGACAATCCACCCTCCCACAATCACGGCATCCGTTTTTACAGTTTGAAACTTTCTGGCTTCCAGGGCAATCAATAACGGCACACTTGCGGCAAGTTCGGCGTTTTCGACATGTTGGAGCTGGGTTTACATTAGCGATGGTACCTTGTACCTGGGTGCGTGAGAGTGTTTCCGTGTGCATTTGGAAATTACTTGATGACGGTCCAGCTACCTGTGCATCAGGGTGTTCTAACTGCAGGTCAATGTCCATAGGACCTTTGACTGTTTAGTTGATATTGCAGATAACTATGAAAGGTATACATACCAGTCTGTGATTGCATAGATGAAAATTCAAGAAGGCCTTTTTCAATTGTCAGGGGTGGTTGTGTGTGTACCGGAACTTCTGGGGCCATTTTTGAACGGTGTGGGTCATGAATAAGAAGTGAAAGGGGACCACGGACATCTGCTGTAAGTAAGTGTCTCCTTGACATGTGAGAGTGCCTTCCACTTGGTGTAGTAAACTTTAAGTTGTTCGGTGAGCTTGAAATTAGATTTTCTTTGAGATAATTTATCAAACAAAGGAATTTATTACATACCTTATAGTAAATTTCAGTTGTTTGGTCAGAAGTAGCATTCCAAACCTTCACTGCTTCTTGCCATTTGGGTTCCCCAGAAGTTGGACTGAATGCAGAATTGGTAAAACTCCATTTTCTGTGGTTTGCCTACAAAGCCACTTATGTCTTATCGATCCCACTATTACCTTGGAGGAATCTGGTTCTTTGCAATCAGCCATTCAGCCTGAAGTGGTCTCTGAAGATTCCTCTCACTCTGAATCAGTGGAACTTCCATCTGGGGACTCTGAGGAATTAGAAGGAGAATCCACAGTATCACTTGCACCATTGTTATCTCAAGATCTCTCTGGCCCTTTCATTGATCCTTCTAGTGACAGAGACCCAGCTAGTCTCTCTCTTGGATGTGAAATTCTGGGTACTGATCCAGAAACTTGGGACTACACAATTTATAGCCGTGTTTTAAAGGATCCTTGGCATGTCTTTCATGTGTTTCAGATCTCTGCAACCCATGGGCTTCGGAAGCAATTCACTTGAGAGCTACGAGATGCTATATTTATCCCTGACAGTGCTGACAGAGCTCAAATTGACAGCTGGGGAGCCATTCAGGAGTTGTGGTGGGGAGCAGGATTGCTGCTGGAGGACGAAAAATGTTGATTTTTGTGGGAACCAGAAAGTTTCGTTATCAGAGTATAGCGGCGGAAGGCCATTTGCGTCACGACCCTTCGACTCCTTGCATCTCGCATTGAACTGGTCCATAAGCCAGACTGGCAATGGCCGGCGCAGTCGAGAGGAAGATGGTGGTGTCTCCGGCTCATCTAGGTCTTCATCGGCTTCGTCGTCATCGTCCTGAGGGTCATCCTCTGCCCCTAACTCTTCCTCCAACCCTTCACTGTCCTCCCCATCGTGATCGGGTGTCTCAACATCTCATTGCAGGTCTTCATCTGGGATGATGGTGCAACGGGCATCCAATAGACGAGGACCAGGTGCAGGGGTGCTGAGAAATGCGTCAGGGAGCTGTATCGTAGTCCTACTTGCGGCTGTGGCAGTCTGAGATGGAAGCGATATGGCCATATCGCTAAGCGGAGATGGCGTAGATGGAACGGATGAACCTGGGCCATGTAACAGGGCCCGTGGTGCCTGGAAAGAAGGACCTTCATGTCGTGAAGGTGTTCCAGAGACCATCTAAGAGTAGATAAGTAAAGGAGAAGTAATATAGAATAGCAAACTTACCATTTTTCCAAATTCCACAGAAACAGGTGATGAATCCTGTTTCCGGGGTCGTCCCCTCGGTCTCTTCGCCGCCTGAGCTGCATCCTCACCCAACGATGCCCTCAGCCTCTGCTTATACCCAGTTCCGGGAGGCCGTCTGAGTCTTGGATGCAGGCCGTATGTCACTGGCTTTGATTTCACGCTCCCTTTCGGGCGACCGCGTTTACGTTCGGGAGAAGGCGGTGTTGTAGTTGACATTGGGGGGTGCGTAGTGGGCGCATGTAAGGTGGTTGATGAGCTGGCAGGGGAAACGGACACCTCGCGATGTCCAAGATGGGCTGTTTGAGGCGCTTGTGAAGCGAACAATGGGTTGGTGGCTGAAAGAGGGCTTGGATAAGCTGTAGATGGTGTGTGGGAAGTGGAAGGTGAGCCAGTGGGTACGGCGTTCACTGCTGAACATGTGTGATGGTCGGTAGGGGAGGTTGGAATGGTCAGTGGGACCAAAGATGCGGGAGATCCATGATAATCTATGATTTGATTGGAGGAACGTGAGTATGCATGTTTCATAGATCAGATAGCTTGTGCACCTGGGGGGTTTCCAAAGCTATTCTCCATAAGCGGCGTGAATTCTTGTGCAAATGGTGATCTGTTCAATGTCGGTTGCATCAGCAACGGTGCAAGGAAAGAGATATCTGGGGACTTACATGCCTTGTGAGTTCCTGGGTGCTTCCAAACAAGTTGGAGAATGTCCCACCAGTTTTTCGACGTGTACTGATTCAAAATCTGAGTCCATCGTAGTTGAGCAAGACGATAGCGACAATAGTCCAAGTAATGTGCTATCTCTCAGAAGCAATCAGGTGATGATTACATAATATATTTTTCAGACTCAGTATCCGTATCCGCTATTCTCCACAGGCATCGTCATCCAGCCCGTTTCTGCGGACACCCATTGTTGCTGTTGGACCCATGGGCCACACCATTTGTTAAGCCCATTGGTCTGTTACATCTGCGGGCCACCAGCTAGAGCTCCACGGACGTGAACATCTGGATTTGTATTTAACATGCTGAATGTCATTGCCCCAAAAATGCGGCTGAAAGAATGTCCGGATTTGTGATTAACTTGGTGAATGTCACTGATCCGAAAATGTGGCCGAAAAAACATCCGGATTTGTATTAGTGCAACAATGTCTGAAGTTTCGGATGTAATTTTGACATGGACCAGACAACCCCCCATGGAATGCTCTGAAGTCTGAAATTTTTTAAGTTACTTCCATCCAGATATAATAATCCCCATGGACTGCACCAATGTCCGAAATTTTGGATGTAATTTTGACAGGGGCCAGACAACCCCCATGGAATGCTCCAATGTCTGAAATTTATACTTGAAGTACCCGAAAATGCAGTCACAAAAACATCCGGATTTGTATTTAACATGCTGAATGTCATTACCTCGAAAATGTGGCTGAAAAAATGTCCGGAGTTGTAGTTGACTTGGTCAATGTCACTGCTCCGAAAATGCGGCCGAAAAAACATCCGGATTTGTATTTAACATGCTGAATGTCATTACCCCGAAAATGTGGCTGAAAAAATGTCCGGATTTGTGATTAACTTGGTGAATGTCACTGATCCAAAAATGCGGCCGAAAAAACATCCAGATTTGTATTAGTGCAACAATGGCCAAAATTTCGGATGTAATTTTGACATGGACCAGACAACCCCCCACAGAATACGTTGATGTCCGAAATTCTAGACTACAAAACTTTGTAGTGTCTGCTTTTTAGACTACACAATTTTGTAATGACCAGTTGAACTCAGGCAGAACTCTCTCAATTCTTAACCGATTTGGATGTTCTTGGGCTCGTTTTGACAGGTAAACCCATGGGGTTGTGGGTACGGGTACTCTACAGGTCATGTATGGGCCACTTGTCCGATATTTATAGGTTTTTTAGTGTTCTTGATCATGAATGAGTATATGGGTTCATGGGTCTACGGTTGAAGGAGTGAGAAGGGTGGACATTTGCCATTTCTGTATCATTGGTTTATTATGAATAAGTACATAGATTCAGGGTGCTATAGTTGAAGGAGTGATAATGGTGGGCATTTTGTTATTGCTTTCACTGTCTGTGTCACCTCTTCAACCATACATCCCCATGAACATATGTACTTATTCATTGATGTCTGGTCTCCCAAACTTGAAAGTTTGTAGTCCACTTTTCTGACATATAATTTGTAGTGTCCTTCACTATGAATAAGTACATAGGTTCATGGGACTATCATTGAAGGAGTGAAATGGATGGACAATTTGACATTCCGGTATTTCACTTAGTTTTAAGATTGAACTATGTCATTCTCACTCCTTGAACCATATCTCCATGAACATATATATACTTATACATAGTAAATCAATGATCCAGCAATTGCAAAATGTCCACCCTTTTCACTCCTTCAACCATAGACCCATGAACCCATATACTCATTCATGATCAAGGACACTAAAAAACCTATAAATATCAGACAAGTGGCCCATACATGACCTGTAGAGTACCCGTACCCACAACCCCACGGGTTTACCTGTCAAAACGAGCCCAAGAACATCCAAATCGGTTAAGAATTGAGAGAGTTCTGCCTGAGTTCAACTGGTCATTACAAAATTGTGTAGTCTAAAAAGCAGACACTACAAAGTTTTGTAGTCTAGAATTTCGGACATCAACGTATTCTGTGGGGGGTTGTCTGGTCCATGTCAAAATTACATCCGAAATTTTGGCCATTGTTGCACTAATACAAATCTGGATGTTTTTTCGGCCGCATTTTCGGATCAGTGACATTCACTAAGTTAATCACAAATCCGGACATTTTTTCGGCCGTATTTTCGGGGCAATGACATTCAGCATGTTAAATACAGATCCGGATGTTTTTTTGGCCGCATTTTCGGGTACTTGAAGTACTAAATTTCGGACATTGGAGCATTCTATGGGGGTTGTCTGGCCTTGTCAAAATTACATCCGAAATTTCGGACATTAGTGCAGTCTATGTGGATCATTATATCTGGATGGAAGTAACTTAAAAAATTTCGGACTTCAGAGCATTCTGCGGAGGGTTGTCTGGTCCATGTCAAAATTACATCCGAAACTTCGGACATTGTTGCACTAATACAAATCCAGATGTTTTTTCGGCCGCATTTTCGGATCAGTGACATTCACCAAGTTAATCACAAATCCGGACATTTTTTTGGCTGCATTTTCGGGGCAATGACATTCAGCATCTTAAATACAAATCCGGATGTTTTTTTCGGCCGCATTTTCGGACCAGTGACATTAACTAAGTTAATCACAAATCCGGACATTTTTTCGGCCGCATTTTTGGAGCACTGGTATTCTGCATACTAGTGACAAATCCGGACCTTTTTTCAGCCCCATATTTGGGGCAGTGACATCCAACATGGCAACCACAAATCCGGACATTTTTTCAGTCGCATTTTCGGAGCACTTGCAGTCAGCATGTCAATGCTTCAGGTGATCTCTTGAACGCATGTGGCCCAACATTTGGCCATTCTGTAGATTATACTTTGGGTACCTATGGTACCATTGATTATGGCAATAACCACATCTGCAGAATATGCATTGGGCCACACATTAATACCATATGCTGTAAACATCCATTGGTCCCAGGTATGGATCCATAGTGTCCATGTGTATTGGGCCCATTGGGGTAGCCCTATGACTTATTGGGACAATTGTCAATTTCTATTGTTATGGTACTATAGTGACATCTATGTATACTTGTGACTGAGTTCCATGAGATCTTCTGGGACATGGAGAATGTTATCCTCACCAATCACTCCCTCATAACTGTATCAAGGCCGGTACTCCTAGATCCCTATTCCTTGGATATCATAACCTTTGAAGAAACATCCTCCAAACCTACTGTCCCTCAGAACGAAAATCGAATACCCATGGCTGGTGAAAACACTACCGGCGAATCAAGCATAAGGGAAATAACCTTGCCTGTCGCCCCCTCAAGCAAGAGAAGAATATCTGCTCCCAGTAGGAGTGAGAAAAAGATGCCCCAAAGACCTTCCACCATTAGCGCGGATCAGCTTGCTGCTTCAGATACGGCTTCACAGAGTAGAGTTAAGGATGATAAGGCTCAAGCCTCCTCGTCGCGTCGAATCAAGGAAGAAAACGAGCTGGAGATGATAACCATAGGACATGGGGGTTTACCTGAGTCTCAAGCGGTCTTCTGGGACAACAAGAACACCAATAGCGCTCCCTATATGAACGACAAATTCATGTCATTGATGGACTCCATACTCCCGAGTCCTCTTCCTTTAGAGGATTCCACCCTGGCAAGATTACTCGTCTACCCTGCTGCTTCTATAAGCACGAATAGAACACTTACGCCTTATGGTCGAGTCTTGTGGAATCATAACCCTTCCCCTCAGCAAGTTTCGACTCTCCATTCAAGCCGAACAGAAGTATTAACTCCTTACCCCAACCAGTCACACAGTCTGACAGCATCCATAAAACGTCTGTCAGGGAGATTACGAACCAGAAAGGAGTGTTATGACCGAAACCATGAGGATTACACTACTCACCGTACGCGACCTTGCCCAAGAAGGCCCAAGAGGACTAGTGGAGGGACGCAGACCCAAAGACTCGCTCGAGGATGGTTTTGGATGAAGCGATTCTTTCACTCATCTACCAACTTTCAGATCTACTTCAGAAATCTTGCCAGATGCAACCGGACGATATCTCTAGATGAGACGACCTCCTTTGAAAACTTAGAACGTCAATTCTTGATGCTCCAACTTTCATTTGAAAGGGAAGGATCTGGACTCCCAAGAGGTCCACTAGCTTCCGTCTTAGAGCCAAATCACGCGCGTAATACCGCAGCGGATGAAGCTCAGAATTTAAGAGTGTTCCCTTCAGAGCCAAGCACAACGACTATTTTTATATCAGTTAGATGTTCTGCACAGCGATTTCCTGAAGCAGGAAGTGTCAATGCTTTGGAAATCGGAGATCACTCTAACAAAATAACGACTATAAAAGGGTTAATAACGACCTCGGTGACCACCTCCTCAGACCACTCTGTGCTTGCGAGGTTATGGATCTCCTATGCCCCTAGACGGTGGGAAACATCATCGACTCTGGGTCTCACCTATCTCTTTCATGATAGCAACTACGCAAGAATCAAGGGCCAATCCCGTTTTCTAAACAAAGAATACATTCGAAACTGGATTAACGACTTCGGCAAAAGGGCCTTTCATTTGGTTCTATGGATTATACACTTAGTAGCTGGACAAATAAATAAAGGATCGCCTGTTTCCTGGCCGCAAGTCGAGCTCTATGAGAGGCCTGCACTACACCACTGGAATGACCCTTCGCGTGCTGTGCACACAGCGAAGGTAAGGACCGATGAGACGGAAGTCGAACTAGATTCCAATGTCTCACACAAGAAGGCTGTTAAGAAGGGAGATGTAGGCTTCTCTAGCAACGTTAAGGTTAAACCCATCGACGAGCTGTCCCAGGCTAGAGGGTCAAAGGCTGTGCACAAGGAGTTCTCATGTATTGAAACAAGGAATAAAGTAATCCTCGAACCGAACAAATTTAAAGCGAACCCCGAACCGCCATGTAAGGAATATACACGCACCAACCTCAAACATTCTCCTTGGAATTATCCACCTTTTGGGAAATATAATGCCTCTGAGAATGCACACAAAACTCATAACAATTCGGATTCCAATGAAGAGGGAAAAGCGGATATGCAACATTTATTCGGCGTGTCGGTAGTATACCTGATTCAAAGTTATCCAATAGAGTCGTTCATGGTTATAAAGCATGTGAAAGCTGCCATTAGTTCAGCGTATGACCTTTGCCATGATGAACAGAGAATTAGGAGTCATGAAAGGAAGAAAAGCAAGGAGATAACACTGACCTCTGGAGCTTTAAAGTGGATCCTAATGACGACAATGGAACAAGTCGCAGGATTTTGGAACACGGACAGATGGAAGGTTGCTAGAATCACCTCCGAACATGATGAGGTAGCTACATGGCAACCTGGGCGCGTAGTATTCGCTGCCTCAGCTTCGAACGCCGATTTAGGAATCGAAATTAATGTAGCACATATGTCATGGCCTTTTATCCATAGGAAGGCTTTAGCTCGCGCGAAACCTAAGGGTAGCGCGAAACAGCATATGGGATTCCAAGCTTGGAACTATACCTGCATCCGACTATATAACGTTGCCCTAGCTCCCGCCATACCCAGTGTCGACCCTCGCCCGTGGCATGTTCTAGTGGGGGAAGTAGTTGGGTATCTACATGACCCAGATGTTAGGACTGACAGAGCAGAAGCAATAAGGACTACCATTCCAAGGACACTAAATGGACGGCACCCTGATCATTCACCTATGGACACTCCGGGACAGAGCGTCCATTTCAAGGACAACATTCCTTGGAGACCGAATACTACGTTAGTTGTTCCGAAGGATCCCCCTGATGGAAACGTAGTCAAACTGAGCAAATTCGGACCAGACGTACCCTCTGAGTATCAAGAAAGGCTAACCACAGTGTGGTGCAGCAATGTCGCAGCCTTCAGAGTGAACAAATGATTAGAACATATAAAAGCACAAGTTCGAACCCCGCTGCTACCTGATATTCGACCGATTTCGGAACTCATACATAGAACTACCTCAACTAGGCATGGAGCCATAGACCGACGGCTCGAGACTTGGTCCAAGGTTGGAGTGATTGAACCTACAGTCCACTCATGGGAACCTCCCATGAATGTCTACGATAATAACAAGCAGTACGTCTACGTAATAGGCTATTGGGACCTCAATGCTTGGACTATTCCAGACAAGTCTTCCTTCCCTGACCGATTAGAAATAATACAAGCCTTACCAGGAGCTCAAGTATCATTGACTGATACTCCAACAGGTTTCACTCTACTCCGAAGAGTCGAAGACGTTAAAGGAAGGATTGCCTCTCATCGCCGCACGAGACTTCAGCCAGTTAGAAGTCGGTCCCTGGAACGAGTGGACCTTCCGTCAAAGGTTTATACCAGGAATATCAGCTCTACCCCTGCTATTACTCGTGTTCGATGCTGCAGGCCTTCAACTTGCCTCGCAAAGACATTAAAAGCCATAGCTGCATTGAGAGTCTCTTCACAAAGTCCTGTGAAATGCTACAAGGGCTACTCATCCATGACGTTATGGATAGGACAAAAGGTCTCGCAATCTGGATGGCCCAACTGTAAAGGGAAAACTCGAATGAATATGAATCCTGTTTGTCCTGTGACGGTAATCAATCAACTGAAAACCTTCAAAATGGTTGGTCACTTCCTGAATCGCATCCCTCTCGACTCTATAATCGCCACACTGCTGTTCGAATCAATAAAAGGAAATGATGGATTGCAGTGGCACATGGGCCCAGAAATCACCCTTGAAGTGACTAAGGACGCTCCTGCGAATACTCCCTCTTCAGGCCTCCTGATAGTGAATGAAATACTCAGGCCATACACAGATGTTTCAAATCTGCCCCTAAGCATCAGTCTACAACAAAACCAGACTATACGAATAATGGATCTCTTAAGAAATCCTAATTATACCTCGCTGGAAGTGGTGCAAGAGACTGGTGACCAAGTTCTTCAGTAAGTCATCAAGCTACCCATAGTGCAGCATGAAGTCAATCGACCGAACGAATGGGGGGCTATGCCTGACAAATCTATCATGCTAATGGAATCTGAGACCCCTATAATTGTAGAGATTTCAGCCGCGTTTCAACCTTCCGTATATGGGGAGGAAATCATCTTAGTCTTTGATCACGCGGCCCTAGGATGGGCGCGAATCTATAAAAAGGTTGACCGGCAACTATTCGTGTGGGGGGCTTTCCTCACCGCTCAACCTGGTCTGAATAGAATCATACTCCAAATTAGCCCAATGCACACCAGCATCGACTCCCTCTCGCGATTAATACGAATGCCATCTCGGGACTCTCTATTGAACGACAACAGCACGTCCATAGAACAAGATAACACAAAGCTCAAGGAGGCTCTAAAGGCTGAGAACGGAGTGATTAGGGAAGCTGCTTGTGTAGCAGCCTATTGTGCATCATGGAGGAATGATGTCATCAATAGGATTGTCTCAAATGTCGGTACTGAACGACAACTCGCAGCTGAGGAAGAGCGCGAAGACTCTCCGGACGTGACGAAGATAGTGGGGAGTCGACTCAGCAATGTATTAAGAAGCAAGAGTCTTTCCAATCTGAGGAAGCGGGGAGACGTTCTACTGTTCCCCGAAATGTACTTTCTGCCTTACCCCACTGGAATTAGACCCTCTGCAAGGCTGCTAGTTAAGAAGGGAACGAGTCAATGGCAGTTGCTCGTAACTGTAGATCGGATCATGTGCGGAGAATCCGCTGGAGGATTCAAGATGGACAATTTCTTGACCCTTCGTTATACGGAAACGCAACTCGACGAAAGAACAATAATTCATATGAGCCATCCCCGAGGAAAGCCAGAGGAACTTCTACTATACCTTATTGACGCCATACGGAAGACTCAACAGGACTCTCAGAAATACGAAGCCGAATACGCGTCACCTTGGATACACGAATCTGAGAGCTCACTTGCGGAACCACGCTGCTATATAGCACAACTGTGCAAATTGTCCTCCTGGCCCTCCGAGAATAAGGACAATAAAGCACTCAACCCTACCTACGACATGGATTGGAATACTATAATAGATCACCAAACCGAGGGAAGCGATCTAAGGCCCATTCTGAATCTTTCACTACTGTCCTCTGAGTCGGCTATTTTGCCAGATGAAGGCAACTGTCTACTAGTTCCCGAAGAATGGTATCATGTAAATCGGCCGCTACGAATGAGACAAGAAAGGGACATTAGAACGAACAAACCCTGCAAGGCGCTCAAGTTCTACCAATCTTTCAAATGGCTACAGAATGCCTTGTGTAACAAGCAAATCCTTTTGATAGTGACCACTCCCGAAGACTTCGATTCCTTTCAAAGTTATGAACGAAATGGACAAGAGACCCTTTATTATGCCTCAGCGGTATGGTCCCCTATGATTCCACTCTGGACACCTAGTCCTGAGACGCCAGTGAAAGAAAGTATCTCGTGTCCTGTTGCGCATGAAACCTACTCCCTTAATCTTAAGTGCGAACAGCACACTGCTCTAGAGATCCTAATCAACTCAGCCACTTGGACCAATGCCGTGTCTATTGACCAGGGAGACAATGACTATGATATGTTGGTTACACCGCAAGGCCATTTAGGCTTATTAAATCCATCGGTCTCGCTCAATCTGATTCATTCTCAGATGAAAATCAATTTCGGCGTTCTATCATCAGAGGAGGCTACGAAGGAGAACAAGTCCACTTCAGATTTCAACCTTCATGGACGATCCTGTCTAGGAGAAGATCACTCCAACTCTGCCAAGGAACATTATGCATGATCATGCTGGGCCCACAATATCATGGATCCTAAAAAACAAGGAATGCGGGGAAAGGAACCCCGACGCCTGGAGCGAGCTATCTACTCTTCCCTTACAAGTGACCTCACTTACTCTCTGAACTGGACAGCAGCAATAGCTTTAGTATCTATGGTTACCATTCCAAATTCAATGGTGCAAATGACCCTAACAAAGGTCACACTGACGAGGAGATTAACGATTCGGCGAAGAGCGTGACCGGCGTTCCTGCTGCTCCGAATTCAGAACCTGAACCTGTTGCTGCATGTGAGACTGCAAGCCCGAAAGTTACGATAATCAATCCGGTGCTATACAGTGATGAGCCGCTTCCTGTTTTGAATTGCTGAAATAAATTGCAAGCCGAAGTCTCACCTTGATCAGACCTCTATCCACATGCCCTTCCTCTCTACTGCGGAAACCAAGTACCATTTCATTATCTAAGATCTCCTCCTCCTCTCCATCGCATGTATCCGTCATCGCTTAGACAACCTCCCTCTCCTAGCAATCAAAATTTATTCACTTCCTACTTCAGGCTCCCTGTGCTGATAGAGAAACGAAGCTAGTCTCACCTCCACCATCAGTTCCTCATACTCCTGCCACTACTAGAGTGCCATGTAAGACCTTGCTGCCAGATGGCGCGGACATAGCTGCACCAAACTATCACCTTCTCAGCGCCTTAATGACAGAGTTGATGATGGTAGTCACTGCTCTTCAGGTGTCGTGTACCCTACATAAAAAGCTGGAACTCCACTTGAATTTCATCTCCCTCCTGCCTGTTCTCAGCCGCCACTCTTATTACGAATGGCAGCAACGTGACGCAACTCAATCTATGACCTTAGCTTCTAAGCTTACCAAACCGCCTGCTTTGACCCCAGTGAATGGTCTAGAACTTGTCAGGCTGAAGGAGTCGGATCTCCTGGGTTTAATGACCCAAAAGCCCAGGTCAGAAACGAAATCATTACAAACGAACTACTTCTAGGGAGAAAGCTACGCAAGACTCGAAAGAAAAGAACTGTAAATCCAGAAGCTATGAACAATGTGATGCCGAACTTGACAACCGGAGGAGGAGAGCCGCTCAACTGTTCTTGGGACGATGCTTCAATTTCATGGGGGGGCTTTGTAATGGCATGATAGTGTACACCGCTAATACATACGTGATCTAGAACCATCGTGTTTACTCATGTTTGCCCTATTCTGTATAGTGTTGCATTCGTAACAAATATACTCACTTTGCAACCACATCATATATTACATGTGGACAGAGTCACCCCTTTTCTGTACAGCTAGGCAGCCTTATGCCTCCCCTCCGGGATACAAGAGTCCTGCGCCGGGTGACCGCGCCCCAGTTCCTGGGTCACAGGATACTCCCAATGTGATGACACCTTGCAGCACCACGTCACTTTCTCTCTCTCGCGTACCCTGGATATTCTCCGCCACTATCTCGCACTCACGCCTTCGTCGAGAAGTCCAGATTCGCCCTTTGGTTTCACAAATAGCAGTAGCAACATGCCTTGGCACTGCCCTTGGAGAGAGAGCTCTGGAGAAAGACAAATGCATGAATCACATGACTTGTTATTGGGTCTTGACTCTTGTTCTGATTCACGCAACAATGCTCGTCATTGTAGAGTGCTGGAGGGACCCGTCCCATAGAAAGAACAAAGAATGGTGTTTCATTAGGTGTATATACAAAGCATATGTGTCGACAATTCAACCAGAAAAAGTTCAAACATAAGTGAAGAGAAAACATAGAATGGTACTCGAACGAACAGTTGGAACCAGGGCATAACCGGCAAAGAGCATTGGGTCCCTTGAGTTTGAAGTTCAACTCCAAGGAGATGCCTTTGATCAATTACAAATATTGAAATCCTGGCTGATACGCAAGGCGCACCGTAGTAATCGGATGGGGGACGCAAGTCATAAAGGGGGGTCCCAGGGGTCCGGCTTAGCACATTCGGATTCTTCGTCCTATCGGATGTGATCTACAACTGTCTGTGGTATATCATGTTTAAGGTAGGCAGGAACTACTGTACTATTTCGTTCAATTTGGCAGTAACGCATCACGCGGCCTTCAAAATCGCCGAAATGTAATGCTTGTAACGGGAAATTTTTTCCCATGCCGGAACCATTTCATCATAACAGTCTCAAGATAGCAAAGTTTCGCAGCCTGCAGCGCCGTATTGCCGAAATTTTGGCTTTGTCACGGCCAAATTTTGCAAGTGCCGAAATCAAAATTTCGGCTGGGCAGTAACACGTCACAGGCCCTGCCGAATTGAATGAAATAGTACAGTATATGGCAGGATTCAAATTCATGATTGATCCAACCGCTTCTCGAGACTATTTTGGGAACTATTTCTAATGGCGACCATTAGGTAATGTCCACCTCTAGCACCTGCCAACACTTGAAATATGGCACCAATTTGATACAAAAATGCAAGTAGAGTGTATCGCAAGAAATAACATGGAAAAGATTGGAATTAGTGGATGACAGTCATTGAAAGTGAGGGTCGGTGCTTCTGTCGATGAGACAAATACGCACATACAAAGGCCGGGAGCATTGGTGGAGACAAGGTTGTATATCTGATTAATTTCAATGTAATTAAATATTTGTGACTCCTAGTCAGCTCAGAGATGGATATTGAGACTAGATTCGGTCCACTGGAGATCAAAAAATTTGGCGAGGCTCGCATGGTTGAGGACCTGGTATATCCGGCACAGAACAGTACCAGAATACTTATGATTTTGATAATACTTAGTATCCTAAGTCTATTTGTCCCTTGGCTACCAAGAGATTTTTTTTTCTGGATTTTTATGTTTTAAACGGACTGCATAACATCCACCTTGAGCAACGACTACTGAAAAAATATTCATTGACTTGTTCTGAATATTTTATGCTGAAGTCGTTGTTTTGTCACAGAGCAAAGCTTTGAAAAATTATTACTTACCAAAAGTGATAAATTCATTAGTCTCTCCTAGACAGACTTCAATATTATGTGAAGTCGTACCTTTGTTCACCATAATATGAATAAATTCATATGATAATGTTGAGTCAATGTTGAGTCTGCCTCGCTTCTCCGTCATGTCACAACTCTCATGCTATGAGACTTGCAGCTTGCAGGCTAATTGCTGTCCAAATATTGTTTATTAGCTTAGACTCAGAGGCTCACCTGCAAGTTTAGCCCTCCTAAAAACAATATTTACTTGATAGTTGAAATATTATCGACTCCTGAGCAAGAGAAATAAGATTCGGCAGATCCCATTAGCGGAAATTGAAATCTCATGGATGGGAATGCGTGCATCAGAAATCAAAATTCTGCCATATAGTTCCCGCCAACGCTACATGTTGCAACAATCCATCGTTCACCTGTCCACAAACACGTTCTCTTTGACGCTGGGCCCTCCAAACTCAGCCCCACCATCCTAGTCAATCATAGTCCCTCCCCTCGATGCTCCCCAACGCCCAAGGATTCGTCATCAAAGGCGGCAGCTTCAACGAAGCTCAGAATCAACATGTTGATCATTCCACTAATTACCAGATTAATATAATCTCCCCATCCGTGGGATATCAGCTGAGTCGCGAAGCATTAGACGAATTGATTTCGCAAGCGAAGTTGCTTGTTGGAACAGCGGAAAGCAGCAGTTCCTTGACATCTGACAGGTCGGAGGGTTCTAAACCGGAATCGACCCCGTCCATCAACCCTTCCACCATAGGTGGAGCCGTCGAACGCCCCGTTGCGATACCCGTAACTGAACGACGTCCCATTGAAGAGGTGGGAAAGAAGCTTACTATATATACGGGTGTAGATAAAGCGCTGAAAAAGCTCAAGAGATCGATCAGCGTATGCGTTTTTCAAGCCCTTTATTACGAGTCCTGGAGTTTACGTAAGGAATCGTTCTTATACTGACCCGTTTTCTTGTCACACTATTCTTTGAGAGCTATAGACAAACATTACCAAACAGATGTCAACTTCATCTGTAGCCAACTTACAGCTAATTTTACAGTGATCTACTCTCTGAGTTAAAATGCGATTAATGTCTTTGTCGTTATGTGGTAGAGATTAAGAAAGTAGTAAAAGTAGTATACAGACGAAATACTTAAAGTCATATACGGACGACTAATGTTTTACCTCTTTCTTCATTTTTCGACACGTTTTCCCGTTGCGCCATGTATGTCCGAGTCTTCCCATAATCCAGACAGATGTTTCCGAGTTGTCCCTCTCGCGATGCTTTCTAAAACGCCATCTGTCTTCCCGTAAACCAAGTGTTTCCATGTTGTCACTCTCGCAATGCTTCCTAGAAAGAACTTTCATGTTGAATACTCGAATCTCCAAAAAATGTGGACTCAGCTTTTCCGGATATCGCCGATGTGAGAACAATGCACGCGTTTGGTTTATTGATCTTTTGCTTAAAAAAGGTAAGGTCGACGCGTAAGACTTTGACAATGCTAGAATTGAATGTAAACTTACGAGCCATCGTGCACAGCGAATTGAAGGGGAATGGCTGAAAGACTTTGTAAAGATCCTGCCTTACCTCGCCGTTTCTGTAAAAGAAGGTCGAGTTTGATAACTGTTAAAGCAAAAAAAGTAAAGTTCTTTGATTGTGGAAGGAGCATATCTTTTCGGATGGGGCGTTCTCGAGCGCCGTACTTTTGATATCCATCCCGACCAGTTCTCATAGTGACGGGGGAGTGGACACTTCGTGGTACATGTAATCTGCTGCACAATGTCGAGGATGTCGTTGGTGAAGGGAAGGCCAGTATGATAGTATCGAGATGCTCTTCCTCCGAATCCTGCAGCTTACGCAGGGGCTCGATAGCCAGATTGCAGTATTCAAAAAGCGAGGTACCGAAATACCGTAAAAGTGCCGTCTGTTCTGATACTGCAAGTGACGGTCATGCGGAAAAGAGTGGCAATGACGTCGGTAGTGGCATGGAATGAGTTGTAGAGGTCATTTCATAAAGGGTGTGTCGTCATAACAAGGAAAAAAAGGGTGACGCAATGCACTTAGCGTTTCTCGAGCAAGGAATGAATATTTGAATCTACATTGTTTATTCTTTTTCTTTAGAAACTATGTGAAAATTCATACAATTACACACCGTATTGTGGGTCAAGTATGACTTCGTGGCATATGTACCCTGTCGAGGCGAGTCAAACTTGTATTGACGGGCAAGGGGCACCATACGACGAATTTCCGTAACGTCTAGTCTCGTTGACATTTGGCAAAGGGCGCGCTTCAGCCAAGGGAGACGTTATAACTTGATAAGCGGTAACCCATTGCTCTACACGTCTGTTCTCGACTAGGTGATCTGATTTTGCAATGAATATTATTGATAAGCTACACGAATGTGGTCACAATTACGCACCTCAACATGTGGGTCAGCAAAGTCTTCGTGCCGTTATATCTAGTAGTGACCAGGGAGTCTTCGAGGGAAACACAGGCGAGATAAACAATCACAAATTTTGAACTGAAAAGTGGACGTCCACTTTTCAGTTTAAAATTGACACTTGTTTGGTGCAGTCAAGGTGCAGTGATGGCGCAATACGCAGTTTCGTTCTGACGTTTCAAAGGGTGCACTTCAAAAGACAGGGTCGTCGTAACAATGTATAGGGAAACCTAATGCTGATCGACACTAGCATAGACGCCGTCAGGGCTGCAAGTTGTACACCGCTATTACTTCGTCGGTAAGGGCCGCATCGGTTGTATTTGTATTGTATGACGCGTTCAATCGAAACTCTCTAACTCATGTCATCTCATCGTTGTACTTCGGGGCCGCACCTCGACGGAACACGCTGCTTAGAATGACGTCTGCCCTGGTCAACTTTTCCTCACTTTGTATTGATTCGGTAGTAGGCGCTGGCAGTAATCAATCCCACGTCCGCCACTGTTTCTGCTTCTGTCTTGGTGACTGACAGATGGCAACACACTGTCGTGACCCTGTTTATCGAAATTAAACTTTTTCGCAACATAACTCAATCAGTGTTCAGATCATATCGCCTTAAAAACCGCGTCTTGCTTTTCTTCCATTCCCCATCTTCGGTTGTGCACGATGCCTCGTAAGTTCATCTTTTATATTGACACCATTGAATTCTTACGCGTCGATCTTAGGCAAAATATCGATTAAGGTGGGTTAATGGCTACCAATCATGTGCTTTGTTCTGACATTAGCATACAGACGGCCGATTTTCGAAAAACGATGGGTACACATTTATCACAGGATTACATCAATCGATTGAAAGTTAGTGTACTTCGCGTTTTTTGAGTATTTAACACGATAGTTCTCTTCAGGAAGCGTTGAGAGCGTCGACTCGAAAACATCTGGTTTATGCGAAGACGTACATGGGGCAAGGGGAAAACGTGACGAAATGTGAACAAGAGGTATATATTTTTCGTACAATCTTTTTTCGTCGTAATTCAAACCATGTATTCGAAGATCTGGTCTCTATATCCGAACCTTTTTCTCGCATCAGATGCGGACTCCAACCGGCGCAAGAATGTGGCTCGGGTGTATATGCGGAAATTGTTCTCGAATAACAGATGGCGTTACTTGCGTGCCAGGCAGAAAAAGATCAGAAGTGGGGCGAGAGACCCCGTCAACGTTTCGAGGAACACCCGCGGGCCATCTACAGTCAGTATAAGGTGCCCGTAGTGAAAGACGGTGACTGATACGAAATAATTCCAGCAGGCGAAGCCTGCCGCGAATCTACAAGTGAACCCAAAGTTGTCCGTCCACGCCCCTCCCGTTACAGAGTGGAAAAGGGGGTTTAAACCCTCTTATCTGCCAATCCCAACACGCGCCGCCGCCACGTCGTCTAAAGACGATTCGACCGCTCCAGTGAGACGCTTTTTGGAGACATGCATTCCTCCCATGACGCACTTTCTACCCAAATTTATCGCCTTTGGCTGTACTAACGAGCATTTTTTGCATGCTGTTCATTTGTGCACCGATGACGGGATCGATTCGTTCTTGAAGACTGTATCCTCCTTTGGAGATAACGAGTTTACGGCTATGGATATTTTCATACTCAAGAACCGCTTTCGCGGTTTCTCCATTGAAATGAGCACTGCGCTATAGTAATTACGAGTCCTGTAGTCTTATCCCGTATAAAAATCCGCTTGCCATTCTCAAATCTTGTGATCGTTTCAATCAGAAGGAAGACTTGGCAATAAACAGAAAGAAATTGAATAAGCCAACGTATATTTGAAATGTGAATGACACAACTCAAAAGGGAGTTGGATCTGGGCAAGGCTTTGACTCACGCGATCTGAGGCAAACAGTCACAAATTTTGAACTGAGAAGTGGACGTCCACTTTTCAGTTCAAAGTTTACACTTGCTTGGTGGAGTGACGTTTGAACGACCGCGATTTGAGGCAAACAGTCACAAACTTTGAACTGAAAAGTGGACGTCCACTTTTCAGTTCAAAATTTACACTTGCTTGGTCTCGGCAACTACTTATGTTATTCGTTTAATTCTACAGTTGCGGACAATCAGAGTCATCAAATTTGATAACTTGAGAACCAGAATTTTTATCAGAATTCTGACTTCATATTCAGCTTCAGAGACTTCGAAACTGTTCAAAAAAGGTGTCGCCCTAATTTTCCCACGCGTTTTTGGTTTGGCCAAATTTTTGGGCGTTTTCAACGCACCCAAAAGTCTTCCGAATCGGCCATCTCTGGATCAATTCTGTGGCATTCATAACCCTGGTGTAGTAGATGCGTGAAAAAATGAACCAGGGTCCAATTATGTCTTTTTCCGGGAGACCTTGACCAGAAAGGGTATGCCCACGTGACATTTTCAACGAAATTCCCACCATAAAAGACATCAATATTTCCCGAATATTTTATTGGAATCAAAGAGAGGAAGCAAAAAGGAGTTGATTGGCATATTTTTTGTATTTTTAGCGATTTTTTCAGGCACTGGCCAAATTTTTGGGGTATAAAACCCTTATATCGTCATTTCTGGGAATTCTGCTCGTTGGAATTGATCAGGGAGATCAATAGGAAGTCATTTATACCGTTATCTAACAATTCCAATGCTTTCTGGAGTCCCAAAAAATAGGTTAATAAATTTGTTGACTTTGTTTGTCCGCAACTGTAGAGCCGTCTCTTCGGCTCGCAAACGGTTGTCTCGGAAAGCTGTTAAACGGACCCTACATATTTTGACGACGTTACACTGGGACAAATTGCCATCACTCTATTCTTTGAGAGTTCTCATACTTAATTGAGGCATTGACTGAGATAATAAGAAATAATAGTACCACAGTGCAAATGCAGAGTGCAGCGATGATCACTTCATGCTTCTTGAGCGTGGTGTGTACGTTTTGATTTGTCTGGTGTTCTAGACGAGGAATAACCTTGTAAAGTGGTCACGTCTGATCAACGACTTAATGGGAGCTGTCTTACATATCGCTGTTCTCTGTTTGAGTTATAGTCCAAGTATCGATGTTTCCTGCCTTGAACATCCTTTCTCATATATTTGCAACGCCTTTTGCAAACAGGTTAAGTTAGAGGTGGGTTCTCAGATATGTCGCCATTAGACTTACTTTGTACTGTGGTTTGTGGTCTTCATGGAGGGGCATGAATCATTTTGCGACTGTTATATATATGTGCTATATTTAGAATTCTATTGTATTGAAAAAAAAAAATTACCAAAAACGACGTTGACACCTCGGTAGGATTGAAATTTTTTCGTTTGTTGCTTCACTCTTGCTTCACTCTTAAATTTGGTCTTTCAATCTATGGACGAATTAGCTGTAACTCGGTCAGTAAATCGGTCAAGTGATCAAGCTCACGTTTGTTTTTGATTCGTTAGTCATCTTGTTTTCAAGTTAACGTGTTTGATCTTTGTTAAGCGTCCGAGCGTTATTTACTATGGAAATCGCTGCAGTAAACCAATCATAGTTCCGGTGGCGGTCTTTGTCACACTAGCCTCTAGGCATTTGGAGGATGGCTGTTCGATCTACGACGTAAACGTTGAAGATTTAATTCCAAACTTCGGGAATAGCCTCGATATGACGAGCAATTGTTTCCTCCAAAGTCGGTATCTTTATGACGGCGATAATAATCTTGTGGAGTATTTTTATTATTTCATGCATGAGCGTCAAGTGAGCTATTTTGAATTGTTCTGTATGCCGACCTTATATTCATGTCTGTCAGATAACGGAGGACGATGATTGGGGTTTCAATGATTACAACATGGCCGCTTCAAGCCTTCATTCTGATAGAATTATGGGAAGTTTGATGGTCATAAAGACGACGAGGGATCGATTTGTGGTAAATCTTACTTTGTCCGACGTAGACTTTGTTAACAAGCTCCTTCAAGAGTATGTATGCTGCAATTCTTGGGCTTGATGTCGCTTACTTCCTGTTATTGAATAGAGCTATTGCTGAACGTAGATTCTTACACGTCAATAATTAATCAACATCTTCGACGATGTGCATCATTCGTCGTAAGAAGTACATGGCTTGTATTAGCTGCCAACTGCGATGTATGTTAGCATTGCAGTTTTCTGTGCCCATAAATTACGCACCTAACAAACGTCCATCTCGAGTAACAGTGAATGCTGCACTGCGCATTTGTCCATCAATGCAGTGTATGGATCCTCTCAATTTCCAAATCATCATGCCATCAATACCTTTTGGACGACATTCGTGAACAGGTTTCTTGTCCCATAACACCGTCATGACGTCTTTATCGGTGATGGATCGCACCGTGAAAGGACAACTGCCATTGTTGCCGCATTCGTGATCCTCAAAATCCTTCCAAATCCAAATTGCTTTGGCGATACGGAAACCCGCGTTCTCGTAAAGCAAATGCGATAAAGGGAGGTTGTATGGGAATTTGTGCAGATTGAGGAAAGATCGTCGCGAAACAGTGAGTAAAGGATATGCACTTGTTAAACCATATGGCGTGACATAGTTCATGTCAAGGGTGAGATCATTTTCGAACATGGGTTGGATTGGATGATTGGTCCGAGAAACCGTGATATTTATTGTGAAAGTTGCTTTTGTGAGGGTAAAAATTCCTTCTGTCAGGTTTGGGTCTCTGATGTTGTCCCACATCGGTCTGCGTTCGACTCGAGTGACGTTGAAATCACAACGTTCTCGTAAGAGATTTAGTAGATTGTCCCGTGCGTCAGAGCCAACCATCATGGAAATGTGATCGTGCGGCAACGACGATACTTGGGGTAACATCAAGAGTAGAGGGATTGAGCCGGTTATTACGGAGCCAGTTGATTTCATGATTTCGATAAGCCGTATGGGACAAACTCCTCTTTTGGCAATCTCCCGCATAAGAGTATGTTTGTGGTAGAGTGCCGTTCGTGTTTTATTATACCGATTTGTATGCGCGAATGATCGTATATCAGTGAATGGCGTTGTTTCCAAGATTTGTGTCAAAATTTCCATGCTTAACGCATCCATATATGTGTCGAACATTTGAACTTCTATAGAAGGAAATTACGATATCAGTCGTTTTTGGAAATTGACTACCAGAAAATAATAGCGGTGGAAGGAAGAAGGGTAGTCAGAGAAGACAAAAACGGCTTACCTAGTTAATTGTGTGCTGTGTTTTCTTGATGCGAAGTTGAGAATAAATAGTTGGCGCCGTACAGTTTGGGATGTTTCGCGATTCGACGTTTTGCGTCGCGAAGATCAAAACTAACGCTGGTATGGTTTGCGGAGTGTTGTCTGGCGAATCGTTGATTTGCGCCGCGAGGAACCAAACATGAAAATTTGCGAATGCAAACGCTTTTCACGTGATATGTCAGGCGGGTGAACATCCCGGTATCGTGGACCCTATGTATCTCAAGGTTATGCCCAACGGCCATTGGGCTATGCTATTTGACGCCAGGGACAATGTCAGATTTATGTTCGTGCCTGTTCCCTACAGGCCGGGCGTCGGTCTTCCCACTAGTGTGGAAGACCTTTATACAGTTGATCTCAAGAAAGGATATCAGTAGAAGAAAATAAGGAAATCCATTATACGAATGTTCTAATGGCATCTACGACTACAGTTCTTCGTCCCCATGGTCATTATCCAGATCTCTGATTACGTTGCTGACCATGTCCTGGTATTTCATTTCACTTTCGCAAAATTTATTCCAGACGGAGGGTAGTCGGTTCGGGGTAACGATCGCGATGCCTGTTTGGAGGAAGTCGGGGTCGAGACTTTTGGGGTCCAGGTCTTGGAGGCTAGTTCCATGCACGTCAGATGGGATCCAAACGACAAGAGTGTTGGGGGCTGCCTGGATGCGCATCTTGTACGATGCTATGTAAAAATGACCACCGGCATCAGCAGGGTGATCTCTGTGGACCGTCCAAGCTATTGCGAATTTGTGAGGTTGGTGCTCAAAGTGCATCGATCTGATTTGCTGTCAGTTCGAGCAAGGGAGGAAAGTAAAAGATGGATACCGAGCATAATTCTGAGCACAAACTCCAGCAGGGGGTGCCATTTCAGCATTGCTGAATATAAATTCAGTACCGTTGACTTCAACCATGTATTCGCCACATGTAGTGTGTTTGGCGATAAATTCTTTCGCAGCCCCCTTTTCAGACGACATCCTCACCATGTTGAAACGATCAAAGAAATTGTCGAAATTGTCCATAATCTCACTAGGTAGGATATCGCGGGACAGGTTCCAAAACAGAGCGAAGATTGAACTGGATCGGTAATCCATTTCATCTACGACACCCTTGGGGAGTTTTCGATTGGTGATGTTGCGCACCCAATCAAACTGCGGTGCACTGCGAGACCCTGCGGAAAACCCCATTTGGACGAGGCTTCCTGGATCTTCCATCTAAAAATGAAGAAGAAAGTCAAAGAGAAGCGAGGGAAAAAATGAAAAGGAGATTGACTTACCCGAATATTGCGTCTCGCAGCAACCGTTTCGCGGACAACTTTATGAACGGCAGCAGGAACATCGCCGTTGGGACAGAATTCCCGGACGACCAAGCAAAAAAGATGGCCATCATCGACGTCGTGGAAGGTGCCGCTATCGGTCGTTTGAACGTCATGTGCGAGACGCCTTGGGTTTACTTGCTCCATCGGGAGGCGCGGCCTGCGCTTGTCTGGTTGTCGTCCATGTTTCAAATGTTTTCTCCATCGTCTTCCGATCGCGGTGGTCTCGTATATCCAAGTCTTCAAGGGGGGATACGCTTTTTTGTTGGAAAACCTTTTCAAAAAAGTTTGGGGAAGATTCGCAAGTTTTGTGGTGCCAGCAGTGCGGGCACGAGAGGTAAAACCGAGTGATTGGCTAAATCGTTTTTTTTTTGATTTTCGGTGGCATTGTTGTTTCTGGCGGTCTTCGTTGGCGTGTTTCAAGCATTCGGGAACGGTGGGATCGGCGCATGCGTCACTGAGGTGCTTGATCCAATCGATGGGCGCTGGGTCCTTCTATATGGCAAAAATGTGTGAGTAAGGTTTGGCAATCAATTGGATGCTAACCTTTCTGCTGCGAAACTGGCTGTTAGCCACGAAATTAGCAATGCGCGTCTCGAATGCGAGGCGACCGCGTTCGGATCCTGCATCGGCAAACAACTGCAAAGCCGCTTTGTCATGCGCCAGAAGGTCGACAAGATCTTTGACAACTTTTGCGAGAGCTGGATTGCGCATAACAATGGGCGAGGCGTGTAAAATAAATCTTGTGCAGAGTAGAGAGGGGAAAAGGAAGGCAGCCGAAGAAAGGTTGAGGAAAGGCTGGAGAAAGCAAGGCAACAGCAAGGTATTGGCAAACACCGATCACGCCTGGATCTGCCTGGATGTTTCCGGAGCAAACAAAGAATTCACCATTTTCTTTTTCTCCCCCACCAGCTGCTGCCGCTTTACGACGTGTGACTCGTTTGACGCTTTGGTTTATCCGAGTGCCAGCGAGCACGCTAATATTGCGTGCAAATGATTGGTTGCACAATGCAGGGGGTCGTTCGTCGCTTTGGCTTAGTGCCAGCGCACCTTGCTCTCTAACACACCAGTCTCCCGTTCGCACCGCGTTCTCCTCTGCCTTACTGCCAGTTCCGAGCTTCTCTCTTTCTTTACGACCCGATTCCGCGTATGGCTCGCGCCTGGCAGCCCTTTGGCTGTTCTGGTTCGATTTGGCTTCAACCACCTCAGCCGCCGGCAGGGACGCGGCCATAAGCATTGGCACCGTTCTTCATCATCACCACCTCCTCCCTCAAACATGCCGACGAGCTCGCATCCCTTGGGGCGACACACGTCGACGACCACAACGGGTCTGTTGCTGCAGAAGTGAAAAAACTGGCAGACAAGTTCATCTCTCGACCGTGTTTGATGCCGCCTCGAGTGGGGATACCCAGCACGCGGGCGTCGATTTATCGCAAGGATTTGGATGTATTCTTGGAGCGAGGCGTTCTCAAGGTATGTCTACAGCATCGGTGAATCTAGGACAATGGTTCATTATTCCAAACCAATAGCGCATTCTCCCTGCCACCTTCCATTCATCGCCCTTTGTTCCCTATAGTACCCTCATTCCCCGCCTACTCGAGTTTGCAATTTCAACAGGGGTACTCTGCAAGTTCTCCGCAACAGTTGATTCCTCCATTCTCCTCAACAATTTGCTGGCATATAGCGATCTTCCGCTGCCCTTCATCAAGTCCTTTCCACTTGCCCGCATCACCACCGGCTACTCGACCCATTCTAGAAGTAGGAAGTTGGCATGGACATATTTGATTTAGCCGCTCTTGACTTGGCAGTTATATAACACGGCTGAGAGCGTCGATGAGAGAAGGTTATGCTACGTCGACAAGATCTCATACTGGTTTTGGTTCCGGTGTAAAAGTCTCCGAGAGCGCTGCTCTTCGTTCTAAGATGGCCAGGCTGGATTTCGCCAAAGATCTTCACTTTGAAATCGGACCCGCCTTGATTTTGGCATTCGAACCCGGAAGACCACGTCGTTTTGCAGAAGAAGTTTACTACGGCTCATTTTTTATGTTACTGACCGTAAAGTTCAATGCTCTTGATATTATCGGCGCGTTTCGAGAGTTCATAGTCACGTGCCATTTAACATGCATAAACAAAGGGACTTGGTTAGTTTTGTCGTTGACCATCTACTGCACTCACGGTTCGTCTTCGAAACATTACAAAATTTCTCAGCACCACTTAGTATAACTGTTCTAAAGTCATTGAGCCATGCCACGTGCGATTCATCGATCCATCGTTATCGATTGCCTCGCTGATTTTGCTTTTACCTACAGGAACTCTGTCGTTCAAGGTAAGCTAGAGGGCGATGGTCGAACAGAGTATGTCAACCTCGGAGCAGATAGACGAGTTTCGGCAGCTCTTTAACCCGGACTGTTCGGAAGAGTATTTTTTACGGTGGAAGGTGGGTCCAATCAATGATAACCTTTAAATGCATTATAACATCGCTTCTTCAGACTACGTTAAGAAGCTGCATGCGATCGCATTTAGAAAAGTCAAAGACGTTTTCAGACCAAGCCGACAATATAGCAAAAGTTGAGCAAGAGGTACCTCCGCAATAGCCACACCCATTCGTCGAATTTACATCTCCTTTGCCAGTTCTGGCCTATGTACCCAATTTTCTTTTTGATCAAAGACGACGGTGTCCAGCAACGAAAAAAATTTGCGCGAGACTACATGGCAAAAATTTTTGATAACGGCAGACATCGATGCTCGACTGCCCCAGTTTCAGCCGAAGTACGTTTTTTATTCGTCGTCCGGAGTGTTCATTCATAATGGCGGTTCTCAGGGTTCACAGGAAACAACGAGACAATCAATGGTGCGTCTTCTCTTCATTTGATACAACTGGGTGAACAGGCGAACTTTAGCGAGGACAGATAGCCGTTTCGGATCACAGTTCTGTTGCAACTCAACCGAATCATAATCCCCTCCGGAATCCTCGAAGTGAATCACCCCCAGACATTCTCGCAAAACTAGAAAGAGAAACCGCAGAATTGACGCATTTCCTCAAATCGTGTACCCCCGACATGTCCCGATATTTACACCATTTCATCGGGTTTGGCTGCAAAAACGAGGAATTCTTGGCGGTTGCCAATACATGGGACGATGAGGAGGTCAAAAGGTTTTTGAAAGGTGTTTCGGATAAGGGAGAAGTTCCAATGACTCCAATGGAGATGTTGGTTCTAAAAAATCACCTTCGTCGTTACTTTACTTAGCCAATCTTCAAGTCCATCATATCACCATTCGCATAACTTGTACCATGAACATCTCGGACAATCTAACATGTTATTACTGTCACTGCTGCCTTTCGTGTACGTTGTGATCGAACCTTTGACAATACAACTTTGTCTGTACCTTAATAGCGTATATAAGTCTGATTTAATCATTACTGCGATGTCAAGCGTCTTCCACATCTTCTATGACTTGATCTTCATCTGCCTACTGACGTAGCTG
This sequence comes from Laccaria trichodermophora, assembly GCA_018417955.1. NCBI lineage: Eukaryota > Fungi > Basidiomycota > Agaricomycetes > Agaricales > Hydnangiaceae > Laccaria > Laccaria trichodermophora. Next base: position 4,034 of record JACTVC010000025.1, on the reverse strand, counting down.
GAATGCGTATTTATGTGAATTTTTTGTGAAAGTCGACCACATGCCTTGCGCGTTCTTGGCGCGTTCGATGGTGGTGTAACTATCAAACATCAACGATGTCTTTTACCTTACTGGCAAGAAGTAAGGCCTTTCTGCATTTTGCATTTGGAGTGCTGAGCAGGGAATGCTTACTTAGCGCTTTAACGAAAAGTCAGAAGTTTTGAAATGGGTTGTTGTCTTTTGTTTCTTTCTACATACGTCGTCACTGCACCAAACAAGTGACAATTTTGAACTGAAAAGTGGACGTCCACTTTTCAGTTTGAAATTTGTGATTGTTTGTCTCATCTCGACACGTTGACTTACTACACAAAGACGTTTAGTGCTTTGAGTTTCCCTTGACTCTGTTACGACGACACTCTGTTCTGAAGCGCGCTCTTTGTTAAATGTTAAGATGGTTGTTTCTTGAACTGAGTTGGAGAGTGACTGATGGATACGTTGCAGGAGTTATTCGTATGGCGTTGACAGATCACAAGGAAGAGCCTATCTCATTGGCGGTGTTCTGTTTTATTCGCCAAATAGTCGAAGAGCTATAGACGTTCCCGCTCAGGTCACGAAGCAGGGCGGCGTCGTTAACCCTTTTCTTCAATTTCAACGATATCCTCGATTATCTGCCCTTCAATTGCCTCGATGGTGGACCCCACATTTCGGTTGGATGGCTTTCATACCTCTAGAATTCAATTTTAACTGCGTGCCGTTTGATGGGCTGCGCTTCATACCGACCCAAGTCACAGATACGAAAGATCTGTTCGCGCTTGATGCTGCCACTGCACAATCTTGGTACCATCTTCAGTACTTTCTGCACGATGTCGCGATGTCACTGAATCTGCGCTACCAAGTCCCTCTCATTACACCACATTTGCCTTCTGCCTATGATTTCACGAAACCCTTTCGATCGAACTCAGATGGTCGTCGAAGATTGGCTGAAGCTCGAGATTGGTTCGTTGTGTGGATGACCATTGTATCCTATTTGATGGCTGTAGGAGCCGCTCCAAAGAGGCAGTCCAAATACAATGGATTTGGTAACATACCGGGATGGTATCACATCCTCACCGATGATGGATATGACCAAATATGGTTGAATGGGCTTCGCTCATCGTGGTTATATCAATTTGATACTCAAGTACCACGTGCGGGCACAATTATCGTTTTACTGGATGGATGTTCCAGTCGGCCTGCAGTATCGTGGTTCTGTGACCACAATGTACCGGTGTGGTATCGATGGACCAAAGTGGAGGTCAAAGCGGCGAAAGATCGCAAAGAAATCGAAGCCTTAGCGCCTCTTCCACATCAAATACAAGAAGTGTTAACTTTGTTACACAAAAAGCCGACATGCTGGGAGGAAATATCCCTCTGCGTCTACTTAACTCGACTATTAAACTCGGCCACTGCGTCGGAAAATACATTGTGCAGTTCAACAACAATTTCAGCTAACAGCAGTCTGCTCAGAGAAGGTGCGACCTCGATGCCTGCGGACCTCAGTTCTTCTACCAAGGTCCCATTGCACATTTCTTTGCCACAAAAGCTCAGAGCTTTTTTTGCGTTGCGGGAGGCGAACCACGCATCAATGTTATCTACTGAGACCGACGCACATCGATTTGCTCGATTGCAAAGACAGTCAAATCATCCAGTTGTCGGCGCGAAAGTATTCGTTTGGGAGGAAGACGAGCATGGAGAATGGATTCGCAATAACGTTCCAGAACGTGCAAAGCTTGATGCGTTAAATATGTTCACTGATTCTCAGAAGTTGTACGACTCTTGGGAAAACGAATGGGATTGCTGCGATGGAATGGGACGTATTGATCACTATGACAACGATCTAAACGACAACTTTGAAGACGAGCCAACGTACTCCATTGACTTTCCTGTCAGCTCGGAGCGATATGAAGAAAATGAACCTTTTGACGATGTCAACGTGGATAACACTGCATTTCTTGAAATGCCTAGAAGTCCGTCGCCTCCACCTTTGGTTGTCGATGAGTACGAACTGGATAGTCGACATCCGTTAGAGGCACTGGAGGCGTTGTACTTCTTTCACGGCTTTGTTCAACCGCTTCCGATTGCTGCATCGCAATCTCTGGAATTAGACTCGACTGAAAAGAAAAAAATGTTGAGAGCTCTAGGTTTAACATCATCTGATGATCCCATATTCTCCACGTCCGCTGGTTGTAAAGCATTGGACTTTGTCAAGAAATTGGCAACTGGCAAAGGCAAACCCGCATTTGATGAATGGGATCTTCTGAGCGGAAACCGCATAGCTTTAGAAGGCAATCCTCGCGTTCGACATATCAAACGATTGGGGAATGGAATGTTTATGTTTGAAACCTTATGCAATTCTGTTTCTTGGCGATTAACAGTGGAAGATCCTGCAACAGCGGCTTATATATGTCGTTTAGACGTCAAGTTATCGACCTATGAAATTGCACGTCTTTTTTTGCAAAAGGGTATTCAATTTCGGACCATGCAAAATACGATAGCGCGGACTTCAGTAACACAAAAGATACGACGACCAGTTCCCATTCGAATGTTCGGATATTCGTTCACTCGCAGAGACTACGATGCATATGTACGACAGAGGTCTGAACTACTGAATTCTTCTCGTGGCCGTGCTGCATTGTTGCGTGGTGGCATCGTGTGGCGACTCGCAATGGAAACAATGAGTATCGATCATGCTCTACAAGGCCCTTCAATCAGTGCATCTGTCGAAAGATGTGGCTTGTACGTTGCCGCGGGTGATCAAATATTGTGCGACGACGATCTCTCACAAGACGAGTTGGACATGTTATGTGGAGTGTATCATTGTGAAACAAGTATGCATTCACGTATTGTCTACCATTATCAACTACAACACATCTTTTTCAGCAACGAAAAATCAGTTTGCACTGAAATCATGGTGGCCTTTGACGTCAACGTACGAACAATTGAAATGTGGTGAAAACTATGGGCGATGGACTGAATACAACGAGGCGGAATATCAGAAGAGGCTTGACGAAATCAGGCACTGGGGAGCACAACCTTTAGCAGCAGGAGTTTGGAGAGATCATCTCAGGGGTCATAACTGGACGAGACAGCTGAAACAAAAAGCATCCAAATACTCAACTGAGTTTTTCGACTCGATAAATTTGCCGTGCTTGGTCTAACTTCATCATGTCTGTACCATCCTCCATTGTTCTGCATCTTTCATCAAGCTACCACGAAATTGCGACACAATCGATCGCTTGAAAGTAAAGTCCCCATTTATGCCAGTGTCGCCAAGTGCATTCATTTGCTTCGATCATATCATCGGTTTTTTTTTGTTTCTTCTTTTTTGTTTTTCACATCAGCCGATGAACATTATATTTTATATGTTGCAGGTATGTTTCAATCAGGCGCCAACCACAATTGACTACATTGGCCATGCGTTTGATGTCCATTGTTGCCAAGTACATGATGAAGTTCGGTTTTATGATCAACGCTTTTTGTTTTCATTGTAAGGTGAGTCACCATGATCTGTATATTCAGTTGGTGATCGGATTATTTTGGGCGATCGAGCGCGTGGTCTCACCGGCCCGTATGATGTAAGTAAGTTGACTCTCAGAGGTTGGAAGGAGCCGTAGTATGATCCTCTCCACTCTAAAATCGTGTTCAAATTGGAGATTGATAAACCGTTTAACTAGTTCTCAGACTCATCCGAGTCTGTATCCATAGGAGGATTGTCCATCTCATAACCCAACTGAGCCTCAGTATTTTCTTCGTTGTCGCGTAACATTCCAACTACCTCAGTCAAAAATGTAAGCGCATTATCCATCTTCTCTCCAAACTCTTTGTTCTTTTGTGAAGCTGTCGCTAATTTTGTGTGTAAAGCTTGTGCGTAAGACGTCATTTTGCAAGCTTTATCATAGACGTCGGGATAGACTTGGGCGTGTAACATTTCTAATCGCTCAACGCGACTGAAATCGCTCTTGCCCTTTTTCTTGTCAGACGTTGCTTGTTTGCTATTGTCAACTCGTCTTTCAGGG